>JAOANR010000009.1:43225210-43925056 GCA_030278955.1 Hygrophila difformis
CTGTAATACCATAGAAATTGCCCGATATATATGTATGAATATATATATTTTGATCAATTCACTAAGTAGATTTTTAATCAAATCTATATATATTTATATGTTCAAATATGTGCTTAAAGATTAGTATATTATTTTCTACAAAACATACTTTGAAAAAAATTATATATATTTGTCTTTTCAAATAAATATATGGATTTCAATATCAAGTGTAATAAGTATATGATTCATAGAATATTTTAAATCCATATACAAGTTTATATACACATATATACCTTGGTCTTGAAATAATCTTTCCAAACATGTACACATGTATATACATGTATATATTTACATGTTTAAATTATAATGAGAATTATCTATTTTCTATATATCCTTGATTAATCATTCTACCCATATTTTTTTTATGAATTATTCTAGAATGCCATAATATAATTGGGAATAATTTGACTATGGTTTGAAATTGTAGGGTGGAATATTAATCATATCTTGTCATTTTCAAATAAAGAATATATTCCTTTTTGAAGCTATGTATGACTTACAAGATCACAAAAATTCCCACATTATGATTTTTTTTAAGATAAGAATATTAATATATATATATAAAAAAAAAAAAAATTTAAAAAAAAAAAAAAAAAAAAAAGTTACTGTAGCATGCTACTGTAGCACGCTACTGTAGCATGCTACTGTAGCAGTCGGGATTTATGTGTTTTTGGGACTTTTTGGCATTTTTTTGGGTCCCAAAGGTGGGAATCTTGATCTATCACGGGTGTGGCATCTTTTTGGATGTTATGTAATCAATCCCATCCCCATTCTCAGCCATTTTCATCAATCATTCACCCCAAACTCTCCAAAAACTCTCCCAAAAGCCAAACACTCTTCCGACGAACTTCCGGCGACTTTCCGACGAGTTTCCGGCAATCAAATCCAACCAAGGTAGGGTGTAGATCAAGGATTTGCAAGCATTGGATTGTTGGTAAGGTGTAAATCAAGTTTACTTATTGCTTTAAGATCATAATCAACCTTCTAACTTACGGATCTTTACTTGCAAAACACGTTCGTAGCCAAAGGAGAAGAAGAACGTGTTGCGTAGATCCGTTCGTGGCGATTTTGGACAAATCGATCAACTCTAGAACGTTCAAGAACTCACTCACTGTAAGTTAATAACTTACATATCAATATGGGTGGTTTAAAGACATCCGAAACATTGGATCTTAAACGAAACGTTGAAATCAAACCTAAAAACCCCAATCTACGTATTTTCTGAAATCCGACCAAAACTCTTACTTCGAGCGTTCAAACCTGAAAACTCAAAACTAAGATTTTGATCCTAAGATCTTAAGCTATATTGTGTAAAAATTTCAGAGATTTTCATCAAGTTTTGATACCCCAAATCAAGTCGGACATATTCTGCGTTTTTAAAAATTTTCAAAAGTTGACAGATTCCATAACCGAACTTGATGAGCTTATTTCTATCATTTCTAGTCCAAACCAATCTTCATGATCTAAACAAAAGTTGTAGATCTATGAGTCTTGAATACCTCTGTAAAATTTCATGCACTTTCATTAAGATTTGCTATCCCAAACCGCGTCAAACATATTCTGTGGTGCATGAACCTTTCGGAAACTGAGACAGATTTTAAGACCGAACTTAGTAGATTAATCTGACTTAATCCGTGATGAATTTGCATAATTTGCCTCTAATAAAACTTGTTTATTTTGGTGTCTTTTAAGTGCCTGTAAATTTTCAGAATTTTTGGAGTTCATTTGACATGTAAAAAGTCAAATCTTTGACAGATGTCAAACCTGAATCCTGACAGCTTTTTGTTTGTGTAGAAAACTTGATTTTTGACATGCTTCCCATCATTTTTCCCAAAAACTCAAAACATGAAAGTTGTTCATTGGGATGTATTTGAGCTACTGTGAAAATTTCAGATTAATCGCCTAAGAAATGGATTTTTAAACTGAAAAGGCGTAAACTGTGACATCGATCGGTTTTAAACTTGTGAAATTTTGAAATCTCTAAACAACGATCGAAATCTTGTGATACGATAAAGTTGTATTTTTGGAAATCCCGTTACACTAAAGTTGAAACGATATCGGTTTCATTGGGGGGTGAGTGCTCTGCAGGGTGCCCTCCTAATTATTCATTTTGTGCCTAAACGGCAATGATGATTACGCGCGAAAGATTGCCAAAATGGCATCTTATATTTTTGGGCCTATCCTCTCGGGTGTATCCGTATGGGTTACTCGAGGCTTGACGGAGCGGTACTGGATATGGCGTATTTGGTCACAAGAGACCAACGGCCTACCCTCTCGAGTGTATCCGTATGGGATACTCGAGGCTCGACGGAGTGGTACTGGGTATGGCGAATCGGCTGCGGCCGCCGGAATACCGGCTAAATGAGATGATACTTATGAAATTGGCTGAGGCCGCCGGAGCACCGGCTAAATGATACTATTGATATTGGCTGCGGCCGCCGGATCACCGGCTAAATGATATATATTGTTGAGATGATGGCGTAACGGGAAATATATTAAAAAGCTCAGATTTTATGAAATTGGCTACGGCCGCCGGATTGCCGGCTAAAATTAAATATTGTTGAGATGGAGGCGTATCGGGGAGAATTTTTAAAAGCTCAAATTTTTATTTACTTACTTACGGCATTATTCATGTTTTTAAATCATGTCTTAAATAATTGCCCATGCTTAAGTTTTAAATTATGAAATTAAATGTGTCTTTAAAGTATGCAATTATAATCACATTTTTTTTATAAAATGTTTTTATGCATGGCAAAAAGTTTTATCTTAATTATTAAAAATCTAACCCCTTTATTGCTATGTAAGGATTGACTTACTCAGTATTTTATAATACTGATAAAAACCGTTGTTCATTTTTTTTCTGTTACAGAGTACGGAGCATGATCACTCATTGGGGGATCATTTTGGACACTTAATTATTTATTTACGTGACTTGCATGAACGGGTCTGTTTAACCCGTGGTTTGGCCATGTCGGCCCTATATTTTAAATTCCGCTGCATACACTTTACTTCCGCTGCGTACTTTATATTCTCGATGCAACTCTGATGTAGTATTTTTAAATTACTTATGAATGGGCTGTTTGAACGTATTAAATTCTGAAAAACCATAGCCTTGCATCTCTTTAGTGAGCTCGGAGAAACCGTGTCTTGCTAGGGAGGTGTGGCGGTGGCATCCCGGCCTGGGTTACCAAAACCGGGGTGTTACAATGTGGTATCAGAGCCCAGACTATTTTAAAGCTATTTATTTTAAAGAAAATATCTGATACCAAGGTTGGTATCAGAGCCCAGAATATTTTAAAACTACTATTTTAAAGAGCCCGGAGTATTTTTAAACTATTTTTTTTGAATATTATTGTTTTAAAGTTATTATTTCTAAACTAGTAATATATTTTAAAGAGCCCAATTATTATTTTGAACTTAAAGCCCAAATTTTTAGTCCAAAAATTTTTTTTTGAAGCCCAAGAAATTATTTTGGCCCAATAGCCTTGTTTTTATTTAAAGCCCAAATAATTTATTTCTTTCGGCCCAATATAGTGGCCCGAACTTTTTATCCTTATTTTAATATATCCATGGAATAAATTTATTTTAAAACCCATGGATAAATAAATGCATGCATAAAAATTTTTTTTATCAGGGGGAATCATCACTACATGTGCATATTGCATTTCTATACCTTATAGAACCTAGAAGCGTTATGTTGTAACCTAGATCTTTTTCTTGCGCTAGATGGCTAACCAAGACATGATGAACTTAATGGTCAAAATGATGAACGCTCACTTTGATTACCAACAAACCATACAACAAATGGAACATCGTATGGCCCAATTGGAGGCAAATCTGCACCATATGGGAAGCTTAAGAGAGGCGGACCACCACCGCATAAACCAGCTCGAAGACCAAATCCAAAACCTCACTACACAAAATCTATGTTTAAAGGAGCTTGTTGATGCTCATGGGGATGACTTGAACCACATTTTCGATGACCTACTACCGTCAAGCCCGGTGGAGGAAGATCCGGAGGAGGATCCCACCACTGTGCCGGAGGACGCCTAGAAACGATAGAAGGATCCTATTTTGGTATATCCTATCACTTGTAATAAAAAAAAAAAATAAATAAAAAAAAAAAAATAAATAAATAAATAAATCAAGTTTTTGTTTGAACACTCTCTATTCCAAAAAAAAAAAAAAAAAAAATTATGATTGAATTCCCAAACAACAAATCCATCTCAAACGCACGGCTCATTTAACCTTGAAACCCAAGACCCTGAAACCCTAGACCCTGGGGTTTCGATAATCATTGTATAAACCCTTTATTATATTTTCCTTAAAATCTAAATCACTTGTTCTTGTAACAGAATGGCACCGAGAGGGAGACCGCGCGTCCAACCCATTCCTCCCAATACCAACGAAATACCTAGGCAACCTGACATGCCGATACCAAACGTGGGTGTACACGCTCAGGAAGAGCCAGCAGGCCCTATACCAGACAACATAGGTAATCGCCTGCGCACTCTAGAAGAGGTTCTCATTGCGATAGGGAACGCGCAGGTGAACCAAGGCCAAGCGGCTGCGGCACCTCCACCACAAGCTCGCATTAATTACCTAGCCATGGTGAACCCATACCAACCGCCGCACTATGCAGGCGAGGAAGACCCTGCAAAACTAGAGGAGTGGATTAGGACCTTCGACAAGTTGTTAAGCGCAGTTAAGTGCCCAGAAGGGGAAAAGGTGCATGTGGCCTCATACTACTTGGGAGGTGAAGCAGACGACTGGTGGCAAGCCACCCAGGGAAAGATACAAGAGGAAGATGTGCCCTATTCATGGACTGAAATGATGGAACTGCTCAGGGACCGATTTTACCCCCTGAGTACGAAGGCGGCCATGTACGAGGAGTTTTTGGCACTGAAACAAGGCGGGCAGACTGTACAAGAGTATTACACTCGATTCAAGGAGTTGGTGCGCTTTGCACCAAGACTAGTACCGACAGACGTAGAGAAGGCACAAAAATTCGAGATGGGATTGAACTTGTCCATACGGGAAGTGATCACTGGTGTCCATTACCCGGACCTGCAAGCAGTGTATGATCGTGCAGTTGCTGTTGCGAGGGTGCAACAACTGAAGAGGAGGATGAGTGGAGAGTCCAGCCGGGGACCTCAGGGGCAAGATAAGAGGAATAGGGATAACCGCACCGGTAACAATTCTGGAGGAAACAACTTCCGGGTAGGCCTGAACAGACCCCCTCAGAACAACAATAGGGGAAATGGTGGGAGAACATTTTTCCAGGGTAACCCTGTGCCACCATGCCCAAGATGTGGGAAACCTCACTTGATTAGGGGATGCCCCCAACAGGGCACATGCTTCAGGTGTGGTCGATTTGGTCATCGGGCGAATGAGTGCCGGACTCGAATTGAAAACATCACCAAGCGAGAGGACTTGATTATGGGGCCAGCACAGCCTCGTAACCAAAATGGACGGAATGGTAACTATCAAGGGTACAGACCCCCTCAGAACCAGAATCAACGCCCTCCACAGAATCCAAATCAGCAACAGAATCAGAACCCGAACCGGGATCAGCCGGGCAACCAAGGACGGCCCATGGGGAGATTGAATGTTATCAACCAAGCAGATGTGCCTATGCAGGGTGACGTGATGGCAGGTACATTCCATGTTTTAAGTACACCCCTTAAAGTTCTGTTTGACTCAGGAGCTAGTTGTTCGATTATATCATCAAGAGTCTTATCTGAACTAGATCTACCTAAGTGCGAACTGATTAACTTAGAAATTCAACTACCATCAGGAGAGGTAGTACCATGCTCTAAACGTTATAACGGGATTCCGATAGTTATCAAGAACATAGAATTTTTCGCAAACTTGGTAGAATTTAATTTAAGGGACTTCGACGTTATACTGGGAATGGATTGGTTGACCCGGTATAAAGCGGTAATAGAATGTCAAAAGCAGAAGATCACCTTGTCGAAAGGTAGGGGAAAGAGAGTCATCTTTTACTCTCAACCCCCTAAGAGGAGCAACAAGGTTGTTAACGCTCTCAAGCTTCGTAGCTTAATGCATAAGGGATACGCGTTGTATGCATGCTACGTTCACAACCTGGAGGCGGAAGAGAGCAAGGTTGACGACATCCCAGTGGTGAGAGAATACCCGGACGTATTTCCTGAAGACATCCCTGGCATGCCACCTGAGAGAGATCTTGAATTCACCATAGATCTCATTCCGGGAACGGAACCTGTCTCGAAGGCCCCTTACCGTATGGCACCACTGGAAATGAAGGAGTTAAAGGAACAACTCGAAGAGTTGTTGGAGAAAGGATACATAAGACCAAGTACGTCCCCGTGGGGAGCACCAGTCTTATTTGTTAAAAAGAAGGACGGAGGACTACGCCTTTGCATCGATTACAGAGGACTCAATCAAGTGACCATCAAGAACAAGTATCCATTACCAAGGATTGAGGACTTATTTGATCAATTGAAGGGGGCGTCGGTGTTCTCAAAGATCGACTTGCGATCCGGTTATCACCAGTTGAGGATTGCGGAGAAGGATATCCCGAAGACGGCATTCCGAACTCGTTACGGACACTACGAGTTCACAGTATTATCCTTTGGGTTAACAAATGCACCTGCAATGTTCATGAACCTCATGAACGATGTATTTAGAGAATTGTTAGATCAAAGCGTCGTGGTGTTCATCGACGACATCCTGATCTACTCGAGAAGCGAGGAGGAGCATTCCCAACATTTGCACCAAGTGTTAGGGATTTTGCGCAAGAACCAACTCTATGGCAAACTATCCAAATGCGACTTTTGGTTGAAGGAAGTAGCATTCCTTGGGCACATAGTATCCGCCACTGGAGTTTCAGTGGATCAGGCAAAAATTTCGGCGGTGACGGAATGGGTATCGCCGACGAGTCCAACTGAAATACGGAGCTTCCTTGGGCTAGCTGGTTATTATAGGCGATTTGTGAAGGACTTCTCAAAAATCGCACGCCCGTTGACCCAGCTGTTGAAGAAAGGGGTAAAATATGACTGGACCAGTGAGTGTGAGTCCGCGTTTCAAGAACTGAAAAAGCGACTCACCAGTACACCCGTACTAGCACTACCATCAGAGAATGGTGACTTCGAGGTTTACAGTGATGCTTCAAAGGAAGGTCTAGGATGTGTTTTGATGCAAGACTCGAGAGTCATTGCATATGCTTCGCGCCAATTGAAACCTCATGAAGCGAACTACCCAACGCACGACTTGGAGTTGGCGGCAGTCGTGTTCGCTCTGAAAATATGGAGACACTACCTTTATGGGAGAAAGTGTCGGATGTTCACAGACCACAAAAGCCTCAAATACATATTCACTCAAAAAGAGCTAAATCTGAGACAACGGAGATGGTTGGAACTAATCAAGGACTATGATCTCGAAATTTCTTACCACGAAGGGAAGGCCAACGTAGTAGCCGATGCCTTAAGCCGGAAGACCCAACATGTGGCGAATTCGTTGGTGATTCCGCCGGCATTATATATGGACTTGGCAAGATTGAGCTTAGAACTAGTGCATTCGGGCACTGTAAATGAAATGGTCAACGCCATGGTAGTCGAATCAACCATATTTGACGAGATCAAACTCGCCCAACCGGGCGACGCAAAGTTGGAAAGGATTAAGGAGAACATTGCCAACGGGAAGGCAATAGGATTTGCTATCCATGAGGACGGAAGCATTCGTTTCAAGGGAAGATGGTGTGTACCACAAAAATGCGTGGAGATAAAACAAAGATTGATGGAAGAAGGGCATAACACACCTTACTCGGTTCACCCTGGAGGCGACAAATTATATAAGGATTTGAGGAAGATTTACTGGTGGCCGAGGATGAAGAATGAAGTGGCAGAATTTGTAGCGAGATGCCTCACGTGCCAAAAGGTCAAAGCCGTGCGACAGAAACCCTTAGGATTGATGCAACCATTGGAAATCCCGAGTTGGAAGTGGGATAGTATCTCTATGGATTTCGTTTCGGGATTACCACGATCACCAAGAGGAATGAATAAGATATGGGTGATTGTCGATAGGCTAACGAAGACGGCCATTTTTATTCCAATGAAGGACACTTGGACCATGGACCAATTAGCAAGAGCGTATATTGACAATGTGGTACGAAGACACGGGGTACCACATGACATTATCTCCGATAGAGACAGTAGATTTGTCTCTCACTTTTGGACCAAGTTACAAGAAGCCCTCGGTACGCAGATTAAGATGAGCACCGCATTCCACCCAATGACGGATGGACAAACTGAGAGAACAATCCAAACGTTGGAAGACATGCTGAGAGCTTGCGTCCTAGAGTTTAAGGGTAGCTGGGAAAATCATTTACCCCTAATTGAATTTTCCTACAACAATAGCTACCATGCTAGCATCGACATGGCACCATTCGAGGCATTGTATGGTCGAAGGTGCCGAAGTCCGTTGAGTTGGGAAGGGAATGATAAGACAGTGATAGTAGGACCACAACTCGTAGAAGATATGACCCAACAAATCAAAGTGATTCGAGGAAAGATGAAAGCGGCCCAAGACCGACAGAAAAGTTATGCCGATGTGAGACGGCAAGACCTAGAATTTCAAGTTGGGGATAAGGTCATGTTAAAGATATCACCGATGAAGGGGGTTATGCGTTTTGGCAAACGAGGAAAGTTAAGCCCTCGATATATAGGACCTTATGAAATTCTAGAAAAAGTCGGGAATTTAGCATATCGTCTAGCCTTACCGCCACAATTGGCTAGAGTTCACAACGTGTTCCACATATCACAATTGAAGAAGTATGTGCACGATCCGACCCATGTACTCCAACCGGAAGGAATTGAATTGGATGATGACTTGAGCTATGAGGAAATTCCGGTACGAATACTCGATGTTAAGGAGAGAGTAACAAGGAACAAAGCCGTGAGAAT
Organism: Hygrophila difformis; assembly: GCA_030278955.1. NCBI lineage: Eukaryota > Viridiplantae > Streptophyta > Magnoliopsida > Lamiales > Acanthaceae > Hygrophila > Hygrophila difformis. The sequence goes on from JAOANR010000009.1 coordinate 43,234,192, forward strand.
GGTCAAGATTCTTTGGTCGAACCATGAAAGTGAAACGGCGACATGGGAGTTAGAATCCGACATGAAGGAGCGTTACCCGACCCTATTCCAAAACGGTGCAACCGCAGTTATGGGGACATAACTGTAATCTTAAGGGGGAGAGGATGTAACGACCTGAATATTTTGTATCCCAAATGAACAAATTCTAATTGTTTTGAACTACGTAATGACTTGATCCCTTCACAGGGTACGTAGGCAACTTGGAAATTTCAATTCTGGGTTCAGTCGAATAATATCAAACAACAAAACACAATGACACAACCACAATCAATCAATCGGTCAATAAGTCGCGCAACTTCGGGGACGAAGTTGATTCTTAAGGAGGGTAGATTGTAATACCATAGAAATTGCCCGATATATATGTATGAATATATATATTTTGATCAATTCACTAAGTAGATTTTTAATCAAATCTATATATATTTATATGTTCAAATATGTGCTTAAAGATTAGTATATTATTTTCTACAAAACATACTTTGAAAAAAATTATATATATTTGTCTTTTCAAATAAATATATGGATTTCAATATCAAGTGTAATAAGTATATGATTCATAGAATATTTTAAATCCATATACAAGTTTATATACACATATATACCTTGGTCTTGAAATAATCTTTCCAAACATGTACACATGTATATACATGTATATATTTACATGTTTAAATTATAATGAGAATTATCTATTTTCTATATATCCTTGATTAATCATTCTACCCATATTTTTTTTATGAATTATTCTAGAATGCCATAATATAATTGGGAATAATTTGACTATGGTTTGAAATTGTAGGGTGGAATATTAATCATATCTTGTCATTTTCAAATAAAGAATATATTCCTTTTTGAAGCTATGTATGACTTACAAGATCACAAAAATTCCCACATTATGATTTTTTTTAAGATAAGAATATTAATATATATATATAAAAAAAAAAAAAAAATTTAAAAAAAAAAAAAAAAAAAAAAAAGTTACTGTAGCATGCTACTGTAGCACGCTACTGTAGCATGCTACTGTAGCAGTCGGGATTTATGTGTTTTTGGGACTTTTTGGCATTTTTTTGGGTCCCAAAGGTGGGAATCTTGATCTATCACGGGTGTGTGGCATCTTTTTGGATGTTATGTAATCAATCCCATCCCCATTCTCAGCCATTTTCATCAATCATTCACCCCAAACTCTCCAAAAACTCTCCCAAAAGCCAAACACTCTTCCGACGAACTTCCGGCGACTTTCCGACGAGTTTCCGGCAATCAAATCCAACCAAGGTAGGGTGTAGATCAAGGATTTGCAAGCATTGGATTGTTGGTAAGGTGTAAATCAAGTTTACTTATTGCTTTAAGATCATAATCAACCTTCTAACTTACGGATCTTTACTTGCAAAACACGTTCGTAGCCAAAGGAGAAGAAGAACGTGTTGCGTAGATCCGTTCGTGGCGATTTTGGACAAATCGATCAACTCTAGAACGTTCAAGAACTCACTCACTGTAAGTTAATAACTTACATATCAATATGGGTGGTTTAAAGACATCCGAAACATTGGATCTTAAACGAAACGTTGAAATCAAACCTAAAAACCCCAATCTACGTATTTTCTGAAATCCGACCAAAACTCTTACTTCGAGCGTTCAAACCTGAAAACTCAAAACTAAGATTTTGATCCTAAGATCTTAAGCTATATTGTGTAAAAATTTCAGAGATTTTCATCAAGTTTTGATACCCCAAATCAAGTCGGACATATTCTGCGTTTTTAAAAATTTTCAAAAGTTGACAGATTCCATAACCGAACTTGATGAGCTTATTTCTATCATTTCTAGTCCAAACCAATCTTCATGATCTAAACAAAAGTTGTAGATCTATGAGTCTTGAATACCTCTGTAAAATTTCATGCACTTTCATTAAGATTTGCTATCCCAAACCGCGTCAAACATATTCTGTGGTGCATGAACCTTTCGGAAACTGAGACAGATTTTAAGACCGAACTTAGTAGATTAATCTGACTTAATCCGTGATGAATTTGCATAATTTGCCTCTAATAAAACTTGTTTATTTTGGTGTCTTTTAAGTGCCTGTAAATTTTCAGAATTTTTGGAGTTCATTTGACATGTTAAAAAGTCAAATCTTTGACAGATGTCAAACCTGAATCCTGACAGCTTTTTGTTTGTGTAGAAAACTTGATTTTTGACATGCTTCCCATCATTTTTCCCAAAAACTCAAAACATGAAAGTTGTTCATTGGGATGTATTTGAGCTACTGTGAAAATTTCAGATTAATCGCCTAAGAAATGGATTTTTAAACTGAAAAGGCGTAAACTGTGACATCGATCGGTTTTAAACTTGTGAAATTTTGAAATCTCTAAACAACGATCGAAATCTTGTGATACGATAAAGTTGTATTTTTGGAAATCCCGTTACACTAAAGTTGAAACGATATCGGTTTCATTGGGGGGTGAGTGCTCTGCAGGGTGCCCTCCTAATTATTCATTTTGTGCCTAAACGGCAATGATGATTACGCGCGAAAGATTGCCAAAATGGCATCTTATATTTTTGGGCCTATCCTCTCGGGTGTATCCGTATGGGTTACTCGAGGCTTGACGGAGCGGTACTGGATATGGCGTATTTGGTCACAAGAGACCAACGGCCTACCCTCTCGAGTGTATCCGTATGGGATACTCGAGGCTCGACGGAGTGGTACTGGGTATGGCGAATCGGCTGCGGCCGCCGGAATACCGGCTAAATGAGATGATACTTATGAAATTGGCTGAGGCCGCCGGAGCACCGGCTAAATGATACTATTGATATTGGCTGCGGCCGCCGGATCACCGGCTAAATGATATATATTGTTGAGATGATGGCGTAACGGGAAATATATTAAAAAGCTCAGATTTTATGAAATTGGCTACGGCCGCCGGATTGCCGGCTAAAATTAAATATTGTTGAGATGGAGGCGTATCGGGGAGAATTTTTAAAAGCTCAAATTTTTATTTACTTACTTACGGCATTATTCATGTTTTTAAATCATGTCTTAAATAATTGCCCATGCTTAAGTTTTAAATTATGAAATTAAATGTGTCTTTAAAGTATGCAATTATAATCACATTTTTTTTATAAAATGTTTTTATGCATGGCAAAAAGTTTTATCTTAATTATTAAAAATCTAACCCCTTTATTGCTATGTAAGGATTGACTTACTCAGTATTTTATAATACTGATAAAAACCGTTGTTCATTTTTTTTCTGTTACAGAGTACGGAGCATGATCACTCATTGGGGGATCATTTTGGACACTTAATTATTTATTTACGTGACTTGCATGAACGGGTCTGTTTAACCCGTGGTTTGGCCATGTCGGCCCTATATTTTAAATTCCGCTGCATACACTTTACTTCCGCTGCGTACTTTATATTCTCGATGCAACTCTGATGTAGTATTTTTAAATTACTTATGAATGGGCTGTTTGAACGTATTAAATTCTGAAAAACCATAGCCTTGCATCTCTTTAGTGAGCTCGGAGAAACCGTGTCTTGCTAGGGAGGTGTGGCGGTGGCATCCCGGCCTGGGTTACCAAAACCGGGGTGTTACACCACCATTCCCCATTCATTCATCCTCAACAAGATTTTGGATCCGAGAAAGAACATAAATAAATAAGAGAGACGGGGAGAAGAAGAAGAAGAAGGAGGAGGAGGAGAGGCCCGACGTGTAATACCATAGAAATTGCCCGATATATATGTATGAATATATATTTTGATCAATTCACTAAGTAGATTTTTAATCAAATCTATATATATTTATATGTTCAAATATGTGCTTAAAGATTAGTATATTATTTTCTACAAAACATACTTTGAAAAATTATATATATTTGTCTTTTCAAATAAATATATGGATTTCAATATCAAGTGTAATAAGTATATGGTTCATAGAATATTTTAAATCCATATACAAGTTTATATACACATATATACCTTGGTCTTGAAATAATCTTTCCAAACATGTACACATGTATATACATGTATATATTTACATGTTTAAATTATAATGAGAATTATCTATTTTCTATATATCCTTGATTAATCATTCTACCCATATTTTTTTTTATTATGGAATTATTCTAGAATGCCATAATATAATTGGGAATAATTTGACTATGGTTTGAAATTGTAGGGTGGAATATTAATCATATCTTGTCATTTTCAAATAAAGAATATATTCCTTTTTGAAGCTATTTATGACTTATAAGATCACAAAAATTCTCACATTATGATTTTTTTTTAAAGATAAGAATCTTAATATATATATATAAAAAAAAAAAATTAAAAAAAAAAAAAGTTACTGTAGCATGCTACTGTAGCACGCTACTGTAGCATGCTACTGTAGCAGTCGGGCATTATGCATTTTTGGTGACTTTTTGCCATTTTTTGGGTCCCAAAGGTGGGAATCTTGATCTATCACGGGGGAGACATATTTTGGATGATTATTAGATGTCCCTAACACCCCATTTCAGTCTTCAACACTCAATAATTCATCCCAAAACTCTCCCAAACTCTCCCAAAGCCAAAACACTCTTCCGGCGACTTTCCGGCAACTTTCCGGCAATCAAATCCAACCAAGGTAGTGTGTAGATCAAGGATTTGCAGGCATTGGATTGTTGGTAAGGTGTAAATCAAGTTTCCTTATTGCTTTAAGATCATAATCAACCTTCTAACTTACGGATCTTTACTTGCAAAACACGTTCGTAGCCAAAGGAGAAGAAGAACGTGTTGCGTAGATCCGTTCGTGGCGATTTTGGACAAATCGATCAACTCTAGAACGTTCAAGAACTCACTCACTGTAAGTTAATACCTTCCATATCAATATGGGTGGTTTAAAGACATCCGAAACATTGGATCTTAAACGAAACGTTGAAATCAAACCTAAAAACCCCAATCTACGTATTTTCTGAAATCCGAGCAAAACTCTTACTTCGAGCGTTCAAACCTGAAAACTCAAAACTAAGATTTTGATCCTAAGATCTTAAGCTATATTGTGTAAAAATTTCAGAAATTTTCATCAAGTTTTGATACCCCAAATCAAGTCGGACATATTCTGCGTTTTTAAGAATTTTCAAAAGTTGACAGATTTCATAACCGAACTTGATGAGCTTATTTCTATCATTTCTAGTCCGAACCAATCTTCATGATGTAAACAAAAGTTGTAGATCTATGAGTCTTGAATACCTCTGTAAAATTTCATGCACTTTCATTAAGATTTGCTATCCCAAACCGCGTCGAACATATTCTGTGGTGCATGAACCTTTCGAAAACTGAGACAGATTTTAAGACCGAACTTAGTAGATTAATCTGACTTAATCCGTCATGAATTTGCATAATTTGCCTCTAATAAAACTTGTTTATTTTGGTGTCTTTTAAGTGCCTGTAAATTTTCAGAATTTTTAGAGTTCATTTGATATGTTAAAAAGTCAAATCTTTGACAGATGTCAAACCTGAATCCTGACAGCATACTATTTGTGTAGAAAACTTGGTTTTTGACATGCTTCCCATCATTTTTCCGAAAAACTCAAAACATGAAAGTTGTTCATTGGGATGTTTTTGAGCTACTGTGAAAATTTCAGATCAATCGCCTAAGAAATGGATTTTTAAACTGAAAAGGCGTAAACTGTGACATCGATCGGTTTTAAACTTGTGAAATTTTGAAATTTCTAAACAACGATCGAAATCTTGTGATACGATAAAGCTGTATTTTTGGAAATCCCGTTACACTAAAGTTGAAACGATATCGGTTACATTGGGGGGTGAGTGCTCTGCAGGGTGCCCTCCTAATTATTCATTTTGTGCCTAAACGGCAATGATTATTACGCGCGAAAGATTGCTAAAACGGCATCTTATATTTTTGGGCCTATCCTCTCGGGTGTATCCGTGTGGGTTACTCGAGGCTTGACGGAGCGGTACTGGATATGGCGTATTTGGTCACAAGAGACCAACGGCCTACCCTCTCGAGTGTGTTCGTATGGGTTACTCGAGGCTCGACGGAGTGGTACTGGGTATGGCGAATCGGCTGCGGCCGCCGGAATACCGGCTAAATGAGATGATACTTATGAAATTGGCTGAGGCCGCCGGATCACCGGCTAAATGATATATATATTGTTGAGATGATGGCGTAACGGGAAATATATTAAAAAACTCAGATTTTATGAAATTGGCTGCGGCCGTCGGATTGCCAGCTAAATTAATATTGTTGAGATGGTGGCGTATCGGGGAGAATTTTTTTTTAAAAAAAAAAAGCTCAAATTTTCATTTACTTACTTACGGCATTATTCATGTTTTTAAATCATGTCTTAAATAATTGCCCATGCTTAAGTTTTAAATTATGAAATTAAATGTGTCTTTAAAGTATGCAATTATATTCGCATTTTTAAAATGTTTTTATGCATGGCAAAAAGTTTTATCTTAATTATTAAAAATCTAACCCCTTTATTGCTATGAAAGGATTGACTTACTCAGTATTTTATAATACTGATAAAAACCGTTGTTCATTTTTTTTCTGTTACAGAGTACGGAGCATGATCACTCATTGGGGGATCATTTTGGACACTTAATTATTTATTTTACGTAACTTGCATGAACGGGTCTGTTTAACCCGTGGTTTGGCCATGTCGGCCCTATATTTTAAATTCCGCTGCATACACTTTACTTCCGCTGCGTACTTTATATTCTCGCTGCAACTCTGATGTAGTATTTTTAAATTATTTATGAATGGGCTACTGGAATGTTTTAAATTCTGAAAAACCATAGCCTTGCATCTCTTTAGTGAGCTCGGAGAAACCGTGTCTTGTTAGGGAGGTGTGGCGGTGGCATCCCGGCCTGGGTTACCAAAACCGGGGTGTTACAATGTGGTATCAGAGCCCGGAATATTTTAAAACTACTATTTTAAAGAGCTCGGAATATTTTTAAACTATTATTTTCAAGTATTATTATTTTTAAAGTTATCATTTCTAAACTAGTAGTATATTTCAAAAAGCCCAATTATTGTTTTGAAGTTAAAGCCCAAATTTTTAGCCAAAAAATTTTAAGAAGCCCAAGAAATTATTTTTAGCCCAATACCTGTATTTTTAAATAAAGCCCAAATGTTTATTATTTCGAGCCCAAAATTTTTATTTACTTAGTGTAATATTTTAAACCCAAGGATTAATTATTTTTGGCTCAATATCTAAATATCATGATAACCCCAACTATTTTGGCCCAATAACTTGTTTTTATTTAAAGCCCAAATAATTTATTTCTTTCGGCCCAATAATAGTGGCCCAAACCTTTTATCCTTATTTTAGTCTATCCATGGAATAAATTTATTTTTAAAACCCATGGATAAATAAATGCATGCATAAAATTTTTTTTATCAGGGGGATCATCACTGCATTATGTTGTAACCTAGATCTTTTTTCTTGCGCTAGATGGCTAACCAAGACATGATGAACTTAATGGTCAAAATGATGAACGCTCACTTTGATTCCCAACAAACCATACAACAAATGGAACATCGTATGGCCCAATTGGAGGCAAATCTGCACCATATGGGAAGCTTAAGAGAGGCGGACCACCACCGCATAAACCAGCTCGAAGACCAAATCCAAACCCTCACTACACAAAATCTATGTTTAAAGGAGCTTGTTGATGCTCATGGGGATGACTTGAACCACATTTTCGATGACCTACTACCGTCAAGCCCGGTGGAGGAAGATCCGGAGGAGGATCCCACCACTGTGCCGGAGGACGCCTAGAAACGATAGAAGGATCCTATTTTGGTATATCCTATCACTTGTAAAAAAAAAAAATATAATAATAATAATAAAAAAAATATATATATATATATAAATAAATAAATCAAGTTTTTGTTTGAACACTCTCTATTCCAAAAATTATGTTGAATTCCCAAACAACAAATCCATCTCAAGCGCACGGCTCATTTAAACCTTGAAACCCAAGACCCTGAAACCCTAGACCCTGGGGTTTCGATAATCATTGTATAAACCCTTTATTATATTTTCCTTAAAATCTAAATCACTTGTTCTTGCAACAGAATGGCACCGAGAGGGAGACCGCGCGTCCAGCCCATTCCTCCCAATACCAACGAAATACCTAGGCAACCTGACATGCCGATACCAAACGTGGGTGTACACGCTCAGGAAGAGCCAGCAGGCCCTATACCAGACAACATAGGTAATCGCCTGCGCACTCTAGAAGAGGTTCTCATTGCGATAGGGAACGCGCAGGTGAACCAAGGCCAAGCGGCTGCGGCACCTCCACCACAAGCTCGCATTAATTACCTAGCCATGGTGAACCCATACCAACCGCCGCACTATGCAGGCGAGGAAGACCCTGCAAAACTAGAGGAGTGGATTAGGACCTTCGACAAGTTGTTAAGCGCAGTTAAGTGCCCAGAAGGGGAAAAGGTGCATGTGGCCTCATACTACTTGGGAGGTGAAGCAGACGACTGGTGGCAAGCCACCCAGGGAAAGATACGAGAGGAAGATGTGCCCTATTCATGGACTGAAATGATGGAACTGCTCAGGGACCGATTTTACCCCCTGAGTACGAAGGCGGCCATGTACGAGGAGTTTTTGTCACTGAAACAAGGCGGGCAGACTGTACAAGAGTATTACACTCGATTCAAGGAGTTGGTGCGCTTTGCACCAAGACTAGTACCGACAGACGTAGAGAAGGCACAAAAATTCGAGATGGGATTGAACTTGACCATACGGGAAGTGATCACTGGTGTCCATTACCCGGACCTGCAAGCAGTATATGATCGTGCAGTTGCTGTTGCAAGGGTGCAACAACTGAAGAGGAGGATGAGTGGAGAGTCCAGCCGGGGACCTCCGTGTAACACCCCGGATTTGGTAACCCAGGCCGGGATGCCACCGCCACACCTCCCTAGCAAGACACGGTTTCTCCGAGCTCACTAAAGAGATGCAAGGCTATGGTTTTTCAGAATTTAAAATATTCAAACAGCCCATTCATATATAATTTAAAGATAATACATCAAAGTTGCAGCGGAAATTTTAATTGTGCAGCGGAAATAAAGTATGAGGGCCGACATGGCCAAAACACGGGTTAAACAGGCCCGTTCATGATGTAATCCCCAAAAATTCCCAGTATGCATATGATGATGCATATTCTTCATTCTCTGTAAGAAAAAGGGGATAAATGGTTTGGGTCAGCAAAAACGCGCTGAGTAAGTTAACACATAGCATGGGTTAGGGGTTTCAAAGCCTTTAATTATATTTAGTAAAAACATTTCAACAATATTTAATTTAGCCGGTAATCCGGCGGCCGCAGCCAATATCATAAAAACTAAGCTTTTTAATATATTTCCCGTTACGCCATCATCTCAACAATATATCATTTAGCCGGTGATCCGGCGGCCGCAGCCAATTTCAAAAGTATCATTTAGCCGGTGATCCGGCGGCCTCAGCCAATTTCAAAAATATCATTTCTCAAAATATTTTTCATTTCTTTTATAGTTCACCAATCACCAGGGCTCTTGTGACCGCATTCCTCATAACCAATATTTCCGCAGGAATCATTCAATCGCTCTTGGGGAATCTAACCCGCAAGAACTCAATACATCCTGGGGAATCTAACCCGCAGGAAAACATACAATCGCCCTTGGGGAATCTAACCCGCAAGAACTCAAATACATCATTGGGAATCAAACCCGCATGATTCATATTGATAATGTCAAACTTGGTCACAAGTCCCCAATGTTTCAAAAGAATTCTTTTACAGAAAATGTTTTTATTTGGTGTAACGGGATTTTTCAAAAATATAGATATATCGTAATTCCAACGTCTCGATCGTTGTTTAAAAGATTTCAAAAATCGATCGATGTCACAGTTTGCGCCTTTTTGGTTTAAAAATCCATTTCTTAGGCGATTGTTCTGAAATTTGTACAGCAACTCAAAAACATCCCAATGAACAACTTTCATGTTTTAAGTTTTTCGGAAAAGCGATGGTAAGCATGTCAAAAATCGAGTCTTCTACAGAATCAAAAAGCTGTCAGGATTCAGGTTTGACAACGTTAAAAGATTCGACTTTTTATCATATCAAATGGACTCCAAAAATTCTGAAATTTTACAGAGACATACTAGACTTGATTTCCAACAACTTTTGTTTAGATCACATAGATTGGTTCGGGCTAGAAGTGATAGGAATAAGCTCATCAAGATCGGTTATGAAATCTGTCATCCTTTGACAATTCCTAAAAACGCAGAATATGTCCGATACGATTTGGGGTATCAAAACTTGATGAAAATTTCTGAAATTTTTACACAATATAGCTTAAGCTCTTAGGATCAAAATCTTAGTTTTGAGTTTTCAGGTTTGAAGACTCGAAGTAATAGAAATATGCTCGTCAAGTTTGATAATGAAATCTGTCAAGGTTCTTGACGTCGGTTCTAACGCAGATCGGATCGGCTCGAGTTCGGAGGTTCAAATCTCAATGAAAAATTCTAAAAACTTACAGAGATGTTCTAAACTCATAGATCTACAACTTTCATGTTCAACACCAATCCTAGATCGGCCTAGATCCATGGTCAAAATAACCAACAAGATTGAGAGTGAAATCTGTCCAAAGTTCTAAGATCCAGATTTAATACTCTTCAGTTTTGGGTTGGTTTCAGGTTTCAAAACATCATGAAAAATTATCAAATTTTTACAGGAGCTAGACCAAAGTCTTAGGAACACTTTTCATGTTTTGAGTTTTATTGTTTGAGCAGCTTTAGAGGTTCGGAAAATTCATACGAAAACGCTGCGCCGGGGGTTTTTCGTGTTGACAGATTTTTATAAATTTTCTTGAGTTGAATCTCTATGTTTGGTTGCATTTTAAGTCACCCAAAACCATAGTAAGGTTAACTTACAGTGGGGATGATGTTTAGGAGGTCACGGGGTCGTCCGGAATCCACGGGATGTCACGAACGAATCTCCTCCACCCGATTTATTCTTCCTTTGGCTCCGATTTGTGTTTGAATATGAAGATTCGTAAGTTTAGGATAATGGTTATGATCTTAAAACAATAAGGAAACTTGATTTACATCTTACCAACAATCCAAAGCTTGCAATCCTTGATCTACACACTTCCTTGGTCGGATTTGGTTGCCGGAAAGTCGCCGGAAGTTCGCCGGAAGTTCGCCGGAAAGTATTTTGGCTTTGGGAGAGTTTTGGGAGTGAAGAGGGGATGGAAATGGCTGAAATGGGGGTGTTGGGGGTGTTATGGCCATTAAAGGGACAAGGAATCCCGGATTTGGAGGCCTAGGCCGACAATTAGGCGGCCGCTACAGTAGTGCTACAGTAGTGCTACAGTAACTTTTAATATTTTTTTTTTTTTTTTTTTTTAATATTAAGATTCCTTCTTTACAAAAATAAAAATCATAATGTGGGAATTATCCGTGATTGTTGGGACAATTCGATAAACTCGTTTCGAGTTGCTATCTTCCGATAAATAATAAATTCCGCTCTCTCGGAATTATTTCGGTTTTAATAATTTAAATCCAATTCTTTATTTTTGGATTTAAATTTTCGATGACGATTTCTCGGGTTCGTCGGCTTCCAATTTGTCGTCTTTTGATTCCCGTGCAATAACTTGTATCATTAAATTTCTTCCGACTTCACGGGTTCTTGGATTTAAAATTCTTTTCCTTCTTGAATTTAATTCCAATTGTCTTGACTCAATTGATGGAATGTCTTCGGGCTTCCTTTCCCTCTTTTATTCCATTTTGAATTTGAATCTATCGGCGTTTTATTTCCGAGCAATAATTTATTGTGATAAATTATTTTCTTCTTCTCGGAGATGTTTCGACATTGATCGGAATAAATTTTATTCCTTTGGACGTTGATAAAAATCTGGGGTATTACAGTCTACCCCCCTTAAGAATCAACTTCGTCCCCGAAGTTGTGTTTCGGCTTTTCTCGCGCTAAGAGTTTGGGTCCTTTTGTTACTTGGGATATAAACTATTCGGGTTTCAAAAATAAATGCTTATGCATTCTTACGGGGTATTACATCCTCCCCCCCTTAAGATTACAGTTATGTCCCCATAACTGCCTATGTATTATTCGCAACCAGGTTCGGGTATCATCGCATATGATCCTTCCTCAGTATTCTTCTAGGTGTCATTTTAGAAGCACGCGAAGAAGGGTTTCTAAGTGATCAAGATTTATGACTAAGGCAAGGTTAGTCTGAAGTTGGCGCTTCTAAGTCAAGACTCAAGGTCATGTCGAACACTAGAGTGAGAGGGTTATGTATCACATACGATTCACAAAAAAGTTAGTACAGATATTTATGTATGCATATGCATATGTGATCCCCCCAATAAAAAAAAAAATTTTATGCATGCATTTATTTATCCATGGGTTTTTAAAAATAAATTTATTCCATGGATAGGTTAAAATAAGGATAAAAAGGTTTGGGCCACTATATTGGGCCGAAAGAAATAAATTATTTGGGCTTTAAATAAAAACAAGGTTATTGGGCCAAAAATAATTTCTTGGCTTCTAAAAAAAATTTTGGCTAAAAATTTGGGCTTTAACTTCAAAATAATAATTGGGCTCTTTGAAATATACTACTAGTTTAGAAATGATAACTTTAAAAATAATAGTTTAAAAATATTCCGGGCTATTTAAAATAGTAGTTTTAAAATATTCCGGGCTCCTTAAAATAGTAGTTTTAAAATATTCCGGGCTATGTAAAATAATAGCTTTAAAATATTCCGGGCTCTGATACCAACTTTGGTATCAGATATTTTCTTTAAAATAAATAGCTTTAAAATAGTCTGGGCTCTGATACCACTCTGTAACACCCCGGATTTGGTAACCCAGGCCGGGATGCCACCGCCACACCTCCCTAGCAAGACACGGTTTCTCCGAGCTCACTAAAGAGATGCAAGGCTATGGTTTTTCAGAATTTAAAATATTCAAACAGCCCATTCATATATAATTTAAAGATAATACATCAAAGTTGCAGCGGAAATTTTAATTGTGCAGCGGAAATAAAGTATGAGGGCCGACATGGCCAAAACACGGGTTAAACAGGCCCGTTCATGATGTAATCCCCAAAAATTCCCAGTATGCATATGATGATGCATATTCTTCATTCTCTGTAAGAAAAAGGGGATAAATGGTTTGGGTCAGCAAAAACGCGCTGAGTAAGTTAACACATAGCATGGGTTAGGGGTTTCAAAGCCTTTAATTATATTTAGTAAAAACATTTCAACAATATTTAATTTAGCCGGCAATCCGGCGGCCGCAGCCAATATCATAAAAACTAAGCTTTTTAATATATTTCCCGTTACGCCATCATCTCAACAATATATCATTTAGCCGGTGATCCGGCGGCCGCAGCCAATTTCAAAAGTATCATTTAGCCGGTGATCCGGCGGCCTCAGCCAATTTCAAAAATATCATTTCTCAAAATATTTTTCATTTCTTTTATAGTTCACCAATCACCAGGGCTCTTGTGACCGCATTCCTCATAACCAATATTTCCGCAGGAATCATTCAATCGCTCTTGGGGAATCTAACCCGCAGGAAAACATACAATCGCCCTTGGGGAATCTAACCCGCAAGAACTCAAATACATCATTGGGAATCAAACCCGCATGATTCATATTGATAATGTCAAACTTGGTCACAAGTCCCCAATGTTTCAAAAGAATTCTTTTACAGAAAATGTTTTTATTTGGTGTAACGGGATTTTTCAAAAATATAGATATATCGTAATTCCAACGTCTCGATCGTTGTTTAAAAGATTTCAAAAATCGATCGATGTCACAGTTTGCGCCTTTTTGGTTTAAAAATCCATTTCTTAGGCGATTGTTCTGAAATTTGTACAGCAACTCAAAAACATCCCAATGAACAACTTTCATGTTTTAAGTTTTTCGGAAAAGCGATGGTAAGCATGTCAAAAATCGAGTCTTCTACAGAATCAAAAAGCTGTCAGGATTCAGGTTTGACAACGTTAAAAGATTCGACTTTTTATCATATCAAATGGACTCCAAAAATTCTGAAATTTTACAGAGACATACTAGACTTGATTTCCAACAACTTTTGTTTAGATCACATAGATTGGTTCGGGCTAGAAGTGATAGGAATAAGCTCATCAAGATCGGTTATGAAATCTGTCATCCTTTGACAATTCCTAAAAACGCAGAATATGTCCGATACGATTTGGGGTATCAAAACTTGATGAAAATTTCTGAAATTTTTACACAATATAGCTTAAGCTCTTAGGATCAAAATCTTAGTTTTGAGTTTTCAGGTTTGAAGACTCGAAGTAATAGAAATATGCTCGTCAAGTTTGATAATGAAATCTGTCAAGGTTCTTGACGTCGGTTCTAACGCAGATCGGATCGGCTCGAGTTCGGAGGTTCAAATCTCAATGAAAAATTCTAAAAACTTACAGAGATGTTCTAAACTCATAGATCTACAACTTTCATGTTCAACACCAATCCTAGATCGGCCTAGATCCATGGTCAAAATAACCAACAAGATTGAGAGTGAAATCTGTCCAAAGTTCTAAGATCCAGATTTAATACTCTTCAGTTTTGGGTTGGTTTCAGGTTTCAAAACATCATGAAAAATTATCAAATTTTTACAGGAGCTAGACCAAAGTCTTAGGAACACTTTTCATGTTTTGAGTTTTATTGTTTGAGCAGCTTTAGAGGTTCGGAAAATTCATACGAAAACGCTGCGCCGGGGGTTTTTCGTGTTGACAGATTTTTATAAATTTTCTTGAGTTGAATCTCTATGTTTGGTTGCATTTTAAGTCACCCAAAACCATAGTAAGGTTAACTTACAGTGGGGATGATGTTTAGGAGGTCACGGGGTCGTCCGGAATCCACGGGATGTCACGAACGAATCTCCTCCACCCGATTTATTCTTCCTTTGGCTCCGATTTGTGTTTGAATATGAAGATTCGTAAGTTTAGGATAATGGTTATGATCTTAAAACAATAAGGAAACTTGATTTACATCTTACCAACAATCCAAAGCTTGCAATCCTTGATCTACACACTTCCTTGGTCGGATTTGGTTGCCGGAAAGTCGCCGGAAGTTCGCCGGAAGTTCGCCGGAAAGTATTTTGGCTTTGGGAGAGTTTTGGGAGTGAAGAGGGGATGGAAATGGCTGAAATGGGGGTGTTGGGGGTGTTATGGCCATTAAAGGGACAAGGAATCCCGGATTTGGAGGCCTAGGCCGACAATTAGGCGGCCGCTACAGTAGTGCTACAGTAGTGCTACAGTAGTGCTACAGTAACTTTTAATATTTTTTTTTTTTTTTTTTTTAATATTAAGATTCCTTCTTTACAAAAATAAAAATCATAATGTGGGAATTATCCGTGATTGTTGGGACAATTCGATAAACTCGTTTCGAGTTGCTATCTTCCGATAAATAATAAATTCCGCTCTCTCGGAATTATTTCGGTTTTAATAATTTAAATCCAATTCTTTATTTTTGGATTTAAATTTTCGATGACGATTTCTCGGGTTCGTCGGCTTCCAATTTGTCGTCTTTTGATTCCCGTGCAATAACTTGTATCATTAAATTTCTTCCGACTTCACGGGTTCTTGGATTTAAAATTCTTTTCCTTCTTGAATTTAATTCCAATTGTCTTGACTCAATTGATGGAATGTCTTCGGGCTTCCTTTCCCTCTTTTATTCCATTTTGAATTTGAATCTATCGGCGTTTTATTTCCGAGCAATAATTTATTGTGATAAATTATTTTCTTCTTCTCGGAGATGTTTCGACATTGATCGGAATAAATTTTATTCCTTTGGACGTTGATAAAAATCTGGGGTATTACACTCCGGGGCAAGATAAGAGGAACAGGGATAACCGCACCGGTAACAATTCTGGAGGAAACAACTTTCGGGAGGCCTGAACAGACCCCCTCAGAACAACAATAGGGGAAATGGTGGGAGAACCTTTTTCCAGGGTAACCCTGTGCCACCATGCCCAAGATGTGGGAAACCTCACTTGATTAGGGGATGCCCCCAACAGGGCACATGCTTCAGGTGTGGTCGATTTGGTCATCGGATGAATGAGTGCCGGACTCGAATTGAAAACATCACCAAGCGAGAGGACTTGATTATAGGGCCAGCACAGCCTCGTAACCAAAATGGACGGAATGGTAACTATCAAGGGTACAGACCCCCTCAGAACCAGAATTTCAACCAGAATCAACGCCCTCCACAGAATCCAAATCAGCAACAGAATCAGAACCCGAACCGGGATCAGCCGGGCAACCAAGGACGGCCCATGGGGAGGTTGAATGTTATCAACCAAGCAGATGTGCCTATGCAGGGTGACGTGATGACAGGTACATTCCATGTTTTAAGTACACCCCTTAAAGTTCTGTTTGACTCAGGAGCTAGTTGTTCGATTATATCATCAAGAGTCTTATCTGAACTAGATCTACCTAAGTGCGAACTGATTAACTTAGAAATTCAACTACCATCAGGAGAGGTAGTACCATGCTCTAAACGTTATAACGGAATTCCGATAGTTATCAAGAACATAGAATTTTTCGCAAACTTGGTAGAATTTAATTTAAGGGACTTCGACGTTATACTGGGAATGGATTGGTTGACCCGGTATAAAGCGGTAATAGAATGTCAAAAGCAGAAGATCACCTTGTCGAAAGGTAGGGGAAAGAGAGTCATCTTTTACTCTCAACCCCCTAAGAGGAGCAACAAGGTTGTTAACGCTCTCAAGCTTCGTAGCTTAATGCATAAGGGATACGCGTTGTATGCATGCTACGTTCACAACCTGGAGGCGGAAGAGAGCAAGGTTGACGACATCCCAGTGGTGAGAGAATACC
This sequence comes from Hygrophila difformis, assembly GCA_030278955.1. Lineage (NCBI taxonomy): Eukaryota > Viridiplantae > Streptophyta > Magnoliopsida > Lamiales > Acanthaceae > Hygrophila > Hygrophila difformis. The sequence continues at coordinate 43,251,093 of JAOANR010000009.1, forward strand.
CGGACGTATTTCCTGAAGACATCCCTGGTATGCCACCTGAGAGAGATCTTGAATTCACCATAGATCTCATTCCGGGAACGGAACCTGTTTCGAAGGCCCCTTACCGTATGGCACCACTGGAAATGAAGGAGTTAAAGGAACAACTCGAAGAGTTGTTGGAGAAAGGATACATAAGACCAAGTACGTCCCCGTGGGGAGCACCGGTCTTATTTGTTAAAAAGAAGGACGGAGGACTACGCCTTTGCATCGATTACAGAGGACTCAATCAAGTGACCATCAAGAACAAGTATCCATTACCAAGGATTGAGGACTTATTTGATCAATTGAAGGGGGCGTCGGTGTTCTCAAAGATCGACTTGCGATCCGGTTATCACCAGCTGAGGATTGCGGAGAAGGATATCCCGAAGACGGCATTCCGAACTCGTTATGGACACTACGAGTTCACAGTATTATCCTTTGGGTTAACAAATGCACCTGCAATGTTCATGAACCTCATGAACGATGTATTTAGAGAATTGTTAGATCAAAGCGTCGTGGTGTTCATCGACGACATCCTGATCTACTCGAGAAGCGAGGAGGAGCATTCCCAACATTTGCACCAAGTGTTAGGGATTTTGCGCAAGAACCAACTCTATGGCAAACTATCCAAATGCGACTTTTGGTTGAAGGAAGTAGCATTCCTTGGGCACATAGTATCTGCCACTGGAGTTTCAGTGGATCAGGCAAAAATTTCGGCGGTGACGGAATGGGTATCGCCGACGAGTCCAACTGAAATACGGAGCTTCCTTGGGCTAGCTGGTTATTATAGGCGATTTGTGAAGGACTTCTCAAAAATCGCACGCCCGTTGACCCAGCTGTTGAAGAAAGGGGTAAAATATGACTGGACCAGTGAGTGTGAGTCCGCGTTTCAAGAACTGAAAAAGCGACTCACCAGTACACCCGTACTAGCACTACCATCAGAGAATGGTGACTTCGAGGTTTACAGTGACGCTTCAAAGGAAGGTCTAGGATGTGTTTTGATGCAAGACTCGAGGGTCATTGCATATGCTTCGCGCCAATTGAAACCTCATGAAGCGAACTACCCAACGCACGACTTGGAGTTGGCGGCAGTCGTGTTCGCTCTGAAAATATGGAGACACTACCTTTATGGGAGAAAGTGTCGGATGTTCACAGACCACAAAAGCCTCAAATACATATTCACTCAAAAAGAGCTAAATCTGAGACAACGGAGATGGTTGGAACTAATCAAGGACTATGATCTCGAAATTTCTTACCACGAAGGGAAGGCCAACGTAGTAGCCGATGCCTTAAGCCGGAAGACCCAACATGTGGCAAATTCGATGGTGATTCCGCCAGCATTATATATGGACTTGGCAAGATTGAGCTTAGAACTAGTGCATTCGGGCACTGTAAACGAAATGGTCAACGCCATGGTAGTCGAATCAACCATATTTGACGAGATCAAACTCGCCCAACCGGGTGACGCAAAGTTGGAAAGGATTAAGGAGAACATTGCCAACGGGAAGGCAATAGGATTTGCTATCCATGAGGACGGAAGCATTCGTTTCAAGGGAAGATGGTGTGTACCACAAAAATGCATGGAGATAAAACAAAGATTGATGGAAGAAGGGCATAACACACCTTACTCGGTTCACCCTGGAGGCGACAAATTATATAAGGATTTGAGGAAAATTTACTGGTGGCCGAGGATGAAAAATGAAGTGGCAGAATTTGTAGCGAGATGCCTCACGTGCCAAAAGGTCAAAGCCGTGCGACAGAAACCCTTAGGATTGATGCAACCATTGGAAATCCCGAGTTGGAAGTGGGATAGTATCTCTATGGATTTCGTTTCGGGATTACCACGATCACCAAGAGGAATGAATAAGATATGGGTGATTGTCGATAGGCTAACGAAGACGGCCATTTTTATTCCAATGAAGGACACTTGGACCATGGACCAATTAGCAAGGGTGTATATTGACAATGTGGTACGAAGACACGGGGTGCCACATGACATTATCTCCGATAGAGACAGTAGATTTGTCTCTCACTTTTGGATCAAGTTACAAGAAGCCCTCGGTACGCAGATTAAGATGAGCACCGCATTCCACCCAATGACGGATGGACAAACTGAGAGAACAATCCAAACGTTGGAAGACATGCTGAGAGCTTGCGTCCTAGAGTTTAAGGGTAGCTGGGAAAATCATTTACCCCTAATTGAATTTTCCTACAACAATAGCTACCACGCTAGCATCGGCATGGCACCATTCGAGGCATTGTATGGTCGAAGGTGCCGAAGTCCGTTGAGTTGGGAAGGGAGTGATAAGACAGTGGTAGTAGGACCACAACTCGTAGAAGATATGACCCAACAAATCAAAGTGATTCGAGGAAAGATGAAAGCGGCCCAGGACCGACAGAAAAGTTATGCCGATGTGAGACGGCAAGACCTAGAATTTCAAGTTGGGGATAAGGTCATGTTAAAGATATCACCGATGAAGGGGGTTATGCGTTTTGGCAAACGAGGAAAGTTAAGCCCTCGATATATAGGACCTTATGAAATTCTAGAAAAAGTCGGGAATTTAGCATATCGTCTAGCCTTACCGCCACAATTGGCTAGAGTTCACAACGTGTTCCACATATCACAATTGAAGAAGTATGTGCACGATCCGACCCATGTACTCCAACCGGAAGGAATTGAATTGGATGATGACTTGAGCTATGAGGAAATTCCGGTACGAATACTCGATGTTAAGGAGAGAGTAACAAGGAACAAAGCCGTGAGAATGGTCAAGGTTCTTTGGTCGAACCATGAAAGTGAAACGGCGACATGGGAGTTAGAATCCGACATGAAGGAGCGTTACCCGACCCTATTCCAAAACGGTGCAACCGCAGTTATGGGGACATAACTGTAATCTTAAGGGGGAGAGGATGTAACGACCCGAATATTTTGTATACAAATTGTTTTGAACTACGTAATGACTTGATCCCTTCACGGGGTACGTAGGCAACTTGGAAATTTCAATTCTGGGTTCAGTCGAATAATATCAAACAACAAAACACAATGATACAATCGCAATCAATCAATCGGTCAATAAGTCGCGCAACTTCGGGGACGAAGTTGATTCTTAAGGAGGGTAGATTGTAATACCATAGAAATTGCCCGATATATATGTATGAATATATATTTTGATCAATTCACTAAGTAGATTTTTAATCAAATCTATATATATTTATATGTTCAAATATGTGCTTAAAGATTAGTATATTATTTTCTACAAAACATACTTTGAAAAATTATATATATTTGTCTTTTCAAATAAATATATGGATTTCAATATCAAGTGTAATAAGTATATGGTTCATAGAATATTTTAAATCCATATACAAGTTTATATACACATATATACCTTGGTCTTGAAATAATCTTTCCAAACATGTACACATGTATATACATGTATATATTTACATGTTTAAATTATAATGAGAATTATCTATTTTCTATATATCCTTGATTAATCATTCTACCCATATTTTTTTTTATTATGGAATTATTCTAGAATGCCATAATATAATTGGGAATAATTTGACTATGGTTTGAAATTGTAGGGTGGAATATTAATCATATCTTGTCATTTTCAAATAAAGAATATATTCCTTTTTGAAGCTATTTATGACTTATAAGATCACAAAAATTCTCACATTATGATTTTTTTTTAAAGATAAGAATCTTAATATATATATATAAAAAAAAAAAATTAAAAAAAAAAAAAAGTTACTGTAGCATGCTACTGTAGCACGCTACTGTAGCATGCTACTGTAGCAGTCGGGCATTATGCATTTTTGGTGACTTTTTGCCATTTTTTGGGTCCCAAAGGTGGGAATCTTGATCTATCACGGGGGAGACATATTTTGGATGATTATTAGATGTCCCTAACACCCCATTTCAGTCTTCAACACTCAATAATTCATCCCAAAACTCTCCCAAACTCTCCCAAAGCCAAAACACTCTTCCGGCGACTTTCCGGCAACTTTCCGGCAATCAAATCCAACCAAGGTAGTGTGTAGATCAAGGATTTGCAGGCATTGGATTGTTGGTAAGGTGTAAATCAAGTTTCCTTATTGCTTTAAGATCATAATCAACCTTCTAACTTACGGATCTTTACTTGCAAAACACGTTCGTAGCCAAAGGAGAAGAAGAACGTGTTGCGTAGATCCGTTCGTGGCGATTTTGGACAAATCGATCAACTCTAGAACGTTCAAGAACTCACTCACTGTAAGTTAATACCTTCCATATCAATATGGGTGGTTTAAAGACATCCGAAACATTGGATCTTAAACGAAACGTTGAAATCAAACCTAAAAACCCCAATCTACGTATTTTCTGAAATCCGAGCAAAACTCTTACTTCGAGCGTTCAAACCTGAAAACTCAAAACTAAGATTTTGATCCTAAGATCTTAAGCTATATTGTGTAAAAATTTCAGAAATTTTCATCAAGTTTTGATACCCCAAATCAAGTCGGACATATTCTGCGTTTTTAAGAATTTTCAAAAGTTGACAGATTTCATAACCGAACTTGATGAGCTTATTTCTATCATTTCTAGTCCGAACCAATCTTCATGATGTAAACAAAAGTTGTAGATCTATGAGTCTTGAATACCTCTGTAAAATTTCATGCACTTTCATTAAGATTTGCTATCCCAAACCGCGTCGAACATATTCTGTGGTGCATGAACCTTTCGAAAACTGAGACAGATTTTAAGACCGAACTTAGTAGATTAATCTGACTTAATCCGTCATGAATTTGCATAATTTGCCTCTAATAAAACTTGTTTATTTTGGTGTCTTTTAAGTGCCTGTAAATTTTCAGAATTTTTAGAGTTCATTTGATATGTTAAAAAGTCAAATCTTTGACAGATGTCAAACCTGAATCCTGACAGCATACTATTTGTGTAGAAAACTTGGTTTTTGACATGCTTCCCATCATTTTTCCGAAAAACTCAAAACATGAAAGTTGTTCATTGGGATGTTTTTGAGCTACTGTGAAAATTTCAGATCAATCGCCTAAGAAATGGATTTTTAAACTGAAAAGGCGTAAACTGTGACATCGATCGGTTTTAAACTTGTGAAATTTTGAAATTTCTAAACAACGATCGAAATCTTGTGATACGATAAAGCTGTATTTTTGGAAATCCCGTTACACTAAAGTTGAAACGATATCGGTTACATTGGGGGGTGAGTGCTCTGCAGGGTGCCCTCCTAATTATTCATTTTGTGCCTAAACGGCAATGATTATTACGCGCGAAAGATTGCCAAAACGGCATCTTATATTTTTGGGCCTATCCTCTCGGGTGTATCCGTGTGGGTTACTCGAGGCTTGACGGAGCGGTACTGGATATGGCGTATTTGGTCACAAGAGACCAACGGCCTACCCTCTCGAGTGTGTTCGTATGGGTTACTCGAGGCTCGACGGAGTGGTACTGGGTATGGCGAATCGGCTGCGGCCGCCGGAATACCGGCTAAATGAGATGATACTTATGAAATTGGCTGAGGCCGCCGGATCACCGGCTAAATGATATATATATTGTTGAGATGATGGCGTAACGGGAAATATATTAAAAAGCTCAGATTTTATGAAATTGGCTGCGGCCGTCGGATTGCCAGCTAAATTAATATTGTTGAGATGGTGGCGTATCGGGGAGAATTTTTTTTTAAAAAAAAAAAGCTCAAATTTTCATTTACTTACTTACGGCATTATTCATGTTTTTAAATCATGTCTTAAATAATTGCCCATGCTTAAGTTTTAAATTATGAAATTAAATGTGTCTTTAAAGTATGCAATTATATTCGCATTTTTAAAATGTTTTTATGCATGGCAAAAAGTTTTATCTTAATTATTAAAAATCTAACCCCTTTATTGCTATGAAAGGATTGACTTACTCAGTATTTTATAATACTGATAAAAACCGTTGTTCATTTTTTTTCTGTTACAGAGTACGGAGCATGATCACTCATTGGGGGATCATTTTGGACACTTAATTATTTATTTTACGTAACTTGCATGAACGGGTCTGTTTAACCCGTGGTTTGGCCATGTCGGCCCTATATTTTAAATTCCGCTGCATACACTTTACTTCCGCTGCGTACTTTATATTCTCGCTGCAACTCTGATGTAGTATTTTTAAATTATTTATGAATGGGCTACTGGAATGTTTTAAATTCTGAAAAACCATAGCCTTGCATCTCTTTAGTGAGCTCGGAGAAACCGTGTCTTGCTAGGGAGGTGTGGCGGTGGCATCCCGGCCTGGGTTACCAAAACCGGGGTGTTACACGACGCCCTTACCGGCACCACCGCTGCCGTTGCGTGGGTGCCCCGCCGCAGCCGCCGAGGTTCCTCCGCCGCCGAGGCCTCCCTTCCCGTCTCAAATTTCAAACACAAAAATAAATTAAAGGAAAAAAAAGAGGAGGAAGACAGAGACATAGAAGAGAGAGTCCGCGAGAGAGGGGGCGAGAGGAGAAGAGGGAAGAAGAGAGAAGCCGCCGCTGTCGCCGGGCGCTGCTCGTCGGCATCGCCGCCGCCCTTCCTCCGTCGCCGCCTCCGCGCCTGCCGGAGCTTCCGTGGAGAGAAGGAGCAAATGAAAACAAAATAATAATGAGGGGGACAGGAAAGGGGGGCGCCAGACTGAGGTCTGAAAAGTAGGGAAAATGGGGACAAATAAAGGCCAAAAGAGGAGAGGGGCAGGGTTGACTGTAGGAAATGCAGATGCAACAGAACACAAATTGGGAATTTGGGACAGCTGGAAAATAGGGAAAGGCGGGGACACACTTGTTTACCCAGCCTCTAAAACTCGCCTATTTAAACCCATCAATCCCTCTCCAATGCTCTCGCCACTCCATCCCCCATTCCTTCATTGTGCTATTTCAATTATTTAGTTTAGTTTAGTGTTGTAGAATCGTAGTAGTATTGTTAGAAGTAATTTTAGTAGTTGAGTTTAAGTGGGAATTTTGCTATTTGATCCAAAGGAGTATTAGAGCTCGGAGAGAGTTATTACAGATAGCTAGTTCGTGTTAGTGCTTCGGGTAAGATTTATTAAATTGGAAAATTTTAGTATTATTTCCATTAAAATATCATTATAGCAAATGATGTTAATATTATAATTTTTGCTAGCCAAATAGCTGTAAAGGGATATCTGCTCGTAGGCCGTGCGTGTGTCGTGTCCATTCCATCCACGGTGACAGTAAGTAGATTTTTACTCTTTGGAGTAAAGCCAAATTTATTTTAGCTAAAGCATAATTTTTAATACCGCTTTATTATTTTAAATTTATGCTTATAGCTCCCTACTGCTTTTGGATTATTGGTATGCCATTTTACTGTGCTTCACAATACTTGCAATTATTCTCAATGTCCTATGGATTTTTGAGCGCGCATTGTTACGGGGTTTGGTCCAAGTTTTGGGTCGCTGCTGCCACATCCGCCATTTGCTTGTGTTACACGACTTACGGGGACAGATGTTAATCCTCCGCTGTTTGCCTGTAATACACGACTTACGGGGACTGATGGAAATCAGCTCGATGCCATTTCTCGATTCAATGTGGTTTGAGGAAATTTCTTACCTCCACCACAACCCTTGAATGTATGTGAGATTTGGGCCCTACAACGGGGAACCTGCACATCATGTTGGCTGAGAAATTATTTCTTGGTAACGCATAGTGTCATATTATCTCTTCCCGGGATTAGATTTATATGGATTTTGTCTGTGCTTAAATTAATTCTCGTTTTAGCATACCATTACCATAACTGTCGTCTTTTAAATTATTTCTGCAACCCTACCTCCTCCGGGAGTAAACGTCTACTTACTCAGCGATTGTTTTCGCTGACTCTACACTTGTCACCATTTCCTTTCAGGTTTTGAGATCTGCAAGGCATCATCTGCACGGGCACGATTTGGGGTATTATTTATGAAAATGTATATTTTAAAAACCCCTTTTTGGGATAAAAAGCTATTACTTGGCATAGATAGTGATTTATCGAGCATAAAAAAAAATATTTGGGTTCTATCCCATTTGTGAAAATATAGTGCCCTACTGTTTTAAACAATGCATTATGCGTTTAATAGTATTTTTGAGTATGAAATAGACAACCCCTTTTTATGAAATAAAACTTCTATGGATTTAATCCATTATTGTTATTGCGCGCTTTGAGGAATGCAGTCCTCCGTTTGGTTACGCTACACCAAACATTTTTATCAAGCTTATTTTATACTCCTCATAGTATATAAGCTTCTTTGTGAATTATATGCTAGCTTGTCCGGAACGTGGTTAGCATATACATTCAATTCTGATTTTCTGCAATTATTTATGTTAGCCTTAGCGTATTTCGGGCAGTCCGGAATACGTGGCGGTAGCACCCCACCCATTGTTCCCGCTCTTTTCTTCCGCTGCATCTTTAGGGAAAATGGGGGTGTTACAAATGGTCCCAGATCATTTTTCATTAAAAAATGAAGATGAAAGTGGGAACTGTATTATCGACTTGCCTGACGATGTTCTTGGTGAAATAGTTTCCCGTGTATCTTCTTCATCTTTACAGGATATGTTTAATGCGGGATACAGGTTATTATTCATTCCAGAATTCATTTGCTCCTTAATTTAATTTATTTATTTTTTTTCTTTATCGTATTGAAAACACAATGCTTATTTAATATATTAATTGTTATCGACTTAATAATTATACGTTTCTCAGTATCGGGCTACGAAACATCCATTGGTTTATTCGCGGTGTTGTATGGATCAATTTCGATGGTATGCATGGCCAATGAAGAATTCTGCTAAGGGTTTATTCTATGGAAAATGTATTCAAAACGGCAACAGAATGCCTTTTTTAGATATTGCTTTGGTTAGTACTTAGTAAAAAATTTCGATTGTTTAATTATTAAAATTTTTTAAGTATATATGTATAATATATGTATAATACTAATAATTTTTTTTTTTACCCTATAGGAGAAATATGTCACGTGCAATGACATAAAAGGCGCTTTGGTCATTCTGGACGAATCCATTTGTTTGGGCCACCTGCCATCCTTATACTTGAAGTGCATTTTCCTTCTGAGTTACAACGAATCCGGTCATATAAAAGAAGCACTAAGTTTGTTATCTACATTATGCGGTGAAAAAAAATTGTTGGTGTCTACAAGGAAAAAAGTTCTTCGTTGGTTTGGTACAATGTGGAACTTTCCAGATCTATTTCAATTTTCTTCTGTTAGGGTGTATTGTGAGGCAAATGACCATATTATTAGTATGCTACGTTTATGGTTGGATGTTGATTACGAGCGAATGGATATAAATTGTGTAAATTGTATTGCTACCCGTGAATGCTGGCTTTTCCGGCCTAATAATCCTATTTATAGTTGATGATGATTGTTTAATGTTCTCAAACTTATTCTCCTATAATTCTATATTTTTCGTTTTGTATCTTTCACGTATCTTTAATTAACAAATTGGTCCTTTAATTAATTACATTGTATAATGATATTCAATATCTTAAATACGACTCTAGCTTTGATCGACTACTTAAGACCTAGAAAAATATAACAAATTGATTCAATATTTTTGTCACTATCAAATTTATCTCATAATCTGTATAATATAATTCTTATTTATCAACATTAAATTATTGATAGATATAATATTAGAAACGCGATTCAATTTTCATGTATGCAGAAAAAATGATAATTAAATATTTCTCTAAATTTAGTTATAATATAGTAATGGAGTATTACGTATTCTATTTCCAAACAAAATAACTATATTTAATTCTAATCTAATAATTTCTAAGACACCAAATAGTAGTATAAGAAATTTATTTATTTATTTTTTTTCCATAATTCTATTTACACGCGTTGGAACTACAGTTTAAATGACGTCTATTCCGATTCAATGTCAATCTTCAATTCCCATTTCAATTAACTGACGTCCCATCACTACTTTTCCCGCAGGATATGACTCTTCGAATTCCATTTCAATCGCATACTATTATAATTACAAAATATAAGGTCTTTTCATCTTCCATTTCATATGCGTCTATATATTCGATTTATTTGACTTCTCTCTTTCGTTTGTTTCTTTTTCATCCGTTTCATCGAGCACAAAAAATTCGCAAATGGATCCAGATATAATACCGCATGCAGCGATTGGTCATTCTGAAGTTAATTCTCAAGGTCATCGCCAGAAATCCTTAATTGATCTTCCTCCAGATATTATCGGTGACATAATCTCTCGCATTTCCTCTTCGTCTCTGGGTGAAATGTTCACTGTTGGCTACAGGTACCAGATTTTATGTTGAATACTAATTTTGCATTCAATTTATTATAATTTTCTTACTTAATCTATTTCAGTTGTAAAGCACTCTATCAAGCCACAAATCATCCATTAGTGTATTCTAGGTGCTGTATGGATCGATTTCGATTTAGTCATTGGCATTATCGTTACCCTGCTATGCTGGAATTCTTTAAGAAGTGTGTGTCTAATGGGAACTCTATGCTTCGAATTAACTATGCAATTGTAAGTTAATGATATGAACGTTTAATTTAATTCTTATAATTTTATTTTATTAAATGTTATTTTTTCTTACTCTCTACATCCACTTTTAATTCTTCTCATCTAAATCGAATTTGCAGGACAAATACATTATACTCAATAATTTGAACGAATCTTTGGCAATTCTGGATAAATCCATCAAAGATGGACACCTTCCATCGCTTTATCTTAAGTCCATTTTGCTTCTTAGTACCAATGATCCTGTACATATAAAAGCAGGAGTCGAGACGTTGTCCGTTATTTGCCATGATAAAAAGTTGTTGGTGTCACTTCGAGCAAAAGTAATTAGATGGTTTCAAGGTCGGCCGAAGTTTCCAAACCCATTTGGTGATTGTTCTCATAAGATAATTTGCCATGACATGGATCACGTTCGTGGTTTGATGCGAGGTTGGCCCGACGACGACTATGAGGGTATTGAAGTTGACTGTATACTTTGCATCGCTACCTGGGAGTGTTGGATTTTCCGTCCCGCTAATGCCAAGTACATGTATTTGAGATGATTTATCTATTGTAATACCTTTTATTTTATCCTGTTGAATGACAAGCATCGGTATTTCTTGATTGGTTTAATTTAATATATTATTAGTCATGATTTATTTTTTAATTTCTGGATTTAATTTTATTATATATGTTTTTTTTTTTTCAAATTGTATAACAAATATGGCAATCCATCAAAACATACTGCATGATCATGAAATTACAAAATAAATGATAAATTTGCTTGATTCATTCATGATAAGTAGAAATTTTTCAAAAATAATCATTTCTCTTAAAAACAGGTAGTAGTGACTAAGGAACCGAAGACCTTAATGGTTGTTCGTAATTCTTCCATAAGTATCTGCAATTGAAATAATCATTCCCCTGATATCTTCCGTCCACTGTTTCTGCAATTTACCTAACTTAGGACCCGTGAACCTATTATACTTTGTGTACAGGAAATCAAATATTATGTCTGCCTCCGATTTCGCCAAGTCGAACACAATTTCGGATATCTGCATGTAATCTTTATTTTTCTTAGATTCTTCAATCCAATTATCAATTATCTCCTTATACCTTCGGTTTGTTTCCTGTAGTTCAAATGTAAAATTTGTGGCAGCATCTACTACTTGACATTCTTTGTGCGCTTCCTCCAAAAACTGGATTGTAACAAGGATGTTTACTCTATCTTCGTCTGTTAGGCTTTTCAATTGGTTGATCAGAATATTATCCAGAATTCTTTTGCAATTTGTTATGTTTGATCCCTTTGGAAAATATTCACCTGTGTATTACGGAAAATCATACTTAAATATCAATAACATAGTATTCAATTATAAAATGTTTTATACATAACAGTGTATGGAAAGAACACGCTTGATTTCGGCAACTCTTTGCTCGATGAAGCCATATTCCTAATCAATTTTCTTTGCTAATCGCTACAATATATATTTTATATAAATTGTTCATTACATGGTCTATATATACAGAATTATTATTTAATTGTTCCGTTTAATTAATTATAAAAATATTAATCAATACAATTGACTCGAACAATCGTTTTTCTGAATAATAATGATAGTTCGGCTGGAAACCTCTTGATACATTGCATAATAATCAGCGTTAATAGTGTAATATGAATTTGACAGTGTATCCTAACCTTTGGATTCACCTTAGTCCCAATTTGTTCAAATACATTTATTTTTTGTTCAACTCACCATTACGTTTTAAATTTCTTTTCCTTTCCCGATAATGACTATCGACATAGAATTATTAAATATCATTGTTTTATTTAAGTATTACATAATAATAAACATTAATTGTGCGAGATGAACTTGAACGTGTATCTTAACTTTTGGACTAACCTAAGCTCCAATTTATTCAAATACATTTAATTTTTGTTAGTCGAAACAAAAAGTCGTTCACCTTTCCGTTTCAAATTTCATTCGTTTTTGCTATAATGATTTTCATAAATTAAATATAATGTTTTATTGTTTTACTCGAGTATTTATCTATATAGAAATATTAATCGATCATACATCTGTTTTTAATTGTTATTATATTTTATTTTATTTAGTTTATTTATTTATAACTTTATCTATAATTTTTTTTATTTATCTATTTTGAATATTATTTTTTAATATTCTTTATATTGTGTCTTTTATTATAAACAAAAAAATAGTCCATTTTATATTTTGATTTAAATTATGGAGTCATCGGTAAATTCATATTCATTAAAACATTTACATCATACAAAATGAATGATTTTTATTAAAGTTACATTTTCGAGTTATTTGAATACTCTCGAATTAAAACACTTAATTAAATTTTAATAATTTACTTACAACCTTTCGTTTTCCCTCCATTCACTATAAAATTAGATTCAGTCATCGACATAAGCACCACACCAGCTACATTAAAAGATACTTATATCATCATACCATTACTTTTCATTGAATTTGTTAAAATTTCTCAACGATTTTTTAACTACCTTCATGGATAATATTGTTCCCTTTAAGAATTTGAATCCTACATCCGTCAAAGTTGCTGTGAAGGGAAGATGCGTCCGTTGTTATGCAGTGGAGGGTCAACAAAAAGATTTTTTAATCAGCTTCGAATGCATCCTACATGACAACGAGGTTAATCGATATTTTGTGTATTGTTTAAATATAATCGCATTATTTTTAAATAATAACTAATTTTATATTTATTTTTTAAATTATAGGGTACTCGATTTCATTTTACCGCATCAAGATCATTAGCAAAGAAATTTTTCAAAGTTTTCGAGGAGGGTTCTGTCTACTCAATTTATCGGTTCTTTGTTACTGACAACAAAGCAGATTTCGACTGACTGCTCACGATTATAAAGGCAATTTATATGGGAATTCAGTTGTAACTGCATGCAACGATACTAATTATCCCGATTTGAGATATTTATTTAAACCATTTAAAGACATATTTGCAATGGATGACCCTCTGAACGAAGCTCCGTTTGGTAATTTTATTTCTATAGCATATATTTTTTTTGATGGTTTAATATATATTCTTTACAAACATTATATTTTTCAAAGCAGATACATCGAACATAAATAAAATCTAACACTATATCGATGATTTTTTTGCTTATATTCTTAAATAGATATCATTGGCCGCGTTACAAAAATTGATGGTCCGAAGAAGAAAACTACTCGGGACGGAAAGGAGAAGCGCCTTCTTGAAGTATCCCTTCAAGATGATGAGTAATATTTTATGTCTATATAAAAATATTATTTATATTCAAATATCGTTTTTCCAATTAAATATTTTGTCGCTCATTTCACCTAGCTATCTAAATTACAGGGGCCTTATGATAAGTTGTACTTTGTGGGACGAATATGTGGATGTATTTTTGTCCGGTTTCAATGAAGATGAGATCACTAGGAATGCATTCGTTCTTCAGTTTTGTCGAGTCAATACATTCCAGGGTTTGTGTTATACTGTATAGAAATAAATTTTGACCTACTTATATATTTAATATCCGAATTTTCATATATTATATATATTTTATTAGGTAAAACACAAGTTCAAAACGCATTTCGCGTGTCGAAACTTCTGTTGAATCCCGATATTCCTGAGGTTAAGAATTTTATGGAACGGTTAGTTCTCTCGAGTATCATAATATTATATTTAATTATTTTGCAAATAATTATATTCTATATAATGAATAATTTAATTTTAAAATATAGGATTGACAATGTAAGCTTACCCGAAGGATCTCTATCCAGCTTTCCTCCTGTTAGCTTCTCATCTGAGGGACAAGATGTATCCTCATTCAAGATATCTACTATTAAGGACATATGTACTTCTGGAGTGGTAATCTCAGTTTGGTTAACTTTTGATGGTGTTTTTTTATTTTGTTAAATGATATAAACTTTCATTTTATTTATTGTATTCATCTTTTTTGCAGGGTGGTTCATTTTTTCTGAATGGAACCGTTGTTCACATAGATGATTCTGCTGGATGGTTCTTTTATTCTTGCAAGACGTGTCAAAGAAAGCTAGCTATTGTGGATTCAAGCTTCTATTGTTCCTCCTGTGAATTGATGCGTGCTACCGCTGGAATGAGATATAATTAATAGTTTTTGCTGCGGACCATTCAAGCTCATGTTCACTTCTCATTTGGGACAGTCAAGCTGAGAGTATTTTAGGGAAGAGTGCATCTGTACTGCACAAGGAAATGACTGAGGTATCGTTAAATATTTCATTTATTTTGATTATTTTTTAAAAATTTTAACAATAATAATCCTAATTTTAGTTCATTTTCACAATGCCACGATTTAGGAAGTGGATTTTCCTTCGTACATCTTTGAGAATTTAATGAACAAAAGGTTCATATTTAAAGTGACAATTGGAGATGGTGAAAATTGGAGATTTGATCGTCCAATGACTGTTGATGAATTGAAACTCGCACAACCAGTTGATGTAGAAAGTCAAGTTGGTGATGATTCTGGAATTTCGAACTCAATTTATTCCGAGAGCAACCAATCTTCTGAACAAACTCCCAGTTGCTCTACTGTCAAGATTATAGATGGTGATGATACTGATCTGAAGAAAAATTTGATTGATGATTTTTCTTCTTCAAAAAATGATACAAAAGCACCTGTTCAAGTCAAGATAGAGAAGACCGATTGATAATCCAAGTTTATTGGAGTGACGTTCACATGTCCTTATTATGTTTTTACAGTTCATTTATTTTATCGTCGGAATCACATTTTGTAGACGACTTCTATCGTATTCAATGATATTGGACATCATTATGAAATTTTATATCATTTTATTAAATAATATCTATTTCAGATTTAAATCTTTTATCTAATTGAACAATTCCATTTCATTATAACAATTTTTATAACATTTTATTGTTTTATATATTTTTTTGTTGTATTTTTTTCCCGTAATATTCAATAAATAATAATAATAAAAACAAATATTAATGAGTTCGACACAGGAATGATTAGATATGGGAAATCTCCTAAACAATCTTATTACACGTTCTATTCAATAACTTTACAATTTCTATATAATGACACAATTCCTAAAGGACCATTGCTGCGAGATTCAATTTATTCCACCTATAATATTGTGTTTGCAATGTCAAATATTTTTGTTTTTAATATATTTATTACATATATTTCTAAGGCATTCAAAATTTTTAGTATCAATTATTTATTCAAAATATAAGTCATTTATCAATCTTTTATATTATCCAATTGCTTAGAAATGCTTTATCGTGTATTATTAATATATTTTTAAAAGTGTATTAATATTTTTTCCAAATGTTTATTATTTATTAATATTTTTGTTATATATTAATATATAACTTAAAATTCATATAAAATTTATACCGTTAACCAGTCAAACATGTTTTCCAATAATTTATCATTTATTAGTAATACATTATGTATCAACAAATTATATATTTGAATATGAATATAAACGAATCGAAACATCATGTTCGCGTCCTACTCATTTAAATTGACCTCGATAATCTACGTCATAATTATTTGTTAATTAAGTATAAGTAATTAAATTATATTTGAATCTGTTTTCAGAATTAATTTTTATGGCGGAAAAATTAAATTTTTCATCAGGTTAATATTTTGTGAGATGAACTATTCATCTTCTATATCATTGACGGTATTATGATATTTTTTTTCACTTTCCATAAACATGAAGAATATTTCCAAGAGGAACAATGATGAGAAGGAAAATATCAGAAATTCTGAAAATATTTCTCAACATTCTCGAATTAAAATTCGATGAATGGATGGAGATACACAAAAAAAATATTCAATGTTATCGGCTTCGAATCGGAATTTATCAAGTCCTTTTGGCAGAACTCCTCTAAGTTGCATTTCAAATGGTAGGTATTGATGTATTATGCAGGTATTTATCAAGTCCTTTTGGCAGAACTCCTCTAGATATTCATTTCCATATAATGCAGGTATTGATGGATTTTGCACCACATCCTTTTCGCCCATTCCACACGATCAATGTGTCCAAGATCAAAATTCGTCTCAAGTTTCAGGTTGGAACGTTCTTCTCGAACCCAAATCTATATATTTAATTTTTGTTGTAATTTATATTAAAAATACATTGAAATACATTCATAGTACTTTTGCCATCCAGTAAACATTTAAATTCATAATAAACATCATCCAATATATTAACACACTGCAAGAATAAATAATTTCATTTTCATGAAAGCAGTTCAATTATTATTAATTTGATGTGTGAATTTATAAGTATATATGATGATTTCTTATTGATAATATCTTCTGCAGTGCTCTCCCGTGATTTTGTTGTAACAATAAATAATAAAGAGGGAGAAAAATTGCCTGCGTCATCTGCTAAAGAAGGTTTGAATTTTTTCTAATAAAATTGGACGATAATTTATAATTAATTAAACAAAATTATATTCAAAAAATTGTATTGCAGATATCCCTTATAATTCGAATGCACAGGAAGATTTGATTGGCCTTAATAATTTACCTCCGTCTGCATTTATAGGTAAATATATCATTTTGAACTTTTAACATTACCTCAAACATCAGTTTTGATTTCCAATTTTTTTATTTTTCAGAATACTACGATCTAGGAGATCCAACCTATGCATGCGATCATTGCCAAGCGAATTTTTGGTATGAGGAAAGACTTGCCAAACACTATAGGAGTAAACATCCAAAATATAGTGTTTGTTGTTTGAGCGGGAAAACAAGTATTCCTAAAATGCTAGAACCTCCAGAGTTATTAAGGAATTACTTTTTTGGTAATAGCCGTAAGAGTAGGAATTTCCTCCAGCACATAAGAGCTTATAATTCTATGTTTAGTTTCACATCAATGGGAGGAAAGGTTGATAAAACAATAAATAATGGATCCTCTCCACCGATGTTCCGTATTAGTGGTCAAAATTATCATTCAATCGGAACGCTACTTCCTCCTGAGGGAAAAAATCCACAGTTCGGTCAACTGTATATATTTGATACTGACAATGAAGACCAAAATCGTATAAATGCTTTATGGTAAATATCTTGCTCTCCACATCAGTTTATTATTTTTCTTTACACTTCATTATGTATTCTTCTATGCATATAAACTTATTTCATCATTTTTATTTTCAGTGGATCCGATGGCAGTGCCCCTGATCTTGATATTGAAATTGTTTCTGCCCTCCGAAGAATGCTGGACGAGCATAATGTTCTTACAATTTCTTACCGTATGGCGAGGGATAGATTAAACAATGACAATACAATAAACCTAAAACTTCGGCTTATAAGTAGTCGAGCTCACGATGGAAGGACATACAATACCCCTTCCGTTTCTGAAGTTGCTGCTCTTTTAGTAGGAGACTTTGACGAAAACTTGGAGGACAGAGACATAATTATTGAAAGTCACAATGGATCTCTGAAAAGGATAAACGAATCACATCCCTCTTTTCTTGCTTTGCAGTATCCATTGTTGTTTCCTTATGGCGAGGATGGATTCAGAGATGGAATACCTCGGAATCATACTGGAGTAATGAAAAGAAATAATATTACGCTCAGAGAATATTTATGTTTCAGGCTTCATCCCAGAGAATCTGAATTGTCTCTCATTTTTCTCTCTAGAAGGGTATTCCAACAATTTTTAGTTG
The DNA here is from genome assembly GCA_030278955.1 of Hygrophila difformis. Taxonomy (NCBI): domain Eukaryota; kingdom Viridiplantae; phylum Streptophyta; class Magnoliopsida; order Lamiales; family Acanthaceae; genus Hygrophila; species Hygrophila difformis. Next base: position 43,269,329 of record JAOANR010000009.1, read on the forward strand.
ATACATATACAATGGTTGAGACTGGGAGACTTTTATATATCCGAAACAACCAGAAGAAATTGAGATGTGATCTGTACAAAGGACTGCATGATGCTCTTTTGGAGGGAGAATCCGAGGCTACTAATTGTGGAAAGCGTATTATATTGCCTTCATCATTTACTGGCGGTGCGAGGTATTTAATACAAAATTATCAAGATGCAATGGCAATCTGTAGGTGGGCTGGGTATCCCAATCTATTCATTACATTCACCTGCAATCCTACTTGGCCTGAAATAACTAGATACGTTAAGAAGTATGGTCTGAGGGCTGCCGACAGAGCAGATATTGTTTCCTGAGTCTTCAAGATGAAATTAGACCTCATGATCCAGGATTTTAAGCGTGAAAAAATATTTGGAGACGTGAAAGCAGGTAAATAGCATTTTCCTCTCGATTTTTATTAATTATTTATATATTTATTTATTTACTTTTTTATTTTTTTGCAGTTGTATATACAATTGAGTTTCAGAAGAGAGGATTACCGCATGCGCATATCTTATTGTTTGTCCGCGGTGGAAATAATGTATGGAGTCCTCAAAAAATTGATGAAATAATTTCAGCTGAATTTCCTGACAAAGAGAATGATCCTGTATACTATGAAGCCGTTTGTAATTTAATGCTTCATGGTCCATGTGGTTCAGCGTTAAAGAATGCTTCCTGCATGGTAAATGATCGATGTTCAAAGTATTATCCGAAGCGTTTTGTCGACTATACTTCAGTTGATGATGAGGGATATCCTGTTTATAGACGTCGTGACAATGGCAGAAATCTTGAGAAAAATGGTTTCTTATTTGATAATCGTCATGTTGTTCCACATAACAGGTATCTCCTCATTAAGTATGGTGCACATATAAATGTTGAATGGTGTAACCAGAGTCGATCCATCAAGTATTTATTTAAATACGTTCACAAAGGCTATGATCGAGTTACGGGTTCCTTCTATGAGAGTACTGGAATAGACAGGTCCAAGGATACCACTGATGAAGTGAATAATTATTATGACTTCCGGTATATATCTCCATGTGAGGCTGCATGGAGACTCTTCATGTTTGATATTCACTACCGTACTCCATCTGTTGAGCGTCTTGGTTTTCATCTGCCAGGAGAACAGCCCATTGTCTTTTCAGAAGATTCATCTATTTCAACAGTAGTTGATCAAGCGCGGGTGAAGGAATCTCAATTTTTGTCATGGTTCAGAGCAAATTCAAAATATGAAGAAGCAAGGGAACTTACTTATACTGAATTTCCATCGAAATTTGTATGGAAGGATAATTCAAGAGAATGGGTACCTAGACAAAAAGGATTTTCAGTGGGAAGGATGAACTACATTCATCCTCGAGCGGGTGAATTGTACTACATGAGATGTTTGCTCAATGTTGTCAAGGGCCCCAGGAGTTTTGAAGAGTTGCGGAATATTGATGGCGTCCAATACCGTACGTACAAAGATGCTTGCTATTCGCTAGGACTGCTAGAGGATGATGGTGAATATATTGATGCAATGAAGGAGGCCAGTAATTGGGCATCTGCAGCTAGCCTAAGAAATCTTTTTGTTTCCATACTGCTCTCATGTTCTGTAACATCTCCCGGCGATCTTTGGACGAAATCATGGCATTTTATGTCCGATGATATATCATACAGAAATCGTCAGTTCACATTTCATTTGACTATAAATTTCAATATAATGTCCAATTTTTAATTGATTCATTATTTAATTATTTTATTTTTGTACTGGAATTATTAATATTTCAATTTTTTTTATTGGCAGCCTCTGTCGTTGGAGATTCTGAGGTACAGAATGTCATTTTAATTGAAATTGAGAAAGCTCTACGACTCGCAGGAACGAGCTTAAGCAATTTTCCTGATATTCCATATCCCACTGGATTAGATTCAATTTCTTATGCAAACATTCTTATTATCGATGAACTCTCATACGATCGTGCAGCTCAGATTCAGATACATAAAAATTTTATGGAGAAATGCGCTGCTGAGCAGCTTCACGTACATGATACTGTTTTGCATGCGATTAATTCAGGAAATGGTGGTGTATTTTTTATCTATGGTTATGGAGGAACGGGTAAAACATTTGTGTGGAATGGTCTGGCTGCTGCATTGAGATCAAAAGGAGAAATTGTTCTTTGTGTTGCTTCTAGTGGCATTGCAGCGTTGTTGCTTCCAGGCGGAAGAACAGCTCACTCGCGTTTCAAAATACCAATTGAGGTCACAGAAGATTCAATGTGTGGGATTTCACCAAAATCTCCTCTTGCGTGTCTAATTCAGAAAGCAAAATTGATTATCTGGGATGAAGCTCCAATGACTCACAGGCACTGTTACGAAGCACTAGACAGAACATTGAGAGATGTAATGAGGCCTTTAAATAGCCAGAATACAGAGTTACCATTCGGTGGAAAAACAATTGTTTTTGGCGGTGACTTTAGACAAATCCTTCCTGTAATTCCAAAAGGAACAAGGCAACAGATTGTAAATGCAAGTTTGAATTCTTCAAAATTATGGAATGTGTGCACAGTCATGAAGTTAACCAAGAATATGCGGCTTCAATCTGCGTCTACACCTGATGATAGATCTGAATTAGAAATTTTTTCGAGATGGTTATGTTCTCTTGGAGATGGTCTTCTTAATAAAGACAATGATGGTCTGGGCAATGTAGAAATTCCTCCTGATTTAATCATTGATTACAGGGATGATCCTGTAAGTTCAATTGTCTCTGCCGTGTATCCTTCCTTTGAAGATCAAATGTTCAATTCAACTTATTTGAAAGAGCGTGCTATTCTTGCTCCCACAATCAAGGCTGTGGATGTTATCAATGCTTATATGATGTCACTCAACAAAGAAGAAAGCAGGACATATTTTAGTGCAGATATTGCATCTCCTTCGGAAGGCGGTTTCTCAAGTTTCTCCGAGATCCACACTCAGGAATTCCTCAATTCGATTAATTGTTCGGGCATGCCTGCACATTCTCTCATGTTGAAAATTGGAACACCAGTTATGTTACTCAGAAATATTGATTCAACTAATGGATTGTGCAATGGAACAAGATTGGTTCTCACAAGAATGGGGAAAAATGTACTGGAGGGAGAAGTATTGAATGGCGACCGTACTGGAGATAGAGTGTTGATTCCACGAATGAGCTTGACGTCATCTGATCGCAGGATACCTTTTAAATTCGTAAGACGACAATTTCCTCTAATTGTATCTTATGCCATGACGATAAACAAGAGCCAAGGCCAGTCTTTACATCACGTTGGAGTTTTCCTGAATGAACCAGTTTTCACTCACGGACAATTATATGTTGCTGCGTCACGTGTTGTTAGACGTTCAGGTTTGAAGTTTTTATTGTCTAAAGGTCATAATCCTGATGAAAATAAGCTGACATTGAATGTTGTGTATAGAGAAGTTCTCCAAAAGATTTGAACAATTTTGTTTGATCATTTACCAATCTCTAAACAATTTTATTTTTTTCCTTTAGTTACCAATACATCAGTCATCAGTTTTTTTTTTTTAGTTTAATGTATCAAACAAATTTCAATTGATAGAAATATTTAATTATAATTGACGTTGGGATTGTAATCTTAATTAAAATATATTTGAATTTAATTCTGTATTTTAAAAAATAATTATTTTTACGCAGTATTTAAGAAAATCCCATTTCTTTTGAAGTTTTCAAAATGATTTAATAATTTATGAGATGAATCGATTGGTCTTATTTACTCTAAACTACAGTTTTGTATAGATGAATTAATTCGAAATTAATAGCAGACACTAATCGACGGTGCCTATAATCACAATATTATTTATTACAGGTGAAATGTATATGTTCAAATTATCAGTACGTTTCATACAATATCATTTATTTAGATTTATGAACATTTTATTTTTCTCTTTAGTCAACTATATTGTAGTTATTTATGTTATGCATCAATGTATTACATAATACAATATATATTTTTTATTTATATTAACAATAATACTCCTCACGTCACAAACATTATTATATTTAATATAATCTAAGTGTTTTCAATAATTAATCAATTCATGTTTCACTTCAATCCCCTACATATTATATTGTTTAATATACAACTTCGAATATATTATATACATCATTGTTATTAGTTATAGGACCGAAGTTGTAATTTTCCATCCGAAGTTGTTAAAAACGCTATAAAAGATATTATTATTTACGAATTCAATGTTTTTTTGCCATCAAATATGTTTTTTTTCTAAATAAATTTTACATCGAACGGATAATTTTCAAAATTAATGAAGCAAATCTACGTACAATGTGTTGTTTACGCAAAAAAATATTTAATTTATTAATATTTTATATTTTAATACTACTATCAAGAATTTTTTTAATAATATTTTCACGACTTTTCGAACTCATTGCTTTAATAACTCTAACATTAAAATTTTCTGTAACATTCAAAGCAAAATCCCAATAATCCAAATACCAATGTGACTTATGAATGATTATTCGGTTTGATATTCAAATAATATTCCGATTTAGCATTCCTAAGCTTGAATGAAATTTATTTATTCGTAATTACACCTTAATAATATTGCATTGTCTCTTCCTATTCTCCGTATTCAGACTTGCATAATTAATATTGTCTTTTCAAAATCCATTGTATTGTTTACAATATGTTAATTTATTTTATGGTCGACCTAATATTCTTTTTTTTTATAGTAGCCATTTATTGTTAATTAATTATTAAGACTATTCAGTCGACAGATGCAATGATGGTTTCTTCTTTAAGTGGCATTATCAGTCTAATTAATATTGATATGACGATCACCTACCTCTACTCCTTCATTTATACTTGGAACAAATATTAATAGTTCTTCATACTTGGGAGTAATATTCATCATTCATTCAAATTCAATTGGAATTGTGCTTCTTTGTCATCCTATCCCATATCTAATTTCAGTTTTATTTGAATATCATTATACGATAGCTTTGCAGTGATTTTCTTATTCTTGAGGATAAGATCGGCTCTTAAGGTTATGGGTTTTTAAATATGTTTTATCGGTTTTGTATTCGCATGTTTTATAATTTGTTGAATATATATGACATAATGTTTAGTGTATGTCTTTTAAGCTTAATCTTTTGTGATTCTGTGATGTTACTTCGAATTTCAACTTAATAATTGTTTTATTGATTTCCTTACATCAAATTTTCCATTTTTCAGATTAGATGAAACGATTGTTCTATTTTTAGTATATTAAATTCATTTATTTTTTTTTTCATTAAACTTATCAATGTTCGTTCTGTGTTCTTTGATTTGGCAGTGGACAATTTCATTATATTTAAGATATATTATTCTTTGATTTGGTACTCTTTATGTATATTTTTAATTTTTTGTCTTAGTGTATTGTAGTTCTGTTTTATTGATTATCGATTTCTAATTGAAACCAGCAGGTTCTTTGAATTGCATTTATCATGTCTCTTGAGAACGATTCACAGTCGGATTCGTCATCCTTTTCATTAGAAATTAGCAGTTATGCACTCACTCGAATGAATTTGGTTAGTTGTATTTATTTTTCTCATATTAAATATATATCTGGATAGTTATATTTTGTGTACTTTTGTTGACGTTGTAGGATAATATTGTTGGTGAGAGTACAGTTTCCGGCATTACTACTTTGATGCACATGCCGTCTGAGATTCTGAATGAAATTGCGGCCAAAATTTCCGAGCATTCACTGGAGGATTTGTTCAACTTGGCTTTTAGGTCGTTTTTCTACTATTTTACTATGAGAGATATTAATTTAGTAGATTATTGTCTTGATAATTTATCTCATTTTGAAATGCAGCTGCAAAACTATGTTCAGGGCTGCACGGTCCGATGTTGTTTTCTTACGATGTTCAATGGATTCATTTGTGGATACAAATTGTAATGATTTGATAGGGAGCAAGCTCGATTTTTATAATTCTTGCCTCTTAGCATGCAATTATGACATAATACTCCGTACCTCCATCGTAAGTGCGAATTGTTTTATATGTAAATAATTTAATTATCAATCATGTTGTTACATTGTAACATATTTAAAATATAATATGTCTATTTACAGATGAACTTTGTATTATGGAAAAATCGTCAATGGTGTTTTGTAAAGCTTCAATGGCCTGTCCAGGGTTGTCATGATCCGTCGAGATATTTTCAATGCATTCTGCAGTTGACCTCCAATGATCCCGAACATATTAAATTTGGTTTGGATGCGATGATCCCATATATTTCGAACAAGGATCTCTTTATTTATAGTAGGGAGAAAGTTCTACTCACTTTGGAGCGTGTTCAGATGGACAATTCATTGTTTCGATCAACGAATGTGAATTTTTGTAACAAACAGGATCATGCTTTTCCCGTACGGAATTCGATGGATATGGATATGGAGTACATATTGAATGACCTGAAATGCCACATGTGTATTGCAACAAAGGAATGCTACATTATGTGTAATCCTCCGTGGCTGCAGTAGGCTAACTTTATTTTGCAATTGATTACCGATAGTTTTATGTTTTAGTATATGTATTGAACATGGATGAACATGTTTGTACTTGGTTTTTAATATTGAATTCGTTTTCCTTAAGCTTATAGTAATATTAATTTTGCACTACATATCAGTTTCAAATAATGTGACACGATTTCATATTTTTCATCCAATTGTCAACGTACCGTAGAAAATATTATTCTTATGTTGCTTAATCTGATGGTTATAAATATTTAGCATCAATCGTTCCGAAACGAATGAGCTAAATTAAACTTCTAATCTCTATTAATTATCAATTGACAGGACCAGAAATGCAATGATGAATATTAGATATAAATATTGTTTTACACTGCTATTTATCGATATATTCTTCCTTTATATTTAATAATTAAAAAATAATTCTTAATAAAATATAGCCGAATTATTATTTTCAGTTATTAAACACTTATGATTAAAATAAATTCATGTTTTATTTAAATAATTTAAATTAATTATCTATTATCAATCTAATTGTCATGTCACTACACGATTATAATTTTTGTTTTAATTATATTTGAATAAAATTTTTGCGTGTATAATTGCGATTTGTATTCATTAATAAACGAAATGAAAATTTATCGAAAATTGAAAATATATCTTTTAGGCTAACATATAAATAATAATCTTAACTACAGGACCAAATAATAATATTAATCAACTATTATTTTTTATATTAGAATATAATAACTTACAAAAATATTATAAAATCCCGCGGGTACCGCGGGTGGTATGTCTAGTTAATCTAATATTTACATAAAAACATGATAATAATATGTCATAAACAACTCAATTTAATTTAACTAACCATCCAATTTGCATAATTTAATTCATGGCCCTATTTAACAACACATTTCACATCATTTAAAATAAAGACCATAACTAATTTAAATAAAGCATTTAAATAATTAAATTGGAGAATGATAAATAATTTAATTTAATTTAATTTCCCCATTACATCCCAGATTTAGTAATTTCAAGTATTTCACGATTGCATCGCAATCTCGACAAGTTTAGCCGGTAGCCCGGCGGCCGCAACCGTATCCGCCATACCCAGTACTACTCCGGAGCCTCGGGAAATCCATGTGGACATTCTCGAGAGTGTAGGCCCTATATCTCATGCCATTTTGGAAATATCACATCTCAATTTTCGCGCGGGGTCACCATCGTCCATAAAGGCACGAAGTGAAGCAGTTAGGGGGCACCCTGCAGAGCACTCACCCCTAATTTTAATTTATCAAGTTTGTAAGGGGATTTATTTCAAAAATTTTGATTTCACTTAATTATTTAAAAATATTTCGACTCGTTTCAACCTTAAAGGCTAATTTCATCGTTTCAACAACATTTCAAGATTTGACTCCGGTAAACTGCTGTTTACTCTAAAAATAATTTAAAATCAGATTTAAGTCCAAAAATTTTGAAAATTCACCACTGACTCGGAAACACAGAGATGAACAACTTTTGTGTTTTAACTTTTTCGATCCGAGTTACAGAAACAGGTCAAAAACATCAATTCTCGTCATATCATTAATCTGTCCGAATTTCATGTACAACAGTTTCAAAATTTTGAGATCTACCATAGCAAACTAACTCCAAATTTAATGAAATTTCACAGAGACCTTCTTAAGACAATTATCTACAACTTTCATGTTCGGCTAAAGATCTAAATCAGCCTAGAACCCAAGTCAAAAACGCCTAAAAGTTCAGACCTACGTTCTGCCAAGATTTCAAGATTCGATTTCGAAGCAGTTCGGTTTGGGGTCTATCTCAGATATCAAAACATCATTAAAAATTCCAAAAATTTTACAGGAGATAGATCTAAGGCTTAAGAACATTTTTCGTGTTTTACGTTTTCTCGTTCGAAGACTTTTAAGGGTTCGGAAAAATCGTGCAAAGTCGCTGCGTCGGTAAAAATCTCACGTAGATAGATTTTCGAAATTCTTGATTAAACTTTTAGATTTAAGTGTTTTAATTACTCCCAAAACCATGTAAGTGTCAACTTACAGATTTCCAGTCGTCCGGGAACGTCGATTTCGGAGGCGTGGCTTCCAGTCCACCGTTTATCTCCTCGGTTCGTCGGGTTCTTTGTTCTAGATCCGATTCGGGGTGTAGAGAGGAAAGAAACTAAGTTAGAATCCGTTTTCGGATTGAGAATGTAAAAGATTGAATAGACCAGAACTTACCACGACGTTGGCTTCCCAAATTTCATCCGTGACAGTCTCTTGCTCGGTTTTTGTGTCTCCGACGACTTCCGGATCTAGGGTTTGAAGTATAGAAAGTATGGAAAGTTTGAAAAGGGATTCGGGATCGAGTAGGAGGGCTATTTATAGATACAAGGGACCTAGGGGACGTCCCAAGTCAGCCTTGGTGAGTCTTGAGCCGAAAGGAATGCAACCGAAGCCGAAAAATCCGGATTCGGGCAAGTGAATCTCGCACGGGGCGTATCTGTCTGTTGGCGCGGTCGCGGCGCGCCGTTTGGCCCTTCACCGCGCGGCCACCGCGCAGCCCACGCCTGGACTTCGGTCCGGGCGGGTCGTGCGTTCCGTCGTGCTTTTCCTCCTCTCTTTCGGACTTCTATCCCTCTATGCTCCCGGATTCGGATTTCCGGGCCATCTTCGGGTTCCTATTCCGTATCGTCATTTCCCTCGGATCTAAATTTATGTTTGGACTCGAGTTTTCGAGTCCATTGGTGTCGGGTACACGGGAACCCGATATTTGATTAAATCATCTTTTAGCTTTACGGGTATTGGAAATTAAATTCCATTTCTCATTTCCTTATCTATGTATTATGTTTATTTATTTATTGTATTCTATTTATTATTTATTTATTTATTATGTTTTCTGTATTATTTATTTATTTATTTTATGTGGCAAAATTCTCGGGTATTACATCAACAACCCTAGCTGGAATTAAACAAGCAACAAAAATAATAAAACCATAAATTCCCATGCAGGGGATGCGGAATAAAACACTGATGCGGTCTAAGGCATCGATGCGGTTTACATGGGGGAAGACCGCATCGAATGCGAAATGAAAAATGAAGTAGAAAGTAAGGCAATGCGATCTGTTGCATGCGATGCGGTCTAATCGATGCGGTTTAAACCGCATTGGATAGACCGCATGCAATGGAAATTGCATGAAGGCAGCAAACAGGGGCGATGCGGACTGAGGCGTGCGATGCGGTCTAGACCGCATCAAGTGGAGTTGAACACTTGAGCGTGCGATGCGGTCAATGCGGTGCGGTCTATAATAGACCGCATTGGGTAAATCACATCTGGTGGATTTGAGGCGTGGAGCCTATCTTGAGACGATGCGGTGTGAGTTGGCTCGATGCGGTCTGGGTGATACGGTCTAGACCGCATCAATTCTTGCAGAGACCGCATCAAGGCCAAAAAGTTGGAATTTTGCAATTCTGCTTCCGGTTCCTTGGGGACGGTCTTTTGCTTCTTGTAGGCTCAAAATGGTCCTAACCCCTTCCGAAAAGTGTTGGCTCGAATTCTGCTCCCATTCCTCTGCTTCCTCGGACAGTATCGGATACTGCTTTGATGAATCTTTTTGCTCGTTGTCTGGAGCATGGGCCTTCTGGTATGATCAATGGGAAAAGTGTTGTTGTTGTCTGCTTCCTTCTTTAAATAGTTTGTCGAATAAAGTAGTAGGCGGTCCAACAAAGTAGTTCAGACATCGGTTGTAAACACATTTGCTAAAAACTGGTTCCCAACAACATGAACATTGAGTGGATTAAATGAACCATGTTGAACAAGGGAGGATGAATGTGGGATTGGGAGTGTCAATTTCCAGTATTAACTGAATTAAATCCCTCCTACCTTTCCTAGAAGCATTAAGGCACCCCTTGGAACCTTAAACTTATCCATATTAGTTGAGTAATCAGCCCCAAAACCACCCCCATTCACTTATTCCGAAAATCCAAACTTCTCTTGGAGAGTGGTGAGTGTTGTGTGTTGTTCTTCGATTTGCAGAGGATTTGGTTGGGTTTCAAGCATAAAAGTCGACCATCTACAGGTAAGGTTTCCTCTTCGATTCCATGGCTCTAGAATCGGATCTCTTGCCCTAAACATTAAGTTTTTGCCAATCATTCAAAAAATAGGTGCATTCGGTTGAGTGTTGATTTGTTGAGGCCGAGTTGGACGTCTCCAAGGATTCCAAAGAGGAGGTTTTTTATTCTAATCCGACCACAAGTAAGTTAGTATCATACACACTAATTTTTAGAAGTTGTGGTTGAGTAGAAATCGAGTTATGAGTCTATTTCCATAATCTACATAATCAGTCAACTAGGGTTTTCTATGACTAGTTTCTATTGTCTCACGTTTTTGACTGAGATCCGTGCATTTTTGGAAAATCCTTCCTAAATAAAAATTGTTCCTAACATTTTAAATATTAGATCTGTAAATTTTCACAATTTTTTAAGTTCATTTGATGTCCAAAATGTGATCTGGTATTATGTTACATGTTGCTGTCAGATTTGATTTTTCATGAAGTTCGATTTTGTTGTGCATTTTGGACCAGCCTATGATTGTTATTTGTGATTGATGTCTTCATGCGTTTTGTTCAAAATTGTGTCTACAATGTCTCCGTCAATTTTTACAATTTTAGGAACTCATGAAAATGTTATGGATTTTTCTCTACAATGTGGTCGAAGTCACTGAAGCTTTTAAAATCCTTAAATCAGGGTTTTCTGAAATTGATTTATTTCGCCCATTTTGAATCCGAATTTGAAGATAGCTATTTCTATTAAAAATATTCATTTTGGTGTTTCCTAGCTACTGTGAATTTTTCAGAATTTTTTTAAATTTTTTGCTACATTTCCAAAATTTCGAATTTATGTTTAAAAATGGTGAAATTCATATTGTGTATTTGGGGTGATTTTCAAGTCGATTTCACTCATGTTGAATTATATATATTCTTAAAATATGGTCATTTTATGATAATGATAAAAAAGTGGATTTTGAAACTTTGTGAAATATGATAGAGTGGGATGCTTGGATTATTTCTTGAGGGTAAGTGCACTCGGTGGAGCTCGTTGGGCCGCCCCCTCTCGTAGCCAAAACGACAAATATGATTATGTAATTGTAAGAGTCTATACTCCTAGATATATCCGTATGGGTTATCTAGGGCTCCGGAGTGTGTCTGTTGTATAGGGTCATTGCTTTCACTTGCCTTGCGGGTTCGATTCCCCAAGGTGTATGTTTTCCTGCGGGTTCGATTCCCAAGGATATTGTTGACTCCTATGACTTCGATTCCCTAGGATGTATGTTGAGTTCTTGCGGGTTCGATTCCCCAAGGGCGGGTGTCCTCGATCATAATGAAACAATGGTAAAAGAATGTATTTGAGTCCTTGAAACAATGGTGCTCTCGATCATATGAAAATAATTGTAAAAGAATGTATTTGAGTTCTTGTGGGTTCAATTCCCCAAGGACGGGTATTCGTTCATAAAGAGATTTGAAAAAGATCTTTCGGCAGGTGTAAGATTTAAATATTTCTCCGTAAATAATTATTCCGCCTTTTAAAGTAAATTCCTGTTCTGAATACTCTTTTAAAATTTCTAACACTCGTTGTGTTGTGTATTAACTTACTCAGTACAGTTGTATTGATAGATACGTTGTCTCCTTTTTTTTCAGATGTTGAAGATTAGCGTAGGGCATTTACATTTGGGATGAGAATTTCCGAAGACTTGTCGCACTTGTTTTAAATTCTTTTTTGAACTCCAAACTTACGTTTTGGTCGTGTTTTAGCCTTTACTTAGCTTCCGCATTATTTTACACAATTGCACGACAAAATCTTTTAACACATTCAATAGTTTTTGATTCACCTATCTTTATGTATTCGTCAGTGGAATCTGCCGGTGTACCATATGCCAGCACCCGGAAAACTGCAGTTGCTTTATTATAGGTAGACAAGCCAAGCCTCCCAAGACCATCCCGTCTTTATGTGAAATATACATCATGATCTTTCAATGCATCAACAATTCTAAGAAACAAACTTCGAGATAATCGAAATCTTCATCGAAATGTTTGTTCATCATACAATGGATTAGTAGAAAAATAATCATTAAATAATCTCAAAGCTGCTTCCTCACGATTACGATTAACAACTACATGACCTGGAACAGAGCCACCATGAACTGGTTGAGGTATGTCGAAGCAACGCCAGAAAATATTATTTCTTTGAATTGATGACTCCCTTATTGCTTCATCTGCATCAATCGAATTCATAAATGGGAACTGTTACTCTTCACCTTCATCAGACGAAGAAGATGAACTCTGAAATGAAACACCACCAACGCTAAAGAAATTCATATTGGAATATAAGTGATTACAAGAAAGTTTTGGATAATTTTTCGTGTAAAACCCATATCAATTTATAGAATATATGAAGAAGAAGAAGAAGATAAGGATAATGCATATCTCATCCTATGGTTGTGTGAATGATGAAATCTAAATGGATAGTTTGGATTGGTCAAGGATCCCTTACTTGGTTTGTGTGCAACCCAATCACTTACTTGAAATAAAAACACAAGTAATCAATTCATTGTCCACTATTTTGGACAAAGAATCAATCATCCAATGGTTGTGAAGACAGAACTTTAAATTAATGGCTTGGATTGGTCACGGGATCACATCCCTTACTTGGCTTGTGTGCAACTCAATCCGCACTTGGTTTTTGTGCATCATGGAGTTGGAATAACACAAAAGTAATCAATTCATTGTCCACTTTTTTTGGACAAAGAATCATTCATCTAATGGTTGTGAAGAAAGCACTTTAAATTGATGGCTTGGGTTGGTCACGGGATCACATCCCTTACTTGATTTGTGTGCAACTCAACCAGGACTTGGTTTTTGTGCATCATGGAGTTGGAATAACACCAATGTAATCAATTCATTGCCACTTTTTTGGACAAAGAAACATTCATCCAATGGTTGTGAAGAAAGCACTTTAAATTGATGGCTTGGATTGGTCACGGGATCACATCCCTTACTCGGTTTGTGTGCAACTCAATCCAGACTTGGGTTTTGTGCATCACTCATTTGTCTATAAATTATGTAACCACTTGTTCCCAAATCACACTTAAAACTCTTTTATTTTATATTTTTGTCTATGCTCTTTCACTTCTTTAGTTTTTAAATCATGTCTAAAAGAACAAATGCATATACCGATGATGAAGATAAGTTATTATGCAATATATATTCTGATTTTACTCAAGATTCGACTACAGATAGAGGCCAGTCGAAGGAAGCCTTTTGGAATCGAATTGTTGATGCATTCAATGTGCAACATAAGAAGGATGTGGCATCGGAGGTTCCCCACCCTCGTACTTTAAAATAATTGGAGGGTCGATTTTCGTTGATCCAAACTCAATGTAAGTTATTTCTGAGTTGTATTAAAAATGCTGAAGATCTGAAAGTGAGTGGAACATCATAAATGGATACCGTAGGTATTAATCTTACTTGTTCTTTATGTATGCTTTTTATGTGCACAAATATATTAAATTCTTAACTATTTAATGCAGTTAGCGATGGCTAGAGACATGTTCAAAAAGGAATCCAGTTGGGTCAAAAAGAGGATTTCATTTCGATCATGTTTTTGAGATAATGAATAACTTAGAAAAATTTAAAGATCATAATGAACTAAGGAATCCACATAAAATTGCTCGGAGAAATTTCTTTACCCATGTCTCATCATTATCGGAAAATGCTACATCCGACTCTCCTAGAATTTCATCATTTAATATTGACTTATCTGATGATAATGTTGATGTAACATCATTTCCTTTAGCTGCTGAAACTGGTGGATTTACTCATGAGCAACCAACGGGGGTGAAAAAAGCAAAGGCCAAAAGAAAAAATGATGATGCATATGGTGCTGAGTTTGCCAAGTTGGATGAACACAATGCAACAATTCAAGCAATGATGAAGGATAATGCTGTTGAAAGAGAGAAATACTTTACGCTTGAACAACAAAAATTGGCAATCCAACAAGAAAAAATGGTATTACAAGCAACTAAACGAGAAGATAAAATAATGTCGGTAGATTTGAGTGCCATTACAGATCCTACTACCTATGCTTATTATAAACAGGAGAAGGAAAAATCATGCGCAACCGAATGGGAAATCCACCTGAAGATTCTTCGTCGGGACTTTTTAGTCAATTTTTCAATAATCTGGGTGGGATTGACGGAACTAATTTGGATGATTATTGAGCGAAGAATTTTATGTTGTACTATGTGTGTTGAAGTTTATGTTGTATTAGGTGTTTAATTTTATGTTGTGTTAGATGTTTAATATCATGTTGGGTTTTTTTAATGCACTTTATTTAATTTAGAAGTTTTTATTTGAGTGTTTAATATTTAAATTTAGTGTATCAACATTAATAATTACACTCAAAATATATTTAAATATAAAAATAAGATATAATTAAATTAAAAAGAATATAATATAAAAATAAAATTAAAACAAATTTCTATAAATGCAATTGAACCCCTTGGGGGTCAAAAATACAAATACACAAACCTACAATCATTAAAAGGAAAGGAAAAACAAACAAAGAAAAAAAAATGGAGGTAGCGGGTGTGAACAGTGTTCCGCCTGGGAGGGGCCTTCCTCCATTTTTACAGGGTGGGTTTGTAACACCCCGGTTTTTGGTCACCCAGGTCGGGATGTCACCGCCACATCTACCTAGTAAGACACGGTTTCTCCGAGCTTGCTAAGGAGATGCAAGGCTATGGTTTTTCAGAATTTAAAACATTCAAACAGCCCATTTGTATATAATTTAAAAATTAATACATCAAAGTTGCAGCGGAAAATAATATTTACATAAGAACAACGCAGCGGAATTTAAATATAGCCAACACGGCCAGAATACGGGTTAAACAGGCCCGTTCATGCAATTTCTAGTCTAACGTAACATTTAAAAAATAAATTGTTTCCCCAAACTTCCCATGAATGCATATGATGATACATATTCTTCAGCTCTGAAATAGACAGGGAAATAAAAATGGTTTGGTCAGCACTACGTGCTGAGTAAGTTACCACAAACATGATTGTGAGGTTTCAAAGCCTTTAATTAAATTTAAAAACATGAGCATAATATCCATGAATTAATTTATCCAACTAATAATAATTTAATTGCGTATTTTAAAAGACAAGGGTTTCCATAAGATCATAATTCAACAACATGATAAAATAATCGCAAGACATAATTTAAAGGCATAATTTAAATAAGGAAACTATTTAAGTATTTCAGGATTTCACTATCCCTCTTTTATTCGATATAATCTAGTATAATTTATTCTTGGGGAATCGAACCCGCAAGAAAACAACCAATCGCCCTTGGGGAATCGAACCCGCAAGAACTCACATACATCCTAGGGAATCGAACCCGTAGGAATCAACACATATTCTGGGGAATCGGACCCGCAGAAAGACACACCCTGGGGAATCGAACCCGCAAGGTTTGACACGGACATCCTGGGGAATCGAACCCGCAGGAGAACATACAATCGCCCTTGGGGAATCGAACCCGCAAGAACTCAAACACACCCTGGGGAATCGAACCCGCAAGGTTTGACACAGACATCCTGGGGAATCGAACCCGCAGGTCAAACAAGTTTCGCGAATTTCACGAGTTTCATCAAGAGTTCAAGATTTGACTCGGTCAACTACAGTTTAATCTAAAATGCGTCTAAAATCAGATTTAATTTCAAAAATTCCGAAATTTCGCGTCTGACTCCAAAACGTCAAGATCTAAAACTTTCGTGTTTTAACTTTTTCAATCCGAGATACCTAAATAGGTCAAAAACACTAATTTTCACAGAAGTATAAATCTGTCCGAATTTCCTAGGTCACAGTTTAGAGATTTCGAATTCTACCATAGCAAATCAACTCCAAAATTAACGAAATTTGACAGAGATCATCTTAAGACATATATCTACAAGTTTCATGTTCAGCAAAAGATCTAATTCATCCTATTTCTATTGTCAAAAACGTCAACAAGTTCGGGCCAAGAATCTGTCAAATTTCAAGATCCACATCCTAGCAGTTCGGTTTCGGGTGGATTTCATATATCAAATCATCATGAAAAATCCTGAAAATTTATGGAGGTGTTCTTAACGCATAGATCTACAACTCTTATGTTCAACGCTAAGCCTAGATCGGTCTAGATCCAATGTAGAAATCACCAACAAGTTCGAACTAAAGTTCTGTCACCGTTTCAAGATCTAAACTCAAGGCAGGTCTGTTTGTGGTCGTTTTCGGATTTCAAAACACGATGAAAAATTATGAAAATTATACAGTACATAGATCTATGTCTTAGGAACGTTTTTCGTGTTTTAAGTTTTTCCGTTTGAAGTCGTTTTAAGGTTCGAAAAAATTAGACAAAACTGTTGCGCCGTTAAAAATCACGTATGGACAGATTTACGAAAGATTTGCTCAAGTTTCTAGATTTGAATATTTTTACTACTCCCAAAACCATGTAAGTGTTAACTTACTGATTTACGGATGTCTCGGCTCGATGATTCGGAGGCGTGGCTTCCACGTTCTTCGTTCTCCCTCCGAGATCCTTCGTTTTTCCTCAACGCGTCCGGATCGGGGTTTAGAATAGGAAAGAGATTTAATTAGGATTCGTTTTCGAATCTTGAATGGAAAAGAATGGACAAGAATGGTTCGAATCTTACCCCGATGATCGAAGACTCCTAATTTTCGTCCAAGTCAGTCCCTTGATTCGGTTTTGTGCCTCCGACGACTCCGGAATTAGGGTTTTGTGTGTAGAGAGATTTCGTAGGGTTTTGTAAAGATGTTCGGGGCTCCCAAGAGGGTTTATTTATAGATATTTAAGACCTAGGGCGTCCAAGATCTGACCCCAAGCGTCTTGAGTCGAGATATGTTCAACCGAAAGTCGAAAAATCCGCGTTCGGGCGAGAAAATCGCGGAACGGCCGCAACTGCCAAGTGGCGCGCTCTTGGCGCGGTGAACCCCTAAAGACCGCGCGGCGACCGCGCCGTCCTGGCCTGGACTTCGGTCTGGGCCGGGTCGTACGATCCGTCGGGCGTTTCCTCCTCTCTTTCGGACTTCTATCCCTCTATGTTCCCGGATTCGGATTTCCGGGGTATCTTCGGGCTCCGATTTCCTATCTTAATTTTATTCGGACCTAAATTTATGTTTGGACTCGAGTTATTGAGTCCATCGATGTCGGGTCCCCGTGTAACCGTTTATTCAATTAAATTGTCTCCGGCTTCCCGGGTTCTTGGAATTTTGATTCCTTTTTAATTTAAATTTCATTTCTCATCTTTTATGATTCTTTATCCCTTTATCATGTTTATTATATTTATTTATTTATTTATTTTATTTATTGCATTTATTTTATATTGGAAAATTCTCGGGTATTACAGGGTTGGAGCCCCACCCTGCAAATCGACCCTGTAAATATGCCAATTTGCAAGGTCAATTGGAAATGCTCTTATTGAAGACAGTTTTGCGTAGGAATTTCTCAAGTGAACATTTATTTTTGAAAATTAATTTATTGGTACAAAACATTATGGCTCAAATTGGAAAAACAATTATGAATTGTCTTTATAAACATGTTTCAATGTTCTCCATATCTGAATTGATTGCTCTGAAAACTGATTTGAAAAGGATCTCTTGACAGCATTTTAAAAAGGGGATTTAATTCATTAAAAGATAGCATTTATCCATGCCTGGATGAGTTTATAGAGGGTTGAAAATTTGTTGCTGGCTTAACATTTGCAGCAATCTTGATTGACTATGCCAAGGCCCAATTTATTAAATTTGTTATGTCCTAGATAGCTTTGTTCATCAAGTTAATGATGAAAATCGTACTTTTAACACATAAGTATTCTCTCGGTTATGATATGATCTCATTTGAAATAAAAGAGTTTCAATCACTTCAAATATGCTTTTGCTTTCAGAATATTATTGCACTTCTCAATATAGACTGTTATGTTTGAAGCATAATCCTCTTGGCTCTTGAATGAATGTCCTTTTTAAAAAAAAAAAAAATTAAAAATTTAATGTGAATATATCATGTAAATCTTGTAGCGAGCTCAAACAGTATATAATATAATGAATACATGAATTTTCTATGTACATCGGGAAGCCATTGGAGTCTCGCAACGCTAATTCACCAAGCATTGGTAAGTAACAGAAGGATCAGGGAACCAATTATGAGAAACCACAATCCAAACACGCTATTGACTATAATTCAGACAGAGATGGCCCTGCGCCCGCGCCATGCCACTTCATTTCAACTAGCGTTGCACTAAACAATTGCCTATTGCAGAATTTATTTGCCCTATGTGATCTTGGTGTGTTAATTATTAAATGGTTGGCTCCAAACCAAGATGATGTTCAGTATTCGAGTGCAACTGCGACCCTCCCAATGTTCTTTACAAGCCACTTGAGAAGAAAGAAGAAAATGACTTGATGGTATGTATGACTAAACTCGATGGTGCCATACATGCCCATATTCTACATCCCTAATAAGTACAACAAATGGTACCAAAAAGAAAAAAGAAAAAAAAAAAAAAAGAAAAAACGAATAACTACAACCACACAGACACAGGGGTATCAAACACCAAAGCCAACTACACACATACACACAACTAATCCACCAAAAGCACATAAACACCCTGATCCTTAAAGAAAATCAAACAATTACTTTAATACAAGTACAACGATGAGAACAATTACAAGGAACAGACATACGATTTTCCATACATCACTCCCCTGCTTATTGTTTTCTTCTTTCTCACTTTGATTTACTTCAGATAGCCTTCATACTACGTCACGTCACCGACCTATATTAACATCAAACCCAGCATCGTGCATATTCATTTCAGTAGACTCACCCACAATATAATATTCATGCCATGGGTCGAGCTGAAAAACCACCTGGTATATACCCATATAGCACTATACGACTTATCCAACTAAAGTATTTACATGCTCTACAACTATGCTACAACTTACCTAGATTTGGTTTCCTAGTAGTTTCCACCACACGCAACTCCACCTTTGACGACATCTATAATACAGTTACGGTGGAAATCGAATGTCTACGAACTCTTGTGTAGGTGCGCCTCTCATCCCCATTCCCTGTTGTGAAATATTCAGACTTCACATCAACTAACTCTCTCGTCACAATTTCCGAGTACAATATTTGACTTAAATCCACTAATCTAGGGCATTAAAAGAGGATTCATGACCTGTTTCATCCACGTCGGATGTTTCCATCCGCATCAACAATTAAGTTCAAAGTATATTTATAGTTATATGACCGAGTAAAAAATTCAAATGGCTTTGGTTAGGGTGCGGAGATCTATATCTCTTGATGTACTGTAGCACATCGAAGCCATTAATGAAATGTTGAAATCAATGGCTAAGATTAATACAAAGAGTACTCTTGTAATTTCAATAAGATCCAAATGATCTCTATTTATTTTTCTCAATTCTCATGCTCGTACTTCTCTCTCTCCCTCATAATCTACTTTTTCCTTTTGGAATTTCTAAAATTTGATAGGTTATTTAGATTACTTGTATTGAGTAGGTAGATTTTCATATAAAGAACGTCAAAATCCGAGTTCGTATGAGAAAGTTAGAGTCATTTGAAGTTTATTGCAATTTTCAGAAACATAGCCTTTAGATTTCAGCGACGGTGGCTTTGCAATTCAGCGACGGGAGCTTTACAATTCAGCTATATAGAGTATGCATGTCAGCGACACAGCCTATACAACATACTACATCCGTCTCGGTATTGTTACGGATGATTTTTTTGCATTATTCACTATTTAACTTTGATTCAAATTTTTATCATAGTTATGTAAAAAAAAATATTTATCGACATACGTGTTGGGTGGGTCCGTAACAAAAATAACGAGACGGGGAAGTATTTTCTATAACAAACTTCAAATGGCTCTAACTTTTTCAAATGAGCTTGGATTTGGACGTTCTTTATATGAAAATCTATCTACTCAATGCAAGAAATTTAAATATCCTATCAAACTTTAGAAAGTCTAAATAAATAAATATCATATTTTCAAAATAACGATAATAAGATATCATTTCCTTTTAAAATCTGGTATTTATCTATTTGTAATTCCAAAAATTTGATAGGAAATTTAGATTCTTTGCATCGAGTAGGTAGATTTACACAGAAAGAATCTCAAAATCCGAGTTCGTTTGAGAAAGTTAGAGCCATTTGAAGTTCATCGCGATTTTCAGAAATACAGCCTTTATATTTCAGCGACGGTGGCTATATAATTCAGCGACGGAGGCTTTACAATTCAGCGACGGATGCGTTACACTTCAGCGATATAGCCTATGCATTTCAGTGATGTAGCCTATACAACAAAGTTTTTGTGGCAAACTTCAAATGACTCTAACTTTCTCAAATGACCTCAGATTTGGACGTTCTTTATATGAAAATCTATTTATTCAATGCAATGAATTTAAATATCCTATCAAATTTTAGAAAGTCTAAACATATAAATATCATATTTTCAAAACAACGAGCATAAGATATCTTTTCTTTTGAAAATCTGGTATTTATCTATTTAGAATTTCCAAAATTTGATGACAACTTTAGATTCCTTGCATCGATTATATAGATTTTCATATAGAGAACGTCAAAATCCGAGTTCGTTTGAGAAAGTTAGAGTCATTTGAAGCTCATTACGCTTTTAAGAAACACAACCTTTACATTTTCAGCGACGTTGGCTATGTAATTCAGCGACGGAGCCTTTACAATTCAGGACGTAGTCTATACAACAAAATTTATATGAGAAATTTCAAATGACTCTAACTTTCTTAAATGAGCTCAGATTTGAACGTTCTTTATATGAAAATTTATCTACTCGATGCAAGGAATTTAAATATCCTATCATATTTTAGAAATTCAAAATAGAAAAATAGAAAATTATGAGGAATGTAAGATTGACGAGTGAAAGAGATGAATAAAGATAATTTCTCTATTATTATACCATGAATTGTGTCAAAAGAAATCTAACTTATACAAATTTTTATATGATCTTTATTTAAGGATAGAAATTACTAAATTGATTTTGTGAATGATTCTATTACTAAAGATATGAGTATTTATGTTTGACAATTCTACCATTTTTAATTTATAACCACTTGATATTTTGTATGATTGAGATAATTTGTCTTGATGTACTACCATTCACATTAGTAGTACCATAACCATTCCAATTCAAATAGCTACGATTCTATTTTGGTCTTTATCCATATATAGCCATATAGGCCATATTATGATTACATCATATATAAATAAATAATTTCACAACCTGTTTTTTTTTTTAAAAAAAAAAAGTCTTTATCCCCATATATAGGCCATATTATGAATACATCATATATAAATAAATAATTTCACAACCTTTTTTTTTAAGAAACATTTCCATAATTAATTATACCCTCTCCAATCCTAAAACGAAATCCAGATGGATCTAAATCTGATTTTAAGTCCTCGAATCAATGGCTGCATTGGGATTAAGCATATTCCAATACATACATGGCCCTCCAAATATGCATGTTTCCAAAGGTAAAAGAAGCGTGGCAATGGCGCAATGCCACCTCCCACAAACACCTGCATCTGCCAAATAAAACGAACAATAAGAATAAAGGACGTACTACTATACTATAATAAAATGATGTTTAATTTCGTACTACATACAATAAGACAGCAAGTTACAAGACTCGAAATAAATAAACGAAACAAAAATGGGGGCTTCAGAACAGTTCTTCTGATGTCTAGCTAAAAGGGCTTCCCTAAAAATCCAAAAATGGAGAAACTACATACACGTATAGGGGAATGATGAAGCTTACTACCCTGCCTGCAAGTTATTATGCATATTGCCAGGGATTGAACTCTAACGACTTGTTCTCTGTTTCAGCATCGCTCGACATATTTGCCAAATGGTCAACAGCAGCACGATGCTCGCCATATTTGCCATTGTACTGATAGATTTCCAGGTCACCCCAAGGTGTGGAAGCAACTTCCTCTGTCAAGTCGAACCACTTGGGTTTAAACAAATCTCCATTCATCTCCCTCGTTTTCTTTTCTTCGCGTTGCTTCTCCTCCAGTCTGATGATCAGAAAAGGAAACATAATAAACTAAGTACCAATGCTAAGGATTGGCAGACTGCATCTGCATTCTTTCAAATATTTTTAAAACAATAGAAAGGATTTAAAGAAAATGATACCTGGTTTTTTCTGAACCAGCTTTAGAAAGGTCACCTTGCTCAAGTGCCAAACGGTCTGATCTTAGGCGAGAATCTGACGGCAGAAGATTCTTGGGTGCAGTGTCAAAGCTGTTAATTTTGTGTGCAAAATACGTGTACTGAAATTTATCGTTCTTAGGAGCATCCGCTGCCCTCCAAATCTACATAGTACAAATACATAAATAGCATCCAAGATGAGTGTTAGTAAAAAAAAAAAAAATAGAAGAATGGGAAAGATGGAAAGGGAATTTTCATTTGAAAACTATATCTAGCCTTTATAATTTTGAGTATAGGAATACAAAATTCAGGCAGCCAAAACTATCACATTGCGCACCTCTTTTAGTTCAGTACCCGGCAGGGGTTCGCCTTCAGAGTCACACGGCTGATAGCTCATAAATTCATTCCACTTCCCAGTCATTAACATTTGAGGTTCTTCCTCAGCATTGTATACATAACCATCCACTTCATACCGACCAGCACTGAACAAGCAGTCGAGCAGAAATAATAATGAGATCGAATGAGTGAACTACTGAGTAATCTTCACGAGTTCATGTTACGATGGTATCTAAGAAAGTCGAGACACGTGTGCAATGCATTTTGGATTATAATCTTCCATTTGATTAAGAATATAATGTTTAAAGGAAGAGGATTGAGAAAAGCATGGAATCAAAATTTAGCAATAGAATCATACCCGAACCATCCACAGGGTTTAAAATACAAGACAACCTTGTCTCCCGTAGTGACATTTGTCAAGATCATGTCACCAGGTGAGTCAATCCATGTTCGTCCGAATATTATATTATTAGCTTTAGAGGGAGGAGGAACCAACTCCAAGACCACACCAGCTCTTTTGAGAGTCAGCCTTGTCCTGCATCATGTAGAGTTCAGAAAATATTGCTTTAAAACAAATTATGATACATAGTGAAATGCACTACAATTGGTCAATCACACATGCTGCATGCTTGCTAAGGTTCTTTTGAAGATTTGGAAACGAGTGCACAAGATATGAGAAATCAAATAATAATCATTCACCTCCCAACAGGGTATATATCAACTGAGTTCCCCAAAAATTTGGTCTTCAACTTCGAAGTAATGTCATATATGAAATGTTCATTTTCTGCATGTGCCGCGCTCATTGGAGGATGATGACTTACCTGATAATAAAAAATTATAATAAGAAAACTTCATCAACGTCATAGTGTTTGCCCAAATCGAAGGAGATAAATACCAAATATGCACTAAAATATAGTATGAGGAAACAGCAATAGGCAAGACTTTCGAAATTCATGAGGGTTAAAAGAATCATGAAACTGCAGTAAATATGCAATGGGTCAACAATCTTATTAAGCTTTTGTTATTCACGTGGATAGCAGAATGATAAAGATGGTGTTATCTTGCTCTATGGATCACCTGCTCAGCAATAAATGTAATGCCACCATGGTTGACCATTTCATATGTTTCACCAAGAACTGGATTGAATGGCTTCCAGGTTCTTTCAAGGGCAGCATACACAGACACAAACCAAGCAGCTGAAAGAAATACAGTTTCTTATCATAATCGGAACTTATGAGGATTAAAATACAGGCAAGAAACAAAGAACAAAACACATTACCTGCGTACACTAATCTCATGTGAGGATCCTCACATTCATCTGCCAGGCGCAATAGGTGTGAGTATTCCATCAACTGTGAATAAAGTTATCCAACTCAGCATTTTTTGTGCGATATAAAGGAATTAGCTAATAAATGAGATAATAGCATTAGAAAAAAACCTCAGCCATTTTCTGTAGCATGGTCATGGGCTCACAGATGAGAACTGGTAGTGTAACCAAAGAGGTGATATCAGAGCCAATGTATTTTTGCAAAATTTTCCAATAACTATCACGATCCTGAAACAGAAACATGAATTGCAAGGAAATAAGTGAAAATAATAAACTATGCTGTATGTCAGGCAGACAAATCATTAAGGTTGCTCACTTGCACTTTTCCTAATCTGCCAATATGTAAAACTTTGAAGTGTAGAGTACTTTAGTAGTTCAAAAACACAGGGTACGTAAAACTTTTGGTGTTTGCCCAAATACAACTCTGTATAACAAATTCATGTTATGCAACATCTTTTATTGATCACGTCAGAAATGACAGATTAGTCATAGGCAGACCTAGAAATGATGGCAATTCATGAGCCCAAAAACACCTATAAAATATCAGTTGAATTTCTTCAGGATACAACAGAAAATTCAGCAAAGATTTTAGTAATTTCTTCAATTACATACCAACAGGGGATCGAGTGAATAATATTAAGACAACATGCAATGACAAAAGAAGTGAAGAAAAAGGAGATCAGATATTAACGACAATACCTCCTGCTTCCATCTTCCTTTCTGAGCTTCAATCTCAGCGTCGCCTGTACCTCCTTCAGGATTTATGACTTCAAGCCCTTCATAACCAATCATACTAGAACAAAGAGAATTACGAACAAAAAACATGATCACATTGCTGGGACATCCAAAAAATCAACCTACACGAATTCCGAAAAATGAAAACCAGAAACAGCATCTCAAGATACCTATTAACCGATTTCGTCATAGCACTGCTAAAAGTGGAAAGAGTAGAGGCAATTGAGGCGAAAAATCCACCCCCCTGTGTCTGATCGCCGATCGGAGCCATATTCCGGAAGCAAAACCTCACGAGAAAAACTTCACCTGTGCAGCAGAGAAAAATCAATTTTTGGTTTATCAACGAATGAAAATGTGTATCCGACGGTTACGGAAACACTTGGAAGCGAAGTAATAGTATGAGTCTAGGGCAGTTCGTCCAGTAGCAAAGTCAAAAACCAACAACGATAAGGATGGTTCCGGCTTCCTCCGCCTTCGCGTACGCGGTTGCGGAATTGTCAACAATGACAACATTCACGAACTTCCAAAAGGTTTCCTTTCCTAGATTCCTTCCAGAAGCGACTTCGTTATCAATTTGGTTCTTAATCGAGTTTATTCTAACTAGATCACTAATTAAAATGAATGGTCATTAGATCACTAATTAAAATGAATGGTCAGAATAAGGGTTAAATATATAATTTTACTCTTTAATACTCCCTCTGTTTTCTAAAAAAAATAATGGATCCACTGTGCACGCCGTCCAATGCATATTTTAACTCAAATTTGATACAAGTAAATATTTCAAAAGTTCAATATTTAAAAACTAATAAAAAACTAGAGTTTCGGATGTCTCAGCCTAGGGTTTCCGTTCCACCACCTTGGGCTACTGGGCCTACGTCGGCCACCGCTAGAGAGCCGCCTGGAGCGGCGGCACAGGTTCCTTCTGCTTCCGGGGGTGCGCCTCAGTCCTATGTTGATGTTCTAAAGGAGGCGGAGCATCGTCCCAAACCGGTGCGAGTTCGTCGAGACCTTCTGGCGGAAGGATTAATTATCAAGAGTTACGTGGGTGCTAATCAATCCATACCATGTTTTACCATTGCTGAGTCTGTCGAGGAAGAAGCTAGCAGAGAGTGGGAGGAGGCGCTGGTTATCAAGCCGCTGGGTATGCAAATTGGCTACATGGCGTTGCATGACCGCCTTAAACGAATGTGGAAAGTTGAAGGAACCATGAAGCTCATCGATGTCGGTTATGGTTGCTTTGTTGTCAAGTTTGATCTTCTATCTGATCGAGAAGCTGTGGTGAATGGCGGACCTTGGATGATCTTTGATCATTATCTTGCAGTCATGCCTTGGTCGAGAAGTTTTAATCCGCGCACGACTCAGGTGAATAAAACACTAGTATGGGCTCGAATGAATGGATTGTCGATGCATAGGTTTCGTGAAGATATTCTGTGGGTGTAACACCCCGGTTTTGGTAACCCAGGCCGGGATGCCACCGCCACACCTCCCTAGCAAGACACGGTTTCTCCGAGCTCACTAAAGAGATGCAAGGCTATGGTTTTTCAGAATTTAAAATATTCAAACAGCCCATTCATATATAATTTAAAGATAACACATCAAAGTTGCAGCGGAATTTAAATATAGGGCCAACATGGCCAAAACACGGGTTAAACAGGCCCGTTTATGCAAGTCGTAATTAAATGCAGGGATTTAAAATAAAGATTTCCCCTAATGTTCCCATGTATGCATATGACGATGCATATTCTTCGTACTCTGTAAGAAAAAGGAGATATATGGTTTGGGTCAGCAAAAACGCGCTGAGTAAGTTAACACATAGCATGGGTTAGGGGTTTCAAAGCCTTTAATTAAATTTAATAAAAACATTTCAACAATATTTAATTTAGCCGGCAATCCGGCGGCCGCAGCCAATTTCATAAAATCTAAGCTTTTTAATATATTTCCCGTTACGCCATCATCTCAACAATATATCATTTAGCCGGTGATCCGGCGGCCGCAGCCAATATCAAAAGTATCATTTCTCATTATTTTTCGTTTCTTTTATAGTTCACCATTCACCAGGGCTCTTGTGACCGCAATCCTCATAATCAATATTTATAAATAACCATTCGCCAGGGCTCTTATGTCCACTGGTGTAACACCCCGGTTTTGGTCACCCAGGCCGGGATGCTACCGCCACACCTTCCCAAGCAAGACGCGAACCATTTCGAGCTCACTTGAGAAGATGCTAAGGCTAAGTTGTACCAATACTTAAAAATAATTTAAAAACCATTCAATAAGTGCCCGAAGGTTTAAATCAGAGTTAAGTCTAACATACATAATTTTAAACAGTGCGGAAGGTAAGGGCCAAACACGGCCAAACATGAGTTTGGGATTCGTAAAAGAATTTAAAAACAAGTGCGACAAGTCTTCGGAAATTCCCATCCCGTAGTGCCATGACTTACTCTGCGAAAAATGGAAAACAACAATTTATCAGTACAAACGGTACTGCGTAAGTTAATGCATAGCATAACAAAATTTAAAGTTTTTAGAAGAGTAATAAAAGATAGGAATTTAATTTTTAAAATAGACGAGTGAATTAATATACGGGAATTCTAATACTTTACCACATACATCATTACCAATGCTCACACGCTTAATTACCAATGTTCATTTTCATCGAGAATAACCATTCTTGGGGAATCAAACCCGCAAGAGCCCAAACACATTATTTTACCATTGTTTGTTTTGATCGAGGACATCCAAATTACCCGCTTGGGCGCTTATGTCCACAAGCCGTCGGTATCAACGATCCTGGGCCGAAGCCTTTTCAGATCAACATCCGCTTGGGCGCTTATGTCCACAAGCCGGTGATAATAACGATTCTAGGCTCATGCCCTTTCGAATCAACCCACCTCTGGGACTCGTACCCACGAGGGATGTGAAAGCAGTGACCCTATACAGACCGCTCCGGAGCCCTAGACAACCCATACGGATATATCTAGGAGTATAGACTCTTACTAACACGAAACCACAATATCATATGCGCCGTTTTGGCCACATAAAAAGAGGGGGCGGCCCAACGAGCTCACGCCAAGTGCACTTACCCTCTAAAACATTGGGCATCCCACTCGATCAAAGCTTACAAAGTTTAAAATTCACATTTTTATCATTCCAATATATTCGCCACATATCCAGATTTCATATGTATCCAAAAACGAGTAACAATCGACTCTTAGTTCATCGAATATTCAAAATAGCATTTACCGACCAAAAATGACATTATAGCAGTTTCTGAAATCGCCTTTAAAAATGCAGTAAACAATTTTTAAAAATTCTGGAAAAATTACAGTGGCTAGGAATCATCAAAATAAGCATTTTTCATAGAAATAGCCATCTCAAAATTCGGACTCTAAACTGGTCATTTTAATCCATTTCAGAAAGCTATTGAATTACACTTTCTCTTGCTTCAGTAAATTCGACCACAGTGAGTTCAAAATTTCATAACAAATTCATACCTGCTCCAAAAATCATGAAATTTTACAGGAATGTTCTAGACACATATTAGAACAAGTTTCATGAAGACATCAAGCACTAAAAACAATCATAGGCGAGAGTGAACCGAACAATAAAACTGACTACATATATGCATCAAATCTGTCAACTTGTATGCAGAAAATACCAGATCGAATTTGAGTGATCAAAACATGTCCAAAAATTATAAAAATTTACAGAGATCATATTCAAGGTGTTAGTAACATTTTTGATTTAGAAAAGTTTTCCCAAAAACGAACGGATCTAGACGAACAAGGATGAACAAAAGAAACTATCCTGAAGAAACCCTAAATCACAGATTTGACAAGGAATGGATTTCGAGTTGTATCTCCATGAATACTCAACCAAAAGCTCTAAAATTTGAAAGGCACAACACTAACTTACTTTAGAGTAGATTGGAATCAATAAATCCTCAAATCAAAGCCTTAAGATAGCCCCAACACTTGCAACACTCTCCAATGAACCTATTTTTGGATGGAGTGCAAATGGGTGGCTTTGGGGGCTGATTAGTGTATCATTAAATAATGAATGGGATTGGGAATAATTACTAGGCATGTCATGGATTGGGAATAGGTTGGATTGGGAATAATTGCTAGGCATGTCATGGATTGGGAATAGGTTGGATTGGGAATAATTGCTAGACATGTTATGGATTGAGAATAAGTAATGGGATTGGAAATAATTGCTAGGCATGTCATGGATTGGGAATAAGTAGTGGGATTGGAAATAATTGCTAGGCATGTCATGGATTGGGAATAAGTAATGGGATTGGAAATAATTGCTAGGCATGTCATGAATTGAGAATAAGTAATGGGATTGGAAATAATTGCTAGGCATGTCATGAATTGAGAATAAGTAATGGGATTGGAAATAATTGCTAGGCTTGAGAATAATTCCAACATGTGACATTTTTTCAAATGCCATAATTCCTTGACAAATTTGGTAGTCTAGATACAATCCTATGCCAATTGAAACTTATCCTATAATTCTAATATTAGAAACGGCAATTGAGAGTCATCCTCATTATTGACATATATTAACTTGAAATTTCTAAAATTAAAAGGAATAATAATAATAATAATAATAATAATAATAATAATAATAATAACGGAACGGAAATCATTCGGGTAATTTCTCGGGTATTACAGTCTACCCTCCTTAGAAATCAACTTCGTCCTCGAAGTTGGGTCGCATTTGGACTGATAGCAATGCATGACAATGATTGGTACGTAAAAAGAATAATTTTGTTAATGCACATGCTCCCCCCCAAAAATAGTGCTAATTTTTAAGACTTGTCGAATTTTCGAGATATACTTTTCCATGGGTTTTAAAATAAAATTCCTTGTCCATGGAAATAATACTCAAAATGCTTAAAAATAATATTGAATAATTTGGGCCTCTATAATGGGCCGAAAATAATAGCTTAAAAAAATTTCGGGCTCTGATACCACTTTGGTATCAGATATTTTCTTTAAAATAAATAGCTTTAAAATAGTCTGGGCTCTGATACCACTTTGTAACACCCCGGTTTTGGTCACCCAGGCCGGGATGCTACCGCCACACCTTCCCAAGCAAGACGCGAACCATTTCGAGCTCACTTGAGAAGATGCTAAGGCTAAGTTGTACCAATACTTAAAAATAATTTAAAAACCATTCAATAAGTGCCCGAAGGTTTAAATCAGAGTTAAGTCTAACATACATAATTTTAAACAGTGCGGAAGGTAAGGGCCAAACACGGCCAAACATGAGTTTGGGATTCGTAAAAGAATTTAAAAACAAGTGCGACAAGTCTTCGGAAATTCCCATCCCGTAGTGCCATGACTTACTCTGCGAAAAATGGAAAACAACAATTTATCAGTACAAACGGTACTGCGTAAGTTAATGCATAGCATAACAAAATTTAAAGTTTTTAGAAGAGTAATAAAAGATAGGAATTTAATTTTTAAAATAGACGAGTGAATTAATATACGGGAATTCTAATACTTTACCACATACATCATTACCAATGCTCACACGCTTAATTACCAATGTTCATTTTCATCGAGAATAACCATTCTTGGGGAATCAAACCCGCAAGAGCCCAAACACATTATTTTACCATTGTTTGTTTTGATCGAGGACATCCAAATTACCCGCTTGGGCGCTTATGTCCACAAGCCGTCGGTATCAACGATCCTGGGCCGAAGCCTTTTCAGATCAACATCCGCTTGGGCGCTTATGTCCACAAGCCGGCGATAATAACGATTCTAGGCTCATGCCCTTTCGAATCAACCCACCTCTGGGACTCGTACCCACGAGGGATGTGAAAGCAGTGACCCTATACAGACCGCTCCGGAGCCCTAGACAACCCATACGGATATATCTAGGAGTATAGACTCTTACTAACACGAAACCACAATATCATATGCGCCGTTTTGGCCACATAAAAAGAGGGGGCGGCCCAACGAGCTCACGCCAAGTGCACTTACCCTCTAAAACATTGGGCATCCCACTCGATCAAAGCTTACAAAGTTTAAAATTCACATTTTTATCATTCCAATATATTCGCCACATATCCAGATTTCATATGTATCCAAAAACGAGTAACAATCGACTCTTAGTTCATCGAATATTCAAAATAGCATTTACCGACCAAAAATGACATTATAGCAGTTTCTGAAATCGCCTTTAAAAATGCAGTAAACAATTTTTAAAAATTCTGGAAAAATTACAGTGGCTAGGAATCATCAAAATAAGCATTTTTCATAGAAATAGCCATCTCAAAATTCGGACTCTAAACTGGTCATTTTAATCCATTTCAGAAAGCTATTGAATTACACTTTCTCTTGCTTCAGTAAATTCGACCACAGTGAGTTCAAAATTTCATAACAAATTCATACCTGCTCCAAAAATCATGAAATTTTACAGGAATGTTCTAGACACATATTAGAACAAGTTTCATGAAGACATCAAGCACTAAAAACAATCATAGGCGAGAGTGAACCGAAAATAAAACTGACTACATATATGCATCAAATCTGTCAACTTGTATGCAGAAAATACCAGATCGAATTTGAGTGATCAAAACATGTCCAAAAATTATAAAAATTTACAGAGATCATATTCAAGGTGTTAGTAACATTTTTGATTTAGAAAAGTTTTCCCAAAAACGAACGGATCTAGACGAACAAGGATGAACAAAAGAAACTATCCTGAAGAAACCCTAAATCACAGATTTGACAAGGAATGGATTTCGAGTTGTATCTCCATGAATACTCAACCAAAAGCTCTAAAATTTGAAAGGCACAACACTAACTTACTTTAGAGTAGATTGGAATCAATAAATCCTCAAATCAAAGCCTTAAGATAGCCCCAACACTTGCAACACTCTCCAATGAACCTATTTTTGGATGGAGTGCAAATGGGTGGCTTTGGGGGCTGATTAGTGTATCATTAAATAATGAATGGGATTGGGAATAATTACTAGGCATGTCATGGATTGGGAATAGGTTGGATTGGGAATAATTGCTAGGCATGTCATGGATTGGGAATAGGTTGGATTGGGAATAATTGCTAGACATGTTATGGATTGAGAATAAGTAATGGGATTGGAAATAATTGCTAGGCATGTCATGGATTGGGAATAAGTAATGGGATTGGAAATAATTGCTAGGCATGTCATGGATTGGGAATAAGTAATGGGATTGGAAATAATTGCTAGGCATGTCATGAATTGAGAATAAGTAATGGGATTGGAAATAATTGCTAGGCATGTCATGAATTGAGAATAAGTAATGGGATTGGAAATAATTGCTAGGCTTGAGAATAATTCCAACATGTGACATTTTTTCAAATGCCATAATTCCTTGACAAATTTGGTAGTCTAGATACAATCCTATGCCAATTGAAACTTATCCTATAATTCTAATATTAGAAACGGCAATTGAGAGTCATCCTCATTATTGACATATATTAACTTGAAATTTCTAAAATTAAAAGGAATAATAATAATAATAATAATAATAATAATAATAATAATAATAATAATAATAATAATAATAATAACGGAACGGAAATTCATTCGGGTAATTTCTCGGGTATTACAACTGGCCGTTCGCTTGGGCTCTTATGTCCACAAGCCGTTTGGGTCGACCATTCGCTAGGGCTCTTATGTCCACTAGCCGTTCGCTTGGGCTCTTATGTCCACAAGCCGTCTGGCCCGTATTGATAATTTCAAACTTGGTCACAAATTCCCCAATGTTTCAAAAGAATTCTTTTAAAGAAAATGTTTTTATTTGGTGTAACGGGATTTTTCAAAAGTATAGATATATCGTATTTCAACGTCTCGACCGTTTGTTTCGAAATTTCAAAATCTCTTTGATTCAAAAATCACAGTTTGCGCCTTTTTGGTTTAAAAATCCATTTCTTAGGCGATTGATCTGAAATTTGCACAGCATCTCAAAAACATCCCAACGAACAAATTTCGTGTATTAAGTTTTTCGGAAAAACGATGGGAAGCATGTCAAAAATCAAGTTTTCTACACAAACAAAAAGCTGTCAGGATTCAGGTTTGACACCTTTCAAAGATTTGACTTTTTGACATATCAAATTGACTTCAAAAATTCTGAAATTTTTCAGAGACATACTAGACATGATTTCCAACAACTTTTGTTTAGATCATGAGGATTGGTTCGGGCTAGAAGTGATAGGAATAAGCTCCTCAAGATCGGTTATGAAATCTGTCATCCTTTGACAATTCTTAAAAACGCAGAATATGTCCGATACGATTTGGGGTATCAAAACTTGATGAAAATTCCTGAAATTTTTACACAATATAGCTTAAGATCTTTGGATCAAAATCTTAGTTTTGAGTTTTCAGGTTTGAACACTCGAAGTAAGAGTTTTGCTCGTCAAGTTTGATTATGAAATCTGTCAAGGTTCTTGATTCGGTTCTAACGCAGATCGGATCGGCTCAGATTCGGAGGTTCAAATCTCAACGAAAAATTCTAAAAACTTACAGTAATGTTCTAAACTCATGGATCTACAATTCTTATGTTCAACACCAATCCTAGATCGGCCTAGATCCATGGTCAAAATAACCAACAAGATGGAGAGTGAAATCTGTCAAAGTTCTAAGATCCAGATTTAATACTCTTCAGTTTTGGGTTGGTTTCAGGTTTCAAAACATCATGAAAAATTATAAAATTTTTACAGAAGCTAGATTAATGTCTTAGGAACACTTTTCATGTTTTGAGTTTTCTTGTTTGAGCAGCTTTAGAGGTTTGAAAAATTCATACGAAAACGCTGCGTTGAGGGTTTCTCTTGTTGACAGATTTTTTTTATTAATTTTCTTGAGTTGAATCTCTATGTTTGGTTGCATTTTAAGTCACCCAAAACCATAGTAAGGTTAACTTACAATGGGGATAATGTCTAGGAGGTCACGGGGTCGTCCGGAATCCACGAGATGTCACGAACGAATCTCCTCCACCCGATTTATTCTTCCTTTGGCTCCGATTTGTGTTTGAATATGAAGATTCGTAAGTTTGGGATGATGGTTATGATCTTAATACAATAAGGAAACTTGATTTACATCTTACCAACAATCCAAAGCTTGCAATCCTTGATCTACACACTTCCTTGGTCGGATTTGGTTGCCGGAAATTCGCTGGAAGTTCGCCGGAAAGTCGTCGGAAGGTATTTTGGCTTTGGGAGAGTTTTGGGAGTGAAGAGGGGATGGGAATGGCTGAAATGGGGGTGTTGGGGGTGTATTATTGCCATTAAAGGGACAAAATCCGACAATAGTGCGGCTGCTACAGTAGTGCTACAGTAGTGCTACAGTAGCCGCACATGCTACAGTAACTTTTAAATTTTTTTTTTTTTTTTTTTTTTTAATATTAAGATTCCTTATCTACAAAAATAAAAATCATAATGTGGGAATTATTCGTGATTGTTGGGACAATTCGATAAACTCGTTTCGAGTTGTTATCTTCCGGTAAATAATAAATTCCGCTCTCTCGGAATTATTTCGGTTTTAATAATTTAAATCCAATTCTTTATTTTTGGATTTAAATTTTCGATGGCGATTTCTCGGGTTCGTCGGCTTCCAATTTGTCGTCTTTTGATTCCCGTGCAATAACTTGTATCATTAAATTTCTTCCGACTTCACGGGTTCTTGGAATTAAAATTCTTTTCCTTCTTGAATTTAATTCCAATTATCTTGACTCAATTCATGGAATGTCTTCGGGCTTCCTTTCCCTCTTTTATTCCGTTTTGAATTTGAATCTATCGGCGTTTTATTTCCGAGCAATAATTTATTGTGATAAATTATTTTCTTCTTCTCGGAGATATTTCGACATTGATCGGAATAAATTTTATTCCTTTGGACGTTGATAAAAATCTGGGGTATTACAGTCTACCCCCCTTAAGAATCAACTTCGTCCTCGAAGTTGTGTTTCGGCTTTTCTCGCGCTAAGAGTTAGGGTCCTTTTGTTTATTTGGGATACAAACTATCCGGGTTTCAAAAATAAATGCTTATGCATTCTTACGGGGTATTACATCCTCCCCCCCTTAAGATTACAGTTATGTCCCCATAACTGCCTATGTATTATTCACAACCAGGTTCGGGTATCATCGCATATGATCCTTCCTCAGTTTTCTTCTAGGTGCCATGTTCTGTTATAGAAGCACGCGAAGATGAGTTTCTATGTGATCAAGATCTAGGACTAAGGCAAAGTTAGTCTTTAGCAAACGCTCCTAAGTCAAGGTCATGTCAAGTTCTGAGGTAGGAGTGTTTCTTATTACCGATAATTCATATAAAAAGAGTTAGTGTAAATATTTATGTATGCATATGTATATGTGATCCCCCCAAAAAAAAAATTTTATGCATGCATTTATTTATCCATGGGTTTTAAAAATAAATTTATTCCATGGATAGGTTAAAATAAGGATAAAAGGTTTGGGCCACTATATTGGGCCGAAAGAAATAAATTATTTGGGCTTTAAATAAAAACAAGGCTATTGGGCCAAAATAATTTCTTGGGCTTCTAAAAAAAATTTGGGCTAAAAATTTGGGCTTTAACTTCAAAATAATAATTGGGCTCTTTAAAATATAATAGCTTCAAAATAATCCGGGCTCTGATACCAACTTTGGTATCAGATATTTTCTTTAAAATAATTAGCTTTAAAATAGTCTGGGCTCTGATACCAACTTTGGTATCAGATATTTTCTTTAAAATAAAATAGCTTTAAAATAGTCTGGGCTCTGATACCAACTTGTAACACCCCGGTTTTGGTAACCCAGGCCGGGATGCCACCGCCACACCTCCCTAGCAAGACACGGTTTCTCCGAGCTCACTAAAGAGATGCAAGGCTATGGTTTTTCAGAATTTAAAATATTCAAACAGCCCATTCATATATAATTTAAAGATAACACATCAAAGTTGCAGCGGAATTTAAATATAGGGCCAACATGGCCAAAACACGGGTTAAACAGGCCCGTTTATGCAAGTCGTAATTAAATGCAGGGATTTAAAATAAAGATTTCCCCTAATGTTCCCATGTATGCATATGACGATGCATATTCTTCGTACTCTGTAAGAAAAAGGAGATATATGGTTTGGGTCAGCAAAAACGCGCTGAGTAAGTTAACACATAGCATGGGTTAGGGGTTTCAAAGCCTTTAATTAAATTTAATAAAAACATTTCAACAATATTTAATTTAGCCGGCAATCCGGCGGCCGCAGCCAATTTCATAAAATCTAAGCTTTTTAATATATTTCCCGTTACGCCATCATCTCAACAATATATCATTTAGCCGGTGATCCGGCGGCCGCAGCCAATATCAAAAGTATCATTTCTCATTATTTTTCGTTTCTTTTATAGTTCACCATTCACCAGGGCTCTTGTGACCGCAATCCTCATAATCAATATTTATAAATAACCATTCGCCAGGGCTCTTATGTCCACTGGCCGTTCGCTTGGGCTCTTATGTCCACAAGCCGTTTGGTCGACCATTCGCTAGGGCTCTTATGTCCACTAGCCGTTCGCTTGGGCTCTTATGTCCACAAGCCGTCTGGCCCATATTGATAATTTCAAACTTGGTCACAAATTCCCCAATGTTTCAAAAGAATTCTTTTAAAGAAAATGTTTTTATTTGGTGTAACGGGATTTTTCAAAAGTATAGATATATCGTATTTCAACGTCTCGACCGTTTGTTTCGAAATTTCAAAATCTCTTTGATTCAAAAATCACAGTTTGCGCCTTTTTGGTTTAAAAATCCATTTCTTAGGCGATTGATCTGAAATTTGCACAGCATCTCAAAAACATCCCAACGAACAAATTTCGTGTATTAAGTTTTTCGGAAAAACGATGGGAAGCATGTCAAAAATCAAGTTTTCTACACAAACAAAAAGCTGTCAGGATTCAGGTTTGACACCTTTCAAAGATTTGACTTTTTGACATATCAAATTGACTTCAAAAATTCTGAAATTTTTCAGAGACATACTAGACATGATTTCCAACAACTTTTGTTTAGATCATGAGGATTGGTTCGGGCTAGAAGTGATAGGAATAAGCTCCTCAAGATCGGTTATGAAATCTGTCATCCTTTGACAATTCTTAAAAACGCAGAATATGTCCGATACGATTTGGGGTATCAAAACTTGATGAAAATTCCTGAAATTTTTACACAATATAGCTTAAGATCTTTGGATCAAAATCTTAGTTTTGAGTTTTCAGGTTTGAACACTCGAAGTAAGAGTTTTGCTCGTCAAGTTTGATTATGAAATCTGTCAAGGTTCTTGATTCGGTTCTAACGCAGATCGGATCGGCTCAGATTCGGAGGTTCAAATCTCAACGAAAAATTCTAA
Organism: Hygrophila difformis; assembly: GCA_030278955.1. Taxonomy (NCBI): domain Eukaryota; kingdom Viridiplantae; phylum Streptophyta; class Magnoliopsida; order Lamiales; family Acanthaceae; genus Hygrophila; species Hygrophila difformis. The sequence goes on from JAOANR010000009.1 coordinate 43,306,946, forward strand.
AAACTTACAGTAATGTTCTAAACTCATGGATCTACAATTCTTATGTTCAACACCAATCCTAGATCGGCCTAGATCCATGGTCAAAATAACCAACAAGATGGAGAGTGAAATCTGTCAAAGTTCTAAGATCCAGATTTAATACTCTTCAGTTTTGGGTTGGTTTCAGGTTTCAAAACATCATGAAAAATTATGAAATTTTTACAGAAGCTAGATTAATGTCTTAGGAACACTTTTCATGTTTTGAGTTTTCTTGTTTGAGCAGCTTTAGAGGTTTGAAAAATTCATACGAAAACGCTGCGTTGAGGGTTTCTCTTGTTGACAGATTTTTTTTATTAATTTTCTTGAGTTGAATCTCTATGTTTGGTTGCATTTTAAGTCACCCAAAACCATAGTAAGGTTAACTTACAATGGGGATAATGTCTAGGAGGTCACGGGGTCGTCCGGAATCCACGAGATGTCACGAACGAATCTCCTCCACCCGATTTATTCTTCCTTTGGCTCCGATTTGTGTTTGAATATGAAGATTCGTAAGTTTGGGATGATGGTTATGATCTTAATACAATAAGGAAACTTGATTTACATCTTACCAACAATCCAAAGCTTGCAATCCTTGATCTACACACTTCCTTGGTCGGATTTGGTTGCCGGAAATTCGCCGGAAGTTCGCCGGAAAGTCGTCGGAAGGTATTTTGGCTTTGGGAGAGTTTTGGGAGTGAAGAGGGGATGGGAATGGCTGAAATGGGGGTGTTGGGGGTGTATTATTGCCATTAAATGGACAAAATCCGACAATAGTGCGGCTGCTACAGTAGTGCTACAGTAGTGCTACAGTAGCCGCACATGCTACAGTAACTTTTAAATTTTTTTTTTTTTTTTTTTTTTTTTTAATATTAAGATTCCTTATCTACAAAAATAAAAATCATAATGTGGGAATTATTCGTGATTGTTGGGACAATTCGATAAACTCGTTTCGAGTTGTTATCTTCCGGTAAATAATAAATTCCGCTCTCTCGGAATTATTTCGGTTTTAATAATTTAAATCCACTTCTTTATTTTTGGATTTAAATTTTCGATGGCGATTTCTCGGGTTCGTCGGCTTCCAATTTGTCGTCTTTTGATTCCCGTGCAATAACTTGTATCATTAAATTTCTTCCGACTTCACGGGTTCTTGGAATTAAAATTCTTTTCCTTCTTGAATTTAATTCCAATTATCTTGACTCAATTCATGGAATGTCTTCGGGCTTCCTTTCCCTCTTTTATTCCGTTTTGAATTTGAATCTATCGGCGTTTTATTTCCGAGCAATAATTTATTGTGATAAATTATTTTCTTCTTCTCGGAGATATTTCGACATTGATCGGAATAAATTTTATTCCTTTGGACGTTGATAAAAATCTGGGGTATTACAGTGGGCCCTTGCTTCGGGCATTGGTGATGTTATCAAATTTGACTACAGTACTCGGGACTCTTCAAAGGGACGTTTTGCACGTGTATGTGTGGCACTGGATCTTACGAAACCGGTTACAGGAAAGATACTGGTGAATGGGGAATGGATTCCTATATCTTATGAGGGATTGCATCTCCTGTGTACAAAGTGTGGTCGCTATGGACACTTTGAACGGGATTGCGATCATGTGCAAACTTCACCGATAGCAAAGGAGAATGAGGTGGATAAGCCGGCCGATCCTGTTACTCAGACTGAGGAAGGCCAGGGGGATCATGGCATGCATGAAGTGGTGGATGCCAATGTCAATGAGCCGGAGTTTGGAGAATGGCTTAAGGTGGTTCGGAGGGGGAATCGCAAGCCTCGGCAGCCTAGGAATAAAAAGGCTGAAGAGCAGATGAGCGACTCAAAGCTTGAGGAAAAGGTGGGGGATCATGATGCTCTTCAGCATCAGGAAGTGCGCATTGCGCAGAATCACGAGGCGACGAATAAACCATTGGCTGGACATCCTCAACAAGGGCATTCGGATGCTGTGGAAAGTAATGCTCTTGCTGTTGTCCCTTACGTCCGTTCAGGTGAAGAGGCTTATCACTCTCAAGGGCTCAAACGACCTCGGTTGGAGCAGGGAGGTCGGACTTATGACGTGGGCGAGTCCTCGCAAGGGCGTGACTATGCGGCAGTAGGGCACAACCAATTTATGCTCTTACAAAATCTATCTGACGATATTGTTCTTGAAGAGGGTGATCGGGATGCCCGGGGCAGTGAACTATGGGCGGATGCGGATGATGGGGGATCCCAGTTTGGTGACTCTCGCTAGGATGGGGTATGTTTTTTTTTTTTTTCTCCATTATTATTTTATGGATTTTGTGAATTACTCTTTCATCGTATGGAATGTATGTGGGTTGATGAGTCGTACGGCTCAGAGATGGGTTGGAGAATTAATTCGTGATCATCATCCGGATTTCTTGTGCATTATGGAACCACGGGGATCTTTTGATCGGGTTAGGGGTTTCTTTGATCGTCTCGGCTACTATGCGGTGATGATACAAGAAACGGTTGGTCAGGGAGGAGGTTTATGGCTTCTCTGCGGACGCAATGTGGATTGTCGCATTGATATATTGGATAATAGAGACAGGATCATGACTTTGCGACTCACTAAGGGCAGTACAACATGGTGTTTTTCCACTATTTATGCATCCCCTAATTATCAACGACGGAGGGAGAATTGGGCTGATTTGTGCGCTCTTTCTGCAACTATTGAGGGACCTTGGATTATTCTAGGGGACTGGAATGAAATCACAAAGGATGACGAAGTTCAGGGTGGCGTCTTTTTACCGGAAAGGGCTGCTGAATTCCGGGATGTCATTGATAGCTGTAACCTGCTTGGTGTGCCTACATTTGGCAATGAATTCACTTGGTCGCGCATGGCAGGTGGTGGGCGACGAATTAGCAAGTGTCTGGACAGGGGGTTAGGGAATTTTGCTTGGATGAACTTATTTGAGGAGAGGCGTATCCTACATCTTCCTCGTATGGGATCCGATCATAGCCCGTTGAAGCTAGTATGTGGGGAGGGTCGACTTCCAGCCTTGCCAAGGCCGTTTCGATGGGAAGCGGCATGGGGCATGCATGACAATTACAAGGATGTGGTGCTGACTGGTGTGGGAAGTGGAGAGACTTTCTTGCCGGAGATCCTGCAAACCATTCAACATAAATCTCAGGAATTTAATAAGAACACCTTTGGCAGCATCCGCGATAGGAAGCGAAAATTGAAGAATAGACTAAAAGGGCTAGAACGTTGCATGGCTCGCACAGACTCGGCTTCGATGCTCCGCATGGAGGCTGAAATTAAAAAAGAGCTGGAGGATGTACTTAATCAAGAAGAGATGTTTTGGTTTCAAAAATCTAGAGATAAGTGGGTTCGTGTTGGAGATAGAAACACAAAATATTTTCATGCCCGAACAAAAGTGCAGCGTAAGCGTAGTCGGATTTATGGGCTAAGGATAGGTGATACCTGGGAGGAGAATCAAAGTACTTTACAGCAGCATGTCATTGATTATTACACAACTCAATACGAGGATCCTGGGGTGGAGAATAATTTGGACGAGCTCCCTGGCTTGTCACCTGTGTTAGAAAGCCACAAGCAGCAGCTGTGCACGCCTGTTACTGAGGATGAGATCGCGCAGGCTGTTAAATCCATGAGATCCTATGCGGCCCCGGGTCCAGATGGCTTCCCGGCAGCATTCTTCCAACGCTACTGGGATTGTTTAGCAGCTCCGGTGATTAATCTTCTGACATCCGCTATGGAGACTGGTACGATACCGGAAGGCCTTGCACACGGCTTCATGTGCTTAATTCCTAAAGTGTCAGTTCCGGCTACAATCCAACAATTTAGGCCCTTGATGCTTTGTAACGTGGCTTTCAAGATTATAACTAAGGTGTTGGTGTCCAGGATGAGGCCTATTTTATGCGACATCATTAGTCCTTTTCAATCTGCTTTTTTGCCGGGGCGTGGCACTGCGGATAATGGATTATTATTGCAAGAGATGGTTGCATATATGGAGAGTGCTAGGAATTCGACATCTCGCTCTATCATATTAAAAATTGACATTGCGAAGGCATTCGATAGTGTCAGATGGTCTTTTTTAGAGGACTGCTTACAGGAACTTGATCTCCCCATCGGTTGTGCCGCATTGATTATGGCGTGCGTCCGATCGGCTAGCTTCTCCATACTTTGGAACGGTTCACCGATTGGCAATATTAAAGCGAAGAGGGGCTTGCGACAAGGGGACCCAATGTCACCCTATTTATTTGTTGTGGTGATGGAGAAACTCACAAGGGCCATTTTGGGAGAGGTGCAAAGAGGGACATGGCGGCCTTTCATGTACGGCCCTATTGGTACCGGGATTTCCCACTTGATCTTCGCGGATGATCTTATCATGGCTTCGGAATTACATGAAGGTAGTATCTCGACTATTGCCATGGTTCTGAGGCGATTTGGTGCATGTTCGGGTTTGCACATGAACTCGTTGAAGTCTACAGCCATTTGCTCACCGGGCGCGGCCAGTGTGGAACTTGATTGGGTGTCTCAACATCTGGGTATTACTGTGGGACAAGAACTGGGCAAGTACTTAAGGTTTCCAATAATTCATGGACGTATGAAAAAATCTCATTTTGATTATTTGATGCGTCGGTTGGGTGATAAAATGAATGCATGGTCGGGCATGCTCTTGAACAAAGCGGGAAGGGTGACCCTTGCTCGGTCAGTTTTGGCCACCATTCCGGTGTACACTATGCAGGTTCACTTGCTTCCTATGGGGGTTTGCAATGACATTGACAAGCTTGTCCGTCGTTGGATTTGGAAAGGAGGGGTGGATCGCGGATTGCACCTTGTTAATTGGAAGATTTTGACATTGCCGCGAAAAGATGGTGGGCTTGGTCTACGCATGGCACGGACAATGAACTTGGCTATGCTTGGCAAGCGTGTTTGGGATTACATGTTTAGTCCTAGCAAATGGTGGGTTCAATTGATGAGAGGCCGATATGCCACTGATGTCGCATTCCCAGTCCCTCATTATCGTGGCACAAAGGTATGGAAGATGCTTGTTAAAGTGGCGGAGGTTTTTCGTGCGGGTTATGGTATTCGGATAGGTAATGGTGAGAGCTCTTTGTGGTACACGCCGTGGTGGCAAGGTGAATACTTAGCCAATAAAGTTGATTTTGTACATTACAATGATATTGCACTACAGGTTAAGGATATAGTGGTCAATGGGCGGTGGGACTTATCTACACTATATACAGTGCTACCTCAGGACTTGAAAGAGGCTATTTTGAACTCTCCTGTGCCATATATTGCTACATCTTCGGTGGATATTATGCACTGGAGGGGTCATACTACAGGAGTATATTCAGTTGCATCGGGATTTGCTTGGCTCACTAGAGATGTGGCTCGAACTAATGGTTGGGGTTGGATGTGGAAGCCGTGGTTCCCTGAGAAAATTGGAATTTTCCTTTGGTTGCTTGGGCATTGTGCTTTGCCATGCAATGATCTTCGGTATAGGAGGAATCTGGCCGCATCGCCTTTGTGTACGCTTTGTGGTGACCACGTTGAGGATTGGAAACATTGTCTATTTAAATGCACTTGGGCGGTCCAGCTTTGGCGCAAAGGAGGCATTGGTCAGCTGCCATTTCTTGACGACATTGAGGATTCAGACGTGCGACATTGGATGGAGTGGAGTTGGCGTTCCCTGGGGGACTATTTTGTGGCGCTCTGTTGGATCATATGGCTGGAGAGAAACCAACGAATATTTCGTGGCGAGGAGACGCGAGTGCAGCAGCTTATTCGTCGTGCTCACAGCCTTGCTCAAGCCATGCACGCGCAGCATCCGAGACAGGCGGTGAGGAGCGGACACATGGTTAGTTGGAGGCGTGCTTCGGACACGGGATGGATTCTACACTCTGATGGATGTTTACAGTGGAGTGGTGCCTCAGGCTATGGCGCTGTGATAAGGAGCAGCGACGGGGACTGGCGCATCGCATGTGGAGGCAAGCTTCAAGGGCGCACTATCCTTGAGATTGAGCTCATTGGAATTTTAAAGGGGTTGCAGTTGGCTAGGAGTAATAATTTGCTGATCAATGTTTGCTATTTGGACTCTTTGGAAGCCTCTAAGTTACTTCAGAAGGGCCTGCCTCGGCTACATGGGTTGGGGCCGCTTGTGGAGGATGTTCGTCGTGAATTGCAGTTCTTTGAGGGATGTGAAGTCCGGCATGTATATCGGGAAGAATGTTCATGAGGATGTAGATTGTTTTTAGTTTGCTGTTTGTTTGTTTCTTTTTATTTACTTTTCTTTTCCTTTATTTTTTCCTTCTCTTTGCTCGCCTTCTTAGGCTTTGTTACCCAAAAAAAAAACTAATCGATGAGCCGAATCTAACAAGATCCCAATTGACTATATTTTAATTTGTATAGCTATGATAAAATTTTAAATCAAAATATATGTGTGAATAGTACATAATTGCAAATGTTGCAACTAATAAAAAACGGAGGAAGTATTAAATAAAGTGAAACTAGGTATATAATTACTCCCTACACATACTCTTCTCTCTATAATTTCTTTCTACAAAATTTTTTTCAAAAAATAAAGCAAATTCAAATTTAAAATTAAATCGTTATTGGTGTGTACTTTTAAAAAATCAGAAGAAAAAATTTTAGAAGTTAAATTTTTTAAATATTATGTGTAAGTTTTAAACATTCTGTTTCATTCACTTTGACATTCTGTGTAATTGTTATGTCTTAAAAAACTGAAAATAAAAGCATCATTCTATTTAACATTCTGTTCTCAAATATTTAGCATTCTGTTTGCAAGTGTGTAACATTCTATTCTTCTCTCAAGTGTGTAACATTCTGTGTGCAAACATGTAACATTCTATGTGCAAGCATGTAACATTCTGTTTGTAAGTATGTAACATTCTGTTTATAAGTATGTAACGTTCTATTTTCAAGTATGTAACATTCTGTTTAAAAGTGTATAACATTATAACTTGACATTCTATCAGAAAAGTGAAACATACTGTATGTAAGTTTTAAACATTCTGTTTCATTCACTTTGGCATTCTGTCTAATTATTATCTATATCTATATTATAATTAATATCTATATCTATATAATAATATAAAACAAAATAGTCTAACACACACACACACACACTTTCCCGCCCAAACCTTTTCCCCTCACAAAATCCATTTTTTTACACTCTCTCACACACTGAAATATTTACCGCACTGCCACTGGACCGTGCTCCACCTCGCTGATTATTACAAAATTGCCCCAGACCGTGCTCCAACAATCCCTATATCTCATTTATCTCATTCTCCTATAAATATGTGTCTATTACAATCCCCTCAAAATCATATCCTTACATCTTCATTTAACATTTCTCTCAATGTTCCATTTAACAAATATCCTCTCACCATTTTCTAGCTTTTATTATTCAAATTCATGTTTATTTCTCCCTATTTTGCTAATATTTTTGTTCTCTTTTGTTGTTGTTTTGGTGACGTTATTGGGAAAACGAGAGTACAAACTCAAATGACGAAGAACATTTTCATGTTTATTTCTCCCTATTTTTCTAATATTTTTGTTCTCTTTTGTTCTTGTTTTGGTGACAGTTATTGGGAAAACAAGAGTACAAACTCAAATGACGAAGAGCATTTTGAACGGATGAAGAGATAAGGATTATTCATAACCATACAAGAATAAATCAATTGTTGCGACATCTTTTTTCATGTCAAATAATCGGCGACTTCCCATTTCACTTCATCTTTTGGGAAAAGATTTGTTTGGCTATTGTTTTTATGGAGAGATTTGTTCCACCAAGTGTAAATAATTGGATGAATTTAGTTTTTGTAGCATTAAGTTCTCACAATCTTTTGTGTTTCATTCAGTAAGAGATCGTCTGAAATTTGTCTATATCATTTTTATCCATTTGTTTCTCACAATCTTTGGTGTTTAATTCAACTGAGTATTCTATACAAATTAAACACAATGCCTAGCAAAATCTATACTTTTTGTAAGATAAGTTTTTTTATTTGAATTGAACTAATGAAAATATACTCATTTTCCACATTATTGAAATCAATTTCCAAAAAGGTAAATTATTTCTATTCTCTATTGAAATCATATTGAAATCAAGTTATTATTTCCATATAAATTATTCTATTTAATTCAAGTGATTACTTTACTTAATATGAAGGAATTATAGGATAAGATTACTTTTGAAATGGGAAGAAAATCGGGAAGAAAAATCAATGGATTTTTGAATTGATCAATGAATAAAATTTTGGAAACACAATATTAAATTATAAAATAGAAACTAAATTTTAGAACATGTATTTTTTAAATACATAATTTTTAGTAAATAATTCCAAAAGGTCAAATTATTTATATTCTCGATTATTAATGAAAATGAAGCCCTAATTTTTAGTCAGTAATCCAAAAAAGGTATAAAAATATAATATAAAGTAATCAAATCAATGATTGATTAAGATTAAATGAAATTATGAATAATTCCTTCAATAATTATTCGCATTAACATTAATTATATTATATTCACAATTAATGTAATGATCAATGGATATTAAGACTAAATATCAATGAAGAAAATTTTGGAATAAAATGGAAACACAATTAATAATTATTGTGTTAAATTATTAAAATCGGGAAGAAATACCAATGGATTTTTGAATTGATCAATGAAGAAAATTTTAGAAACACAATATTAAATTATAAAATGAAAACTAAATTTTAGAATATGTATTTTTTTAAAAAAACCATTCTATATTAGTATGATTTATTATTAATTAATTTATACATATCTATTACAATTATTTAAGGATAGTCCTACAATTATGTAAGGTTCTTCCTATATTTTTATTAATTCAAGTGATTACTTTACTTAATGTGGAGGAATTATCGGATAACATTACTTTTGAAATGGGAAGAAAATTGGGAAGAAAAATCAATGGAGAAAATTTTGGAAACACAATATTAAATTATAAAATGGAAACTAAATTTTAGAACATATATTTTTTTTAGAATACATAATTTTTAGTAAATAATTTCAAAAAGTTAAATTATTTCTATTCTCGATTATTATCTCAATGAAGCCCTAATTTTTAGTCAATAGTCCAAAAAAGGTATAAAAATATAATATAAAGTAATCAAATCAATGATTGATTAAGATTAAATGATCAATGGATTTTAATGATCACAATTAATTTAATGATCAATGGATATTAAAACTATTATTATTGAATAAAATCGGGAAGAAAATTAGGGATTACAGGAATTAATCAATGAAGAAATATAATTAATGTTAATAAGTGATTACTTTAATTAATGTGGAGGAATTATTATCGGATAAGATTACTTTATATTTAGTTCATTGAATATTTAGTTTCCCAATTTATTGAAACTAAATATCAATGAAGAAAATTTTGGAAGAAAATGGAAACATAATTAATAATTATTGTGTTAAATTATTAAAATCTGGAAGAAAAATCAATGGATTTTTGAATTGATCAATGAAGAAAATTTTGGAAACATAATATTAAAGTATAAAATGGAAACTAAATTTTAGAATATGTATTTTTTAAAAAAATAAACCATTCTATATTAGTATGATTTATTATTAATTAATTTATACATATCTATTTAATTCTGTAATTGGATAGTTAAAAATCATGTCAAAAATGATAATTTACTTTAATTCTGTATATTTATTATGTATCGTTTCGTAGACCTAACAATATAAGATAACTAATAATAAACTTTATTGAAAATATGTTACCATTTAGTGTTATTTCTATCAAATTAAATGAGGTTATAGATATAAATTATTGAATCCGATATATTTTATAAAGATATGGTTAAATGAGGTGTTATTTCTAGAAAAATAAAATATGTATTATTAATTATATGGTAATAAAATCATGATGGAGAAATCATGATGGTAATAAAATATGTATGTAATATGTATTAATTATTTATTTGTGCAAAAGAGATTTGCCGTGATGGGGAAAGCATATGCAAAATTTTTACAATGATGATGATGAAGGAAAATAAAATATTTAGGATATTGAATATAAATTGTCTATGAAATAATTTTTAATTGTATTGCAACTAAATCTTTCCTTATAAATTTATCCGTATTATGAAAACTCAATATCAAATAAAAAAAATGAAAACTAAGGATTACCCCATAAATAAACAAAGATGATGAGGTAATTGATTTTCATTTATTATATTGATATATTGATTACATTGATTAAATTAATTTACATTGATTAAATTGATTTCCACTGGATAAATAAAAATGAAATGTTGACTATAGACAATAAAATGATTATGGAAAGAGTAAAGAATAATCGTAACAGATGAGATGATCAATGAAAATAAATAAATTACCCCTTAAATAAAGAATAATTTATGTAATATTCGCCCTTCAACTATTACTATAATTTTTACAAATACAATATTTTATTTATTTGTGGTGAATAATGAATCCATATAGGAATTTATTTATGGATGGGAAAATTAATATGCCAAAAATATAACACGGATTAAATCTAATTTAACTAGAAAAATAAAATATGTATTATTAATTATATGATAATAAAATCATGGTGGAGAAATCGTGATGGTAATAAAATATATATGTAATATGTATTAATTATTTATTTGTGCAATTGGGATTTGTGGTGATGGGGAAAGCAGATGCAGAATTTTTACAATGGGGATGATGGAGGGAAATAAAATATTTAAGATTTTGAATATAATTTGTCTATGAAATGATTTTTAATTATATTGCAACTAAATCTTTCCTTATAAATTTATCCGTATTTTGAAAACACAATATCAAATAAAAAAATAGAAACTAAGTATTACCCCACAAATAAAGCAAAGATGATGGGGTAATTGATTTCCATTGATTATATTGGTTACATTGATTAAATTAATTTACATGGATTAAATTGATTTCCATTGGATAAACAAAAATGAAATGTTGACTATAGACAATGAAATGATTATGGAAAGAGCAAATATAATCGTAAAAGATGAGATGATCAATGAAAATAAATAAATTACCCCTTAAATAAAGAATAATTAATGTAATTTAGCCCTTCAACTATTACTATAATTTTTATAAATACGATATTTTATTTATTTGTGGTGAATAATGAATCCATATTAGGAATTTATTTATGGATAGAAAAATTAATATGTCAAAAATATATCATGGATTAAATCTAATTTAACTAGAAAAATAAAATATGTATTATTAATTATATGGTAATAAAATCATGATGGAGAAATCATGATGGTAATAAAATATGTATGTAATATGTATTAATTATTTATTTGTGCAAATGAGATTTGTGGTGATGGGGAAAGCAGATGCAGAATTTTTACAATGGGATGATAGAGAGAAATAAAATATTTAAGATATTGAATATAATTTGTCTATGAAATAATTTTTAATTATCTTGCAACTAAATCTTTCCTTATAAATTTATACGCATTTTGAAAACACAATATCAAATAAAAAAATTAGAAACTAAGTATTACCCCATAAATAAAGCAAAGATGATGGGGTAATTGATTTCCATTGATTATATTGATTACATTGATTAAATTAATTTACATTCACTAAATTGATTTCCATTGGATAAACAAAAATGAAATGTTGACTATAGACAATGAAATGATTATGGAAAGATCAAAGAATAATCGTAAAAGATGAGATGATCAATGAAAATAAATAAACTACCCCTTAAATAAAGAATAATTAATGTAATTTAGCCCTTCAATTATTACTATAATTTTTACAAATACGATATTTTATTGACAACTAAATCTTTCCATATAAATATATCCGTATTTTGAAAACTAAATATTAAATTAAAAAAATGAAAACTAAATATTAGAATATGTATTTTTTAAAAAATAAACCATTCTAAATATGTGGTTTTAAATTTTAAAAAATATGTGTTTACTTTATTAGATCCAAAACTCATTTATATTTAATTCCTGTACACTAATAAAAAATGAAATGATCCCATAATTAAAAGGTGGAATTTAAAAAATATTATTACTAATTGGATATTTAAAAATCATGTCAAAAATGATAATTTACTTTAGTTCTGTATATTTACTATGTATCGTTTTGTAGATCGTATAATATTAGACAACTAATTATAAACTTTATTAAAAATCTGTTACCATTTATGTGTTATTTCTATCAAATTAAAAGAGGTTATAGATAAATTATTGAATCCCATATATTTTATGAAGATGGTTGAAATTTATGTTAATCATTGCAAATTTATTTTATTATGTATATATCAAATAATTTATTACCATATTGGCCACCTTGAAAAATTTGGAAAGAGATCCCGGCTGTTCAATTTAAGTGCACAATTTTTGAGATTAATTAATAATAGAAAAGGATGATGGAAAAATTAATATGCCAAAAATATAGCACGGATTAAATCTAATTTAGCATCAGAAAAATAAAATATGTATTATTAATTATATGGTAATAAATTCATGATGGAGAAATCATGATGGTAATAAAATATGTATATAATATGTATTAATTATTTATTTGTGCAAATGAGATTTGCGATGATGGGGAAAACAGATGCAGAATTTTTACAATGGGGATGATGGAGGAAAATAAAATATTTAGGGCTTTTAATAACTAACAGGATTTAGATGTATACATTGGCTAATAACTAACAAGAAGTCGAAACATCTGCCTGAAATGAATTCAGGTCATCCCATTGGACAAAAAGGAGCAAGGGCTATTTCGCACAAAATATTTTTGTAACACCCCGGTTTTGGTAACCCAGGCCGGGATGCCACCGCCACACCTCCCTAGCAAGACACGGTTTCTCCGAGCTCACTAAAGAGATGCAAGGCTATGGTTTTTCAGAATTTAAAATATTCAAACAGCCCATTCATAAATAATTTAAAAATAATACATCAAAGTTGCAGCGGAAATATAAGTTGTGCAGCGGAAATAAAGTATAAGGGCCAACATGGCCAAAACACGGGTTAAACAGGCCCGTTCATGCAAGTCGTAATTAAATGCAGGGATTTAAAATAAAGATTTCCCCTAATGTTCCCATGTATGCATATGACGATGCATATTCTTCGTACTCTGTAAGAAAAAGGGGATAAATGGTTTGGGTCAGCAAAAACGCGCTGAGTAAGTTAACACATAGCATGGGTTAGGGGTTTCAAAGCCTTTAATTAGATTAAATAAAAAGATGTTTGTAGGTAAAACGCAATTTAAGTTTAACATCCAATAATAAATAGATGGCATGATTTAAAATAAAGATTTTCACGTGATCATGATTCAACTTTCATCGTAAAATGATTTGCACGGCATAGTTATGATAAGACTTTTTGTCATGCATAAAAATATTTTATTTTAAAAATGCGAATATAATTGCATACTTTAAAGACACATTTAATTTCATAATTAAAAACTTAGGCATGGGCAATTATTTAAGACATGATTTAAAAACATGAATAATGCCGTAAGTAAGTAAATAAAAATTTGAGCTTTTAAAATTCTCCCCGATACGCCACCATCAAAACGATATTTAAATTTAGCCGGCAATCCGGCGGCCGCAGCCAATTTCATAAAATCTGAGCTTTTTAATATATTTCCCGTTACGCCATCATCTCAACAATAGATAGCCGGTGATCCGGCGGCCGCAGCCAATAGTAACAGATAGCCGGTGATCCGGCGGCCGCAGCCAATAGTAACAGATAGCCGGTGATCCGGCGGCCGCAGCCAATAGTAACAGATAGCCGGTGATCCGGCGGCCTCAGCCAATTTCATAAGTAACATGTCATTTTAGCCGGTGATCCGGCGGCCGCAGCCGATACGCCATACCCAGTACCACTCCGTCGAGCCTCGAGTAACCCATACGGATACACTCGAGAGGGTAGGCAGTTGGTCTCTTGTGACCAAATACGCCATATCCAGTACCGCTCCGTCGAGCCTCGAGTAACCCATACGGATACACCCGAGAGGATAGGCCCAAAAATATAAGATGCCGTTTTGGCAATCGTAACAGTTAGCCGGTGATCCGGCGGCCTCAGCCAATTTCATAAGTAACATGTCATTTTAGCCGGTGATCCGGCGACCGCAGCCGATACGCCATACCCAGTACCACTCCGTCGAGCCTCGAGTAACCCATACGGATACACTCGAGAGGGTAGGCAGTTGGTCTCTTGTGACCAAATACGCCATATCCAGTACCGCTCCGTCGAGCCTCGAGTAACCCATACGGATACACCCGAGAGGATAGGCCCAAAATAATAACAGCCAATATCAATAGTAACAGTTAGCCGGTGATCCGGCGGCCTCAGCCAATAGTAACAGATATTGTTTCAACTTTAGTGTAACGGGATTTTTCAAAAGTATAGCTTTATCGTATCACAAGATTTCGATCGTTGTTTAAAAATTTCAAAATTTCACAAGTTAAAACCGATCGATGTCACAGTTTACGCCTTTTCAGTTTAAAAATCCATTTCTTAGGCGATTGATCTGAAATTTTCACAGTAGCTCAAAAACATCCCAATGAACAACTTTCATGTTTTGAGTTTTTCGGAAAAATGATAGGAAGCATGTCAAAAATCAAGTTTTCTACTCAAATAGTATGCTGTTAGGATTCAGGTTTGACACCTTTCAAAGATTTGACTTTTTATCATATCAAATGATCTCCAAAAATTCTGAAATTTCATATGCATATACTAGACATGATTATATGCAACTTTTGTTTAGAACTCAAAGATTGGATCGGACTAGATATGATAGAAATATGCTCATCAAGTTCGGTTAAGAAAACTGTCAACCTTTGAAAATTCTTTAAAACGCAGAATATGTCCGACTCGATTTGGGGTATCAAAACTTGATGAAAATGCATGAAATTTTACAGAGGTATTCAAGACTCATAGATCTACAATTCTTATGTTCAACACCAATCCTAGATCGGTCTAGATCCAAGGTCAAAATAACCAACAAGTTTGAATAAAAATTCTGTCAAGGATTCTTAGATCCAGATTTGATACTCTTCGGTTTTGGGTCGGTTTCAGGTTTCAAAATAACATGAAAAATTCTAAAATTTTTACAGAGGCTAGACCAAAGTCTTAGGAACACTTTTCATGTTTTGAGTTTTATTGTTTGAGCAGCTTTAAAGGTTCGAAAAATTCATACAAAAACGCTGCGTTGAGGGTTTCTCTTGTTGACAGATTTTTATAAATTTTCTTGAGTTGAATCTCTATGTTTGGTTGCATTTTAAGTCACCCAAAACCATAGTAAGGTTAACTTACAGTGGGGATAATGTCTAGGAGGTCACGGGGTCGTCCGGAATCCACGGGATGTCACGAACGAATCTCTTCCACCCGATTTATTCTTCATTTGGCTCTGATTTGTGTTTGAATATGAAGATTCGTAAGTTAGGATGATGGTTATGATCTTAAAACCATAAGGAAACCTGATTTACATCTAGGAGTATAGACTCTTACAATCACTAAGCCATAATAACCATATTTGCCGTTTTGGCTACAAGAGGGGGCGGCCCAACGAGCTCCACCAAGTGCACTTACCCTCAAGAAATAATTAAAGCATCCCACTCGATCATATCTTACAAAGTTTCAAAACCATACTTTTACACTTTACAAAATCACACATGTCCAGATTTCACATATTTCCAAAAATGAGAGCCATTCGACTCATAGATCATCAAAATACACAAGTACGATTTACCGACAAAAATAGTCCTTTGGGCAGTTTCAGAAATCGCATATGGAAACTTAGCAAATCATTTTCAAAAATTCCGAAATTTTTACAGGAGCTAGAACACACCCAAATGAACATTTTTTATAGAAATAGGCTTCTTCCAAATCGGACTCTAAGTCACTCAAAAAAAATCATTTCAGAAACTTGTTTTCAAAAGGGTGCAAAGACCACTGTTCATCCGACCACAGCTTACTTAAAAATCCATAACAATTCGAAGGTTCTTCCAAAAATTCTGAAATTTAACAGGAGTAAACTAGACACATAGATGAACAATTTTCATGAAGAAGTCGACCATCAAAAACGACCATAGCTAGGAGAAATATGAACTACAAAACTGAACATGCTAGGAATTTGAATCTGTCACCACACATAGCAGAAAATACCAGATCCGTTTTCGTCGACCAAATCAATTCCAAAAATTATGAAAATTTACAGACATCATCTTTAAAGTATTAGGAACATTTTTTATTTAGAAAAGTTTTCCCAAAAACGAACGGATCTAGACGAGCAAAGATGAACAAAAGAAACTATCCTGAAGAAACCCTAAATCACAGATTTGACAAGGAATGGATTTCGAGTTGTATCTCCATGAATACTCAACCAAAAGCTCTAAAATTTGAAAGGCACAACACTAACTTACCATCTATGAAGTGGTATCAAGAAATTCTCAAATCCAAGCCTTTAGGATGTCCAAAGTCCACAACTCCATTGCTATTCCTCCACAAAGCTAGGTTTTGGACACATGGAGAGAGATTCTTAGTTATCTACCCAAAGATCTCAATCTAAACAAGATATGTGAACTTAAAAACATCCTTACCTACTGGATGAAGAGATTGGATGTTGAAAAAAGCCTTCCTTGCTTGACCAACTAGAAGAATACTCATAAATCCCACCAACACTTTCTCAAGTTTTTTTCTAAAATTTGCAATGATGGGAGTGGAATCCAAATGGCTGCCTTTGGTAGCTAAATGAGGGTATTAAATAAATTCTCACAAGACTTCTATCCACCCTAGAGTGTTATAGGAGTCACAAGTCACATGGAGACACAAGTCACAAGTCACAAGTCACATAGGAGTCACATGCACAACCTAACAAAGTTGGCACTCACTATGGTATATGTCCAAAGACAGAGATGCTGGGACTAAATGGCTTGGCCAAAAATTCTAAAATTTGACGTGCATAATCTAGACACAATTTGGAACAACTTTTGTGTTGAACACTTTAAGTGATTCCCACTGTAGGTAGGTCAAATAATTCGATTCTTATAGCTAAAAATTTCTGTCAGCTTGTATCCTAATGGTAATGGTGTGAATGACTTTATCACTTCATAATTCAATCCTTATTACTCTAATTGTGGCCCCAATACCTTATAATAATAATAAGAATAATATGTATATATATTTATATATATACTAAAATAAAAATTAAGTGATCTTGTAAGTCATACATAGCTCCAAAAAGGAATATATTCCTTATTTGAAAATGACAAGATATGATTAATACTCCACCCTACAATTTCAAACAATAGTCAAATTATTCCCAATTATATTATGACATTCTAGAATAATTCCATAAATAAAAATATGGGTAGAATGATTAATTAAGAATATATAGAAAATAGATAATTCTCATTATAATTTAAACATATGAATATATACATGTATATACATGTGTACATGTTTGGAAAGATTATTTCAAAACCAAGGTATATATATGTGTATATAAACTTGTATATGGATTTAAAATATTCTATGAACCATATACTTATTACACTTGATATTGAAATCCATATATTTATTTGAAAAGACAAATATATATATAATTTTTCAAAGTATGTTTTGTAGAAAATAATATACTAATCTTTAAGCAAATATTTGAACATATAAATATATATAGATTTGACTAAAAATCTACTTAGTGAATTAATCAAAAAAAAAATATATATTCATATATATATTTCGGGCAATTTCTATGGTATTATAATTTTGATTTTGCAAAAACTTCAAAGATTATCTTGATATGGATATTGAATATAATACCAATGGCATGGAGTTTCTCATACTTAAATGAATTTCTTAACTTTAATTTTGGCTTTGAAAATAGCTTGCACTTTGGGCTTTAATTTAGAAAATGGAATGCAAGTATGCGACACGGGCTTAATTTTCACTTGAAAATTAAGGCGTGTTGGTGATGATTTTTTGCATCAATTGTTTTGTTTCTTAGTTTTATTTCCATGTTTACTGCAATTATGAACTGAATCTTAATCATATACAATTGCCATTTTACAGAATGTTGTGACAAACAGAAGACTAATCTCTACAAACACATGAAAAATTTATATCCTGCCATCAATAGGGAATGTGGTTGGCTCTGTTTCATCTAGATTTGCTCAAGTTATTGATAAAATTCTTGGTCATCCCTTCGAACTTCTGTCTGGAAAAAATTGCAAGTAGAAATACCCTGTCTATACTTTCATTCTCCTTCAAAATATAAATGCTGCATTTATTAAACATATTGTGACACCCAAGAAATTCGTTTCGCTTATTATTATTATTATTATTATTATTATTATTATTATTATTATTATTATTATTATTATTATTATTATTTGGCACTCTATTGGCTATCAAACCTTGTATGGTCTTGGACATTATTAGTAATATATATTTCTTTAAATTGGATAAATTTACACTATGCAAAGGTTTGGATGCATGCACGGTTTGGATAAAATTTGAAGTTTGGATAATTTTGGCTAGAGAAGGTAGGCTTAGCAGGCAATTATTTGAGAATCTCAAATTTTGCCAACTAATTGGCACAACTTCCGTGCATTATGCAATTGATACAAGGCATATTATCAAATTTAAGACCTTGCTACAAATGGGACTATCCAATCCCATAATTTTTATCTTGCATTTGTCAATCATGCCAAACCTTGATTATTTAGGGTTGTATAAGTAATATATAGCCAAACCCCTATAACCCTAATTCTGCCGCATCCTTCTCGAGAGGTGAGGCTGCTCCTCTTGTGCAGAGAAGAGTGTGGCCATCCAGTCAATTCTTCTCTCGTTTGTAGTGTCGGGCCATCTTTCATCCCTTTCTCCTCTAGCCGTGTATTTCATTAACAAGTAAGTTAATTCATCTTCTCCCTAAATCCTTCGTCTCCATAAACAAATTAGATTGTCCTAGAATTGCGTGGGTGCGTCGCATGATTTCTACTCAATTATAAATCTTCTTGTAATGTGGAATTCAACTACTTGTTATTTGTGTATAGGTTCAGAAGGCTATATATTAAATATATATATATATATATATATATATATATATCGTGTGTCACTGCCTTGCCATGTTAAACCTGTAGAGAAGCCCTCTAATTTTTAATGATGCATCCTACTATCTCTTTCTTTAACTCTCATTCCGTGGCAGAACGATTCCAAATTCTTTATGAATTAAAGTACCCCTTGTGTGTATATAAACAATGGTATAGATGTCAGGGAGCAAGCCTCCAAGTTTGACTTGTCCTCTGCTATTTATATAATTTCAACAAGTGTAATCCGTGGTTTGTGAAAATTGGATGTAGTGAATTATGGAAATTATCTCTTTTGAATGTTCCATTGGCTGCTGCTAGCTTCGATTGAAATATTAAAGTTCCGGTTTTTGTTAAACATGGTTATTTTGATGTGTGCGGTTAGTTTAGTGTTGACGAGTTGATGCAACTATGCGGATATTGCGGATTGTGCGGTTGAGGGGCAGGACCGTGACGGGTCTCTAGCGACGTAACTCGCCCCCTCTGTCAAAATTAATTAAATTCAGGTTGACGAACCTTTGAATATGCGGTATTGTGGGTCTAAACCCCTAACCTCGCCTGCGGGCCTAGGTTAGGGCACCGGTGCTATAGGTTTAGACATCATTGAGGAGTATCGAGTACTCCTATGCGGTAATATGCGGTTAAATACGTGTCCTCGTCAATACTAACTCACCACCATGTTGTCTCTTGCCATGCGGTTCTTTTAAACCTAATCAATTATGCCTTTTTAAAATTTATTGTCTTATGGGAATGTGGATTAACTTACCAGTTTATACTGAGTTGTGTGTGCGTGTTTTTCTTTCTCTTTTCAGGATTTGGAAGTGAGTCACCATGAACATGCACACTGGGGCGGGATTCAAGCTTTGCATTTTATTTAAATTTTAGTAAATAAAACCCTTTTTAAATTCATGATGGCTTTTGCACAACTAATTTTTGAAACATTTGTGGATGATGCATGATTTGAGAATAAAAGTATGTTTTCTTATTAGAGCCTTAGCATCTCATGGATTGAATTTTTGTGTTTTAGTATTTCATCCAAGAGATGTGGCGGTAACACCCTTTAATTTAGTTTTTTTAAATTTGGGGGTGTTACACATATACATAAAGACTAGAGAATTTTATCCAATGATGATGATGATAATATATTGAACAAATGAGGCATGACTGGACAATGTAACTTTCTAGCCGTTCCAGATGCTATGTTTGAATGTATTGTAGCGCAAATGGATGTTTTTCTGAGTATCTGAAGGGTATCTATTTCGATGCTGCGAAATCTTTATTGAGGATGTTTGTTGCGAAATCTTTGTTGAGGAAGTTTGACGACGTTTGGTTTTATGATATTATGAAGGGTCGTATCGGACTGACTAATAAATTTAATCGTCATTGATGTCTCAAAATCTTCAAGTGATGTGCTATGATGGATTTTGTTAACACGAATGTTTGAATCGAAGTTTAATGTTTTGCTCTATGATACGGATGATTACATATTGTTTGATAAATTTTATTAACCGCTTTATAATTTATCTTTTTCAATGAAGCATTGTTTGATTCTTTAAATATTAGCCACTTTAAAATGAATCTTATACTTGATTGTCGCAATGCTAATAAATATACAGGAATTGTAAGTGCATTACATTTATTCTTAGGCTTTTTTTTTTAAAAAAAAAAGTTCTAATTTTAAGAATTATAAACTTTATATTGATTTTTTGATCCAGACTTACATATTCGTTGTGACTGATCTGTTCTATATAATCTAATTTATAAAACCTATGGGCTATGAAACTGCATTTTTTTATGATCTTACTTGCTGATTTAAAATTTATTTGTATTTTATTTTCAAAAAACTTTAATTGTATTTAAAAACATATTTACTCTATAATCTGTATTCGATGGAATTAACAATCGCCAGTTTTAAATAAGCTACATTTTTTTTGACATGCTGATAATGATAAGGGCAATTTTATTCCTGTGGTTAGTGACATGAAATTGTCAAGCAATTCATTACTTTTAGAAATGCTATGGGAAAGGAATGTAGAATGTTATTAGAATATTTTTTTTCTTTTAAAAAAAATTATTTTGTCTTCTTTATTACTTTTACGCATGTATAAATTATTTTCTTTAGAGGAGCCGGAGCAAGAAAATAAATAGGAAAACTTTGATATTCCTTCAACATTGACAATTAAACCTCAGTTTTACAGTCAAAACTTTTATTCCTTTAATCTTGATCAATTTCTTATTCATTACTTCAATCATCAACTATTTTACCTTATACATTTTCTTTCATTCAATCGTGAGGACAATTTATCTTTTGTTGAATCTCTAAATAATTTCTTTTTATATTTTAGAAACTTCTCTTCCCGCGCATCGCGCGGGCGGTAATACTAGTTATAGTATAAAGTAAGCTTTTTTTTTTTCTACACATAGTTTCCCACCCAAATTTCTTTTCCCCTCACAATATATGCCAAATTGGCTTCTCTCACACACATTACATATTTACACTTAAAAAATCTATTAAATTAGGAAAACCATAATTGGGTTCAATTTATTATTTATTATATATATAATATTCATCTTTCCTAGGTTCTCTAATAAGTGCTACTTCATATTACTGTGTTTTTATTCTATTCAAAATACTTGTTTAACTTGAAGTACAAATGACGACTACCGTATCCGCTCCCGTTCCCTCTCCGCCTTTCCCTCTGCAACCTCCGCCCCCTCCGCAACCTCCAGACTCGGCACCCACAAAGCCCTCGTTCCGTGATATTGCTCTCCCCCCGCTTCCCTCTACTGTCCCTTCTGCCCCTATGGAAACTGAAACCACCCCTCTCCGGGACTTGGTATCATATGATTTTGTTGATAACAATCCTCTCCTCCCTATTATTGTAACACCCTGATTTAATTAACTCATAATTAATTAATTTAATTATGGTTAATTAACAAAAGACTTAGTATGTGGATTATTTTGTAGGGAATGAAGATTTAAGTGGGGGAAATAAGTGAGTTCAACTCACAAGATAATAAGAGTCAAGTGCTCAAATGGGTGCAATGTGGTCAAGACAAGTGGTGTAACTCTTTTAACCCACATTCCGACCCGAACCGAGACCCGTGACCCGACCCGGATCCATTTTTGACTCTTAAAAAATCAGATTTTGGGTTAAGAAACCCATTTCTTCTTCCTCTCTTCCCTCATTCCCGTCACCATTTTTGGAAAGGCTAGGGTTGGTGCCAAATCCTCCCAAAACCTTGATTTTATGCCCAAATCAGTTGGGGGTTTCATTATACTACCTTTGGTAAGTAATTTCCTCATAGTAATTCATGATTTTGAAGAGTTTTGAGGTGGTTTGTGAAGAGGGCAAAACAAGTGACGGGATTGAATGATTTTGGTGGAAATTCTTGTAGATCGGCTTGGAATTTGTGTTAAATCCTTGCTTGGGAGTTGCAAATCAGTTTTGGAAGTTAAGGTAATGCTTTTGGTTGAGTAATTTCAGTTTTTGAGCTTCCAATGGGTTCATGATGAAGAAATCATGTTCTTGGAGTTGATTTTTGATGTTTGGATTGGATTCTTGTAATATAGGCTTGGAATTGTAGATTGGAAGCTTGCAGGTTGAGAAGAGGAGCTTGGGGACTCATCTACATACCAGGCAAGGGTAGAGATAGGCCTAAATGGGGGCATAATCGGTGGAATGGCCGGAAACCGCCATTTCCATCGTTTCTGTTGTGTCGGCGCGCAGTTGGGGCGCCCTTTAGCCAAACAGCGCGCGAGCAGCGCGCGATACGAACGTCACGACGCCCGTGACGAAACCCGCGCGGGGTTGGCGCGGTTTTCTTGAGAAAACCGCGCGGGGAGCGCGCCAGCTCCCCTGCCCGCGCGGTTCGTTCGCTCGTTTTTCCGATTCTTGTCCTTCGTGTTTCCTTAGTTCTTCTTATGCTTCTAGCATGCCATAACCATCATTATGCTCACAATCTTTGAACTTAGTTGCGATTAGCGGTGATCTACTATGCCTTAGTTGAGATCGAGTCTTGTTTCGCTTCTATGTTGATGTGAGTGTTAGTGCCGATATGTGGGGCTTGGCACACCCTTGACACTTAACTCGCGATGAGTTGTTTATTTTGTCATGACACGTAATTTACGTATTGACATGTGTGGAATCTGATTATGTGTTGGTGCCGAAATGTGGGACTTGGCACACCCCGGAATATTTTAAAACTACTATTTTAAAGAGCCCGGATTATTCTTTTTAAAAACTATTATTTTCAAGTATTATTATTTTTAAAGTTATCATTTATAAACTAGTAGTATATTTCAAAGAGCCCAGTCTGATTTTAAAGCTATTTATTTTAAAGAAAATACTTCACTCGAGATGAGTGATTGAATTGAATCTGAATATCTGTGATGATATGTGAATATCTGTGATGATATGTGAATATCTGTGATGATATGTGAATATCTGTGATGATATGTGAATATCTGTGATGATATGTGAATATCTGTGATGATATGTTGAGACTGAAAAGGATTTATATCCTAGTCTGTATTTGGCTAGAAAGGGCTCATGACCCTTAGCCTGACCCGCTTGCCGTAAGCCACGATTTCAGCTGTTAGTGTCCGCGGCGGGGGCACTGTGGGTATGTCTCTCGACCATTAAGGGGTGTGGACCCTTATATGGGAGGGAATACCGACCATGGTACCTAGGTGCGCGCTAGACATGCTTATGTGCTGCATTTAGGGTAGATAGACATCTTAGGTCATAACATTTCATCTCATCATCCATCATTCATCTTATTTGCTGTGGTTGAAGCACCGGTATGGGACGGTGTGATGTTTACTTATTCGCATTGTTCAATTTTTATGTTATGCCTAACAAATGTTTTAAAACGGAATATATCTCCACATATATGTATAAATATACTTCTAGGGAAATCAAGTTAATTCTTGTTTCCCCTTATGCCGATTCTTCTATTCTTGCTCAGTACCTTGTACTGACCCTTGCTATGTTTTTATGTATAGATATTCCCGGGGAGGACGCAGAGCCTGAGCACGATGTGGGGTTTGGGGATGAGTGATCTACCTAGGGATGCATTAGCATGTTGTGGACTTATGTGCTTGACTTGAATAATATGCTATGACTTATTACCTAGTCTCGTACTGTTGTGGTACGGATCGGTACACTATGTTCTGTCTTGTGTGTACTTGATATCTCTGACAGGGTGAGATGAGACTGATTTGTCGACTGTTATGTCGCATAAATAAGGCTTGTAAGCCGGACGTCTGTTATGATGTGAGGTTTCTTTTCTGGATTTGTACTCTGATATTATGATTCATTGGCTTCCTGGTTACTTGGCTACGTGTTATTGATCTTAAATTGATTGGCCAACAGTTTAAGAGAGGTAACACGGCCGTGACGTCACAGAAATTTGGTTTTAAATTTTTGGGGCGTTACAATTATTGACTTTGATGATGAAGCTATCAAGCGCTTGAGTACCCCGTTTGTGGATGCTCTAGTTGTTCAACTCCTGGGTAAGAGGCTTAGCCTGGCCACAATGCAGACCTGCTTGGAGAGGATTTGGAAACCCAAAGGCCACTTCCGAGTAATTGACAGTGATAAGGGCTATTTCCTTGCGAAGTTTGGGTCGGCTGAGGATCGATGTCGAGCCTTGTTCGAGGGTCCCTGGTCTCTCTTTGATCATCACTTGGCTGTAGCGCCGTGGGCACAAGATACACATGCCAATGCTGGCATTATTACCCGAACTTCTGTATGGGTCCGTTTTCCGGGACTGGATCCCATGTTTTAAGAGGAAGAAGCAATGACCCTTATTGCAAGAATAGTTGGTAAACCTATTCTAGTGGATGCTAACACTAAGGGACTGAATAGGGGGCGATTTGGACGCGTTTGTGTGGAAATCGACTTGGCGAAGCCCGTGATAGGCAAGGTTCGTGTGGCGAACTGCTGGCAAACGGTTGCGTATGAGGGCCTCCATCAAATTTGTACCACGTGTGGGAGGTTCCGATTTGATCTCAAGGAATGTGTTCATCAAGGGTTGCATGCTGAGACCCCGGCGCAACCTGTCCCAAGTCCGGTGAACACTGAAGAAAATTGCTCCGACGAGGCTCCACTGGCTGACAGAGATACACAGTCTAAAGTTGGAAAGGATTCCACAGTTTTAGAAAGTAGTGCACCAAATTTGGCGAATGATTCGCGTAATCACTCCACTCAATCAGAGAATCCTCCCAATGTTACGCAGGATCTAGGGAAATCTGCTAAATTGAGGAAAGATACTATTTCCTTTCCTGCTAGCACGATCCAAGCCCCGCTAATTGAGACGCATGGTGATTGGCTCACTGTCACTAGGCCGGCCAGGAAACTTCGGCCTGCTGGGAAATCGAAAGCGCCCCCTAACACTTCCTCGACGGACGTAGGTGGATCTGTGGTTTCCATAGTTGCTTACCCAGGAAACCCTATCTGCCCCGCACCCTCCCCATGCAGTCATCGGCCATCTTGAACCCTTTGTTTGAGAACAATAAGGATTCTGATCAAGAGATGGAAACCTACAAGAAATACAAGAGTAAACGGCCTCGAAAATCAAAACCTCATGGAAAGGATTATCCGGCAGAAACATCCAATCCATTTGCAGCGCTTGATTGTTCTGATAACCGTATGGAAGAAGAACCCTCGGGTGGTGGTGATGGCGACAACCTTGCGTTGGTTGTTCAATGATTGAGTTTAAAGAATTTTCTATTTTGGCATGGAACATCCGTGGTGCCATGCACAAAAATACCCAACGCCGCTTATCCGATATGCTTCGTTTCCATAAACCTTCAGTTCTTGTTATCATGGAACCGCATGGCCCTTTTGAGTGACTGCGAGTTCTCTTATATCGCCTTGACTACGAGGTAATTTGCGTTACAGAATGCCAGGGACGGGCAGGTGGCATCTGGGTTCTTAAACGCATTGGCTCTATTTATTCTATTCCTTGGTCTCTGCTTGTCGGCGGCTTACTACATGTCGTATCAGTGTTGGAAATGCTTCATGGCTCTTTACGGCTGTCTATGCCAATCCGTGTTTGAGGGAGCGGGAAAGGGATTGGCGTGACATGAGGGATTTGAGTACTACACTTCAAGGACCATGGTTAGCTATGGGTGATTGGAATGAAGTGTTATTTGAATCCGAAGCGCTGGGCTGCTCACCATCACCTCGGCAATGCTCTAATTTTCGTAACATGTTAGAGGATTGTGGCTTGGACTCGATCACTATGAAAGGGGATGGTTACACGTGGCAGAAAAATACCACCGGGGGGCCTCTTATCCGTAAAAAATTAGATCGGGCTGTAGCTACGGCCGATTGGGTAAACTTGTTTCCGGAAGGCTATGTGGAAGTTTTACCTAGGCGGGCATCGGACCATAATGCTTTATTGATGCATTGTTATGCTCCGCCTGGGCCTATGGGCAATCGTCCCTTCAGGTGGGAAGGAGCTTGGGCCACCCACCCCTATTACTCTCATGTTGTGGACGCCGCATGGCATTGGGATGGCTCTTCTTTTTCAAAATGGTTGGAACTGACCAAAGATGCTTCTGTTCACTTCAACATTCATCAGTTTAAGAATATCTCTAGACGGAAAAAATCCCTTTTGAGAAGGATTGAGGGGGTGCGCCGATGCCTTCTTCGTGTAGACTCGGCTCGGCTTCACATTCTTGAATCTCAACTCATGCAGGAACTTGATACTACCCTTCGCCAAGAAGAGCTTATGTGGTACCAAAAATCCCGTGATAAATGGATATCCCATGGGGATCAAAATACTCGTTACTTCCACACCCTTACCCGTATCCGGACACAGAAATAAAAAATCATGGGTCTCGAGATCAATGGTGAATGGGTGTCGGATGATTCTACCCTCCAACAACATGCTATCTCCCACTTTGGCAATTTATTTGGGTTGTCACCTCATCAGAACCGCTCCCTAACTCCACTTACAGCTCTCTCACCTTTGTCTGGGATGGATAGCCTGAATGAAGACGTGAGCGTAGTGGAAGTCTCGAAAGCTTTGCATGGCATGCATGGGTTATCGGCGCCGGGCCCAGATGGTTTCACAGCTCAATTCTATAAGCTCTATTGGGATTCGGTTGGTACCTCGCTATGGGATTTTGTTCGCCAGGCCATTACTGAAGGGAAATTTGACAAGGAAATGGCCGCCACCTTCATATGTCTCATCCCAAAAATTGAGATTCCAAAGGAGATACGACACTTTCGACCCATTAGTCTTTGTAATGTGTCGTATAAAGTACTTACCAAAGTCATTGTTAATAGACTGCGCCCTTTCCTCCAGAATTATATTGGCCCTTACCAATCGGCATTCTTGCCCGGGAGGAGCACATCTTGTAACGCAGTGATTCTACAAGAAGTTATTTCTTCTTTCAAAAATCGTAACAGGCGGGCCAAGGAATTTCTTTTGAAGATCGACTTGGAAAAAGCTTACGATAATATTTCTTGGGACTTCTTAGAAGCTTGCCTTGGGGAAATGGCTATCCCAGATAAGCTTCTTAATATCATTATATTCTGCGTTAGATCCCCAACTTATTCTATCCTTTGGAATGGCTCGACCCTTGCTCCCTTCACTCCGGCTAAGGGCATTCGCCAAGGGGATCCTTTATCTCCCTACTTGTTCATTATTGTTATGGAAAAATTCTCTTGAACAATCCTAGACAGAGTTGATGCTAATCAGTGGAAGCCGATACAGCTTGCCAGGGGCGCTCCTTGTTTAGCTCACTTAATGTTTGCGGACGATCTCTTATTATTTTCTCAAGCCACGGTTGCTAATGCTTAATGCATAGAGGAGAATTTAGCTAGCTTTGCAGGACTCTCTGGTCTTCGCATTAATTCTGCCAAATCCCAGACAATGGCTTCCTTCGCTGTTCCCCTGGATAGCCGTATGGCGCTTGCTTCTATATTTAATATCGAGTTTAAGGAGGACCTTGGGCACTACCTTGGCTTTCCTATGTTTCATGGTATGGCTCGTTCCAGGCATTTCGGTTTTCTTACTGAACGTATTCAATCCAAAATGGGAAATTGGAAGAGAGCACTTTTAAACAAGGCCGGGAGAGTTACCTTGGCGAGGGTGGTTCTTGCCTCTGTCTCCTCATACTTCATGCAAAACTGTTGGCTTCCGGCTTCCACCTGTGACGAGATTGATAAGCGCATAAGGGACTTTATTTGGAAGGATGTTAGAGGTCATGGCATCCCTTTGGTTAGTTGGTCCAAGGTGGCGGTACCTAAGAAGGCGGGCGGGCTTGGCATACGCGCTTGCCGTGACATGAACATTGCTATCCTTGGGAAATCTTTTGCTGACTTTTGGCTGAATAACAAGAAGCCCTGGGTTGAATTATTATCCTGTAAATATGGGCGGCCATCCGGGCTTATGGCAGACAAGCCTGGCTCCTCATCCTTCTACCGTAGTCTGATCAAGGTGCATCCTTTTCTGGCTAATGGCTTCAAGTTGAATGTTGGTGTTGGTAATAGCAGCCTATGGTATAGTTTGTGGCTCTCAGGTGGACCGATAGCTCCCCGTATTCCATATGTACACATTCCGGATAGTGAGCTTCGCATTAAAGATCTTTATCATGATGGAGATTGGAGGTGGAATATACTAATGACAGTGGTTCCGAATTCCATTCAACTTGAAGCTCGCGACTTTGGTCCCCTCATCGTGCATAGTATGGCTAGTGATAACTGGACATCGCTGGGTTCTAGCTCAGGTGAGTATACGGTGAAATCAGGATATGCTTGGATTATCAACCAACGTGGTATTCGAGAGGATAGAATGAGTTCATGGGTTTGGCGGATTAGAGCTCCTGCAAAAGTCCAGTTCTTCCCTGGCTGGTGGCTCATTCATCCCTTCCCACCAACGCGACTCGTGCTGCGCGCCGGATTTCCTCTTCAGCAGGGTGTGAGATTTGTGGCGCTGATTCAGATTCCTCTATGCACATGTTATTCTTTTGTCCCTGGGCGTTGGCAGTCTGGAGGAAAATGGGAGGCCTTCCTTTTGCTCACTGGATCCATAGATTTGCTGAAGGGGAGACTTTTTCACTCGGTTTGGTCGCCTTTTAACTAGTCATCAATGGGCTATTATATGGAGCATTTGGTTGGGTAGAAATAACAAGGTCTTCAGAAGCTCTAATCCCACTGTAGGTGACACAGTCTGCAAAGCCAAGTTCCTGGGAGATGCCTTCGAGAGAGCCTGTGGAAGTCATATCCGTTATAAGGAAATGCGTCTTGTTACTTGGAACCCTCGGGACGCGTCGGACATGGTTTTACATGTTGATGGGAGCGATATGGGCAACCCAGGGCCTGCGGGATTCGGGGGGGTCTTGCGTGATGGTAACGGCATGTGGCTGGAGGGTTTTTCTGGCTCGGTTGGTGTGGCCACCAATACTGTGGCTGAACTTCATGCCATATGGAATGGTCTCAAACGACTTCACGCTCTGGGAGTAGTTTCGGCTTGTTGCTATTCTGATTCTATGGAGGCTCTTCATATTATCAAGGATGGCGTGGGTCCTGATCATAGATTGTATGCCTTGGTGAAGAACATTGCAGATATGATGGATATGAATCCAGGCTTCTCTTGGTCTCATATTCTTCGTGAAGGGAATTCGGTAGCTGATGCTTTGGCAAAATGTGGGGCAAAGTCGGTTGAGTTCTTTACTACATGGGCTTTTCCTCCGGATGATACTGTAGCTCATCTTGCTGCAGACATGGCAGGGACTTGGTTCCCGAGATTCTAGTCTCCCTTCTTTTTTTTTTTTCCTATTCCTTCTCATTTGCTGTAGTTGTTTTTTAGATTTCTTTTTATGTTTCTTTGCCGACGCTTTGGCGTCCCTTCATCAAAAAAAAAATATTCATCTTTCCTATTACATTTACCCCATCCCCATTAAGAAAGTATATTACTTTGATTTGATCGTAATTAGCTTTAAGCCATAAATAAAATTAGATTAGGAAAGTCATAATTGAATATGCTAGTTAAGCCATAAATAAAATTAGATTCAGGTAGTTCCTGTTGGCTCTGTTCAGCACACCTTAAACATGCTAGTTACTGCATCTTCTTTGATTGATGAGATATTTGCTAGTCAGCATGATAGCGGGGAGATGGCAGTACTAAGACATAAGATTCATGATGGTAAGGCTACGGGTTTCAGAATCGATGATAGGGGCATGGTGAGATATGGTGATAGATGGTGCATTCCGGAGTGTTGTGTTGACCTGAAGAAGAAGGTCATGGATGAGGCTCACACGACTCCTTATTCTGTTCATCCAGGGGTCACAAAGATGTATAAAGACATTCGACAGACTTATTGGTGGAATAACATGAAGAGGGAGATAGTTGAATATGTGGCTAAGTGTGCCACATGTCAGCGAGTGAAGATTGAGCACATGAGGCCGATGGGTTTGCTACAGCCTCTAGCAGTGCCCGAATGGAAGTGGGAATCCATTTCCATGGATTTTGTGACAGGATTGCCTCCGACTGTGAGGAAGATGGACACTATCTGGGTAGTGGTGGATCGATTGACTAAGAGTGCAGTGTTCATACCTATGAGACTGACATGGAGTATGAGCCAGCTTACCCAGGCTTATATTCAGCATGTTGTTAAAAGGTTTGGGATTCCCAAGGAGATTGTGTCTGATCGGGATTCCAAATTTCTGTCCAAGTTTTGGAAGGATGTGCAGGCAGCGTTTGGCACGCAGATTAGCATGAGTACTGCATGGCAGCCTCAGTTAGATGGTCAGACAGAGAGGACCATTAGGACTTTAGAGGATATGTTACGAGCTTGTGCACTGGACTTTCAGGGTAGTTGGGAGAATCACCTCAGTTTGGTGGAGTTCAGTTACAATAACAGTTATCATGCAAGTATTGGCATGGCTCCCTTCGAGGCATTGTATGGGAGAAGGTGTAGGAGTCCCTTATGTTGGAATGATCCAACAGATAAGGTGAATGTAGGTCCTGAAATGATTGAGCAGACTGTGGAGTTGGTGAGGATCATTAGGGACCGTATGAAAGAAGCTCAGGACAGACAGAAGAGCTATGCTGATCTAGCTCGTCGTGATGTGGAGTTTGAGGTTGGTGATAGGGTATTACTGCGGGTATCGCCTATGAAGGGGTAAGCCGGTTCGGTAAGAAGGGCAAGCTGAGCCCGAGATAAATTGGACCCTATGAGATTGTGGAGAGACTTGGTAAAGTGTCTTATAGGTTGGCTTTACCAGCCGAAGTGGGTCGAGCTCATGATGTTTTTCATGTCTCTCAACTCCGGAAGTTCGTATCTGACCCATCTAAGATTATCTGGCCTGATGAGATTGCATTGGATACGAGCCTTGAGTATGAGGAGTATCCTGTTCGGGTAATTGATGCAAAGGAAAGGGTTCTGAGGTGTTGTGGTCTAGGCACGGAGCCGAAGATGCTACTTGGGAAACCGAGGAGCATATGAAGCTGAAGTACCCAGACTTGGACTTGACTCCATCGCTATGAGGTAACATTATTCCCTTACTTATTGTTTGAGCATGTACTTGAATGTGCATTTCGGGGACGAAATGATCGTAAGGGGGAGGAATGTAATGACCCGATTTAAATATTGGACTGATTTAATATTTTTGGTATTTGGTTTTTTTGCGTTCAAGTCCGGATGTGGTCGACTTGATGTAATTGAGAATGTATGGGGGGTCTATTTTAATTATTAACAAGTTGGGAGTTAAATGGGGTTCTTTTGTAATTTGAAGGAAAAGAAATAAGAAACGGGAGAGAGGCAGGGAACGGCCGAGAGAGGAGAGGGTTTTGGAGTGATCTTCGGCTTGTTCAAACTATCGCGTTTCTTGGCCGATTGATTAATCGGTTGTTGGTAAGTGTTTCTCTTCGTCGTCTTCTTCGTAGTGATTTTTATTTCGTTCGTTTTGGTGGTGATTTGGAGATGTTTCGAAATGGTAGGATTTGGGGATTTTGGAGGTTAACCGAATCGAGTCGAATTGGATATCCGGAGGTGTTGTTGATTGCTCCCAACACCGAGGCAAGGGTCTTTGGCTTAAATTACGTGTTTGGGGGTATGGGGGTGATTTTGTTTATATGTGTGCGATTTAATTTGGATTTCTATCTTGAGAGGCCTGCTAATTCATTGCTTCAAGCTGTGAATGTATATCTTAGTGTATCTATGTGCATCTGTGTCTCTGACTCTCTGGGTGAGAGTGCATTTGAACTTGGATTTATTCTGCAATTAATTAGAGCAAGTTGATTCACTTCCATGGAATTTTGGTAAAGCTTATTGCTCACAGAGTCAACACATATATATATATATATATATACGTATTTGCACACTGTTTCGTAATAGGGAATAGTAGAGGAAACAATTGCCTAAATCTAGTGTACACCCAATTGTACTGCTTTGTCCCTGCTACAAATCTTGTTCTATTCTTTTTCTATTCTTTTAAACTATATTTACGTGTGCTCCAGTAAATCAACTACAGGATTCACTATATGGTTAGTCAAATGGATTTGTTAGTAGTATTTCAATTTATTACATTGGCTTTGGCAATTCGGGTGAGAACTTTAAGGATTCGTTTATGCATAAATGCCATAAAATGAAATATTTGATTATTTACGGGAACCTTGCATATTTAGTTATTTCTGATTCATTGAAATATTATGGAATTGGTGGAATTGGCCCTTGTGGGATATTGAGTATGATTGATCGGGCAGCCTTCACAGGTGTTGTTGAGTCCCGGTAGCCCTACGGGGTGGATTATTGGCTGTTATGCTTGTTGGCCCTACGGGGTGGATTATTGGCTATTATGCCTGTGTTCCCTGTGGGGATGGTGTATGTTACCCTATAACGGGTTGGAGTTGATGATATCCTCACCCGTGGGTTCATACCGCCCGGGTTTTTAGGTGCCGGCTAGGCATATTCATTTGCATCCGCATATAGGGTAGATAGATGTATGTTAGGCCATGCATCACTTGCATAAATTGTATGATTGTGGTTGAAGCACCGGTATGGGACGGTGTGATGTTCAATTGCTTTATTTATATTCTGCTCTTGTATTTATATTTATTATTCATCATCATCATTATTATTATTATTATTATTATTATTATTATTATTATTGTTGTTGTTGTTGTTGTTGTTGTTGTTGTTGTTGTTGTTGTTGTTGTTGTTGCTCTGTTTTCCCTTACTCCCCGACACGTAGCCTTGCTCAGTACGTTGTACTGACTCCCTTTGCTTTTGTCTGTTTTATAGATCCTGCTGGAGGCGCTGGAGCATGATTGGGGTATGGGGATGAGAGATCACATAGATAGGATTCTCATGTTCTTTTTATTATGTTTATTTATGTGGTACTATGTTGATTGCTATTACTTGATACTTTGTTGACTAGTTGAGGCCTGTGAGCCTAAGATTTACATTCTGTCGGCCTGTGGCCTTATGTGTCTACTGCTTTGGCTGGTAGCCTTGTTTCTGTTATATTGGCAGGATGCCAGATTATCTTTGGGATACATATAGTGTAGATTTGCATTCCTATTCTTATTTTTGTTGAGTTTTGCGCATACCAGTGTGAGACACAGTTGGGGAAACTGTGGAAGAACAATGGTACTCCAGTCAGGATCCTTGGGACTTCACAGTCATTGAGGACTGCGAATTCATTGTTATTTATTTATTTAATTGTTTTATTCTTTATTATGCCATCAGATATATGGGATATATGGTATGTTGGTGATTTCTGCTGACATGTTTGCTCATGCTGTGTCTGTTTTGCATATCAGAATGGTTCCTTATCGCGCTAGAGGTGTTGGTCGACGGGGAAGGCCCCGCAGGAACCAGGGTCCACCCGTTGGAGATAGGGTAGGGGACTTTGCACCTGAGGAGATGGGAAATATGGTTCCACCCGATGGAGTTGAACAGGGGAACGACGGACTACCTCCTCCTCCTCCACCCGCACCAGAGGTACCACCTGTGGCTCAGGTGCCTCTCGGGAATCCACCAATAGGTGGTGCAGCTGCCTTCAATCCAATTGAGTTCGCTCAGCAACTGGCACAGTTATTTCAGATATTACCACAGACTGTAGTGCAGCCTGCCCCTGCCCCTATTCCAGCCCATGTGGACTATGTGGATCTGTCCACAAAGCACCGTCCACCAAAGTTTGCAGGGGGTGCCAGTCCTTCTAATTTGGAGAGCTGGAAGTATCAGTTGGGTCGGGTTCTTATTAGTATCAACTATCCTGAGGACCAGAAGGTCTATGTAGCTTCCCACTACCTGGAAGGGGAAGCACTGCATTGGTGGAGGACTCGCGAGCACGACCTACTCGCTCGACCCGGGTTCAACTAGGAACAGTTTACAGGGGCTCTTAGTTCCCATTTTTATCCACCACATGTCTTGGAGGCGAAGAAAATGGAATTTCTGGGTTTGAGACAGACAGAAAGTATGAGTGTGACCGCTTATCACAGGAAGTTTGTGGAGCTTATGAGGTATGCTCCGGAAGTTATGCCCACTGGTAGGGATGAGGTTCGTCGTTTCATTTCAGGTCTCCGGGCAGGGATTAAGTCCTCTTTTGGCTATCGAGGTTATGATACATTGTCTGAGGCGTTCGATCAGGTCCTATACATGGAGGAGAGTCGGGCTGAGGAACGCCAGCAGTGGCAGAGTAGAAAGAGGCAAAAGGACCGGGGCCGTGAGGGGCAGAGAGGCGGCGATCAGAGGGGCCAGCCTGCTGTTAGGGGTCGCCGTGATGGTGGCCGTGCTGATGTGGACAGGGGTGATGGTCGTGCACCGCTACTTGTTCGTGAGGTTGGACCCGATGGGCGACCTGTATACCGTTGTTGGACTTGCCACGAGGTGGGTCATCGCCGAGCGGATTACCCGCATGCTGGCAGGGGTAGACCGGTTCGGGCTGACAGGGGTGGCAGACTGAACGTCTTGGATCGTGCGGAGGCAGATCGTCAGGACGATGTTCTTGCAGGTGTGTTTTAAATTCCTGCAGTTTTCTATTTTCTTTTCGTTGTGCTCTGTCTTTGTAAACTTTGTACCCCGTTTAGGTACTATTACTATTGCGAATCATTCTGCCTTTGTATTATTTGATTCGGGAGCCTCGTGTTCGTTCGTGGCTTTGCGATTTGTGCGGGAGCACGGAGTAGGACCGTTGGTGCCCTACCAGATGCCTGTTTCCTTGCCTTCGGGCGATATCATCCGTAGTGATCACATATGGCGAGATGCGGTATTGAGCATCGAGGGCCGTGAGTTCAGAGCCGACTTGGTTGTATTTAGCCTGGCTGACTTTGATGTAATTTTGGGCATGGATTGGCTGACTCGCCATCGTGCTGTTATCGATTGTGGTATTCCACGTATTTCCTTCCGAGATCCTCTCGGTAAGTATGTCTCTTACCGACCTTCTTT
This sequence comes from Hygrophila difformis, assembly GCA_030278955.1. Lineage (NCBI taxonomy): Eukaryota > Viridiplantae > Streptophyta > Magnoliopsida > Lamiales > Acanthaceae > Hygrophila > Hygrophila difformis. The sequence continues at coordinate 43,342,475 of JAOANR010000009.1, forward strand.
GATTCCACCTACTATTAGTGTGGTTTCGGTTGCTGCGTTGTGTGATTTGATGTGCAGGGCTCTTTCCCTATGGCAAATGAGGGATCTTCGAGTAGAGGTTCCTGCTGCTTCGAGTGTCCCTGTTGTCTCTGAGTTTGGGGACGTGTTTCCCGATGAAATTCTTGGTCTCCCACCTGCTCGGGAGATTGATTTTACTATCGAGCTGATGCCTGATGCAGCTCCTATTTCTAAGGCTCCTTACCGAATGGCTCCTGCTGAATTGAAGGAGTTGAAGGATCAGTTGAATGAGCTTACTAGTAAGGGGTATATCCAGCCGAGTAGCTCGCCTTGGGGAGCTCATGTACTGTTTGTTAAGAAGAAGGATGGGTCGATGAGGATGTGCATCGACTACAGGGGTTTGAACCGAATCACGGTGAAGAACAAGTATCCTCTACCTCGGATTGAGGATCTGTTTAATCAGTTGAGAGGAGCCAGTATATTCAGTAAGATTGATTTGAGATTGGGCTACCATCAGATAAGGGTCGCAGAGGCTGATAGGCCTAAGACAGCATTCAGAACTCGTTATGGACACTTTGAATTCACGGTCATGCCTTTTGGTTTGACTAACGCACCAGCGATCTTCATGGATCTTATGCATAGGGTATTCCGCCCCCTGCTGGATGGGTGCGTGGTTGTGTTCATAGACAATATTCTGGTCTACTCGCCGACTCGTGAGGCACATGCTGGCCACTTGAGGACAGTGTTGAACACATTGCGAGAGCATAAGCTATATGCTAAACTCTCCAAGTGTGAGTTCTGGTTGGAGAAGGTGTCGTTTCTGGGACACATTGTTTCGGGTGAGGGCATTGCAGTTGATCCTGCTAAGGTGGAAGCGGTACTAAAGTGGCAGGCCCCGAAGAATGTGGGAGAGATCCGGAGTTTCTTAGGTCTTGTTGGCTACTACCGCAGATTCATTGAGGGGTTCTCGAGCATTGCTAGACCTCTGACTAGATTATTGAGGAAAGATGTCAGATTCAGATGGGATGATGCTTGTGAGCAAGCATTCGAACTGTTGAAGAAGAAAGTGACAGAGGCACCTGTTTTGGTACTACCTGATGATTCAGGCGAGTATGAAGTTTACACGGATGCGTCACTTAAGGGTTTAGGTTGTGTGTTGATGCAAAAGGGCAAAGTGATTGCTTATGCATCTCGACAACTTAAGCCACATGAGCAGAATTACCCGACTCACGATTTGGAAATGGTAGCGGTAGTGCATGCTCTGAAAATCTGGAGACACTATCTGTATGGAGTGAAGTGTAGAATTTATTCAGATCATAAAAATCTGAAGTGTCTGTACACCTCAGACACATGAGTGGCAGACAGAGGAGATGGATGGAGTTATTGCAGGACTATGACACGGATATTCAGTATATTGAGGGAAAGGCGAACCGGGTGGCAGATGCTTTGAGCAGGAAGGAGCATCATTCAGTGGCATGCTTGGGAGTGATGCCTGAGTGGCGCAAGAGCTACTCAGACTTGAGGTGCAGGTAGTTCCTGTTGGCTCTGTTCAGCACACCTTAAACATGCTAGTTACTGCATCTTCTTTGATTGATGAGATATTTGCTAGTCAACAAGATAGCGGGGAGATGGCAGTACTGAGACAGAAGATTCAGGATGGTAAGGCTCCGGGTTTCAGAATCGATGATAGGGGCATGGTGAGATATGGTGATAGATGGTGCATTCCGGAGTGTTGTGTTGACCTGAAGAAGAAGGTCATGGATGAGGCTCACACGACTCCTTATTCTGTTCATCCAGGGGTCACAAAGATGTATAAAGACATCCGATAAACTTATTGGTGGAATAACATGAAGAGGGAGATAGTTGAATATGTGGCTCTGTGCCACATGTCAGCGAGTGAAGATTGAGCACATGAGGCCGATGGGTTTGCTACAGCCTCTACCAGTGCCCGAATGGAAGTGGGAATCCATTTCCATGGATTTTGTGACAGGATTGCCTCCGACTGTGAGGAAGATGGACACTATCTGGGTAGTGGTGGATCGATTGACTAAGAGTGCAGTGTTCATACCTATGAGACTGACATGGAGTATGAGCCAGCTTACCCAGGCTTATATTCAGCATATTGTTAAAAGGTTTGGGATTCCCAAGGAGATTGTGTCTGATCGTTATTCCAGATTTCTGTCCAAGTTTTGGAAGGATGTGCAGGCAGCGTTTGGCACGCAGATTTGCATGAGTACTGCATGGTAGCCTCAGTCAGATGGTCAGACAGAGAGGACCATTAGGACTTTAGAGGATATGTTACGAGCTTGTGCACTGGACTTTCAGGGTAGTTGGGAGAATCACCTCAGTTTGGTGGAGTTCAGTTACAATAACAGTTATCATGCAAGTATTGGCATGGCTCCCTTCGAGGCATTGTATGGGAGAAGGTGTAGGAGTCCCTTATGTTGGAATGATCCAACAGATAAGGTGAATGTAGGTCCTGAAATGATTGAGCAGACTGTGGAGTTGGTGAGGATCATTAGGGACCGTATGATAGAAGCTCAGGACAGACAGAAGAGCTATGCTGATCTAGCTCGTCCTAATGTGGAGTTTGAGGTTGGTGATAGGGTATTACTGCGGGTATCGCCTATGAAAGGGGTACGCCGGTTCGGTAAGAAGGGCAAGCTGAGCCCGAGATACATTGGACCCTATGAGATTGTGGAGAGAGTTGGTAAAGTGGCTTATAGGTTGGCTTTACCAGCCGAAGTGGGTCGAGCTCATGATGTTTTTCATGTCTCTCAAATCCGGAAGTTCGTATCTGGCCCATCTAAGATTATCCGGCCTGATTAGATTGAATTGGATACGAGCCTTGAGTATGAGGAGTATCCTGTTCGGGTAATTGATGCAAAGGAAAGGGTTCTGAGGCACAAGACAATTCCGATGGTTAAGGTGTTGTGGTCTAGGCACGGAGCCGAAGATGCTACTTGGGAAACCGAGGAGCATATGAAGCTGAAGTACCCAGACTTGGACTTGACTCCATCGCTATGAGGTAACATTATTCCCTTACTTATTGTTTTGAGCATGTACTTGAATGTGCATTTCGGGGACGAAATGATCGTAAGGGGGGAGGAATGTAATGACCCGATTTAATTATTGGACTGATTTAATATTTTTGGTATTTGGTTTTTTTGCGTTCAAGTCCGGATGGGGTCGACTTGATGTAATTGAGAATGTATGGGGGGTCTATTTTAATTATTAACAAGTTGGGAGTTAAGTGGGGTTCTTTTGTAATTTGAAGGAAAAGAAATAAGAAACGGGAGAGACGCAGGGAATGGCCGAGAGAGGAGAGGGTTTTGGAGTGATCTTCGGCTTGTTCAAACTATCGCGTTTCTTGGCCGATTGATTAATCGGTTGTTGGTAAGTGTTTCTTTCGTCGTCTTCTTCGTAGTGATTTTTATTTCGTTCGTTTTGGTGGTGATTTGGAGATGTTTCGAAATGGTAGGATTTGGGGATTTTGGAGGTTGACCGAATCGAGTCGAATTGGATATCCGGAGGTGTTGTTGATTGCTCCCAACATCGAGGCAAGGGTCTTTGGCTTAAATTACTTGTTTGGGGGTATCGGGGTGATTTTGTTTATATGTGTGCGATTTAATTTGGATTTCTATCTTGAGAGGCCTGCTAATTCCATTGCTTCAAGCTGTGAATGTATATCTTAGTGTATCTGTGTGCATCTGTGTCTCTGACTCTCTGGGTGAGAGTGCATTTGAACTTGGATTTATTCTGCAATTAATTAGAGCAAGTTGATTCACTTCCATGGTATTTTGGTAAAGCTTATTGCTCACAGAGTCAACACACACACACACACACACACACATATATATATATATATATATATTTGCACACTGTTTCGTAATAGGGAATAGTAGAGGAAACAATTGCCTAAATCTAGTGTACACCCAATTGTACTTCTCTGTCCCTGCTACAAATCTTGTTCTATTCTTTTTCTATTCTTTTAAACTATATTTACGTGCTCCAGTAAATCAACTACAGGATTCACTATATGGTTAGTCAAATGGATTTGTTAGTAGTATTTCAATTTATTACATTGGCTTTGGCAATTCGGGTGAGAACTTTAAGGATTCGTTTATGCATAAATGCCATAAAATGAAATATTTGATTATTTATGGGAACCTTGCATATTTAGTTATTTCTGATTCATTGAAATATTATGGAATTGGTGGAATTGGCCCTTGTGGGATATTGAGTATGATTGATCGGGCAGCCTTCACAGGTGTTGTTGAGTCCCGGTGGCCCTACGGGGTGGATTATTGGCTGTTATGCCTGTTGGCCCTACGGAGTGGATTATTGGCTATTATGCCAGTGTTCCCTGTGGGGATGGTGTATGTTACCCTGTAACGGGTTGGAGTTGATGATATCCTCACCCGTGGGTTCATACCGCCCAGGTTTTTAGGTGTCGGCTAGGCATATTCATTTGCATCCGCATATAGGGTAGATAGATGTATGTTAGGCTATGCATCACTTGCATAAATTGTATGATTGTGGTTGAAGCACCGGTATGGGACGGTGTGATGTTTAATTGCTTTATTTATATTCTGCTCTTGTATTTATATTTATTATTCATTATTATTATTATTATTATTATTATTATTATTATTATTATTATTATTATTATTATTATTATTATTATTATTATTGTTGTTGTTATTGTTGTTGTTGTTGCTCTGTTTTCCCTTACTCCCCGACACGTAGCCTTGCTCAGTACGTTGTACTGACTCCCTTTGCTTTTGTCTGTTTTATAGATCCTGCTGGAGGCGCTGGAGCATGATTGGGGTATAGGGATGAGAGATCACATAGATAGGATTCTCATGTTCTTTTTATTATGTTTATTTATGTGGTACTGTGTTGATTGCTATTACTTGATACTTTGTTGACTAGTTGAGGCCTGTGAGCCTAAGATTTACATTCTGTCGGCCTGTGGCCTTATGTGTCTACTGCTTTGGCTGGTAGTCTTGTTTCTGTTATATTGGCAGGATGCCAGATTATGTTTGAGAGGCTTGTAGCCTGATACTCTGACAGGGATTATTTAAGTACCTTTGTGTTTTATTTTATTTTAGATTCCGCATGAAATTGGATTAATCAGATGATCATTTTAGGTTTGCTCAGCCTTGTACTAGCTGTTTTAAATTAGCTGGCCACTAGTTTAGGATAGTTAGTACGGCGGTAATGCTTGCGAAAATCAGGTTTGAATTTTCGGGGCGTTACATTTATACATTATCTCTCTATAAATACGGGTAGTTTAACTCAAATTGATTAATTATTGTAAGAAAATATTTATATTATATTAAATATAAAAACACAATATTTCTTACTGTCGGTCAATACTTCACCCCATGACATTTTTTTCCGTTATTGTCGCAACCAATGTACTGTCAGTCAATACTTCACCGCAGGACATTTTTTCCCATTCTTGTCGGAACTAATATAATGTCAGTCGATACTTCACTCTCCAAGATATTTTTCACACTATTATCGGAAGTAATATACTGCCAGTCAATACTTCACCCCATGATACGTTTTCTCATTCATGTCTGAACCAATGTAATGGCAGTCAATACTTCACTCTCCAAGATATTTTTTCACACTATTATTGGAACCAATGTACTGCCAGTCAATACTTCACCCCCAGGACACTTTTTTCTCATTCTTGTCGGAACCAATGTACTGTCAGTCAATAATTCACCCCCAAAGACATTTTTCCGCACTCTCGTCTGAATCAATGTACTATCAGTCAATGTTTCACCCTACATGATATTTTTTTCCACTCTCATAGGAACTAATGCATCCCTCGTGCGATGCTTGTGGATGTAAAGTTTTTAAAAAAATATATAAATTAGGGGAAAAAATAGTACTACTATTCTTCTCACTATTTCAAAGTTAAAAAAATTTAAAAGATAATCACAAAATTGTTTGTTATGAAAAATAAAACCATTAAATGATTATATTACATAAGCTTCAATTTCTTATTCTTGTTAAGATGATAGCAAGTCGAACACCACCCAATATATCATTGTAATTTCAATGGGAAAAAGAAATGCCCATTTTAATGACGGTTTTTTATTTTTTTTTGTGTCAGTCAATACTTCACCCCAGGATATTTTTTTCTCATTCATGTCGAAACCAGTCAATACTTCATCCTCCAAAATATTGGTTCACACTCGGAACCAACGTACTGCCAGTCAATACTTCACTCCCATGACATTTTTTAATTAAACTAAATATCAATTTATGTCGATTTTTTAAGGAATGTTTAATAAGTCACTATAGTCTATAAATAAATGTACAAAATGAAGAAATGAAACGTGGTGACTTGATTCATTTTTTGACATTCATCTCTTCCTCACGTCAAACCTTATACTTTTCATACATATCACTACACACTCTATTATATTATGCTTTAATCTATATAATAATAATATTTTTCGAATGTTGAATTGTGAATTGGACGTCAATAATAAAGAAAATTTAAATAAATAGTTATTATATGATCCTATATAAGAGTATAAAGGAGATATAGTGATATTAATTTTAATATAGAATCAAATAATCGACAAATAATCGTGGGAAAGAATATTATAAATTCAAAATATGTTGTTATAGATTTTTTTCTTCCTAGAGAATATTATTTGCATCCATGTATTTAATTATAATCAAGACTCTTCAAAAAAAATATTATAATCAAGAGAATAATGATTATTATGTACTACTTTTCCATGCATATAGACTCTTCCAATTTATATATATGCATGCATTTGTAAAGCTTCTACCAAAAGCTACTATAAAATAATGCGGACTCATTTTTAAATTATTACAGAGCAATTAATTAAATGCATGCATTTGCAATGAATGTCATTTTTTTTTTGGAATCTAAACATCTCTTTTTTTTTCATTTTGAATATTTGATTAGGTTAGAATATAATTATGTCTTTTAAACACGTCATTATTTTAATTTATAACTTTTTTTTAAAAAAAATATTGAAACTACAAATCAGGAAAGCAATGACACCTACAATTTATTTTAGATGATTGAGAATATATATATATATATATATATATTTAATACAACCATCGACATAAGTTAATTTCCATAATAGATTAGATAAAAGGGGATAAAAAAATAGTAATACTATCAATGTGGAATGAGATTATGTATAACGCATATAGTAGTAGTTTTTATATGTTGACTATGCGAGTTATTTTATCATCATCATCATCATCATCATCATCATGTAATAATGTCATTTAAAAATTTGTCATACATGCAATTGACCAATTATTAATTTCACAAATGTATTAGTCTGGATAAGATTACCATTCCCAACTCAAAAGATTAAAATAACACCCCTCTTTAATAATTCTATCTCACTTTTCTTTTTGTATGTTCTAGTACAAAAGTCACATTTCAATTTTTAGAATATTTTTACTCCATAAACATCAACTAATTGAAACTATCAGAGCATCTCCAACGCATCCGGTAAAATAGGGGTAGACGGCATTAATGCCGTAGCGGTGGCTCCAACGCCACCGCAAAAATCGCAACCGCTACCGCAATAGATAGCGGTATTGTACAGTGCAACGGGAAGAATTGCGGGTACTGTTCACCCCGCAGTCCTATTTTGTTTTTTTTTTATAATTTTTTTTTCTTGTTTTTGCTGAGATCAGTTTCTTTTAATTTTGTTTTGTTTTTTTTTTCATACTTCATTTCTTTAGGTACACAGTTATAATTGTATATATATTTTTATTTTAATGTATATATTTTATTTTATTTTTACTTTTATTGTATTTTAATATTTTCTTAATTTTTTTTGCTACAAATTTTTTTACAAAAATTGAAGTAAATAGATCTTAATTTTTTATATATTTTAATTTTAAAATTTTAAATGTATTAATTGATAATTGAAATATTATATAAATAATAAAGAGAATCAAAATGAAATATTCTATTGTGGAGGAAAATTTAGAGTTTTGGGTTGGAGAAGGATAGTGGAAAACTGCAAATTTAACCGGAAAATAGAGTTGGTGCAACAGTAAAATAGAGTTTTGGGTTGGATATGGTCTTAGAGCGTCTCCAACGCATCCGGTAAAATAGGGGTAGACGGCATTAATGCCGTAGCGGTGGCTCCAACGCCACCGCAAAAATCGCAACCGCTACTGCAATAGATAGCGGTATTGTACAGTGCAACGGGAAGAATTGCGGGGTACTGTTCACCCCACAATCCTATTTTGTTTTTTTTTTATAATTTTTTTTCTTGTTCTTGCTGAGATCAGTTTCTTTTATTTTTTTTTTCATACTTCATTTCTTTAGGTACACAGTTATAATTGTATATATATTTTTATTTTAATGTATATATTTTATTTTATTTTTACTTTTATTGTATTTTAATATTTTCTTAATTTTTTTTGCTACAAATTTTTTTATAAAAATTGAAGTAAATAGATCTTAATTTTTCATATATTTTAATTTTAAAATTTTAAATATATTAATTGATAACTGAAATATTATATAAATAATAAAGAGAATCAAAATGGAATATTCTATTGTGGAGGAAAATTTAGAGTTTTGGGTTGGAGAAGGATAGTGGGAAACTGCAAATTTAACTGGAAAATAGAGTTGGTGCAACAGTAAAATAGAGTTTTGGGTTGGAGATGGTCTTACCCCCTCACAATAATTAATATTAAAGGTATTATAATCTTTTTAAAAATTAATATTTTTCCAAGTATTTTTTTAGCTAATTTTCCAAGTATATTTGATCTCTATCATCATTATTCATCTTTGCTGAATTGGTGGAACTTCCCAAAATTATTTTTGTTCTAAAAATTCTATAACAATTAAATTCATGCTAACCTCTATTAATCAAAGATATTAATAAACATGGATATGTATTATTGTGTTTCTTCTAATAATGGTTTGATGGGTATATATTTATCCGGATATTCACTTAAAAGAAAAATTAAACTGTAATTTTTACTTTTACGGTAAGTATTTATTAGCTTTTACTTGCATGCCTTTAATTTTATATTTATTTTGTCATGAATGTGTTGGTAATGACTAATTCCTATGTTTTCATGAATCTGCAAAATTTACCCCGCGCATGCAATTCAATGCACATTTTTAACGATAAATAACTTACGTTGTGTACAACTAAAAATTATAAAAATTTGATATTCTAAAACTATAAGAGGAGACGATTCTAACAAGATCTCACTTGACTATATTTTTTCTTCTATAACTATTATATAAACGTGAATCAAAGTTGAATAATGAATAGTGTCAAAAGATCAAACGTTTCACTTTCACGGAAACGGATGTATTATTAGATAATTTTTGTAACTCGAACTTTAATTTAAGTTACATTATTTTATTTGAAATAAATTTTTCTACTATATGCTATTTAATTTTTTTTCTTTTATAAGAGATGAATCGCTACATTAATATTATAAGTTGAAATTTTTTAACATATATTTAAGGGTATACAGTCCTATTAAATAATATTTTAAGTTATTAATTCACAACATTCTACACTATTATTATTATTATTATTATTATTTGATAGCAAGTATATGATATTTCACTTGAACAATAATTTGCTATATATCTAATTTAATATTTCTATTATTTATAATATTAAAATTAGTTTTTCAATAAAATATAAAAATTTATTTACATTCCTAATTTCACAGAAAAAAAATTAAAAAAATGATACCAATAAAATAAATAAATAGGAAAATGTTAGAAAATACAACTATTTTTATTATGGTTTGCAATTTAATTTGAAATGAAATATAATGATATAAGTGTTTGGTGGCATTGTGCTAGACGTTCAATTCTTGAAACATTATTAACTACTCCCTCTGTCCCATTCCAAATGTCCTACTTACTATTTTTGGATGTCCCATTACAAATGTCTTCTTTCTATAAATAGAAATAATTTTCCCCTCCAACAATTATGTGGACCCCACCATATATTCACAAACCAACTCTACCTTAATTCCCGTGCCCAACAGTAACAAGACAATTGGGGTGGGACGGAGGGAGTAATATTTAATCTACGGGACCTAAATGGGTCAGTTCGCGGGCTGGCCCATTTAGGGCCACATCTAATAATAAAAATTATAAATTAAATATTTTATAGATGTAAAATTTATTTTCTTTCAGATTGTATAAAAAGTTTCAAATTTTCTTTTACTTTTGTTATAAACAAATAAATTGCAATATTCTTTTTTTTTTCTACTATTGTTATGTAAGTTTCTTTATTTATACATTTTTTTTTTTTGAGAAAAAAGTGTTTATTCATCCACTTCAATGAAACCTGACCACAATTTTCTTACAAAAGCCGTCATCCGACACACAGACACAACACTGCCTCAACATTACAAATTAAGCACCAGGTGTGACCTGCCCAAAAAGTCTATTACCGAACCTAGCCTCGAAACCTATCAATATCAAAAGGACAAGAACATGCTCGGCATATTTGTATATATCAGCCTCAATATCCAAAAATAAGTGCTACCATGTCTTCCAACCTGGTTTATAATCGTCTCAACTCAATGCCCATCTCCGACCATCAGGGCCATCATGAAGCTTTCGCATCAGGGACCCTCGGGATTAGCATTATCAGCTAAGCTTTACAACACCACCTCTTCAAACAGACATTTCAGAATTCAAGCATCCCTCCTTAGAGAGTGCTTCCCATGTTTACTCATGGTCGATTGACAGTAGGAGGCATGTGTAATGAATTACTATGCAATCCTAAAAATATGCTTCAACATACATATCCCCTACAAATTGATCAAACCAATGTATCGAGCCAGTCAAAGGGACAAAAGTAGGACGAAACAGGAAATTGACAAAGGCCAAGAATGCAAGTGAAAGATCAGCAGCAAGGTTGGGAAACAAACAAAACCCAGACTCGACTCAGAACAGAAGACACCGGAGTCAATATAACTCCCCATACCCAACTGTATATCCCTAAACAAAGAAGGCGTTATATGGCTACAAGGAAATTTAACAATCAATACGAACACACAATCAACCTTTACTATACTCTTCTTTTACTGCTTTTTCTATCTTCAAATATATTTTTATTTTTATTTTTTTTCTTTTCTTTCTTTTTTCCTGCAATATTCTTTTTTTTTAAAAAAAAAAAACTGTGCTGTATTCTACATCACGAACCTTCCAAACCTGTTGCCAAACCACGACCAATAAGAGATCTCCCAGCTAAGGAAAATAGCTAATACCCTCCCCCAGGTCATCCACACCGATCTCATTAGAGATTCCAACAACACACTAGCAAATTGGAAAGAAAAACTCAATTGAGCATTAATCGGAATTCCGAGATCCCATGATAGAGGAAGGCACCAGACAGAACCAAGGGACAGACATTTGCGGAAAGGGATAGAAGGAAGGGAGCAAAGGAAGCACGAGACAGGAGGTTCAGGATAGGCTAGGATAGAAGCAAAGTATGAGACAATTAGGGACAGAAGCGAGAAAGGATCCGAAAGGAAACGTCCTAACGCCCTTATCGTAGCCAATACATTGACATGAAGCATGTGTAGGTTCAATGTGGATGCTTAAGCAATCAATATGATATCAATATAATCATCACAAATGCATATGTCAAAGAGCTTAATGGATAGATCTCATCGGTTCCGCCTGGCAGAGGCAATATAGATATGTTGTAAAATAGACTACGGACCTCCCAAATGTAAGTAGTCCGGGAACTTAAATGTAGAACATTCTTTGGACAGCAGTGCAGGTAAACAACATCGATCCATGCCACAAGCAGTCACCATCGACAAGAGATTTAATAAACAGCATTCGCAGTAACCACGACAGACAATGTTCCATTAGCCTCGATCATGATAACGAGCAAAGATTCTTCCAATACCAAGGGACTCCAACAACATCATGAACCTGAAACACGAAAAGAAGAAAAGGAAAAAGGACATTAAGGAGGCACAAGCACCATCCTGCAGTAGCTCAGCCCGTACTCCAGCAAACACCCAGATCAAATCCAAGCCTCAATCCTCCCTTCCCCTCTAGTTCCATATCTGGCCCATTGGTCGGCGATCTCGTTGCGCTCCCTCAGAATATGGTGCACCCGAACTTCACCCCCCCATCTCAACAACATCAAAATAGGTGCCAGCATTCTCGTCAGTCTCCAGGGTGTATTAGTTGGCCTATTCAATCAGGTTACCACATTCCTTGAATCACACTCGAACAGTAATCTAGGTAAAGGGAAGCCTTGATCCCGGATAATGGCTTGGCACACTCGGTTGATAGCTACTAACTCAGCCTCCGTCGAATCCGTATAACCGATGCTGTCAGATAAGATGAAAATTTTATTGCCTTCATCATCTCGAATGACTCCCCCCACCCCCGCCGGGCCGGGATTGCCCAAAGATGACCCGTCCGTATTTACCTTCCACCAACCTTTGTTAGGACGCTCCCACACCAAAACACCTCTAAACCTTCTCCTACTTCCAACACTGGGAATTGACAACACTCTTGATAAAAACTCAACATGCCCAACGTAGTTGGAGACACCAATATTATGTTCAGCCTGCCACCATAGACTTACTTTCCACCGAATTTCATCACATACCAAGTTCCTATCAAACTGTTTCCCTTTAAAAATCATATCATTTCTATGCTTCCATAGCACCCAAATAGTAGCCAGTCCTGTCAAAGCCCACCCTATGCGACCCTCTTTCACCGCTCCAGAACCAAACCACCATGCAAGTAATGGCCTAATCTCCCCTGGCATAACCCATACCACCCCAAAGTCTGCAACTAATCTGTACCAGATCCCTACCACCGCCGAACACCTACCGAATAAGTGATCAATCGATTCAGGCTCCTCCCTACACAATGGACAAGCTGCATCCGTACCTTGAAGGCAGCCACGCCTCAATAGTGCAACCCGAACAGGCAATCCATCGTGGAACACCTTCCATACCAGTAATTTGATCTTCGATGGACATTTTATTTTCCAAAGTGCTTTCCAGAACCAGCTCCATTCTACTTCCTCGACACTGCTCACCTTCCTCCAGCACGACCGAGAAGAAAATTTGTCGCTGCCTTCTCTTTCCCATATAAGCCGGTCCTCTAAAAACTGACTCTGGCTTTGTAAGATCAAGTTTAAGTTAGACCATACTTCTAGTTCCCAATCAAAGAGAGGTATTCTCCATTGAATATCCCAGTCCCAAATCAGCCCATTCCAACTCCCAAACTCAGCCACCTTCCCAACTTTATTTCTCGCCAAAGCATACAATCTTGGAAACTGATCCTTTAGAACTCTACCACCCTCAATCCAACGATCGTGCCAAAAATTGGCATGCTGACCATTACCAATCAGGATCCTGAAACTGTCCCCAGCCCCCTCCCTTTCGAACTCATTCCAGGCTAGACCCACTCTCCCCCACACCGACCTACCAGGCCTAGCTTCCGGTACTAAAGTCAACGACTCCCTATAGTACTTCGCTTCAATAACCTCTTTCCATAACGATTTATCAACTCCATATCTTCACCTCCACTTTAACAGTAGTGCCAAATTTTGTCTCTGAATACAACCAACCTGAAGACCCCCAGCCTCCTTATTGGAACAAATTGTATCCCAATTCACCAAATGAAGTTTCCTACCCCCTTGTTCCTCTCCCCAAAAGGACCTCCTCTTGATTCTTTCCAAACGATCAGCTATACCTCTAGGCACTTTAAATAGCGATAGGAAATATGTTGGGAGGCAACTTAGGACCGATTTAATCAAACACAATCGCCCCGCTTGGGATAGTAGCCTCCCTTTCCACCCCGCCAGTCTCCTCTCCACCTTATTTAACACCGGCTGCCACACATCTAAACCGTTAGACCTTCCTCCAATCGGAAAACCCAAATATGTCATAGGCCAACTCCCAACCTTACATCCCAACACTTCGGCCGCTTCATTGACCAACTCCATTGAGCAATTGATTCCGTACAGACAACTCTTACTGTAGTTAATTCTCAAACCCGATGCAAGAGTTAAACACCTTAATATCCTTTTTATCATAATCACCTGGTTTAACTCCCCTTCACAAAATAACACAGTGTCGTCAGCGTACTGCAAATGTGAAATAACTGGGCCTTCCCTACTGCCATACAGCCCCTTAATAATATCCTCCTCGCTTGCTTTTATCATCAACTTGTTAAAAATTTCTGTCACCATCACAAAGAGGTAAGGGGAGAGTGGATCTCCTTGACGAAGCCCTCTGTACATCTTGAAAAACTCCGTGGGCGAACCATTGATAAGTACAGCAGCTTCAGCAATAGAGACGCACTCCTTAATCCACTCGATCCATTTACTATCAAACTTCATTGCCCTCAACACCCGAAATAGACATTCCCATGAGACGTTGTCATATGCTTTGGCGAAATCCAATTTCACCACAAAACCCGGCCGTCCAGTCCTATGTGTAGAATGAAAAACCTCTCCGGCAATCAAGACCCCATCCAAAATCTGCCTACCTTTTATGAATGCCGTCTGAGCCTGAACAATTAGACCATCCCGCACCTCCTTGAGACGATTCGCAAGAGCTTTGGCCACTATTTTGTAAATGCTTCCAATTAATGAGATTGGACGATAGTCGCCAAAAACCTTCGGATTTTCCATTTTTGGTATCAAAGTAATATAAGACCTCCCTATAACACGAGGCAGCTTGCCCTCCCTCTCAAACACCTTAAAAACCCCCAAGATATCTCTCTTAACAATCTCCCAATACTTCTTGAAGAACAGCAAATTAAATCCGTCTGGTCCGGGGGCTTTACTACCATCACAATTCCAGATGACCGACCTTATCTCCTCTTCCGTGAACTCCCGCACTAACCATCCCTTTTCCTCCTGATCAACTACCGCCATTCCAGTACTTTCAAACTAAAAAATGCCCTCCTTTTGTTTCTCAAACAAAGCCTGAAAGAAAGATACGACAGCATTCTTTATCAACCGCGGATCTTCAACCATCTCCTCTCCCACAAAAACCACCCCAATGTGGTTCATTCTCCTGTGAATCGCCGTCATAGCATGGAAAAATTTCGTGTTTTGGTCGCCCTCCTTAATCCATTTAATGCGGGACTTTTGAAGCCACCTTTGCTCCTCTGCTAACAACAATCTTCTCAGAGCCTCCTTCTTGCCTTCCCACTCATATCCCAACCGACCCCCTCCCACAGCCCCCTGCCCACTATCATCCACCTCCCCAATATCCTTCAACAGCCCCTGGATCCTCCTCTCCAAATCCCCGGCCCCATACCCTTCCCATCTTTTAATTCGATCCTTCAACGTTTTCAACCTTCCCAGCAAGCTGCTCCCCCTCATTACACCTCCCTCAAACCAAGCTTCCCGAACTAGAGTATCAAACCGTTTGTCCTCCATCCAGTAGTTGTAGAAACGAAACGGCTTGGGACCCCACGACTCCCCACCTGTCTCAAGAATCACCGGAAAGTGATCAGACAAAACTGAATCACCTCTCATCTGGATAACTGGTCTGTTCAAACATAACCAGTCCGGAGACAACAGAATCCTATCCAGCCTACTACACGCCCTCCCCCCTCCCAAACCAAGTAAAATGACCCCCTTCTAACGGTAAATCAACCAGCCCCAATCGCTCCACAAAGTCCGTGAACTCCCTCATGGAACCTAAATCCTCACTAGCACCAATCCGTTCCCCTTCCCTCAGAACCGCATTAAAATCCCCTAATAGACACCACCACTCTCCATTATTCGTATCTAACTTAAGCGTGAGCAGATTCCAGAAGTCCGCTCTAGCCCTCCTATCATTCGGCGCATGGATGTTAACAAAATTTATAGCCCCAGATACCCCGGTTATATTGCCCTTTAACCACACAAAATGATGTTCCCCTTCTATCAAATTCAACTTACAGGTACCAACATCCCAAATGACCAGCAGTCCACCTGCGTTACCCATCGCATTTTGGACGACATAATCACAATCCCGCGAGCCCCATATCCTAGACACCAACCCCCTTTTAATATCCCCCATTTTGGTCTCTTGAAAGCAAGCGACGAAAGGCTACAATTTCTTGCATAGGCGTGAAACTGCCCGACGACGAACCCCACTATTCAACCCTCTTAAGTTGCACGAAATGAACTTCATTATGAAATCAAACAGAACACAAGACCGACCTCTCCTTCAGACCTCCCTAACCAATTCCTCCCACACCCTCTTCTCTGCCTCACCTCTATCCACAATGCATGTTAATCCAAGCCTCCCCGCAAGCTCCAACGTAGCCTCAATTTCTGTAAAATCAAGTAATCAAACCCCTTCTCTCAACCTTATTGTTGAGAATTGAAAACGAGCAAAACTCTCCTCATCTCCCTCCCGAACGAGCCGATTTTGCTTACAGGTGCTCCGTGGCAAACCTGCACCCTTGCAACCCTTCCCCCGCCTCCTACGCTGCCGACCAAGCCTCTCTGAAACTAAATTGGCCATCGCCTGTTCGAGTTTCCGGATTTCCACCAAAGTCTTGCCCATACCCTCCTCCAAACTTCTATCCGCCCCCTCTGAATCAATCTCCCCAACCGAAGTCCCCACATTATCTTCTATTGCTATCCCAATTCCCTCCTTCATCCCACCCTCCACCGAATCCAACAGGTTCGTCTCCAGGAGAGCTTCTTTCGCACAATCACCCACCTCCGACGAAATCGCCCTTTCCTCTCCACACGATTTAGCGTTGTCTCTGTCCTTAAGACTCCGATCCGCACTCTGCGAAGAATCTTCCCCTCCCAACTCTGTTGGGCCATTACCTAGTATATCCCCCCTGACTACCTCAAACCCAGGCCCAATTGTTGGTAAACTTCCTTCAGTCTCATATATCTGAAGCTCTAGGCCCCCCTCAGTTATGTCTTTTGGGCCTAACTCCACATCCACACTACAGCCCAACTCCCTCGGCCCACTGCTTATTAAATTCGCCCCAATCATGGGAACCAAGTCACCTTCATGCGTGTATAGGTTATTGCAACGGTTATCTCCTTTGCATGCACTTATCGAGGGGCAATAATTAGCAGCCGCCACATCCTCGGATCGTTTAGCTCCCCCATACACCTCTTGCAGTGAATAACCCTCTTCTCTATGCACACCAGTCCCGGACCCTGTCCCCTCCTTCTTCTCCGATGGTACCTCGCACTTCGACAGCTCCTGAGAACAGTCCCAAGAATCCATATCCTTGTCGGACTCAGGCCGCTTGTCGTCTTCCGTGAACGCTTCCACGACGACTTCGCAAAAGTTGGAAACTATACGAATCATTAGTTCCTGGTTCGCCAGGACAACCTTCACCACCGACGGAATATTAAACTCTCCATCTACAGCCACAAGTACTCTTGCCCGATCCATCCTCCTTTTGTCTTTAGTCTCTCTATCGACATTTACCACCTCTCCCCAACCATTAACTATTATATTGAAGTTTTCTTCACACCATGCATTGAAGGGGATCCCATACATGTAAATCCACAACAAGTACCTTCGCTCCATCTTGCTTTGTTCCCACCTGTGTTTCCATGAAATTAACTCTCTATCCCCCCTATTAGACAAGAAGTGATCGCGCTCCGACCCACTTCTGAACACCACCAACACCATATGTCCCCCACCATCAACAATATCCCCAGTCCACATATTCTCTAAAGATCCAATCCTGGAACTCAATCAAGAGCTCGAGCTTTCTCACAGCCACTACTGCTGTCCGGTTTAACCATTCCATATCTCTGCCCACTACCTCAAGTTTCCTCGCACTCCGGTTATCCGCCCGAGCTTCCGACCCCCATCCCCTACCTCTCATTGTGACCTCCGCATATGTCCTTTCATCTCGCCAGGAAGGAAAATGTTTCATACCATTCCCCTCCACCACCTTCTTGCCACCCCCATGCATGCTGCCCTCCCGCCCAATCATTGCCGCACCGGGCCTGATTACTGCACCCTTAGAATAAGGGGTTGCCCAATTTACTTTCAGCGTCCTCCTCCCAAAAAGATACCCATTCATCTTTTTAATAACTTCCTCAGCCTCCATTTTGCTCTGGAATCCTACAAATCCGAATTTATGCCCCTTCTCCGGCCAAGCTCTGTTCGGCACAAACCAATCTCTTACTTTAGCCACTTTCTCAAATTCCTTAACCAGTTGCTTATTAGCCACCTCCACCGGTATGTTGCCAAAGTACAGACCAACAAGTTTCCGGAAGTCTGTTTCTCTTCCAGGTTTTTGTCCCCCCCCGGAATCCGGCCTCCTGCCTTGGCCATTCGGCAGAACCCACTTGCTTCCCTCCAGCATGTACCTTCCCACCCGCCCTACTTCCTTCCAGCATGCACCCTCCGGCCTTGCTTCTCTCCTGCCTTGGCCATTCGGCAGAACCCACTTGCTTCCCTCCAGCATGTACCTTCCCACCCGCCCTACTTCCTTCCAGCATGCACCCTTCGGCCTTGCTTCCCTCCGCCATTTTTTAACCCTTTTACATTTATCCTTGATACCCGCTTAATCTCTTTTAGAATATATTCTTGTTGCAAGAATCGTCCAATTTATTAAATTTTCTCACAATGAGAACGACATAATAGTTTTTATTAAATTCTCCCTCCATCATAATTTTTTTTAACATTTCATATTTTTACGGAATTCAATACACATTTTTAAAGAGTAATATGTCAAATTTTATAAAATAAAAATTATTAAAAATTTAATATTCTAAAACTATGTGGTTAGATGAAACTAACAAAAGCTCACCTGACTATATTTTATCTTTGTAAATGTGTTTAAAAAGTCAATCAAAGTTACTCAATGAATAATGTTTACTATGCCAATATTAATATTATTGAATGACGGAGGGAGTATATTAATAATTAAAGTAATGTGATTTTCATTCGGAAATTTTAATCTATTATCACATACAAATTTTCCTACACAACATTATAATCTGAGCCTGGCGCATCGCGCGGGCGGGTAGTTCTCGTGTCTTAGAGAAGAGTCAAACACTAATTACTCATTATTACTACATCAGACTGAAAAAGCTGTAGAGACAACTTTTAAATCATATTTATTTTTAATACACAGTAAAATAATAAAATATAATAAATTATCTGATTACTCTTATATCATCTGCACCATTGATTCAATAAAAATAAAATCTAATGGTCAAAATTATGTCTAGTATATACTGGCCAGGATAGGAACCCAATCGCTTCGTTATTCAAATTTTCCACCTATATTTCCGGAAAATTTAGAAGAAAACAGTGAAGCATATCGGATTCTCTTTCTCGAGAATTCGGGAAAGTACGACGAAACAAACTATTGAGCCCTATTTTGGACTAAGAACCCACATTTAAGAGTCGGCCCACAAAAGTAAATAAATGACCCATTATAAATTGGGCTATTATTCTGATATTTGTTTCATTATTGTGGCCTCTAGACTTTGAACTATATGGCTAAAATTGTTTTGAGTCAAAACCCTCAGTGGAAAAGGTTTAGAGAAAAGGCTCTCCACAAATTCCAAACTTAAACCACAAGCTTAGTTATTAACATAATCTACACTAATGAAGATAATGGGTCTGTTTGGAAATTAGTTGTTAGCTGTTAACTGATTATACGAGTAATTTAAGTAATAAATTAGTTAATAAAGTATTAGTTGTTTGACAGTTTTGAGGCAATTTTTTTTCTTATCTATAATAAGCTAATTCCAAAATGCTGCTATTTGCAGCGGTTTTAAAAAAAGCTGATTGAACACGATTTTAAGTTATTTTATCTTTTTAAATAAGCTAATTTATCTTAAATTAACTAAAATAAGCTAATTTCAATTAGCTTATTTGCCAAACATGCCCAATATGTGAATATACTAAAATAATCATAATGTGATAAAATATCAAAAGACCCCCAAAAGCCCCAAACAAGTATACGTTGGAGAGAACCCAATCATCACTCACTCACTCTCACCATCTCTCTCGCGCGAAATCATCCCTCTGATGAGCAGTGTGCACGGCGGCGGACGGAAGTGGAACGGCGGTGGACGACAGCTGGGCAAGGGTGGATAAGCTCATTGTCCATTCTCCATATCTAGGGTTGTTTAAAGTAAGTGGAGCTATATCTTGATTTATAAGTGTAAATACGTGAAATTTGTTTGCTACTAAAAATGCGACTTGTGTAATTTTAAACATTAATTTAATTATTTGTACGCATTTTAAATAAATTAAATGCTTGAGATAATTATTAATATTTTTATCGGGCTATTTGGAACAACAAGCCAAATGGACCTATGATTGGCCAATGTGGACAAGTCCAAATGCAAGACCCACAAAGCCCCATGGCTCAATAATGGATGCTCGAAGTAGGCCGACCCATGAAAATTAATCAAATGTGGACAAGTCCAAATGCAAGACCCACAAGCCTATGATCCAATGGACACTTGAAGCAGGCGAGTCCATGGAAATCAATTAATGTGAACAAGCCCAGATGAAAGGCCCACATGCTCAATGGCCCGATAAAAATGTGGATTGGATCAACCCACCGAAGGGCCCATCATTCACAAACCCTAGAATTTTCCCTCTATAAATAGAGGCACCCTGTCACACGTTAAGGGGAGGTCTTCAAACCACTCTCATTCTCAAAACTCTTGCATTTTGAGAAATCCTACAGCAACGAAGCTCTGCAGAAATTCCAAGAAGTCGGAGAAGAAGCACGAAACACTTCAACGTCTTCAAGGTTGGGGGAATCAAAGGAGTACAAGAAGTCGAACTCATATAGTTTGATTTTCTATATGTTCTTTGATATTAAAATTTCTCTGTAATTTGTAGACGATTTTATTGTGAAATTAAGAAAAGTATTTTGCAGTTTCTTTGTCTACGCATTTTTGCACTTACAGATTTTGGCACGCCCAGTGGGACACTTCTGCCTTTCATCTCCTCCAAACGTCGTCAACAAAATCCAATGGCTTCAAGGAACACCGCCAATAGCAACTCTTCGACATCCGGTGCCGCTATGCTCAACGTCACCACAAGGAACATGAAGAAAGCAATGGAGGCCGCCGATGCTGCGCGCGGAAAGGAAGTTCATTCAGATTTGCCATTGTTGGAAGAGGGAAGCGACAATGCATCGGGATCCCCCACGTCGCCATCAAGCCCGCGTGGTAATCAAGAAGAGACATCCGCCCTGCGTCATGCGGCTGCGATGACAACCCAAGCCACACTCTCGAATAGCAAATTACCAATCTGACCAAGGTCGTGGAAATGCTTGCAAAGATGTTTGAGTTGCAAGATGCGCGGATGGAGCAAATGATGAACAGACTGGATGGCTCAAACGGCGGCCAAGCGGTGAACAAGCTTGTGGACATTCGCGACGTTGAGGAGACTTCCCGACAAGGTGCTAGTCTCCTCAACAAGGTGCCTCGGCGAAGGGAAAGGCAACCGCTGATGTCCAAGTCACCCCTAACGGCTTCATCTCTGTTGATCAACTGAAAGAGTTCATCACTGGAACGCTGAAGGAGGAAGTCTCGGCGGGATCAAAATCCTTCTTGACGTATCTCAAGCCATACAGCGCCCGCATCGACTCATTGAGGATGCCGACAGGCTATCAACCGCCTAAGTTCCAACCGTTCGATGGCAAGGGGAACCCCAAGCAACATATCGCCCATTTCGTGGAGACATGCAATGAAGCGGGAACGTTTGGAGATCACCTCGTCAAGCAGTTCGTTCGCTCGCTAAAGAGAAATGCGTTCGAATGGTACATTGACTTGGAACAAGGCAGCATCGATAGTTGGGATCAACTTGAGCAAGAGTTTCTGAATCGTTTTTACAGCACTCGGCGTACCGTCAGCATGATAGAATTAACGAACACACAACAATCAAAGGGCGAGCCGGTGATTGACTATATCAACCGCTGGAGGAGCCTAAGCGGCTAAGCCTCAACTGCAAGGATCGCTTGTCGAAAACGTCGGTGATTGAGATGTGCATCCAAGGTATGCAATGGGATCTACGGTACATCCTACAAGGCATTCGTCCCCGAACATTCGAGGAGCTTGCAACTCGTGCTCATGACATGGAGCTGAGTTTGGCATCAAGTGGAGCCTATGGTCAGCCCGTTCAACAAACTCGTACAAACAACCGAGTTGAATGGAAGAAGGGAGGCAAGCCGCAGTCAAAGCCGCCAACAAAGGATGCCATGGCAACAAGCGCCACTTTCGTGAAGGTACGTGGGAAGGAGCCGGTGACAAACGACAAGACAAAGCCACCACAAGCTCAACGTCAAAAGTCGACATTGGAAGACAGACGAGCTAAGACGTACCCATTCCTTGATTCCGATCTACCAGGCATCTTCGATGACTTGATGAAAGAAAACCTCATCGAGCTGCCAAGGATGAAACGTCCCGAGCAAGCGGGAATGACCAACGACCCACTATACTGCAAGTAGCACAGTTTGGTGAGCCATACGATTCAAGATTGCTTCGTCTTCAAAGACAAAGTCATGGATCTCGTCAAACAAGGCAAAATCACCTTGGCAGACGAAACGGAGACTGCCAACACCGTTTCCATCCAAGTTGGCTCAATCGAGATCAAAGTTCCCGACAAGTCCACGACGTGCAACACCGTCTTCGAAGTTGGAAGCACGTCGAAGCAAAACCACACCAAGCAAGTTGAGGGCACCTCGCATCTCAACGAATGCATGCTTTCCATCACATTCAATGACGACGACATGCCAACAGAGCTGGAAAATTCGAAGGCTCACAATCGACCATTGTTCGTCATCGGGTACGTAGACAACAAGCGAATAAACCGGGTTCTGATAGATGGAGGTTCCGCCGTTAACATCATGCCACTTCACACCTTGAAAGAATTGGGCATTTCGGTGGAGGAACTATCCAACAGCAAGATGTTGATCCAAGGTTTCAACCAAAGGGAGCAAAAATCCCTTGGCGTAATCCGAGTCCGTCTACAAATTGATGACATGGTTGCAAGCATGTACTTCCATGTCATTGACGCAAGCACATCATACAACATCCTTCTCGGTCGAACATGGATTCATGAAAACGGCGTCGTCCCTTCAACATGGCACCAGTGCTTTAAGTACGTGCACAACGGCATCGTCAAAAGGGTTATCACCGATGACAAACCATTTGCGGTGGCTGAGTCCTACTATGGAGACGTCAAGTATTACCTCGATGCGTCCGATGATAAGACATCTTCTTCGAAAAAAGAGGAACGTAAAGAGGATCAACCAATCCGTGATGATAAGGGAAAATCCATTCTGGAATAGGCATTCGAGGGGCTTACACTCCCACTAATGCCCATTGACCCCGGCACGTCGCAGAAAATAGTGAAAATTCAACTCAAATGTAGTGAGGCACGCCGATTGAAGAACGATAAGGAATTCGGTCCAAAGGCATTCAAGTTGCTCACCAAGTCTGGATTCAACCCAAATGAGCCATCGCCGTTGGGAAAGCTCCCAGACAACAATCGGAAAAAAGGTGATCGAAGCGGCCTGGGATACGTAGCTGAGTTCGACACAGCGCCCCAAACACCGAAAGCGCCCATATTCGTTAAGGCAGAACAAACAGTGAAGGCACCGGTTCGTATCGTCATAAAACGAGCTATAGCCAATTACATCACTGAAGAAGCCAATCAAGAAGATGGCACTCCAAAGGACCAGCATGGACGAAAGTCGGTGTTTGATCGTATTCGGTAGCCCGTCGAAAGAAGAGCAGAAATGGAGTGTCCGCGATAGGCTTAGGTCAACAAAGACAGCCGAACGCAAAGAATCCGTCTTCCGCCGGCGTGGAGCAAATGAAGAAGTGAAGCCAACTGCTTTCGATAGACTTAGGGCTGTTGCCAAAGAAGACCCCGCAAAATCTGTCTTCACAAGGCTAGGTTCTACAAAACGCCAATCACAAAACAGAGCATCGGCAAGCAAAGAGCGGTCTCCAGTGAAGCAAGGAATAATGGACGACCCGAACTACGGCAACGATGTGAGAAGCACCGTACCTTCCCGCATGAAACGTCAAGTTGAGTGGACTGTCTCATCCGACGAATGGCTAAAGCTCAAGAAACGGACCATCATCTTCACAAAGCATGACGAAGATGATCAAGCTGACAAAGTTGAATCCATTCATCATATCACCATTGACTGCGGTGAGCCAAGTGAAGAAGACGCCAACGCAGCACCAATGCAACTTGAGGAAGAAATCAAGGTCACTGTGGATGAACTTCGTGAAGTGAACTTAGGAGATGAGAAAGATCATCGCCCGACGTTTATCTGTGCCCTACTGACCATAGATGAAGCGGAGAGGTACGTAGCACTGCTCCAAGAATTCAAAGACGTCTTTGCATGGTCCTACAAAGAAATGCCCCGTCTGGACCTTAAGATAGCCATCCATCGCCTTGCAGTGAAGAAAGATGCACGACCCGTGAAGCAAGCACAACGGCGGTTCCGGCCCGAACTTCTGCCACAAATTGAAGCTGAGGTGAACAAGTTGATTGACGTTGGCTTCATTCGTGAAGTGCAATATCCCACCTGGATCTCAAGCATCGTCCCGGTGAGGAAGAAGAATGGACAAATCCGAGTGTCTGTGGACTTCCGTGATCTCAACAAGGCTTGCCCAAAAGACGAATTCCCGTTGCCGATCACCGAGTTGATGATTGATGCCACCACGGGACATGAAGCATTATCGTTTATGGATGGGTCTTCTGGCTACAACCAAATAAAGATGGCGCCCGAAGATGAAGAAATGACTGCATTCCGGACTCCTAAAGGCATATACTGTTATAAAGTTGCCCTTTGGCCTAAAGAATGCGGGGGCAACGTATCAACGTGCCATGCAAAAGATCTTCGATGACATGCTGTATAACTTGGTTGAATGCTACGTCAATGATCTCGTAGTAAAGACAAAGGAACGAGTCAATCACCTGCAAGACTTGAGGACTGTGTTCGAACGCCTACGCAAGCATCAACTGAAGATGAATCCGTTGAAGTGCGCGTTTGGCGTGTCCTCTGGAAAATTCCTCAGCTTTGTTGTACGGAATCATGGAATTGAAATCGAGCAAGCCAAAATTGACGCAATCTTGAGGATGCCGGAACCATGGGATATCCACGAGTTGAAGAGCCTTTAAGGAAAGCTCGCATACATCCGGAGGTTCATTTCCAATCTAGCTGGAAGATGCCAACCGTTCAGCAAGCTTATGAAAAAGGGTATTCCGTTCGAGTGGGATGAGTCCTGCAAAAAAGCGTTCGACAACATCAAAGCATATCTGATGAAGCCGCCAGTGCTAGCTGCTCCAGTGATCGGACGGCCATTGATCCTGTACGTAGCTGCCCAAGAAAACTCTGTTGGCACCTTGCTGGCTCAAGAAAATGATGGGGGCAAGGAAAACGCACTATATTATCTGAGTCGGATGATAACGCCAAACGAGCTTAAGTTCTGCCCAATCGAAAAGCTTTGTCTAGCCTTGGTCTTCGCCATTCGTAAGTTAAAGCATTACTTCCAAGCTCACACTGTACATCTCGTATCAAAAGCAAATCCTCTGAAGCACGTATTATCACAGTCGGCTTTTTCTGAAAGACTCTCACGATGGTACTTGTTATTCCAACAGTTCGAGATCGTATACGTACCTCAAAAGGCCATCAAGGGACAAGCCCTGGCTGACTTCCTAGCAGATCATCCGATACTTGCTGAATGGGATCTTTTTGACGACCTTCCGGACGAAGATGTGATGCTAACTGAAGCTGGACAACCATGGAAAATGTACTTCGAAGGAGCTGCCTACAAGGAATGAGCTGGAGTAGGAATCGTCTTCGTCACTCCAACGAGTGAGATCTTACCTCATTCAATTACCCTCACTAGAAATTGCTCCAATAACGTTGCTGAATATCAAGCACTGATCTTGGGACTCGAAATGGCAGTCGACGCCAAGCAACTGCATCTTCAAGTCTACGGCGACTCCAAGTTAAAAGTCAACCAGCTACTTGGCGAATATGAAGTCAAGAAGCCGGATCTGGTACCATATTACAAGTACACACGTAGATTGATGGCATATCTCCATGTTGTGACGATTGAACATGTCCCAAGAAGCCAAAATCGGCAAGCTGACTCCATTGCAAAGCTGGCGTCAACGCTTACCTCTCCAGAAGACAAGATGAGTATCACGTTAACTAAGGGATGGGTGATGCCTCCAGTTTTTTAAGAAGATGATGAGTTCGACGAGAATATAGCCTTAGAAGTGTTTGAAATCGACGAAGAAGAAGATTGGAGACAACCTTTGGTGGACTACTTGCAGCATCAACAACTACCTGAAGATCCAAAAAGGAAAATCGATATCCGGAGACGTGCTGCTCGGTTCTTCTACTTCAACGACACCTTGTGCAGAAGGTCGTTTGAAGGACTGCTTCTGTGTTGTTTGGGCTCTGTTGAAGCTGCTC
The DNA here is from genome assembly GCA_030278955.1 of Hygrophila difformis. NCBI lineage: Eukaryota > Viridiplantae > Streptophyta > Magnoliopsida > Lamiales > Acanthaceae > Hygrophila > Hygrophila difformis. The sequence continues at coordinate 43,368,954 of JAOANR010000009.1, forward strand.
AAGCATTGGAAGAAGTACACGCTGGGATTTGCGGTGCACACCAATCAGGGCCGAAGCTACATTTTCGCATCAAGAGAATGGGATACTATTGGCCGACGATGGTTAGAGACTGCATGGAGTTTGCCCGAAAATGCCAAGCTTGCCAATTTCACGCCAACTTCATCCACCAACCGCCTGAGCCGTTGCATCGAACTGTGGCATCATGGTCGTTTGACACATGGGGCATGGATATCGTTGGACCACTGCCGAAGTCTTTCGGGGGGCATGGCTACATCCTTGCTGCTACGGATTATTTCTCCAAGTGGGCTGAAGCTGCACCCTTCAGAGAAGTCAAAGGGGAACATGTAGCAAGTTTCATCCGAGTCAACATCATCTACCGTTATGGCGTCCCACATTACATCATGACAGACAACGGACGATCATTTGTCAAAAGTACAATCACCAAGTTGTGTGAGAAGTTTGGATTCATTCAAAGGAAGAGCTCTGCGTATTATCCGCCGGCAAATGGACTAGCGGAGGCCTTCAACAAAACCTTATGCGGTTTGTTGAAGAAAGTTGTCTCCAAGTCAAAACGAGACTGGCATGAAAGAATCAATGAAGCTCTGTGGGCATATCGCACAACTTTTCGCACACCCATCAAGGCAACGCCATACTCATTGGTCTATGGAGTGGAAGCTATGTTGCCACTGGAAACGCAAATCCCGTCGTTAAGGGTCGCCATCCAAGAGGGGCTCACTGAAGAAGACAATGCCCGGCTGCGTTGGGAAGAATTGGAAGCCCTTGATGAAAGAAGGCTCGAAGCACAACAAAGATTGGAATGCTACCAAGCCCATCTGTCCAAGTTCTACAACAAGAAAGTCAAGGCACGTTCGTTCCAAGTCGGAGATCTCGTCCTCGCCATACGGAGACCCATTGTCATCAACTATCGCAGTTGGAATAAATTCTCCTCCAAATGGGATGGACCATATGTCATCACGGAGGCCTTCACAAACGGAGCCTACATGATGATGGATAACGACGGAGTGAGCATCGGACCAATAAATGGACGATTCTTGAAGAAGTTCTATGCTTGAAGAATGCACAAGTCATGCTCATTGACGCACGAGCCTAAACTGCACGTTACAACCAAAAAAAAGAAAAAAAAAACATAAAAAATTGTAATACTCCTGGCCCGCAAGAGTATAAACTGTGTACGGCTCAAAATAAACAAATTCAATTTGTTTTGAACTACGTAATGACTTGATCCCTTCGCAGGGTACGTAGGCAACTTGGAAATTATTTTTTCTAAGTTCAGTCATGGCATAAAAAAAAACCAGGTGATTGGATTAATTATGTTGGTCCATTACTTGATAAAAAAAAAGTGTGTAATTGGGTTAAGTTAATCCATTACATAAAAAAATTTAAGTAAATGGGTTGATTAAATTTATTCCATTACTTGAAAAAAAATAAGTATTTGGATTGATCAAATATAATCCATTGCTTGCAAAAAAAAAGTATTTGGGTTGATTAAATCCATTACTTGATAAAATAAATTTTAGCATATGAGTTGAATGGGTTATTATATTAATCCATTACTTGGTTTGGAGAAGCTATATGGCTACATCCACTAAAGCACTTAAGTTTTAATTAAAGTGTTTTAATGTTCAAATTTGAAAAATGCTGAAGCTAGAAGGGCTTGCAAGTACATTCATGATGTAAGTTGCACAACAAGGGATAATGAAGAAGTAGGACCTTTATTTCACTAAGTGATCAAGATACAAATTTCATGTGAACTAAGCAATATGAAAGAACAAAAGAACAAAAGAATGGTGAAACTAGAAGGGCTGTAAATGTAGCAACTCCTCTCGGGACCTATTGACAGCTGCTTCCATCATCTTCAAGTTGGTAGAGTCTTCGGCGGAGGGGCCCGGAGAACTCTTGATCTTCAAAACGACCGCCTCTTGAGATGCGTGAGCCTCGCTAAGAACTTGTTCATCTCTTCTAGCTCGCTGAAGAGATAAATCCATTTCGGCCACTTGTCTCTTCAATTCTTCTAATTTGGCGCCCAACTCTTTAACTTCCTTCGTCTTGGCTTGCAACTCATCGTCTCTCTTGGCCAGCTCCGCTTCGGCTAGTTGCAGCGACTCTTGCGACTCCACCTTGGTACGCAAGTCCTGAAACATCGTAGCTCCATCGAAGAAACGGTGCAATGATAACTCCAACCGAGATGTGTCCTGCCTGCAATCCCTCATTGAGCTAAGAAACTCATCCGCTGCAGCTCGACCCCTCGCAAGTTTCTCCAAGGGCGCGTTCTCAATTATGTCTCTCACTACATCCCAATAATAGCTCATTATCTTCCAACTTGCTTGCCTCTTCATCTCATCAGGGGTAATAATAGTTGTTGCGGGAGTAGGCGTACCCAAGGGACGCACCACGGGAGGTGCCAAGTGTGCAGTAGGATCGGCCACAACTAAAGGGAGGGCCAGTGATGGCACTGCATCTTCTCGAGGAACGCGCGGGGTACGTGTCAAGGGTATAGGAACACTGGCACTGCTTCCTGCATCAAGGAATAGAACAAAGCCATCAAAACTTTCATTTAGAAGTTCTGTTAAAGGTGCTTCTTCCTCAAAAATGCATGAAGGGATACTAAGATGGTCTAAGTTAAAAACCTCATCCCTCCCTTCATCAGAAAAAGATAAAGCATAAATTACTTCTTTGTTTTTCAACAGAGGGTTGTGCTGGCGAACGCACTGCGTTTGGGGCAAAGTTGGGCGACAGTGCTTCATCATTGCTAACACGGGCAGCGGAGTTCGAATTGTTGCTAGGCGGATCATGACAGCGGGACCACCACTTGGCATAATCACGGCTTGTCGAAAGAATGGAACCCGATACACCAGGATATGTAAGAGATGCCTTCGTGAGAAATTGGGTGCTCATCAACCATAACCGGTATAACTCACTCGGATCTCCACAAAGGATCTCTTCCTTCAATGGCCCCGGGATGTGCTGACAAAACCCGAACCTCCGGCTAAAACGATGTGGACTATATGCCTCAACAACACAAGAAGAACCGCATCTAAACGTCAAGTAACCCGGACGTACACAGATAAGAAGGTCTCTTCTGGAGGACTTGATAATGGACTCATTGTCATGAAAGGTGAAAGGAGCCGTCGCAGTGTCGAATCGGAAACACACTAAAGAATAAGGCGAGATGTCAGTAAACAACCTCTGGGCGGAAGTATAACTGATACGTCTAAAGGCATCTACACCCGAAAACCCCACCATGGGCGGGTTCCCCGCAATCTCCAGCCAATCATGCGTCGGAAAGTGTACCGCAAGCCATAGATAAACAAAGTGAAGAGGAAAAACTGCCTTGCACTGCTTCAAGTCAGTGGACGTGCATATCATCCTCAAGCCTCGGTATATGCTCGCCAACACGGGGATAGCCAAGGAAAACTGTGTGCCACGCGCCATGCGGCTGGCAACTCGAAAGACAGATGGTCGAACCATGCCCTACACGGCCATGGGGAAGCGCAAATCCACAAATCCAAGCAGAAATGAATGCTGCTCGATAAAGCTCATCACGGTAAGCAACTTCCACGCCTAGAAAATCCATCTTGCCACTAACATGCTCTTGCAACTGCGTTTTGATTACAGTCCCACTTGGGATGGACGGCTCCTTAGGCGCCCTCCCTCTCTTCTTTTGAGGCTGAAGTGTCGGGCTAGAATATTTCCTGCCTTTCCCAAACCAAAACTCCACCCACGCCGCAATGGAAACCGCCTTATCCTTTTTGCAGATCGAGTGGTATGCCAAAAACAGATATCTACAAGCAAAGGAAAACAAAACTTAAAAAAAAGAAGAAAAAGAAAAAAAGAGACCGAAATGATAATTGGAGCGTACCTGCAACTAGATGGGGTTTGGTCGTTCCCATAGTTCAGGGTCTTGTCACTCGGCACAGCTTCGTCATAAAACTCGCCCTGTAAGGGAAGCCTAACCAGCTCATGGATATCCCACAATGAAGGGGAAAGCTCACTAATGGGAGTACAGAAAGTGTTGGTGCTCGGACGCCACCGTTCAAGAAATGCGCGAAGTACTCCTTTGCTGCAGTAATATGTGAAGAGCGAAGCCTGTACACCATCATAGATCTGCGCATAACTCAAATGCTGCTTGTGGTGACAAAGCATATGCTCAGTCCACTCCCAATAACCAGGGTAGAAACAAAACATGCCGAACATGGAGTCTGGGAAATTGGCATCGGTGCTAAGATCCGGGATCGCGTTCAGGTGAAATGGCTCGAGCTCACGGCTGCCTAATTTGTGAAGAGTAGATCGAAGTGAGAGGGCAGTCTCCTCGCCTTCTGATCCATCCGCTCGCACAATTTTCCATACAGACCTGCGAGTCCAATGCTCCGGGTGTTCAACATCAACCCCCGAACGAGGTGGTGTCACTAAAGTGTCGATAAGGATACGAGTCTGGGCATCCTTATCACGACCAACTATAAAATGATTCCCGTCACTCCGGATAAATTGTTTAGCCATGGCGTCACTGCAAAACAAAAAATCAGGAAAATTGGTTATCTTCCAAGAAAATGGGAGTTATTTTCACGAAAAAGAAAAGGCAAAAAAAAAGAAAAAAATACATTTGCAAGATAAATGCAATGTTATTTTTGAATGACATGAAAAAAATATTGCAAGATGAACGCAATAAATAAAAAAATGCATGTCAATTTTGGAAATTAATTTTAAGTTCATTTAAAATTTTTGAACTTAGAATTAAATTCTCCCAAAATCCAAATTTGGGCACTACAAAAAAAAATGAATATTTACATGTAAACAAAAGATATATGTTAAATATTGTTTGGAGTTAATTTTAAGTTCATTACTAAATTTTGGACTTAAGATTAAATATTTTGGGACCTATTCTCAAATACCAAAGAAATTGGGAATAAAAGTTGGTCTTCTAAATAGTCTAGGTGTCAATTCTAGATTATTTAAACACCAAGGGTTGGAATTCTAGGATTAATAATGTTTGGGGGCAAAAAAGCAATATGGCAAGATTTTATCCCTTTCTTCCCCAAAGTCAAAAAAGGGCACAACTAATTCCTCCCGAATCTGCCAAAAGAAACGCAGCCCATGTGTTGTTCAATTAGAAAAAAATTGGAGCTCTCATCCCGGCAATGAAGACGCAGCCTTCCCCAACGCAGCCTCCTTCTCCAATTCCAAATCTGCACAGCTCATTTCCACTCTCCAAAACTCGCAGCTACTCCGGCATGGTGCAGCAGCGGTAAAGGCAAGAGAAGCAGCGGAACAGGCAGCGGCATCGGCTCCTCCCTCCGGCGGCGGCTGGAGAGCAACGGCGGCGCGGGCCCTCTCCTCCGGCCTCCTCCTTCACAGCGACGATATCAAACGGGTACCAGCAGCGGCAGCGGCGGCGGGCGTCTCCTCCCTCCGGGCGTCCAGCAGTGGCGAGAACGGCGGGCACGACGGCGACAACAACCGCGGGCAAACAACGACGGCTGCCGGGCGGGCTCCATCGCGCGGACTCCCAACGACGACTACATCCGCGAACTCCGGCGTGGCATCAACGACGAGCGACAGCGGCGGCAGAGCGTTCCTCCTCGCGGGCTAGGCGATGACGGCAGCAGGAGCGGCGTCTCCATCGAGCACGAAGACACGGCGGCGGCCTCCTCCCCGTCTACCGAACTCCGCAATGGCATTGGACCTTCTGAACAAATAACGGTTGAGGCGAACAGGCGAACGGCAGCGCCGTCGCCAACCCCGACATTGTCAAAGGCTTGTTGATGGCGGGTAGATTAAGGATTGAGGCCAGCGCCGTGTGACCAACCTCCCATCTCAAATCAATAAGGATGTTGAAGTAGAAAGTTGGGTGAAGATGTTGGGTCGGGTGTTCTGTCTGCTTAATGTTTGATTGAAAAAAAAAAAGGACAAACAAGAAAGCAAGAAATAGAAACAAACAGAAGAAAAAGCAGACAAAGAAAAAAAAAAAAAAAAAGGCAGAAGACATGTAGGGATATGATTAATTAGGCTACGAAGAAAGGTATGGCATGGATTTTACCTGGTTGCTAGCTTCTTGTTGCCTGCAGATATGCTCCTTGATTTTGCTTATTAATTCACCTACGGATGATTAATTGAGCAACAAAATTAGTTTGGTTTTGAGGATATTACCGTGGTTGTGCTAAAAAAATGAATTACCTTGTCTGCTCTTGCTTGCCGGCTGCTTGGAGTCCAAAGTTTCGACCGATCCCTTGTTCAGATGGGGAATTTATAGAGGTCCATATAAATCCCATTAGATATGTGAAGATTTAATTTAGATGCAACCAATTGTTGTGAATTCAGGGATTTAAAGGAAACAAATCAGCTTTGAAGGTAATTAAATCAAGTCCGAATTGGATGTGATTTTTTTAAGCTTTAGACTTCAGTCATCCAATTCAAATTGGATATTAGTTCAACATAAAGCAAAATCCTGATCCAAATATAAGTCCGGACGAATCAGTATGAAATCATATCTTTAAGATTTGGAGCAGATACACTTCAAGGGACGTCATATTAGGAAATTGACTCACAAAAAAAAAGCCATACACGGCAGGGGCTTGTCAATTGAAGATTTTTTTTTTGGCACCAACCTCACGTGCCAACCTAATGAATTTTGATGATTTTGCTTCTGCCAAGGAAAAAGAGGCCAGTAAAAAAAAAAGGAGGAAAAAAAAAAAGAAGAGAGAAATATTTCGAGACTTGTCTACGTCTCTAATATATTATTTCGCCCTAAACAAGTCTCGAGGGGCATCTGTAAACACGTGAAATTTGTTTGCTACTAAAAATGCGACACGTGTAATTTTAAATATTAATTTAATTATTTTTAGGCATTTTAAATAAATTAAATGCTTGAGATAATTATTAATATGTTTATCGGGCTATTTGGATCAACAAGCCAAATGGACCTATGATTGGGCCAATGTGGACAAGTCCAAATGCAAGACCCACAAAGCCCCATGGCTCAATAATGGATGCTCGAAGTAGGCCGACCCATGAAAATTAATCAAATGTAGACAGGTTCAAATGCAAGACTCACAAGCCTATGATCCAATGGACACTTGAAGCAGGCGAGTCCATGGAAATCAATTAATGTAAACAAGCCCAGATGAAAGGCCCACATACTCAATGGCCCGATAAAAACGTGGATTGAATCAACCCACCGATGGGCCCATCATTCACAAACCCTAGGATTTTCCCTCTATAAATAGAGGCACCCTGTCACACATTAAGGGGAGGTATTCAAACCACTCTTATTCTCAAAACTCTTGCATTTTGAGAAATCCTACAGTAACGAAGCTCTGCAGAAATTTCAAGAAGTCGGAGAAGAAGCACAAAGCACTTCAACGTCTTCAAGGTTGGGGGAATCAAAGGAGTACCAGAAGTCGAACCCATATAGTTTGATTTTCTATATGTTCTTTGATAGTATTAAATTTTCTCTGTAATTTGTAGACGATTTTATTGTGAAATTAATAAAAGTATGTTGCAGTTTCTTTGTCTACGCATTTTTGCACTTACAATAAGTAAAAATGTTTGTTTTATTTGGGAATGTCTCATGTGTAGATGGTGTATTGGTGGGTACTTAGAAACTAATACTCCCTCCGTCTACCTTTAGTTGTCTTGTTTGATTAGGCACTGTTTATTATTTAACTTTGACTCAATATTATTACAAGTATATATTTGAAAAAAATAATCCAATTGCGTTTTATTAGAATCATAAAATCATATAGTTGTAAAATAAATATTTTATATAATTACTTGTTCTACATATTTTGAGATATTAACGATTGAAAATGTGCATTGGATTGTGTGTAGAAATGAAACAAGACATGTTTAATTAATGGGACGGAGGGAGTATGATTTTTGAATATTGCATGTTTTGGTTCGTTTGTGTTGGTTATGTTTGGGTGAGTATTTGGTATTATTTGGGGAAATGGTTTGGGTGCTGGCGGCCTGTAGGTGATGGCACATTCAAAAGTGATGGTATGTGTATATGAAATGATGTGTGAGTATCAAAAAGTGATGGATGGAGATTATGAACAAAAAACTAATAAAAAGATAAACTACCGTCTATATATCACTTTAAGGCTTATACATCACTTTACAAAGGGCTACACATCATTTTTAGCGCTGTTTGCACCTGCTGGCAATTGTTATGCCATTACAGAAACCGGATTGTTATTTGGGTGAGTATTTCGTTATTGTTTTTGATCCAATTTATATGCATAAATTTCAACAATTAAATTATTTCTATATGGAAGGGAATTATGAAATCTGATATGCATTTTCATCGAATCAAATACATTGGCGATTTGGATTGAAAAGAGTTAGAAAATTCAAATCTCTTACAACTCATAATTTATCTAGTGAACAATTAGTGGAATTATGAATGTTATTTATTGTAGAGAAATCACAATTAATTAATCCATATAAAAAAAATAAAAATTGGGGATGAGTAGTTGGGACCCTATCGGAAATTCGAGTTCAATGTTAAAACATGATCCCGACCCGAATATTTCAATAGGATCCAGGTACCCAATTAACCCACATCATGCAAGCTAACAAGGCGGGCGTTTTGTAAGCCGGAGTGAAGTGATTTTCCTTATCATCCTTCTCCCTTCTCCTACATCCTTTCTACTTATTTTGTTTTCTACTGAAGCTTTCCGCCATTGCTTATGCGTTGTCGTTTACTAGTAAGTATAATGTAGTAACATTTTTGTAGATCAATCCAATCTCTTATTGAAGTGGGTTGTACTTGACTAAAATAAAATGAGAACCCAACTAGATCGTATGAATGAAATGCAATAAATGGCACTGCGAACAAATGGACAGATAATAATGTCGTCAAGGGCATGCCATTCCACATAACCCATAAGATAGCTAAGGCCGCATTCAACGATAAGCACAACACCACGTGCATCTTTATGTCTCCATGTGGACCAAATTTATCTTTCATGTACCATATGCCCTTAAAATCCGGTTACCATACAACCCCTTGAATACTATACATATGCAGACATCACATATGACATTTCTCTCATCACATACAACATCTTTCACAACACATATTCATCGATCTCACACACGCACAAAACATTATTCCATTACATTAAACATCTCTATCATCACATACATAAAGTATGCATGTGCAGATGTATGTACGAAAAGGAACAGAGGGAGGTATAGCATTGGCGGGGGCATGGCCCCCTCAAAATTTGAGATATTAATAGGATTATTATAATGTTAAAAAATATACTCCATATACTAGTTGTGGTTAAAAAATTGAAAATTTGTCCGCGCCCTCTTAAATTTGGTATTAATTGCCAAAGAAAAAAAGAAAGTAAAATTTGAGGATATTTTGTACCTTAAAAAAATTATACTACTTCGATGATCAAGATTTATTTTCTAAAAATTAAAATTAAAATAGTCAATAATCTATATATTCATCCTGCTTTAGTCTTAATGTTTCACTATCCCATCTTTCCCCTCATCGTGTTGTTGATGCCCCTGTCGCACAAGTCACAACCACAGGGAAGTTGTCCCAATCTCATTTTTAATCATAACATATTTAAATTTTGATATGTATATTTTTATTACCAGTGACTTAATTTTCATTGTTTATGATACAAGTAATGTTGTTTATGTTTTATCTTTTATACCTTGCTTTTGGATGACTTCGCATAATTGCGTATATACAATTCTTTTAAATTCAAATTTTTGCAAACTATTTTATTAAAGAAAAGTGACTTATTCGTTATTTTGCACTTTGATATACCGAGAAGACAACTAATGGGAAAATTTATTTTATGATGCTCTCTACCTATAGTATAGAATTTAATAACAATTGAAGTCTATGGAATTATCCTTATTATTATCAATGATCTTTAATTTACCATTATCCTTTAAACTAAACAAATGAAGAAAAGTGAAAAAATTGATTCTTTTGTTAAAAGCAAAAATCCAAAAGGATCAACATTTCAAATAAATCCATCTATATATATACTAATCATTTCACTTGAGAAAGTGGCCATATCAATCTCAAAGACTTAAATATTAATAAAATATTTGATATTCAGTCATTAGAGCGAGATCCGGATTTGCGGCTTCCAATATCTAAGGTTTTCAAATTAACAAGCTTAATAAAGTTAAGAGAGCTTATATCATGGTAGGTCTTTGGCCCCCCTATTTGTGTCTTCTAGCTCCGCCCCTATGCACCAATGACACATGACCCCTATATGCCCTTATATTTCCACTGGGAAAAAAATTTATATCGTTCCATAATTTAAAAAAATTTCAAAACAGTACCACAAATATTGAATTAGACGAATCCGTCCCATAACTATACTAATCATAGCCGAACCCGTCCATGAACCCGGTTTTTCGCTAATCGACGTCGAACCCGTCCCATAACGACTACCCTAATCATCGCCGAACTCATCCCTCCATTAGGGAAGTATGGGACGGGTTCGGCGATGATTAGGGTAGTTATGAGATGATTTCGTCTATTTCGATATTTGTGGGATGGTTTTGGAAATTGAGAAAACTTAATGGACTAAATGGTTTTTTTTTTTTTTTTTTATTTCGACCTCGAATCTGTATATTTGTCAAAGACTAAATTTAATTTAAATAAGAATAGACACAATATTCATAAACTAAACTATTAGTAATATTCAAATAACATTAAATTCTCTTATATACGTTGAATACAATAGTTAAGATATGGTAGCATAAGTATCAGGAAGACACGAACATAATAAAAATTAATTAGAAAAAAAGAAAAGTAAATGACGAGGGATATCAACAATTTCAAACTCAACATGCTTTTCTTATATAAACCAAGGGGAATCGCACGCCAACAGTGGTGGATCCAGAAATTTTTTTTAATGGTGTGCCAAAAAAATAATGGAAGCTATGTTGAAATAAGAAATTGTAGTCTTAAAATATCAATTTTATAAATTTATAGCTTAGAAGGAGCACACCAAAAGAACCGCGTAAGAAAATACATCATGAAAGCAAGTGGTTCTTAACGATGAGGTTCGGCCGAATCGGAACTGCTTTGGTTAGTAATGATCCAACTACGATAAGTATTCTTGGAAGAAAAATCGGTAGTCTTTTTCTTCGGCTGACCATAAGACGCAACACCAAGGTTGTCTCCTCGAACGAAGAGATTCAGGAGGAGCTTAACATCTTGAACCGTAAGGCTCATCATGCCCCAGGAGAAACAGAAGCAATTTATTGTAGAGTTCCAGAAACAAAGAAGCGCTTGAATGAGACGAAGATCAACAGGGAAGGGTTCGATGCTTAGTTGAATAAAATGGAGAAGACCGCATTGAATCAAGACTTACGACAATGGGGTTCAAGATGATGGTACCAAGCTACATACTCAGCAGGTGCCGCCGGCCAGGTGACAAGTGATGGAATGAAAAGCCTTGAAGAAAACCACGGTGCGTACAGCGGGATGGTCCGATTCTCAAAAATACGAGCGGTATACTCGTTAACTTCTTCGGGAATCCCTAGTGGACCTAAAGAGTAGAAACCTTTAGGGATGCGGGGGACCGCTGAACGAGGAGTGGACGACTTTTCGATCTTCATAATTTGAGAAGAGGGAACGGAAATAAACCGCGAGTCCATGGGAAAAAGAAGGATTGAATAAGAAAGGGAGCTAAAGGAGGGGAATTGTAGAAAAGAAACGGTTACTTGAAGAAGTAGGTTAGGGAGAAAGGCGCAATGATGACAAAATTGCGGGATACTGAGAGCAATGATAACCGGATTTTTTGGGAAACATGCTGGCAGCCGGCGTTATGAGAAATCAATTACTTGGGTTGTTTCTATCTGAAAGCGAGCCCAAGTAAAGAGGGCATCTGTTGTAGCCATCCAAGTTGATGGGTCAAGATAGGCCAGATAATTGGGCCAGGAGGGATAAGTATTTTGAGCCAAGAATAAAAAGAGAAATAATCGTCAACGCCCAAGTCCAAAAGCCGAGAAGGATCAAAACCAGGAACAATGAGTGGGTTCAGCCGAAGCAAACAAATGTGAATTCGGCCGAGAGAGGAAGGGAATACTGATCGGCTTTGGGGACAGTTGAGAAGTGGTTATTCAGCTCCACTGCTCCAGCTATAAATAGGGGATGCCGGGCACAGAAAGAAGAGAGATCAATCCACCATAAATTTTCAATTATGTCAATTTACTTTCTTGTATCTTTTACTGCTTTCCTTTACCAGCTTTCCTAGAGTTAGCCTAATTTGTAGCGGTTACTTTTCTCAAGTCAGCTGTTGCTTCTTAGCAACATGTAGATTTCCTTAGCCTTTTTGGATAATCAGCCATTGTTTCTTAGTAACTGATAGATTTTCCATTGTTCCTCTGTTTTTCCATTGAATTGATTCAATTTCAGTCAAGTTTGGGTACATTATTATAATTTCGGACTCGTAAGCGGTTTGATCCTTTTCCAGCAGCCTCCCTTGAGGAGAAAAAGGTCCTTGGCCATAACCGGTGTCCAAACAAAGGGATATAACCTTCCAACACTCAAAACAATTGACACTGAGTTAATTGGTTATGAAAGTTCCATATAATCGAAGGAAATCCCACAAATATATATTTATGTCCAAATAATACATGCAATAGAATGTATGCTGTCTGCATGCCTTAAAGGGCACGTAATAAAAGGGTGCATGCATGTATGCATGTGTCTTAGAATGAAAGTGACTTGGTGCTTTGTGACGAGGGTTCTCCTCAAAATTATTCATCCCTCCAATCTTCTAATCTTTTAATATGCGCCAGATTCAAAATTACTTGTCCTTCCACCCTAAAAAACATATTCATTTTCGCAGCGATATGTTTTCTTACAGAACTCGAATCCATCATAATAGAAAAAATATTGCATTTTGCGACGAATTGTTTTGTCCCATTAGGATGCTCCAACCCTAAGAATCAACACCAACTTACCTTATTATGAAACCCTAATATTAAAAAAGAAAAAAAAATTATTGTTGCTACAAGAGGTTTTCTTCGAGCTCGAATCGTCGAATATTCTGTCACAATAGCCAAAATAATGTATTCTAAAAGAATTTTAATGATTTACATAGGAAAAATTCAGTCGCAAAAACAAAACTTCCATTTTAGTGGAGTCCTTTCATTTGTGTCCTCACATAAGAAACTACTATGTCGTATAGGAGGCTTGTGTAGTGGTTATGTTGTTCGTGGGAGTGGTTCATGAGCTGATTCAGCTTTGAGCTGAATTCTTAATTTACAATAATTATGTGCTAGTTTTAGTTTATGGGTATTATTACATTAATTAGATTGCTTTAATGAATAATTTAATTTAGGTATGTAATCTTTTCCAATTTAATGTATACAGTATTGTTGGGCCATTCCTTTCTTTGAGGATCGATATTGTCATTTAAAATAATTTTTTTTGTGCAAATGAGTAAACACCCCCTATGTGATTTGTTGGGTCATTCCTTTCGTTGAGGATAGTGTCATTTAAATCCAACATACTTTCAATTGCATGAACTTCCCAGTAGTATGTATGTACCATAGACATAAACGCTTATATGTGCTGTGTATATGATATGTGTGCTTGTTTTATATTATATATGTGATAATTTTATTTAAATGAATGAGTTTATGTGTGCTAATTTTTACTTATATATGTGCTAAGGTTATATGAGAAATAGGGAGACGAGTGCCAGGAGTAAATGAGAAGCAAAAAATACCATTTATGGTAATGAAAACACACTTACCAACTTTAAAATATTAAATTCATAAGTGATTCATACTTGCTATAAAATACTAAAATACATGTCATAGATGCATACTAGTGGCGAAACTGTGCGATGTACAGTGCAATGAGGACGTACAATTGTCCATGGAGAAAAAAAAATAATTATAGATAAGTGTACTTGGGTTCCCAGCTACAACAATTTTTTTTCTATAGGAGTTACTAATAGTAACATATATCTCATTCCTATTCGTGTACATTTCTTTATCACCACCAACATTACCATTATCATCCTTCATGCAAGAAAGAACTAACTGAGGCCAAACAATAAAACATACAGGAATATTATAACAGAACTACAAATTCTCATTGGATTTCAATTGAAGATGAACTAGCAAGACATACCTAAGCAAATAAGCTCTTTTCAACTGCCTCCTAGCTGCCACAAAACTTGCTTGCTTGAATCAAATACCAAAGCTTGTTTATTTCAGCCTAGCAATGTACAGAAATGGATTTGTTGTATACTCACTTTGACTAACTTAGGTATTTCTCCATTCTATTAAAAATAGTGACTGACCTTTTTTTGTACTACCTCCGTCGCACAAAACCACAAACGGAGGGCAACCCTTTTGATTTATTCATTTTTTTGGCATAGCAAGAACAAGTAATTAATTAACTTTTCACACAGTTATATATTTATTTTAAATCATCGATAACTCAAATTCAATGCAAGGCAAAATTGTACGAGATGACTCTGTAAGTACTACATAACAAGACAAGTAAGAATGTATGGATATAGGATAGAAATTATTCCCTTGGATCTCTCTAAATTGAAGTAAAAATCTTACATAAGACATGAATGTGTTGTTTCTCAATTTCAATGTCATTTGAATTGTATCAAAATAAAACTACACGCACACATCTTTTAAATCCAGTCTGTAAAGACCTTATGCCACTACTGCAATGTGGAACAAGCAACTCACCTGATGAGCTAGAAGTCCCATTGAAATGTGCAGGAAACCTTCTATAAAAACCAAGCTAAAGGAAAATCAGTGCCAATGAGCCAACGCATTCACTGCTTCTGGACATTTCCAAAAGTACCACATCCAACTAAGCCAATCAAGGACACAGAAAAACCAATCCTAACACGAGCGGAGGAGGGGATCTTTGGCGGCAACGGGGGCCGAGGGCTTAGACCTACGAAGATGAAGAAGATTCAAGATGAATTTGAGACAACCCAAAACCCTAAACAGAAATTCAATCAAGACCAGGATAAGCTGGGTACCTCTCCGAACACACACAAGGCAAAGTTTCATAGCTTACCTCGATTTCCCGCAACCCCCCCCAAATTGAAACCTACACAAAACGAAGAAACAACCCCCCAAAAAAATTGAACTTTCACTCACCTCGTTGAAATCCATCAAATGCAAGGTCCCCAATCGAACGGAAAACACAACTTCCTCGAACGACACAACCCAAAACACCCCCAATCGAAACCTACATAAACCGAAACAACAAGCCCATTTCCTACCAAACCCCTGAAATCCCAATCGCAACAGCCCCACGAAAAACTATGGATGAATTGGAGGGCGAAATTACCTGAAGCCGCGGAAGTGAAGCGGTAGCTCGTCAACGGCGGCGAAGGAATCCGGAGAGGAGGAGGAAAATCAACCAGATTGCGGGGAATAGCAAGGGTCGGCTGAAGCAGAGAACCGCGAGGTAAGACAGAAATGGCTCTTATATATAGAAGATATATATATATATATATTTACATTTATTATGGTCTTTGTTCTTAAATACAAAAAAAAAAGGTGAAATACAGTTATACACATACCTTCAGAAGAACAGGTGAAAGAAGCAAGCATTCCCTCAAACACTTATGAAGCAAAAAGTAGACACCGAAACCTACCTCAAAAGTCAAATAATGTAGAAGGCTGTTGATAAATTTAAGCATGTTTTGGCACAGTAAGGATGAAACAGAAATTGCTATTCCTTTCATATCAACTCTGCGGAGAACCTACAGTTTACATCCTGATAAGTATCATAACCCAATATCTAGGAGGTGAGACCAAAAAAAAAAAAAAACAACTCATACTTGATGTAATTGCCATGCTGCATAGAGGTGCCAATTCACAAGCTTGCAGTGGAATACACACCGAAATATTAACTGATATTTTGTCAATGCTTTTCTTAAGATAACAAGAGATAATAGCCATTGAACCTGAAATAAATAAATAAATAAATAAAATTTAAAACTATTTCAATGAGAACTACCACATCATGAATAAGGGGCAGAGATCCATCCCCTGGTTGTGTAGAGCCATATCGAGGTTTGATCTGCTGTGTCGGAGGCTGTTGTTGACCTAGTCCGCCAGCAGCTACGAAACCATAAGGCGATGGCTCAGATCCTGCAGAAACTGTTTGTGGTGGACCCACAAATGGCACCTGCATAGGCATACCATTGGGAGCCATTTCAGCCGGAGACTGATTTGACTGACCAGGCAGATAATTAGAGTAGACAACTTGAGAGGAGCCACTGATCTGTGGCTGCATAATTGCCAGCTGTGGTTGAAAATTTCAAAACACGGACAGACAACTCTTCATGTACATGTATAACGGTAATGTATTATAGTTCCCATGCACATAACAAACTTCTAAGTTTTGTGATATAATTTTACCTCAAGCTTTGGCAACTGCTTCAAATCAGTGACATGTGCATCCCTACTTCCATAACTGCAAGAAAAATCACATGAGCATACAATTAAAGATTTACATTACAACATGCTGAGACATGAATTATGTTTCAGATTTGATAGAGTTTCTGTTACCAAACACTGTGAGGTGTTTTATTGTCAGTGCCATAAATATTGTAAAACTTAATTTGACCGGGAAACTCAGCGTTGCACAACAACTTGCGTGTCTCATTGGCCCATTTTAAAATCTCTGTATTGAATGGTAAAGATACATCAACACCATCATAAGTGATCTGCACAAAATGGGCTCACAATCAGAAACTTGTTTTATAACCATACATTATGAATCAAGTAGTGAAAAGTATTGGGATTACAGCCTGAGAAACATTTCCAGTTTCCATTTCAGCTTTACAAATTATCAGGAAGATGATTACAATCTGATTGAAACCGCTTATATTTATTTATTTATTTTACTACAAATAGCAAGAATCATAGACTCATAGCTAATAGCTTACCTTATTGACTGAAAAGGATTCCATAAAAATAGGCACAGCTTCTGCTGGAGGGTAAGACTCTAGCATTACTGTGGAATTTCCATTACTATCACATTTCTGTCTCCAGCTTTCAAGAAGTGGAACATTTTCCCATTGATAGTCTAAGCAAGCCATCAATTCATATATTGAAGGGCATTCAATTAGCTGAAACAAACAGAAACTAACTATTAGTATTTCTCAAACAATTAGTAATAAACAACATTGAAAAAAATTGCCTCACCAAATAAATTGCCACGCTCAGGTTGAAAGAAAGGCAAGGAAATAGAGTTACATAATAAAGCTACTTCGTAGACAAAAGTAAGTAAAGCCTTGTATCAACGCCACTTAAATATTTTCAATGGTATTACATGGGGGCAACAAACTTCATACCAGTTGATGCATGCTCCACTTTGAAATAAAAAAATTTTCTTCCCACCCTTCAACAAATGATGCTCCATTCAATAACGTGGAGGTTATGTATCCAGGTGCACCTATTGAAATTCAAAAACAACCAATTAGATTACTTATGTTGAATAGACTTCAAAAATTTAGAAGCTGCTACAGCACACAGCTAGGCTTCCCTCAGCATAAAATTAGAGAATAAATAAAACTAGGAACAAAAAGTTCCCACAAAATACTCCTATTCTGGAAAATCATATTGATAATCATATATGCACAACTCTAGAATTAACTTCACATTCACATGTTTACAAAAATAATTAGAAGATCAATGGCTGGCACCCCATTTTTAATAACAAGAAAAAATATCATGTGCTGAAAATTTTGGAAATTTCAGTGTTAACAGATGACTAAAAATTAATATATAGTAAATATATATGAGGTATGAGGTATATATATATAGTATGAGGTATATATATATATATATATATGCGAAAAAAATCCTAGTTTGAGAGGATTTATACTTATATACACATAACATAAATATATATGAGTTCGCTTTTACAACAATACTATTTGTGTCATAGGTCGCTAATTACATTCACATATTTGTTTATAATAAGGCTCACGGTTCAAAATTCAAATACTCACTTGCCCATAAGGCAACAGCAAAGCATTAAGGCAAAGTACCACGTACCTCGAAATGGTGCAGCTATTGCAATCCAATTTTTCACATACTTCTCGAGGATCTACAAAATCATGACACTATTAGTTTACAGGTCTTGAAAACGGACAAGAAGAGCAACCTCTAATAGTATAGATTTAGACAATAATACTCGGACATTGCCTTAACTGAATACTTCCTCAGTCCCGGTCCTTTAGTATAATTGCTTTTGAGAACAAAAATTCGGATGAGGTAGATTAGTAGTTAAAGAATGGGACCCACATAATTTAAATGGGTAATTAAATCATTTGTATCTCTTCAATTAGTCATCCAAATTTAATTCTTGTTTTAAAAGTAATGAATTAATCTGGTGCTTAATTAAGTTAGGATTAAAAAATTTAAATAATCCTACCCTTATTTGGATATGGGACTAATGGGCAGGGCCAACCCAAAATGGCAAGTGAAACAAGTGGGATGGCACGGAGGGAATAAAAAAAGAAGTTCATGAATAATGAGCGAATTACATCAGCATGCAGGCTCATAAAACATTTTACAAGCAGACCGCCCATTGAATGACTTATGATATTTATTTTTCTTCCACCAGATGCGGCAAACACAGATTCGAGCTTTGATATCAAACGCTCCATTGTTCCTTTGAGTCTTGAAATAAACCGGTAGAACGATGAGTTCTAAAAATCATCAACAGATGACATATACCCAACAAATATGGGAATGTGAAAAAGTTTTAGTAATTACAGGCCAAATATGAGAAAATTCAATAAAGTTATGAAATCTCCAAAAGTTATTTGCAGGGAGATAAATTTGGACAATATATAATATGAGCAGGACACGAGGAACTACAGAATTTTATCTAATGCTAAAGTTGCAGCATGTAAAAAGGATCAAAGATATCGAACCACAACCCCAAATGACCTGAAACTAAGCCTATAGGATGTTAAATTTATGTGTTGCTGGGTTATTCTAGATAGCAATACGACATAGACTTGCCAATCCATTCTTGAAAAATGGACACTAAGGCAGTATTCTTGCAAGGCATGTATTATTACATATAAGCTGTGAAAACCTATAACACAGAAACCCATTGCTTAATATGGGCTCCAAGCAGCAAAAACATAAAACAATATCTGACCTCAGAAATGTGATAAGTATAACAATGATATGTCTCAATGAAGAATAATGGTAAGATGCTCGATAACAGCCAAGTTTTAGATTTACCTATTGCTTTGGCGGAAATCATATCCAAACCCAAAGAGGTGTGGTTCCCTCTTTGTAGCCCCATTTGAGAAGCTCGACTATCATGTCATGAATAATATACACAATCACCGCCAAGAATCTGCAGAGCAAACAGGTACAGAAACATGAGGCCACTACTACAATGCAACAAGAGAGAAAAGGAAGCCCGATATAGAAAAAGCGTATGGTAAACCTGCCAACAAAAACTAATGATTACAAAGTCCTGAGTTGGACAGTCGGACAGTAAGGAAATAACATAATGTAAACACGATCCACATCTGAATGCACCATCAAATGAACACATTTAAGGGGGGACACTTACCATGTCAGGATCCAATGAGTCAATAGCATACAAGCCATATCTATCCTGGGGTACCTCAATATGTGTGTCACTGCTTAAGTTCACAGTCATACCTGTTTGAAGCATTGTTTTTATCATTTAAAGAAAAATGAGCAGCATAGATAAAGAAGATTATAGCATAAATACAAGTATCATAACACGCATGAAACACACTATTAACTACAGAGTTGTGTACTCATGTTAACAATCAATCAGATTGTGGGTTAGCACATGATAGATTAAGATCATGGAATTTGCCTTTACAACAACTGCATTTTACCAACATCTTACCAATATATCTCAACATAATTCCCATGCTAATTACACAATGCTCTATCAGTAATTTTTCCATCCACAACATATATATAGATCTTTTCAAACTTGGGACTCTTCAGCAATATATTCAAATTCACCTTTGTTTCATATTAATGGACATATTCACAATCATTGGGCCCGAACTCTTAAATGGCACTACCCCCATTTGGAAATATTTGATGATTTAAAGGAAAAAATAGTTCATAAACAAATAAACAAGTGTCATTCTACAATTTCAAAGAAATCTGTTCACTCTTGCAATTATTATTGCAATCAACTATACTACTAACAGAAACATGATGCATCAATAGGGCCCTTTAACTAATCTATAAGTTGGTTTAATATGAGGAATTAGTGCCAAATGAAATATAAGTTATATAACCTAGTTTTGCAAAACGTGCAGTCATTTGATACATACCTTTGCAATTTCCAGAAACAAAGTAGCCAACAAAAATTAGCATCAAACAAAAGACTACGAAAAAAGAACATCTCTAAATAAAGATAATCAAGAACTACATTAGGACTACCTTATTTTTTAGCTTGTCCCAGGAACTGAATAAAGACATCAAATGTTCTTTCATTACTCTAATTGTCAATTTTCACCTCTCAAGAATCGAAGGAAAAAGTGTTTATTGGGAAAGGAGGAACTAAAATTCAAGAGAAGTGGAAGACGCAATGTAGGGCACAGAAAAGGACAGCAGAGATTGAACAATAACCAAAAGGAGGATCTAAAACTAAAGAAAGATTGCAAAAGTAAATTGAAGAAATCGAGGAAGTTAGCGAAATATTAACCAGTTTGAGGATCGAAGCGAGACCAAAGTTTATCCTGGAACTCGTGATCTGCCCCAAGAATCCGCACCCAGACCCTCTCCTTTTTACCGGTCTTGTCGTCTGATAATGGCCAAAATTGTCCATTATTTCCAATCCATTTCCGTGTCTGAGACGGACATTTTCATCGTGATTCCATCTTATTTCAATAAGAAAGCAGTTGAATTTGACAGATTAATGCGAGTTTGTAAAAACATCGAGCCGGTAATAAAAAGACACAAAACATACAATTTTTAATTGTATTTGTGTTAGAAAAATCCAAAAACATGAAAAAAGGAAAAAGAAAAGAAAAAGGAATGTAAAGATGTGCAAAAGAATAAAATAGCCCACAAAAATCCAAAAAGATGGGAAAAAGATTTAAAATCCCACAACTGAAATTTGGTTAGGTGTTAAAGCATAATTCGAATTGTATGCAGTTCGAATTAATTCGAATTGCACAACAATTCGAATTGCTGAAGAGAGCAAAGAATTGATTAAGTGTTGGAAGGGATGCAGAAGTCTAATTCGAATTGTTCAAGTTCGAATTAATTCGAATTAGGGAATGAAGAGAGAAGAAACCCAAAGGCAAGAAGAAGATGCAATTCGAATTGTCCAATTCGAATTAATTCGAATTGGCACAAACAATTCGAATTGCCAACAAGTGCAAGGAAGCCAAGCAGAAACCCTCATCCAATTCGAGAAAAGACCAATTCGAATTATCCTAACAATTCGAATTGATAACTGAAGGCCAAAATCCCAGCTCAATGAAGAGACCTCACAATTCGAATTAATTCGAATTGGTTGAGATAATTCGAACTTCACTCAACAATTCATCCAAAGAAAGGTGTGCACAACATTGGTGGGCCTAAGGTTTCGAAATTTATCTATAAAAGCAGACCCTCCACAACAGAATCAATAGATCAAGAATTTTGCCAAAAATCAGCTTGGGACAAAAAGAACAGCAGGAGGTTCCACACCCCTTAAGGGTTAGGTAGGTAGTTAGTTTAGTTTAGTTTAAATTTCTTGCAAGTAGTGTAATCTTTACATGCTTTGATCGTAGTTTAGTATAGAAGCAGTTTGTATAACCCTTAGAGTAGCCATTTTCCAGAATTTTTACAAGCTTTTTAGTTAGAATAAACCCTACCTTCAACCTAATGATGGTTTTGGGTTCTTTATTTTGCTTTCAAAGTGCCAATACAAGGAAAATTTCCAGAAATGGTGTTATTCATGTGTTATGGCACTCTTTAATGCTTTCCCTAGAAATAAATGCTTAGTATGTTTGTTTGTTTCAACTAGGTTACATTTATTATGTCCTAGTTGACATTCAAACTTAATAAATGCATGCTTGGTGGGTTTTTGGTTTGATTTTGTACCTTAGAGCTTCAAATAAGTGTTCTTAGATTTTAGATGTTTTTAGGTTTGTTAACATTTATTTTTATGCTTTATTTTTCATGCCTTGGTTCTATTTCATGCTGCCTTAGATAACTTGAGTGTTCTTAGTTTACTCATGTAGTTCTTAGATAACTAGATGTTTTAGGTCCTTTGATCTTTGATCCTTTGTTTGTAGAAATAGGGTTTGAATCTTGCCAATACCCACTGGACATGTATTTGGTTTATTTATTGAAAATCTCACTAGGGTGGCTGTGAAATGACATTGATGTGAGATGAGGGATTTAGTAAATCTAAACCCATCATTACAGCACAGTGTTCACCTAACCCATACTTGTGAGAACAAAAATTGTGGTTGCTCGAAAATGTGTAATTCGAATTGAGGCAATTCGAATTATCTCGAATTGCCCAAGAAATTCGAATTGCACATCAAAAAATTCCCTCATGTGGTTTTCAACCAATTCGAATTCTCTAATTCGAATTAATTCGAATTGGTTGAACAATTCGAATTGGGAAGGGAAACCACATTGTATTGCATACCATCCATTCATGCCTTAGTTTATTTTTCCATCTCTTACCAATTCGAATTGTCCAATTCGAATTAATTCGAATTGATGGACAATTCGAACTCACATTCCTCTTGAGGTATATGCCTTAGTCAATTTTGAGCAAGGAAAGGACTTCATCAATTCGAGTTGCCCAATTCGAATTAATTCGAATTGCTCAACAATTCGAATTAGATGATATCTCATTTCTTTGCAAGGATTAATTGGGTAGAATAATACTTCATCCTTCATGCATTCTCAATTCGAATTGCTCCAATAATTCGAATTGAACTATCCCTTCTATTTTGAAAATTCCAAAAACATTTTCTTTCATGATTTGTGTAAGTTGCATGGGTGTAATGGGCCTCGGCCCAGTTCATCTGATTTCTATCCATTACACATTTCAACCCATTAGTATCCAATTATTGTGTGCTTAACACCCACACAATACCAAAAATATTTTCTTACTTTTATATTTTTCTCTTTCATTGTGTGTATGAACGGATAATGAGAAACACCACAGATTAATGTTGGTGAAAGGTCCCTTCACAGGGACATCGACTAACCCGTCTTCTGTGTGTCAATCATTATCTGTTATTTTGCATGATCTGGTTAGTGGTTGGTGGAAGCTTCGGTGAGCGTTCTCTTCAATAAGAGTTTCGATTAGTCACTCAGCCAATTCCTAATCAGATACAGTTTTAATTTTCTTTTTCTTAATTTCTCAACCTGAATTCAAGTTGCAATAGTATCAACTGATGTCGACCAACATCAGTTGAGAAATATTACAGCAAGAAATATGTGGGTTTTTCGTCCACTCACAGACAAGAGAAAACTCAATGACGGCGGTCACCGTTGTTAGGAATTCTTTTTGTCTAAAATCAATCATCTGGGATAATTGGGAACCGGACAGCAGATGTTTGCAGTCCGGAAAACTCCAACTATCCCTGGCACTCTTTTTAGCCGATTTCTTCTCATCTCAGGCTAATCCATCTTTGTGTATCACATTCTGTCTAATCCCACCATATATTTTGGGGTGTTTTATTTTCCTTTTCATATACTGGTATGCATGATACTATTATGTAGATGTTCTGGTCTTATCATTATTTTGGGGATCCTTCCCCTTGGACACAGAAGTCTTGATTTAAATCTGATGTTGCATAATAAACTTCCAACAAAAATTCCTTTATAAAATCCGGATCTGAGTAAGGGATAAATTCAATAGTTATGACTAATTCATATTCCACTGGGGATTGATTTTGAGAGCTTAGAAGCAGAGTCAGCGATTAGGTCTCATCTAGACTGAAAGGATCTGTGTTTTAATTGAGAGTTTAGTACCTGTCTAGGGAATGATTTTTCAAATATTCATTTGCTTCTCGAATTGCTGTGTGTTGGAAATCTGATATTAGATATCGCATTAAGTTAATATCCACTTGGGTGTAGATGAGATGTGATAAATAATACTAGAGGAACAACATATAGGCCTTGGCGAATTTCTAAGGTAGGGTTGAGTATTCCTTCGACTACTATCTTCTTCTGCCAAAGTCTAAAATTGAGTCTTAAGTGAGTGCATCCGGAACAGGTTCATTTCTGGATCTATTTCATTTAGTTTGTATCTCATAACTACCCAGATGTTGTAAGCCCTGTGGCTTATTGATATCTCGGGGGTTCTTGATTTGCATCTGGTCACCAAGACCAGGGGCTCTTCTATACTAACGGAAAGAGACGTTTTTAACGATTCCGAGTGATAGATTTAAATGCTTTCTTTACAGCTTTCTTTACTGCTTTCCTTTAAATGCTTTCATAGAGGTCACTCGGAAGAATTAGGGGCTGTCCATCTGTTAAAAGGTTTGAGAGTTATGGAATGGTTTGGGCCTTGATTTGAAACTTTGGGTGTGACATGGGGGAATGATAGGAGTACTTGGCATGTCAACTAATGATATGTTAGGTGTTGCTTATCCACCACAGATGAATAATGTAATTTCACAAGGCCTGTGAAGGGAGTTATAAGCCTGTGGTATCTTAGAAATTGTTGTCTTAAGAGCATGTAAATTCTTACCGTAAGTACCTGTCTGTTAAAGGGAACATGGTGTAGAAAGCATGAGAGTTAGCTAACTAGAGGATTATCCCCAGCTAAGATCTGTGTATTAAAAATGGAAATTTAATTGTGTTTCATCTGAATCTTGTCCAATCTTTATTATTTCCTCCCTGTCCCTTCTGTCATATTTAAACCTAGTGTAGCATAATTTTATATTGCTTTCGTAGTATAGATTTAATTGCTTTCTTCGATCTAGTTTATCATGCTTTGTAGAATAATTTTTACTGCTTTCATGATCTGGTTTAATTTATGTCAAGTAGTTGTTAGAAAACCTTGCAAAACTTGAAACGAGTAACCGAGTGGAAAATCTTAGTAAACGACGTGGGCCCTGCTTCCATCGCACATCCTCCAGTGAACGATCCGGTACTTACTATAAATTACTGCAATTTTTGACTCCGTGCGCTTTCGGGAGCACAGTTTCTTGACACGAGTAAATAAAAACATAATATTTTGGGAAAATACTCATACAGTGGGAAGATGTTCAAAAGTTTCATGGCAGGTATCTTTTTGACATGAAATTAAGAGAAACATCATGGTACAGATACCAGGGACTTTCAGGGTGACAGACTGAAGGTCAATCCCGGTTGCACCGTGATATTTGTCAAAAGTTTCATGACGGGAAGGACCACAGCGCCATTTGAAATCAAAAGACCCCACATGAGTAATAAAAAGCGGGAATTATAACATATCCTTAAACCCCTTCCCTAAATCATAACTCTTTTCATTTAATAAATCCACACCTGAGATTTCAGAAAATTACTCGTGTTAATGAAACTCGTCAAAAGTTTCATGGCGCCGTTGCCGGGGAGGATGCAGCGCCATTTACTAGGAGAATTACATTCCTGATTTAGTCATAGATAGTTTTTGTATATACTCTTGAACCGTTACTAACCTGGGGGTTGTACAGGTACTGTCAAAAGCTTGATACCAACTGCTTATGCAACGGAGAAGGAGCACATTACCGGAGCTACCGTTCGATCTAGAAATAGAAAGGACCGCTCGCCAACTGAGGGCAGAAGCCAGAAGACGGAAAGAGCAGGAGCATCGGACCCGCACTTCACCTGAAACATCGAGCAGCGATCTATCAGACATGGCAGATAACTAGAACATTCCCCCGATCTTACCCATAGACCAACCACAAAATAACCCTGGTAATGGAGCTGACGGAGGAATGGTAGAGCATCCTAATCGTGCCAACGAAGAGGAGAATCTACCAAATCCCAATCAGCAACAATACCAGCAATTCCACCAACAACCACCACCACCCTTAAACCAATTTCTCCAAAACCAAAATATACCAAACCAACAATACCAAAACCAAGCTTTCAATCCAGATCAGTTTCAGAACAACCCACAAGATCCACATAACTTCCAGCAAGTTCCCATTACCACCAACAGTACCAGAACCAAGCTGAACAAGGAAATCAACAACAGCAGCAAGCAGCAGCAGACTTCATGCAACCAATTGTAGAGCCCTATCTGGATGGACCTGGGAGAGCACACTTTCCCGCACGCAATTTCGAGCTCAAGCCGGCACTCATCAATTTGGTGCAAAACAATCAGTTCTGCGGTGCAAATCATGAGGACCCTCATGATCATCTCCAGACCTTCCTGGAGCTCTGCGACACGAGAAAAAATCAGGGAGTCTCTCCTGATGCTATTAGGCTAATGTTGTTTCCATTTTCTTTATATAGTGGTGCCAGGGACTGGTATAAGTCATTGCCTATCAATCAGAGGAGCACTTGGGCAGACTTGGTGAGGAGCTTTTTGCTGAAGTATTTTCCAGAATCAAAGATTGAGGAAGGACGAGCTAAGATTGGAGATTTTAATGAAGCCAGACGAATCATTATATGATGCGAAAGAAAGATTCTTGGGCCTCATCAGGCGATGCCCCCAACATGGGTACGCACCCTGGGAGCAATTGAGGAAATTCTACGGAGGACTCACCCATCCATGGAGAACAATGTTAGACGCTGCTGGCGGACGACATTTACTCCACCTGCCTATGGACCAAGCTTGGGAGAAGATTGAGACAATGTCTGTCAACAGATCCATCCTAAACACAGATGATAGGAAGGAGGATCCTCCTAGAAAAGTCTTTGCTGTAAGTGAAGGGAAAACAGATTTTGAAAAATTGCAGGAACAGGTAGCTGCGATACAGCTGAGTCAGGATAAAGGTAAGGGAATAGACGCTTCTCAGGCAGGAACCTCATCTGACCAAGTTCAAACACAGCAATCGGGAGTTGTCTGTGGACTGTGTCAGGGACCTCATCCAACTGACACATGCCAACAGATAGCTACCGAGAGCTGTAACTATGCCGGGAACTACCAAAATCGCCATCCCAATCTCTCTTACTCCAACAACAATGCACTTAACGCGCATTTGTTGCAGCCAAACCAGCCCAACCAGTTCGCAAATCAAAACCCACAGCAAAACTTCAGACCTCAGAATCAAGGATTCGTCCAGCAAAGAGTGCAGAACTTTCAAAATCAGAATCAGAATTTCCAACCTCAAATCCAACAGAGGCCTAATCAGAACCAAGGCCAGAATTTCCAGAATTTCCAATCCCAACCTGATCAGACTCAACAATATAACCAAAGGCCACCATCTCGTCTAGAGAATCTGATGACTGAGTTTATAGCCAATCAGAAGGATATAAACCAACAACTACAATCATCAATCAAGAATGTGGAGACGCAAGTCACCCAGTTGGCCAAGGAACTTCAGAACAGAGGGAAAGGAACACTTCCAAGCAGTACTGAAGCTAACCCGCAGTGTAAAGCAATCACACTGCGGGGAGGCAAGACTCTAAAGGGAATTGTTGGATATGGAAAAGAGACGGCCGAGAAGGAAAAGGATCCATTGGAGGGTGAAAAAGAAAATGAAAGGATTGAAGGAGGAGATGGTATTGGACTGGTCGAGGACAAATCAGAAACAGCTATTTCGCAGGCTGAAGCTGCAAAGGGAGCTGAAAAGGGTAGGGTTGAAGGTACAACTTCCTTCTCTTTACCACCAAAAACAAACAATAATAAGTACATGCCAAGGGTGCCATACCCGGCACGTCTTAAAAATAAGGAACAAGATGAAAAATTTAAAAAGTTTTTAGAAAGACTGAAAGCTGTCGAGATCACTATTCCATTGGTCGAAATGATTTCAGAAATGCCCGTCTATGCTAAATTTCTTAAAGAAATAATTTCAGGGAGGAGAAAAGTTGAGCAGGAGGAAGTAGTGATTTTGAACAGCAGCTGCAGTGCCATTATCCAAAGAGTGCTACCGGAAAAGAAGGAAGATCCAGGATGTATTACACTGCCGATCCACATTAGGAAAACTAATGTTGGAAAAGGATTGTGCGATCTGGGTTCGAGCATCAACGTTATGCCACTTGCCATGGTGAAACGTCTTCACTTGGGAACAATTGAACCGGTTACAATGAAGCTACAGCTGGCAGACCGATCAATTACCCATCCAATCGGAATCCTGAAGGACGTAATTGTCAAGACGGGAGGGACCCTCTTCCCCGTCGACTTCATTATTCTGGATATAGAGGAGGACTACGAGATGCCACTGATCTTAGGCCGCCCCTTTCTCTCAACCGGTGGTGCACTTATAGACGCGCGATCAAATCAAATCAAGCTCCGAGTCGGAGAAGAAGAATTGAATTTCAACATGGGAAAGCTGCAGAAGTTCCCGTCTGAGGGATCTTGTTCCATTTTTGATGTAATAGATAGTAGGAGTGAGGATGAGAGCATAGACTCTGTGACTGATGAGCCAAGCAAAGTTTCAAAACAGGTACTGAAGCCTGAAGGTGCGGAGCAACCAAGGAGCTGCAACGCTGTCCACTTCGAGGACCCTATCTCGGGGGACCTTGAAGAATTCGATGGGGTTGAGTTCATCCCGGAGGAAGAGGAAAGCACTGCTGAGGAGGAAGTGGATCCTGTACTGACACAGGATCCTGAAGGTAAATCTGATCTCTCTCTCCCATCCATTTCTCGCAAATTACTGCATTCCGTTGAATGCCCACCAGAGCTTGAACTTAAAACACTTCCGGATCATCTTAAGTACGTCTTTCTCGCTGAACATAAAAGATTACCGGTGATTGTGTCAGCCAAGCTGACACAAGAACAAGAAAAAGCTCTGATAGACATTCTAAAGAAATATGTACATGCAATCGGATGGACCATTTCTGATATAAAAGGAATAAGCCCCTCTGTTTGCATGCACAGAATTTTAATGGAAGAGGAGTACAAGCCCTCAAGGCAACCACAAAGGCGTTTGAACCCCCATATGCAGGAAGTGGTAAGGAAAGAAGTTACCAAGCTCCTAGATGCTGGTATCATCTATCCTATCTCTGATAGCAAATGGGTTAGCCCAGTGCAGGTCGTACCGAAACGTGGGGGGATCTGTGTAACGATTAATGAGCAAGGAGAAGAAGTGGCGACGCGTTCAGTGACCGGTTGGAGAGTTTGCATCGACTACCGGAAGCTCAATACCGCTACCAGGAAGGACCATTTCCCCTTGCCATTCATTGATCAGATGCTGGAGAGGTTGGCTGGAAGGGAGTACTACTGCTTTTTGGATGGGTACTCTGGCTACAATCAGATTGTAATAGCTAGCGAGGATCACGACAAGACCACATTCACTTGCCCATATGGAACTTTTGCGTACAGGCGCATGCCTTTTGGACTTTGTAATGCGCCTGCCACATTTCAACGATGCATGATGTCAATTTTCTCAGAATTTATCGAAAAATGCATTGAAGTTTTCATGGATGACTTCTCTGTGTATGGAGATACCTTTGATGAATGTTTGACTAATCTTGCACAAATTCTGAAAAGATGTGAGGACACCAACTTAGTTTTGAACTGGGAGAAGTGCCATTTCATGGTCACCGAAGGAATAGTGTTGGGTCACCGCATCTCGCGCGCAGGTATCGAAGTCGACAAGGCTAAGGTCTCAGTCATCTCAAACCTACCATTGCCTAATTCAATAAAAGCAGTTAGGAGTTTCTTAGGGCATGCCGGTTTCTACCGGAGATTCATTAAAGACTTTTCTAAAATTGCCAAGCCGCTCACTAACTTGCTCTGTAAAGAAAATCCTTTTGTAATAAATGAAGCGTGTGTTCAAGCCTTTGACACGCTCAAAGAAATGTTGATTTCTGCCCCAATAGTACAACCACCCGATTGGTCAATGCCTTTCGAGGTAATGTGTGATGCAAGTGATCTCGCCGTGGGTGCAGTTCTTGGGCAACATAAGGAAGGGAAGCATTGCGTGATTCATTACGCAAGTCATGCCCTGAATGAGGCCCAAATTAACTACACCACCACGGAGAAGGAGATGTATGCTGTGGTTTTTGCGTTTGATAAATTCAGACAATATCTTATTGGTACGAAAACCACAGTGTACACAGATCACTCTGCACTGAGATACTTGTTTAGCAAACAAGACGCCAAACCTTGATTAATCAGGTGGGTACTTTTGCTGCAAGAATTCAACATTATAATAAAAGATAGAAAAGGCAGAGATAATGGTGCTGCTGACCATTTGTCTCGACTAGAAAATGATAAAAATGAATTAGCCGTAAATGAGAATTTTCCGGATGAACAACTGTTTGCCTTGCATCTTCATGACCAAGCTTGTCCGTGGTTTTCCGATATTGCTAACTTTTTAGCATGCGGAATAACCCCACCATTTCAAAGCAGAGGCCACAAAGCGAGGTTCAACCGAGATGTAGTTAATTACTTCTGGGAAGACCCTTACCTCTTCAAGCATTGTGCAGATTCTATTATTAGACGATGTGTAACTGAGCACGAGGCTTATCAAATCGCTAAGAAATGTCATGAGTCGGAATATGGAGGTCACCATGGCCCCACTCGAACAGCTCATAAGGTGCTCGAGTGCGGTTTTTATTGGCCTACCATTTACGAGGATTGCAAAGCGTTTGTTAAAGCTTGCGACAGATGCCAAAGACTAGGGAATATCTCCAAGAAGGATGAGATGCCTCAACAAGGAATTCTCACTCTCGAGATTTTCGATGTATGGGGTATTGACTTCATGGGACCATTCCCGACATCTGATGGGAACCATTACATCTTGGTAGCTGTCGATTACGTTTCCAAGTGGGTTGAGGCCGTTGCACTGCCAACCAATGATGGCAACCAGGTCGTCAAATTTTTGAAAAATAGCATTTTCAATAGATTTGGTGTACCCAGGGTGATCATATCAGATGGAGGAACCCATTTTGTTAATAAAGCATTTGCAAATCTTATGAGCAAAAATGGGATTCTCCACAAGATCGGCACACCTTACCATCCCCAAACCAGTGGTCAAGTCGAGGTCTCTAACCGCGAAATCAAACACATACTCGAGGCCACTGTGGGGACAACTCGCAAAGATTGGTCACATAAGCTCAATGATGCTTTATGGGCATACCGCACTGCATTCAAGACTCCCATTGGGATGTCTCCATACAGACTCATCTTCGGAAAAGCCTGTCATTTGCCCGTAGAACTAGAGCATAAGGCTTACTGGGCCGTACGAATGCTCAATTTTGACTCACGAGTTGCTCAGAGTAAGCGCAAGTTGGACCTCAATGAAATTGAGGAAATACGTGCGCAAGCTATGAAAGCTCGAGGATTTATAAAGAGCGGACCCAGAAGTTACATGATCGTCGTATTAAATCTAAACACTTCTATGTTGGCCAGAATGTCTTGTTATTTAATTCTAGGTTGAAGCTGTTCCCCGGGAAGCTTAAATCCAGATGGGAAGGGCCATACGAAGTGGTGCACGTGTTTGAAAGTGGAGCTGTCAGGATTCGGACTGACAAAGGAGAGCTGGTGGTGAATGGACACAGATTGAAGGAGTATCTTGGGCAGTTCGACCCCGAAAAAGAAGCTCAAATGACAACAGAACCGGCTTATGCTCAATAAATATTATACATATATCTATGTTTACTTACTTATTTATTACTTTCTTCACTTATTTTTATTGGGACAAAGTATCCAAAAATCAATTGAACATTTAGAGTACTAAGACTCTAAATGTGAGGATGTTGATATTTGGAGAAAACCTAATACCTTTTCATAATTGTTTTGCAGGAATTCGAGGAACCAACAAAAAAAGAAAGATAAAGCTTCCAAAAACCAGGTTCCCGGTTGGGTTAATATTATATTTAATGAAAATTAATTCTGGAATTTAGAGAAATCTAAAATCCAGAATAAATTCATAAAATAAAACTGTTAACCCAACCTAAATTATGCAAGCAATATGTTTTAAATTCTAAGTCTGTGTAGATATGTTTGCTCTTGAGTTCATCTTGATGAACATAAATTTTTGAAAATCCAAATTTTCCCAAGTCTTGGTCTTGGATGTGGTTTAATTTTCATTTCAAGAAAATTCGAATTAATTCGAATTGCTTGGAACATACCACATAAGACATTTTGCCTTGGAAATTTTTACATTCGGATTAGTTAATTCGAATTATGCAGGCAATTCGAATTAATTCGAATTGGCATACAAAAGGCATTCTCTTATGCAAGTGAGCAATTCGAATTGTGGGGAAGTTCGAATTAATTCGAACCACACCAATAATTCGAATTAGCTCACAAAAGCATTTCCATGTGAAGTCACCTCCCTTCACCAAGTTCGAATTATGAGTCAATTCGAATTAATTCGAATTGATTCAGAATTCGAACTTGTGCGTGTATTTGGTCTCTCAAGCCAATTCGAATTAATTCGAATTGGCCTGAATAACTCGCATCTCTCACAGAATGCACCAATTCGAATTAATTCGAATTAGTGCATAATTCGAACTCCCCTTCCGAACCCTTTTTATACCCTTTCTCCCTCTCAGTTCCCTCACTTTCACTTCTCACTCTCCCGAAAACCATCCGTTCTCTCTCGCGAAAAACTGTCTTCCTCGCGAAACCAGTCGCACTTTTCGATCTTTCCTCCGTTCAAACTCATCGGAAATGGCGTCTTCGTCGTCTAATCCAAGTGGGAGCAGGGGGTGAGTGTTCTTTTTCGATTTCGCGCTCGGTTTCACTTTACAGTTTTTGCCTCTTCGTCTTCCTTGCGAAATCGGGGATGGGGGTGGAATGTGTTTTGTCTTTCATGTTGAAAGTGGTCGGAATAGGGTCGGAATGAGTCACACTTGTGCGGGGATGACCTAGAACAGGGTAGGGTGAACTAGGGCTTTTTTCGTGCTTTAAGTTCAAACTGCCATTTTTGAGGGTTCGAACGTCTCTGTGATGGGGGTGTTTTCATTTTGAAAATAAGGGTTTCAAAACTCTTAAAAATATGATTTCTGTTTAGTTTTATTGGTTTTGTTTCTTCAGTTTGGTGTTTGTGTGCATATTTGTTTATTTTGTGTTAGTGTTTGAGTAATCTGTGAGTAGGGTTAACACCGTAGACAGTTTCCTGTGCCCACTGTGTTGTTTTGATCAGTAGAAAGTTGTTAATGATGACTCGAAATGCATATTGATGAAATCTGCAAAATTTATGTATTTAAAGCATGAGTTTTGTTGGTAACATTAGTACATTACAGTAGTATAGATGGATCAACTGTTCTCGTTTCTGTAGATGTTTGCATGTATATTGTTATATGAGTATTTTAGTAATGAATGCTTTTGTCGGGTACATGTTGCCCACACATGGCAAACTCAACTCTAAAGGTCGACGTTTGCACATACGGAAACATGGTATTACAGACAAAACCATGCCAAAAATTTTTCCAACACTTTTGGCATAGCATTTATGTATAAAAAGACAAATTTTCAGAATATTCTTTGTTTAAGTGTTTGATCTTTGTCAACTTGGAACAAGTGGGGAATACTTGTAAGGATTGTTTTGTTTTATTCCTTAAAAACCCACTTTCTAAAACAAAATCCAAATGGGGGACCATTTACACCCCCAATTTCATTAAATAAACAAGTCAACACCTTTTCATAAAAATCCAAAAATCACCTTTTGTATGTATGCATGTCTACTTTTATTTTTATTTCTTATTTTTGGTCATGGTCCATTGTTACATACTAGTAATTGCATAATTTATCGCTTGCATTCGATTTTCATCATTAATCTCTTATCTTCCCTACCTCACATGATTTAAATCACTTGTTAAGTAGTGAGACAAATCAAAAATTCCTTCGTAGGCTCAATAACCTACGAAATATTCTCGTTTTGGTCCTTCGACCACCCAAAAACATCTTAGACTATTTATAGTCTAAGAAAAATTTCTAAGGATCCAAGATCCTTATCTCTCTCTTGCTTTCCTCATTTCTGCTACAATAAGAGTTAGATTTAACAATCCAGCTCTATGTTTTTCTTTCTATAAATTCGATTAGAAACCAATTAACTCACATTTAGAGCTTAGCTCAAAATGTGAGGATGTTGACTTTCAACTCGGATCCACTTATCAAAAATTTGTTAAAAATAGCTCCAACTCTTTTCTCTCCAGGGATCAATTCATTATAGATTCCCTGATGGGTCTTCCAAAGACAACTCCAGATAGTGCCTTCTTGGAAATCGAGAGGATGAAGAAAGAGGCAGAGGAAAATAGGGTGGCCGTAAGGAATGAGCATAACTTGCCTATGGACCACCAGATTGAAATGAAGGACCATTGGTGGAATACGATTCCAGAGGAAGAAAGAAATGATAGAGCAACAGGCCTCGAAAGAGACTTTTGCCAACATGTATGTAACTTCTGGAACCAAGAGTTCGATGCGGCAAGGTATGATCAACGGTTTAATGAGCCGAGAGTTCACTATGAGCGGATTGTTTGGAGGATGAAACGACAGAAGGCTTATTGGAACAGAATGCTTGAAATCCACTTCGGAGATAGGAGAGCTGCAGCCTTTGAGCCAGTCCTCATCCAACCACCCATTTCTAGGGAAGTGAAAATGCTCTATGCCCCCAAGACACCTCCACCATACTTAGTAGCGTCAACGGGTGTACTCTCCATGCCGGAGACCTTCCCATTTACATACAAGAAGGAACTATTCGACAATGGGACCATTTGCGGACCAGAGGAGCAGCTATGGCT
Organism: Hygrophila difformis; assembly: GCA_030278955.1. Classification (NCBI taxonomy): domain Eukaryota; kingdom Viridiplantae; phylum Streptophyta; class Magnoliopsida; order Lamiales; family Acanthaceae; genus Hygrophila; species Hygrophila difformis. The sequence continues at coordinate 43,403,775 of JAOANR010000009.1, forward strand.
GACATTGCATGCAAAAGAGCGTCATACTGAAATGACATTCAACTTCAGGGATTCTCTCCAGGCGGTACTGAACTACGGACAAGCCCACCACACTCCAATGCTGGATTCGATCATTGAGAAAACAAAAGCAGCCAGGAAACTGTGGGGGGAATACATGACTGCATGGGGAAAATGGGAAAAGGACATCAGGGAGTCTGTACTAAAACCGGGAATCGTGATACCTCCGGGAAAAGTGGAGATTCTGCCAGTCTTCTTACCACAAAGGATTCCGGCAGTTGAGCCCCGAGAGACCACAATGAAGGGGATGCCCAATTTCGAGCTAATGAGAGCTGAATGCATCGCAATGATTCAAAACAGATCATGAGACAGAATGGGACACAAGAGGAAACAGATCTCAGTCATGGGCAAAAACAAGTGTTTAGAGTATCTCAACATTCCACCAGTCCGAGACTTAGGACATCTAAAGGAGAAAGAGGCAGACATCGTGGACACCTTGTACACGGAAATGAAAAAGAGGTTCCTCGACCTGCTACATGAAATGGATGCAGAAGGTCTGAGGCACTGTCAAGAACACCGGCCTCGTCTGCAGTATAACACGGGATTCCAAGGTGTCCTAGGCAGATATTTCACACTAAAATGGACTGCGCAACTCACAGCCATGTCTGAACCTAAATTCATCCAAAAATTTCTGAAGATCAAAGGACCGGAATTGGGTTTGAATGTTGAGGATGAAGAACAGATCATTGATGACTATGTTGATCCGACTTCCGAGCAATCTGAGCCTGCCGAACATGAACCCTCTCAAACTGAATCCGAGCCAGAGCCACCTAAAAAGAAGAGAAAACTGATAAGGTTGGCAGATAAAGAAAAGTCTGAAAAGTCTGATGAGCCTCAGATCAGAATCCAAGAACCTCCGAATCAGCCAACGAACATTCCCCCTGTGCCCAAATTCTACGATGAGCCTCCCAATCGAAAGGATAGAGGCAAGGATCAAGCCATTGAGTTATCCAAGGAAGAACAACAGCGTAAGGCCCAAGAGCACGCCGATGCAGAATTGGCAAAGAAGGCTCAGGAAGAAGCCGATGCAGAAGCAGCAAGGATAGCTCAAGAGGAAGCTGAGATGGATAGGATTGAGGCACAGAGGAAAGCCGAGTACGATGCCCGGCAAGCTGAAAGAGCAAGAAGGGAAAAGGAGGAGGCTGAGATCGAAATGGCAAAAGAAACGGAGGAGTGGAAACAGAAAATGGAAGCTGCAAGGGTCGAGAAAAATCGACTTTGGAAAGAACAAATGGCCAAGGCAGCTGAAGAGGAGGCCAAGAAAGCAGAAGAAGACGCCAGGAGGGCAGAAATGGAGGAGAACATTAGAAAAACCCGAGAGGAAGAGGAGAATAGAAAAGCTGCTGAGAAATTGCAGGCTGAGCTGGAGAAGAAGAAAGCTGACACTGAAACGCAGGTTGAGGTCGGGGACGATGATTGTCAGATAATCAGCGGAACCGACATTATTCCTGTTAAGGTGAAAGCTGAGCCAGCAGAATGGGCAAGAGAGAAGGAGGAACAAGTAAAAAGATCTACTACTCGCAGAGATGACAAAAAGGCGGATGTTGAGAAAGCAATGGAGGCGATGCGACCCACAGAGGAGATAGAGGAAATGGTGCACGAGGGCAATGTCAGATTTGAAGAATCAAAGAAGAAGTTCGCCGAACTTGCAAGTGACTTGAATGACATAACGGCACAAACTCTAGCGGCAGCCGTTACTCAACCGCAACCCACAGTGCAAGAAACAGCGAAAACTGAAAGTAGTGGTGGTGACAAGCAAACGGATTTGGAAACCATAGAAAACTACTTTAAGGACAAGACATTTCAGCAGATCCTCCATTACGATCTCAATATGCCCATAGAGCAAGGAGACGACATGGAAGAACAATTGGGAGACCTTAACATCGGGAAGGAAGTTGAGGCATCACAACAAGAATACCAGCATGTTGCCGATCCCTATCTTTCCGAGGATTTCTTAAATTCTGTATTCCATGAAGATCCTTGTAATGGACACGAGCAAGGAGCAACTCAAGGAGGTGAAGAAACTGAGTTGAAACAAACTGAGGAAGAGCCACAACCGAATGCACAGGTCGAGTCAGAACAGCACGAACAAACTGAACAAAGGGAACAACCAAGGGGAAGTTCTGACTCCGATGGAGAACAAGCAGGAACTGAAGGAACCCAAGAATCGACCGGATCAGTGCGATCGGCTGGTTATTGGGTCAACTCAACTTCAAGGGGCAGACTGGGTGTATCTACAAAGAAGTTCAGAAAATTCTGTATCACGGATGATGCTGACATAATGAGGAGGTTCAACGGGAATGAGCAGAATGCGGGACGATACATGGCACTGAGTGGAGTATTTGTCCCTGATAAAGGGTTCAGTCCAGAATTGATTGATCATCCAATGCTACTCACATTGAAAGAAAACCACGGATGGACTGAGTTCCTTAAGCATCACGCTGAACCCGGGATAGCAGAATTGGTTCGGGAATTCTACTGCAACATCAATGCCACACAAAAGACAAGTTGGGTGCGAGGAGTTGACGTAGACATCTCTGCAGATTACTTGAACAACTTCCTTGGCACACCCAACTGGAGGTCAGAAATTCCGACATCTGAGCATTTCGAGAAGGGAGCAAGCAGGGCAGCTGACAGGCAATATCACGACAACATCACTAGGTCCCTTACTGCTGAGAGCTACACTGGTGAAATCCCCTTCAAAGCAAAGCACCTGAAGCTGGAATTTCAACCCTCCTATGACTTCTACATGTCGAAGATTAGGCCAAATCCTCATGCACATGAAACATCTGGTCGAATGTTGAAGGGTTTTGCCAAGATTTGGCATGGACTGAAGATCAACGTGGGGGAGCAAATTTTCCATGTCATGACTACAAAAGTCACAGGCACCAGAGCTGCTGCTTTATGCTATCCCAACCTCATCAGGAGAATTTGTGAAGCCCAAGGAGTAGATCTAACAGTTTTTGCAGAGAGCGATCTTATTGATATGAGCCGGCCGATCCCAGTCCCAAAGACAAGGATAACTGAACCAGTTACATACATTATGCCGGAAGAATCAGACGCTCAATCCAGATACACTCCGAGGACATCAACAGCCGGACGCAAAGGGCACAAGAAGAAGGACCGTCCTGAAGCGGTACCTTCAACAGAAGAAGCTGCAGTCACACCAACAGAACCTGCTCCCACTGCCACTCATCCTGGAACTGATGTTTCCACTCCAAGCTTATCACGAAGACATCCAGTCAGACCCTCGCGCAGAAGCCCAACTGTGTCTCAATATCCAGCTGAGTCTCAGACTCTAGAAGCAGTGAGCAGAATGGGAGAGTCAATGATGCAGAGTGTCAAATCTTTGGCCGATGCCATTGTTTCGACTCATGAGAAACAAATGCAGAAAGAGGAAGAGTTTAGGCTGAGAATGTTTGAGAGAGAAGAGGAGTTCAGAAAGGAAGCAGCCAGGCAGCATCAAGAAAGGATTGAGAATGAGGAAAAGAATAGAAAAATGTTCGAAGCAGTGTTCGCCAGTCAAGCCAGGATGTTCGACAATCAAGCCGAAATGATGAAAACCATCCTCAGCAAGTTCCCATCACCTCCAAGAGATGCCACCGGATCCTCCACACAGCCCACGGAGAAGAAGAACTAAGCTAAGTGATCACATTCATGCGAGCTCCATTGTAAACATCATGCATTAGATTTTCCATTCATTCATGCACTCTCCATCCTCATCATGGAGATCTATTGTAACTGATGTACAATTACTGCTTTCCACAAGAGAATTTCGTCTTGAGTTCTCTATTATCAGAAAAAAAAAAAAAGATGTGTGGCAGTCCAAGATGAATAAGTGACTGTCACGCCAAAAACAAGCTGTGACATGCTTGCATGTTCACAGTGTCTTTTTACTGCTTTCAATTAAACAAACCGGCATAAAACAAGCATAAATCTGTCACCTAAATTCACATGTTGAATTTAGGCTGATGATGAAATTTTCAAACTATTACATTGGGATAAAACAATTAAAAATATGCATGATATGAATTCTCGAAGTTTTGAGCTATAAAAATCCAATGATATGATCACTTGAAAGACTGACAAACTTTCATGTTGAGAATTTGATTGAATAAGTTGCAAGAAACATTTTCAAAGGCTAAATTTAAGAATAAATGTATGACATGATCAAACCGTCCCTTGTGAGATCTGAGCCGAGTCATTTTTACTCAATACTTCTTTGATTGTGTGAATCAATTCGATTAAAGGGCACTAGAACTTGCAATTGGGACCGATTCAAGACCATGCCATATTCCCGAAATCGAGCAAATGATCGAGGCACTTAGAAAAACCCAAAATTTTGGCTTTCGTTTGAATTCCAAACCCAAAAACAATCTCCCTTTAGGATTAACCAACTTGAGCCTTTAAGCCTAATTTTTCTTTGAAACCACTATATTATTTCTAGCCTTATAAAAAGACCAAGAAAATCAAACCCAAGTGTACATGAGCCATCCCATCAAGGCATTGTAATTTTTGGTCATCACATATGTATCAATCGGTATGCTATAAACCGATTCAAAAAAAAAGAGTTGAGATCTATTCAACAAGAATAAATTGCAAATGACAAAGCAAATTAGACAAAGTCTAATGTCATGCAATAGAAAAAGAAAGAAAAAACAAAAGAAAGAAAGAAATAATGATGATCATAAATTCTAAAAAATGCCAAGTTATGGTGGAATGGTGTCATGTCACTTCTTAACCCAATAATTCCCTTTCCTACCAAATGTTACAACCGGATGCCCCGTTATAACCTTAAATAAGACCTCGGGATCTCGATTTGAGGAAATGAGCCGGTGGCGAGTTGGTCCAATTGCAAGCCTATGGGAGAATTTAATTGAATTTGATTTTGAGCGTTGATGATAAAAGCCAATCTTGAGAGTGAGTGAACTTTCCGATTCTACTATATGTGAGGCTCTGTTTCTATTAATCAATGATCATGTCATGCTTGAATTCAAGGATTAAGCCAATGAAATTTTCTAAACACATATTCAAGAAGAATTAACAATAATGATTGGTTTGTGTGTTCACTCAAGTGAGAAGTATCATTCCATTAAACACTGCAACCAAGAGAGTTTAATACTTGTAATTTTGATTGTCTTATCCCAATATGAAAAGAATGAAATTTTTGAGGCCACGCAAATGGATTGAATATGCAGAGTCCAAGCTCCTAGGAGCACTGACTCTGACTGCTCGGGGACGATCAGTATTAAATGTGAGGATGTTGATAATGGCCAAAATTGTCCATTATTTCCAATCCATTTCCGTGTCTGAGACGGACATTTTGATCGTGATTCCATCTTATTTCAATAAGAAAGCAGTTGAATTTGACAGATTAATGCGAGTTTGTAAAAACATCGAGCCGGTAATAAAAAGACACAAAACATACAATTTTTAATTGTATTTGTGTTAGAAAAATCCAAAAACATGAAAAAAGGAAAAAGAAAAGAAAAAAGAATGAAAAGATGGGCAAAAGAATAAAAGAGCCCACAAAAATCCAAAAAGATGGGAAAAAGATTTAAAATCCCACAACTGAAATTTGGTTAGGTGTTAAAGCATAATTCGAATTGTATGCAGTTCGAATTAATTCGAATTGCACAACAATTCGAATTGCTGAAGAGAGCAAAGAATTGGTTAAGTGTTGGAAGGGATGCAGAAGTCTAATTCGAATTGTTCAAGTTCGAATTAATTCGAATTAGGGAATGAAGAGAGAAGAAACCCAAAGGCAAGAAGAAGATGCAATTCGAATTGTCCAATTCGAATTAATTCGAATTGGCACAAACAATTTGAATTGCCAACAAGTGCAAGGAAGCCAAGCAGAAACCCTCATCCAATTCGAGAAAAGACCAATTCGAATTATCCTAACAATTCGAATTGATAACTGAAGGCCAAAATCCCAGCTCAATGAAGAGACCTCACAATTCGAATTAATTCGAATTGGTTGAGATAATTCGAACTTCACTCAACAATTCATCCAAAGAAAGGTGTGCACAACATTGGTGGGCCTAAGGTTTCGAAATTTATCTATAAAAGCAGACCCTCCACAACAGAATCAATAGATCAAGAATTTTGCCAAAAAGCAGCTTGGGACAAAAAGAACAGCAGGAGGTTCCACACCCCTTAAGGGTTAGGTAGGTAGTTAGTTTAGTTTAGTTTAAATTTCTTGCAAGTAGTGTAATCTTTACATGCTTTGATCGTAGTTTAGTATAGAAGCAGTTTGTATAACCCTTAGAGTAGCCATTTTCCAGAATTTTTACAAGCTTTTTAGTTAGAATAAACCCTACCTTCAACCTAATGATGGTTTTGGGTTCTTTATTTTGCTTTCAAAGTGCCAATACAAGGAAAATTTCCAGAAATGGTGTTATTCATGTGTTATGGCACTCTTTAATGCTTTCCCTAGAAATAAATGCTTAGTATGTTTGTTTGTTTCAACTAGGTTACATTTATTATGTCCTAGTTGACATTCAAACTTAATAAATGCATGCTTGGTGGGTTTTTGGTTTGATTTTGTACCTTAGAGCTTCAAATAAGTGTTCTTAGATTTTAGATGTTTTTAGGTTTGTTAACATTTATTTTTATGCTTTATTTTTCATGCCTTGGTTTTATTTCATGCTGCCTTAGATAACTTGAGTGTTCTTAGTTTACTCATGTAGTTCTTAGATAACTAGATGTTTTAGGTCCTTTGATCTTTGATCCTTTGTTTGTAGAAATAGGGTTTGAATCTTGCCAATACCCACTGGACATGTATTTGGTTTATTTATTGAAAATCTCACTAGGGTGGCTGTGAAATGACATTGATGTGAGATGAGGGATTTAGTAAATCTAAACCCATCATTACAGCACAGTGTTCACCTAACCCATACTTGTGAGAACAAAAATTGTGGTTGCTCGAAAATGTGTAATTCGAATTGAGGCAATTCGAATTATCTCGAATTGCCCAAGAAATTCGAATTGCACATCAAAAAATTCCCTCATGTGGTTTTCAACAATTCGAATTCTCTAATTCGAATTAATTCGAATTGGTTAAACAATTCGAATTGGGAAGGGAAACCACATTGTATTGCATACCATCCATTCATGCCTTAGTTTATTTTTCCATCTCTTACCAATTCGAATTGTCCAATTCGAATTAATTCGAATTGATGGACAATTCGAACTCACCTTCCTCTTGAGGTATATGCCTTAGTCAATTTTGAGCAAGGAAAGGACTTCATCAATTCGAGTTGCCCAATTCGAATTAATTCGAATTGCTCAACAATTCGAATTAGATGATATCTCATTTCTTTGCAAGGATTAATTGGGTAGAATAATACTTCATCCTTCATGCATTCTCAATTCGAATTGCTCCAATAATTCGAATTGAACTATCCCTTCTATTTTGAAAATTCCAAAAAACATTTTCTTTCACGATTTGTGTAAGTTGCATGGGTGTAATGGGCCTCGGCCCAGTTCATCTGATTTCTATCCATTACACATTTCAACCCATTAGTGTCCAATTATTGTGTGCTTAACACCCACACAATACCAAAAATATTTTCTTACTTTTATATTTTTCTCTTTCATTGTGTGTATGAACGGATAATGAGAAACACCACAGATTAATGTTGGTGAAAGGTCCCTTCACAGGGACATCGACTAACCCGTCTTCTGTGTGTCAATCATTATCTGTTATTTTGCATGATCTGGTTAGTGGTTGGTGGAAGCTTCGGCGAGCGTTCTCTTCACTAAGAGTTTCGATTAGTCACTCAGCCAATTCCTAATCAGATACAGTTTTAATTTTCTTTTTCTTAATTTCTCAACCTGAATTCAAGTTGCAATAGTATCAACTGATGTCGACCAACATCAGTTGAGAAATATTACAGCAAGAAATATGTGGGTTTTTCGTCCACTCACAGACAAGAGAAAACTCAATGACGGCGGTCACCGTTGTTAGGAATTCTTTTTGTCTAAAATCAATCATCTGGGATAATTGGGAACCGGACAGCAGATGTTTGCAGTCCGGAAAACTCCAACTATCCCTGGCACTCTTTTTAGCCGATTTCTTCTCATCTCAGGCTAATCCATCTTTGTGTATCACATTCTGTCTAATCCCACCATATATTTTGGGGTGTTTTATTTTCCTTTTCATATACTGGTATGCATGATACTATTATGTAGATGTTCTGGTCTTATCATTATTTTGGGGATCCTTCCCCTTGGACACAGAAGTCTTGATTTAAATCTGATGTTGCATAATAAACTTCCAACAAAAATTCCTTTATAAAATCCGGATCTGAGTAAGGGATAAATTCAATAGTTATGACTAATTCATATTCCACTGGGGATTGATTTTGAGAGCTTAGAAGCAGAGTCAGCGATTAGGTCTCATCTAGACTGAAAGGATCTGTGTTTTAATTGAGAGTTTAGTACCTGTCTAGGGAATGATTTTTCAAATATTCATTTGCTTCTCAAATTGCTGTGTGTTGGAAATCTGATATTAGATATCGCATTAAGTTAATATCCACTTGGGCGTAGATGAGATGTGATAAATAATACTAGAGGAACAACATATAGGCCTTGGCGAATTTCTAAGGTAGGGTTGAGTATTCCTTCGATTACTATCTTCTTCTGCCAAAGTCTAAAATTGAGTCTTAAGTGAGTGCATCCGGAATAGGTTCATTTCTGGATCTGTTTCATTTAGTTTGTATCTCATAACTACCCAGATGTTGTAAGCCCTGTGGCTTATTGATATCTCGGGGGTTCTTGATCTGCATCTGGTCACCAAGACCAGGGGCTCTTCTATACTAACGGAAAGAGACGTTTTTAACGATTCCGAGTGATAGATTTAAATGCTTTCTTTACAGCTTTCTTTACTGCTTTCCTTTAAATGCTTTCATAGAGGTCACTCGGAAGAATTAGGGGCTGTCCATCTGTTAAAAGGTTTGAGAGTTATGGAATGGTTTGGGCCTTGATTTGAAACTTTGGGTGTGACATGGGGGAATGATAGGAGTACTTGGCATGTCAACTAATGATATGTTAGGTGTTGCTTATCCACCACAGATGAATAATGTAATTTCACAAGGCCTGTGAAGGGAGTTATAAGTCTGTGGTATCTTAGAAATTGTTGTCTTAAGAGCATGTAAATTCTTGCCGTAAGTACCTGTCTGTTAAAGGGAACATGGTGTAGAAAGCATGAGAGTTAGCTAACTAGAGGATTATCCCCAGCTAAGATCTGTGTATTAAAAATGAAAGTTTAATTGTGTTTCATCTGAATCTTGTCCAATCTTTATTATTTCCTCCGTGTCTCTTCTGTCATATTTAAACCTAGTGTAGCATAATTTTATATTACTTTCGTAGTATAGATTTAATTGCTTTCTTCGATCTAGTTTATCATGCTTTGTAGAATAATTTTTACTGCTTTCATGATCTGGTTTAATTTATGTCAAGTAGTTGTTAGAAAACCTTGCAAAACATGAAACGAGTAACCGAGTGGAAAATCTTAGTAAACGACGTGGGCCCTGCTTCCATCGCACATCCTCCAGTGAACGATCCGGTACTTACTATAAATTACTGCAATTTTTGACTCCGTGCGCTTTCGGGAGCACAGTTTCTTGACACGAGTAAATAAAAACATAATATTTTGGGAAAATACTCATACAGTGGGAAGATGTTCAAAAGTTTCATGGCAGGTATCTTCTTGACATGAAATTATGAGAAACATCATGGTACAGATACCAGGGACTTTCAGGGTGACAGACTGAAGGTCAATCCCGGTTGCACCGTGATATTTGTCAAAAGTTTCATGACGGGAAGGACCACAGCGCCATTTGAAATCAAAAGACCCCACATGAGTAATAAAAAGCGGGAATTATAACATATCCTTAAACCCCTTCCCTAAATCATAACTCTTTTCATTTAATAAATCCACACCTGAGATTTCAGAAAATTACTCGTGTTAATGAAACTCGTCAAAAGTTTCATCGTCGACGACGTTGAGGATAGAACCAGCGATGCCGGGCACAAGGAGAACCGGCGAGGCGCACCAGCAGGGGTGCCAGGCTGAGCCGCCGTGGCGGAAGAGGGGGCAACCGGTACACAGGGACGATTGGTCAAATGGTCTAAGCCGGCGCTTACAGACGAGAGCAAGAGCGCCGATCGGTACCTATGCCGCCGGCGACGAATGCAATCCCCGATTTCGAACCCCCAAAACAATGGCCGTAAAATTAGAACGAATCCTTGCCTTAAACACTCACTGCCGAGATGCCCATACAGAACGCGCAACGGAAGGAAGAGCCGGCGTGAAATGGTGGTGCGGCGTCGCCGATGAAAGTCGATCATCGGCGTCATCGTAGATTGCGAAAGGAATTGGGGATGTCGGAGGCAAACGTCGAGAGGAAGAAAATAGATGAAAGCGGGTGAAACCCGACCCACATGTTTATCAGTCGAAGACTCAATCGAACGGACCGAAATTCAATTTGAACTTTTGATCCAATGATTAGAATCAAAATTAAGGAGGGAGATTTGGAGTTCTCCCTCTTATAGGATATAATTGATATATATGTGTGTGTTGGGTTTATGTAACGTGTGTGTTTATTTTATATTATACATGTGATGGTTTTATTTAAACTAATGAACTTGTTTTATTTAATATGTTTGAGTTTGTGTTGATGAATGTGCTGAACAATATGCATGTATATGATGAGTTTATCTGATGCGTGTGCTTGTTTTATATTATACATGTGATGTGATGTTATTTACATGAATGAAGTGTTTTTATTTAATGTGGGTGAGATTTACCTTTTACTCCCTCCGTCGTACTAATTCCTTCTCATTTTTCTTTTTGGTCCGTCCCACTACAATTGTCACATTATCCTTTTTGGAAATAATTAAATATTTTAATTACCAAACCCACTACCATCACATCACAATAATAAGTAAATATATTAAAATTTCAAACACAAAACTATCACATCACACATAAATAAATCAATTAAAAATTCAAATACATTACAATCATATCATATAAATTTCTAATTTACCCTCACTTTAAACACTAATCTACCTTTACATTAAATACTAACAATTCCCACATAAAATACCGTGCCCAAAAGAAATGAAACACTATTAGTAGAACGGAGGGAGTAACATTTTAGGGTTTTGATCTGTCGGCATATTGACTACATTCAATTATCATTAAGTGACAATTTATTACTTGTATGGTATGTCCCAAACAAACAGAAAGATTGGGATTATTTATGCAAGGAAATTTATAACTCCCATAAATGGAGATTTATGGAAATGGCAATTTTCCACCTCCAATCTACATAGCAATTAGCACAGGCAACACCAAACTCCAGAACATTCAGCTCCGTGCTGCACTTAAAGATGCAGCACCCTAACCGGTCCCATTGTTGGTGGTATAGAGTCTAGTTATATAATTACTTTATTATGGGCTTAGCTTAATCGATGTAACAGGCATAAATAGTCAATTAGAGATTATTTATGTCAAATGGGGGTTATATATAAGTTTTAATCTTGGCTAGAAATGCAAGGATTTATGCCCTTTGCATGTATATATAACAATTAGACATTTTTAATTAATGCTACTTAATCTTACAAAAATATGATTTTCACGGTATATAGTAATTATAAGGGAAAATCAAATACTATAATTCTTTAGATTTGAAATGTTATATAGTTGATCGAATTAATCCACATTGTTTCGCTAGAGCTGACCTAGATCTGGCACTCCGAAGAAGGTTGAAGTTTGTTCTACAGCTACCTATTCGAGTTCCCTTATACACATGCCAATTCTCGAGGATCCTTCCCTCGCTTTATAATTAAACACTGTGTAACAGAAAAAATTCGTTGCAATTTGACACATATTGTAGGGAAAAAAAAAACCCATACAGCCATATATGTTTTTCTTAATTTCCCAAACCATCCCACATATTTTGAATTAGACTAATCCGTCCATTAACTACCATAATCATTGTCAAACCGATCCCTGATAGTCACGTCATTTCCCTGATAATCTAAGAGAGATTTATTGAACAATATGAAAAACAACACCCCAATGAACAGAAGTACGAGCAGTAACAAACTGGCTGACCACATGAATAGCATATGCAATGTCTCGACGAGTAACAGTGAGATAAACTAAACTTCCAACAATCGTCCAATATATCTAGGATCTGATAATGGAGTTCCATCTGATGGAGAATAGCGAACATTTGCTTCAATTGGACTATCAACAATCTTATTATCAGAAAGACGAGCATGCTCAAATAGATCAGAGATATACTTAGACTGAGATAAAAGATAGCCTTTTGAGGAAGAAGCCACCTCAATACCTAGAAAATAACATAATTGGCCCAAATCTTTCATGGCAAAACAACATGCTAACTGACCCTTCAAACTTTCAGTGCCATCAGTGTCATCACCAACAATAATCACATCATCAACATACAAAGAGAGGAGAATACGACCCGTACGAGTATGTTTAACAAACAAAGCTGAATCATGATGACCATAAAGTGCTTTGCGAAGCTTGCAAACATGCCCGGAGGATGTACAACACCAGGAGGAGGCGTCATAAAAACTTACTCAAGAAGATCACCATTCAAGAAGGCATTTTTGACATCCATTTGAGATATCTTCCACTGACTGACAGAAGCAATTGCAATAAGGGCACAAATGGTTGTCATTTTAGCAATTGGGGCCAAAGTCTCTTCATAATCAACACCATACTCTTGTGAAAACCCCCTGGAAACCAGGCGAGCTCCTGGTTGGTTATTGTTCCAGAGATTTTGAATATCGGAGCCAGAGATGTAAGACATGATTTCTTATATTTGGTAAAAGGAAATCAATTATGGTCCATTTAATTGATATAACTGAATTTAATTTTGAATTAGTAGAGAATGAGTCAAAATACTACATAACGTTATGGCCCAGAAGTAATATCGAATGGGTCACAATGCTTCATAACCACTATGGCTCATTATATCTCCATACCTACCACGGGAGAACTTGTTGATGGAAGAGTTCTACTTAAGTTCGATTTTCCTCATTCCACTCCTCATTCAGTTAACACCATCGATTTAGAGAAGAAGGATTGGGAAAAGCCTATAAGAGCAGTATTATTTTACAGTTTTGTTGGACGTTTGGAAGAGGAGGTTTTGAGCGTTCTGAAAAAGAACAATGGCTGGAGGTAATTAATCGATTCATGCTTCCATTGTGCTAGTTCTAGATACATATAATTCAAGGGGGAATTGGAGATATATACCTCCAGTCAATTGGGTTTTTAAGGTCAGTACCCACAAAGATACTGCCTTTAAGAGTAACCCACCAAAAGGAATGAATGATATTCTGCACACACAAGGTAAATGAAATTATATTTTAATAAGTAAATGACAAATGAGCCCTTTTCTTTTCTTCTGGGGGAAAGAAGCACTAAGTTCTTGAGGAAGGTTCCCGAAAAAAAACAGAGGTGGGAGTGGGGGAAAGGTCATCGGATTTGGAAGGGGGAAAGGTCTCCCTGGCGACTGAAAGTGAGTGTAGGGGAAATCGCGGTGAGGTGAGGCGAGGATAGAGACAGTGAGCGAGTTAGGAAGGGGGTTCGCGGAATGGATGAAAACGGGGAGAACGGTAATGGGGTGGAGAAAATACTGATAGGGTTTTGCAAATTGGAAGAGGAGATGCATTCGATAACGGTGAGGAAAGACACGACGTTGGAAGAAATTCGCACTATTCTAATGGAGAAGAGAGCTGATTTCAATGGCCATGAGCTATACTACGAACACCCTACTGAGAAATTTCCTGTTCTCATCACCAACGATGAAGACGTTGGGCACATGTTTGCTGTGCACGTAGTGGTGAACAAGTTAATGTGTCGAATGGAGGCAAGGAGAAATGAGAAAGAAAGGAAGAAAAGAACAAGGTGAGTAATCGACAGACCCTAAAATTTCCATTATGCGTTGGTAATTTTTAGACTGGGTGGATGGTGAAATAGGGGCATCTGAGATGCAGTGTTTGCTTGTTGTGGAGTTATGGTGTATGGAATTGCATGGTAAATGTTATTAGGTTGAATGTCCCTAGAATAGCATATACCATATTGAGGTACAATTACACCACAGTGCACGACTCGTATACTGCATTACTCTGTAATTGTGCATACCTTGATCTGTGAAATGACATTAATACAATGCTGTTGTCTTTATGTTGGATCGTATATTCCTCTGCACGAAATGTGATGTTAAGTGTAATTTTTCTTTGTGGAAAACAGGTCTTGGTGTGATAACAGTACCGAGGATGGTGGGGGTGAGGAAGAAAGAGTACAAATTATGGAGAATACACCCATAGCAGCAATGGTTTGGTCTAGGGCAATTCATGGGGAAGGGCAAGAGTTTCATGATGCTGATCATTTTAGACGTGTGCTAAAGAATTACTGCATATCCCACAAAAGGAGATTTAAGTACGAAATGAATGATGGAACGAAGATAAAAGCCATATGTGGTATGATAGGGTGTCAGTGGAGCGTGCATGCATCATATCACAAAGTGGATAGGTCGTTTTGTATCAGGCGGTGTAACATGGAGCACTCTTGTGGGCTGGATAATTTACCCAGCAGGGATCATCCTCAAGCGGATGCTTGTTGGGTGGCCACACAAATAAGGGAGAAAATGCGTGCGGACCCGACCTATAGGCCAAAGCAAGCGATTGCATACATAAAAGCCGTATTTGGTATAGAAATAAACTATCACAAAGCATGGAATGGTCGGGAGATTGCGCTGCGCGAAATTCATGGCGGTGATACCTTTGCATTTGATAAGTTGAGATGGTATTGTGATGCAGTGAAGAGTTCGGATCCTGGGAGTGTTGCAGATATGGAGGTTGATGATACAACAAAGAAATTCGAAAGAGTCTTCATTTGTTTTGGCGCTTGCGTGGTGGGATTTGTACGAGGTTGCAGGCCTATATTGTTCTTGGACGGAACCCACATCAAGTCAAAGTGCAAGGGTCATTTGTTAAGTGCAGTGACAATGGATGCAGAGGGCGGCTTCCTAACGCTTGCCTATGCAGGTATGTAAACTGTAATTGTATTAGTCTAATAGATACATATCAGGTGTTGTGGAAGGTAGTAGTGCAAATGTATTAATGCTGAGTTTGTTTTTGTTTATCGGTGGATTCCGAGAAAGAGGAAAATTAGGATTAATTTTGTAAGAAATTGAAAACCAGGTTGTTGAGTGAAACGGGGACTGACGTATGGGAGAGGTATACCATTTTCAGTGATAGGCACTCCGGACTCATGAAATCGATTCCCACGGTGTTCCAAGGCTACCAACAAGCAATATGCCTAAGACATTTGGTAGACAATTTTAAGACGCAGGTATGAAGTACATATGATATGAAGCAATAGTCTGTGTAATAAGGATGGAGTGTGATATTCTGGTGGGTAAAAGCTGAATGGCAAAAACTGATATAGTTTTTGTATTGTGAAGTCTCAGTAAAATGCTGGCCCTTACATAATGTGCGTTAGACTGAAATATTGTTGCGCATTTGCAGGTTCTTAAAAAGAACAAGTACAGGCAATCAAGGATGTGGGAGAGTATGTTAAAGAAGGCTGCTTATACTGAGACTTTTGCAGAATTCGAGAGAGTGATGACCGACATTGTGACTGCGCTACCAGCTGCCGGTCCCTATCTCTCCAGTTCTGAGCCGAAGCTATGGGCAAATGCTCTTTTTGAGGGTCTTAGGTGGGGAGTCATAAACAATAATTTAGCAGAGAGTTGGAACTCGTGGGTGAAAGAAGCTCGGACATTGCCGCCGCTTGCAATGGTTGATACCATCCGTGTCAAGACAATGAAAATGATGAATGAGAAAAGAGAAGCATCAATGAAGTGGATCGGTGATCTGTGTCCAACACCACTGAAGGATTTACGGGCCAATTATGAAGCTGCCCGAACTGTGTCAGTTGTAAAGGCATCAGGGAGTGTATTTGAAGTGCAAGATATGGAGAAGACAATGGCCGTTAATGTGGATGAGATGACATGCACATGTCGATGCTGGCAAGTGTACAGATTGCCATGCAAGCATGCATGTGCTTGTCTGGATAGCTTGAATAGAAGCATTTACGACTACTGTGATCCATATTACCGGGTGGAGGCATACCGACTGACTTATTCTGGTTTGTTGTTTCCCATTCCTAGAGAAAAAGAGAACTCACCAGATACCCAAGATCCCAATTATGTGCGACCTTCTAATGTTAAAACACAACCAGGCCGACGGAAGAAGAAGAGGATTCCATCACAAATTCCGTCAAGTGATATAAAGTGTGGCGCTTGCAAGAAGTACGGTAATCACAACCGTCGGACATGAAGGAGGCTCGTACATATAAGAAGTAATGTGTACTGGAAGGTATGAAATTCGTAGTGTTTTGAGGCATGGATATCGGTGTGTAATTTAGGTAGCTGGTGACGGTACTGTGTACTGATGGACTACCTTATTTTTTGGCCTTTCAATTCTGGGGTACTGTATTTCAGATACTAGCATTTTGGGCAGCTGTTAATGTGATGGTGGTATGTAATTGGTATTGTTTTGTAAACCGTCATTTCATTGACCAATGTGGGTACAATTATATAGTACTGTTTTATATGTCAGGTAGTGTGTGTCATAATAACTAAAGACTTTATCGTATGCATTATTATTTTTATTTAGACGCTTGGAATTTCAACCAAGTAATGCAGTATCTACATATGTACTAAACTTGGTATATTAGCATATTTGAGAGTAAGGTGGTACCATCTACAAAAGTATATGGGGAGCCAATGACAATATTTAACATTCAGGACAAATATTTGTAGATCGGTAGTAAATTCTGTCGCAATCGACTTTAAATCCGGTGTTTCTACCAAAATTACAAGAATGATATTTATTTGAATTCCCGTTTAGACACTTGGAATTGAACTGTTAATTTTTTATACTGCAAGTCACGTACCAATCGGCCTTCTACAATTGGGATTTTGGGATATATGATGCAGAGGCATATATGGCGCTTCTAATAAGGGTGACATCAATTAACTTCGTAAGATGAAATGGGTTTAGTGTGATAGTACATTCCAAAAGTTGGAAGATTTGGGATATAGGGTATTCCTCTATCGGGGGTGATACCGTATACGAACGTATTGACTATTTGATAATCCATCATAAATCCCGCCCGTTTCATGTATATGGAGAGTGTATTCTGTCGCAATCGAGACCCAATCCTGTATTTTTGACAAATTAAAGCTACTGCTTTGTCAATTCGTGTGTTGCCAATCACCATCTGTTGAAGAGGACCGGAACATACCCGTTCTCAACACCGGGGGGGGGGGGGGGGGGGGGCACCGTTTGTGTAAAGAGATATACTAACTACAACAAATAAACAAAGACACACCTTCTTCGAGCAGATCACCTTCTACGACACCTTCATTTTCCTGGACATTCTCGCTCACATTGTCACCTTCACTAACAAATTCTATGGTTATTCTCTCATCCCTTTCATCTTCCACTCGACTCTCGTTCCGCACTCTACTATAACGTGGATCCGGTATTCGTGGACCACCATCCCTAACCTGTAATCTCCCAATAAATTTCAATTCCACACAGTTCATCCTTCCACATATTGCATATTAAAAAAAGAAAAACACAGACACTTAATCAACATCCTAAATTTCATTACCGGAATCAACTGCCTCTCTTTAGGTCTTAAATACTTTCGCTCGCCCTCCAAAGGGATGAATGGTTTAACCTCCTCCTCTTTCAATGATCTGAGCATTGTTGCACATGCCTCCACTTTTGGATGGGGAATCTGCCACCGTATCAATCGCGGGACTCTAGCTCTTGTCATTGGTTTCGCGAACCGAGGAACTCTTTCGAAAAACCATCCCTGTGCAACAACAAATTTAGAAACATGAACACAACATCGTATGTAGTTTATTCAAGCAAATCAATGAAAACTTTGTCGAGCGCCTCCATAACTAACTGTTTCACTTACCAAAAGCCCGGCAGTGCAGCCATCTATGTAGCGTTTACCCTTGCCTGACCGTTTTTCCAACGACCGCACCAAAAACTCATGGGCTACTTTCCCCCAAGCATAATCACCAATCGTCTCCAACTCATCCACATAATGCACAACGTATGCTGGTAGGTACAGGTGGGAAGTAGGAAAGATGATAGAATTGAACACAAATAATGTGTACAACCGTGCAAAATCTTCCGGATCTCGCTTCCCTGGTATCCACTCTTCATTCACAGCAGCCTTCCGCAATGCTTCTATTATGTCTCCTCTCTTTATGTTCCACGCATTTCCTTTAAAAAATTTCCCCACCGTTTCTGACTCCTCCTCAAACTTCGGGTGCACATCCAACCCCATTTCCTGTAGTCCTAATGCACACAAAAACTCCGGTGATGGAAACTTCAAACTCATATTCTCTCCAAACACAAAACCTTTGTACTCCGCGACATAGCACTCGGCTAATGCTTCCAACCATACCACACTGCTATATCCTTTCTGACATTAGGAAATGCGAGAAAGGTGTCCTCATCATCGCCCCTCTTTGATTTTCAGTGATTCTCTCGTCATTTTCATTCATCATTGCAATAAACTTCTGTGTCGCACACCGTGCCACTGGCCCATCCCCATTTTTACTATGTCCCTCCCCCTTCTCCTCCTTAGTCCCTTCTTCCTTGCACCTACCCTTATCCCTCTTCACTGCATTCTCCTTTTCGCCCTTTTATCAACCTCCTTTGCTGCTACTTTCTTCCCTTTTCCTCTCACATCTTTCGGAACCTTCTTTGCTGCTACTTTCTTACCTTTTCCCTCACATCTTTCGAAACCTCCTTTGCTGCTTCTTTCTTCTCTTTTCCTCTCCCTTCTTTCGGTGCCATTCCCCACCTACATATGCAAATGCAAAGAACTCTTAAACAGACATCCAATCCCCCAAATAGAAACTCACATATTACTGCCAATTACCCACATTCAACCTCTCCATTTCCACTTACCCATTTTCTTCTATTAACACCCAACTACCAACATCCTCACTGCTACATTCATCCAAGTAACAAGCAAAATCAACCCAATTTACACAATTGCATTCAACAATCAACTATTTTTCGGAAATACCTATTCAAATCTCTATAGTCAACAATCACACTAAAGCAAAAACCATATCCATTTCTCAAACAACAAATTCCACATACCAACTGTAATCTAAAGCAAAACCATATCCATTTCCAATTCACAACATACATTTTCCATTTCTTTAATTACAAAACCAAAACCCACTTATACGAAATTGACACACTCACCGTTTCATTCGTTGTTTCCCTCCGCGAGCTTTGCTACAATTCGGCCTTTCTTCCGCACTTTACCCCAAATTCCGTGCGCTGCCCTACCAATTTCGCCCTTTCTCGCTGCCCCTCGCTGCCCCTAATTCCACCACTCAACGTCTCCCTCCACCGTCTCACACAAATAACAAAAATAACCCACGAACCCTAACACCCATCCAACTCCGCCTCCCTCCCTTCAACTTTTCACCGTGGTGCTGCGAAACGTTCCCCTCTTCCCGCAATCGAGAATGTGTTACCAGCCCTCCGAAGCCGGCGACTTCCCCCTTATGTGGTTGAGAAAGAGTAAAGTGCAAATGGCTGTGGTTGAGAAAGAGTAAAGTGCAAATGGCTTAATATTTTAATCCGTTGCAAATATTATAATCCTTTATCCCACCTTTTCTTTTTCAAATTATGTATTTTAAATTATTTTGAATTGTTTGGTGTAGTTGACCCAAAGGAAAATTGTTTGGTGGGGTGCAGTGGAAACCTCCAAACTTGTGGTGGGTTTATCTTGTATTTGCCGATAATTGAATATATAGATCCGGCATTTAAAGTCTATCATTTGGTATCAGAGCAGATATTCTTCCTTTGCCTTGTTCCTAATTGAGATATTGTTGTTGGAGAGTTTATTGTCGGCGCCTGCTTCCAGTTTTGCAGCCGCTACAATTGACTTGTGTTTGGCCTATATAGATTTTTGTGCCGCTCTCCTTCTAATTTTTGTGACTTATGAATTACATTATTATTTTAGTTGTTTGCTGCTCAATCCCTATTGCTTTCAGTGGAGATGTTCGGCGGTATTAATTACTTCTTGGGCACTCTCTCCATCAATTCGTGTTTAGTGAAAATATACTGTGATCCAACTTTTACATCTACGGTTTAGTCAATCTTTGCAATTGTTGGATGTAACAGACATTAGCAATTTTGACTTCATTTTATATTAATGTTGACAGATTGAGATATGGAATTTGTTGCTTTTCTGGAGTCATACAATTCTGCTTTTCGGAAGAAGTTAAATTTGCTTTTCCGTCTGATTCATTATTTTTATTGTTTTTAAGAAGCATCAATTAATGGTCTGCAATAAGTTGTTTTTCTTACTTTTCGGAAATCATGGAGCTTAATGGGTTTTTCTTAATGGGTCTCGTGCGTCTGCCTTTATTTGCTGCTTCATGTGTTACTCTGTCTATGGTGAAGTAATCTGTTGAATAATATTTAAATTAAGTGGAATATTTTATTTTAATAAATAAAAAAAAAACCAAATTTTTGGAGGCCCATTATGACTAGGGATCCGAAAGTTCCAGTGGCGGCTACTTCGTCCCCCACGGCGGCGCAGCATGATCCAGGCGGTAAGAAATTGGCAGATATGGAGGTACCGAGGAAGTTCCCAGGGCGTGACCTTTTGGCAGAGGGTTTGGTTCGAAAGTGTTTTGTAGGGGACAATCCTTGCTTACCAGAGTTTGTAATTGATGAGGAAGTTGACACAGAGGCGGGTAGGCTATGGGAGGACACCTTGGTCGTCAAGCTACTTGGAACTACTGTTGGTTATATGGCGTTGAAGGAGAGATTGAATCGTATGTGAAAACCCCAGGGTGAAATGACGCTGATTGACGTTGGCCATGGATGCTTTATTGCTAAGTTTGATATGTTGGCGGATAGAGAGAAAGTGGTGAATGGAGGTCCATGGTTACTGTTTGATCACTATCTGGCGGTCATGCCAGGGACGCGGGAGTTTGATCCAAGAACGACACAAATAAATAAAACCCTAGTTTGGGCGCGGTTGAATGATTTACCGATGCATCAGTATAGGGAGGATATATTATGGGCGGTAGCATCTGGTATAGGTGATGTGGTCAAGTTTGATACCAGCACTAGCCTGACGTCTCGTGGGCGGTTCGCTAGGGTTTGTGTGGCATTTGATCTTCAAAACCCGGTCACTGGTAGGATGCGGGTGAATAATGGTCAGTGGATTACAGTGTCCTACGAGGGTTTGCATTTGATATGTGCAAAGTGTGGACACCACGGACACTTTGAACGGGATTGCACTTCGAGTCAGTGGTGGAGGTTGAACAACCAATGAAGCAGGCGGAGTGGGGAGAGGAGGCCGGTGAGACACCGGGGCAAGATGGTGCTGGTCTGGGGGATGATGTGGGCATGCCTGACGCCACGGTGAGGGATGATCAGGGTGACAAGGGGCTCCCGGAGGGGGAGAAAGTATTCGGGGACTGTATGGTGGTGGTTAGGAGGAAGAATCGGGGGCCTAGAAAGCCGCGGGTGGAGGCTAAGGCGGAGAAGGAGTCACTGTTGACAGTGGGGTTAAGGCAGAGGAGGCAGATAGAGAGGTTGGCACGAAGGTTAACAATGGGAAGGCAGCGGTTGAAGTGGTGCAGGAAGAGGGGCCATCGAGCAGCCATGCAACTGCTATTGTGGTGTTTAAAGGAGCTGGAGCCAAGCGACCAAGGCGAGATGTCTGCTCTGATGATGAATGGGTGTCTGAGGAGGGACGTCCGAAGGGTTTAAATGGTGATGGGAGAACGAATCAGGGGAGGGTTTTGTTGATCACCAATGGGCAGGACATTGGGGGTGAGGGCCTTGATAGAGATATAGACTCGCGCGAGGAGGAATGTTGGGCGGATGCGGATGATGCAAGCATGCAGTCGTGATTTGTAGTACTTCCCTAATAATTGTTTATTAATGGAATTTTGTAAATTTTTCTGTTATTGTGTGGAACGTGTATGGGGTGATGAGTAGGACTGGCCAATGTTGGTCGAGCGAGCTTGTGCGTGAGCATAGGCCAGACTTGCTGTGCATTCTGGAGCCGAGGGGATTGTTTGAACGGACAAGGAGTTTCTTCGTTAGGGTTGGATATGTGCCACTGTATATTTCGGAAGCACTTGGTATGGGGGGAGGTGTGTGGGTTCTTAGGGTGCTCTATGTGAACTGTAGTCTGTCGGAAGTGGCAGTGCATGCCCACATGATCACTATGGAACTCTCTATGGGGTTGGCTACATGGGCGTTCACGGCGATATATGCGGATCCGAATTATCAAAGGAGGAAGGCCAAGTGTGAGACTCTGGTGCAGCTTGCAAGTAATATGGAGCAGCCATGGGCTATTGTTGGAGATTGGAATGAGATAGTGGCTGAGGAGGAAGTGTCGGGTGGTGTGTACCTCTAGGAACGGGCGGCGGAGCTCCACCACATTCTTGGACAGTGCCGCCTATTGAGCTTACCCACTGTTGGCCCCGGATTTACTTGGTCAAGGTCCGGGAGCTGGAAGGCGTATTTGCAAGCGTCTTGACCGAGGGATGGCGAATCTCTTATGGATGGAACAGTTTGCGGAAGGGAGAATTGTCCACCTTCCGAGGGTAGGATCGGATCATTGTCCTATTAAGCTTATTTGTGGAGACAGGACTCGGCGATGTGAGCGGCCGCCATTTCAATGGGAAGCGGTATGGAGTCATCATCAAGAATACAAGCAAGTTATCCAATAGGGCTCAACTCAAGGGAATGGCTCGATCCAGGCTATTCTTGATACTATACAGAAGAAATCCGGGATCTTTGATAAAGAAGTCTTTGGGAATATTCGAGATAGAAAACGGAAACTCAAGAATCTGATACTGGGTGTGGAAAAAAGGCTTGTCAATGTTGACTCGGCCTGGATGTGGCGGTTGTTGGGAGAATTACAGATGGAGTTGGAAGCTGTTCTTATACAAGAGGAGGTACTGTGGAATCAAAAATCATGGGATAATTGGGTTCGTCTTGGGGATAGAAATACCCAGTACTTTCATGCTAAAACAAAGGTCCATAGGAAGCGCATGCGGATATATGGGCTTGAGTTGCCGCATGGGACTTGGGAGGATAATCCGGATCGGCTACAACAACATGCAATTGATCATTTCATTGCATTTTGCCGGCAGCCGGCTGTTGACGCTAGGGGGAGGAGTTGGCTATGTTGGAGCCTTTGGGGGATGCCCAGGAGAGGTGTCTGGAAGCTGAGGTTGTGCCCAAGGATGTGGAATTTGCTCTGAGTACTATGAGATCGCTTGCGGCTCCGGGCCCGGATGGATTCCCAGCGGCGTTTTTCAAAGAATTCTGGCATATATTGAAAGAGCCTTCCGTGGCTATGGTATTAAATGTTATGAGGTCTGGGAGGCTGCCGGAGAAACTAGGCCATGCGTATTTATGCTTGTTGCCTAAAATGGAGGTCCCTCGGACTATTACTCAGTTTAGACCGCTAACACTATGTAATGTAACGTTCAAGTTGGTCAAAAAATTTTGGTGCAGCGCCTGCGCCCGATTTTGTGTGATATTATTAGCCCTTTTCAGTCTGCCTTCCTCCCTAGGCGTGGCACAGCGGACAACGGAGTATTACTTCAGAAAATTGTCTCGTCTATCGAGAGCTCTCGCTCTAGGTGTAAGGCGGCTGTTATTAAGATTGATCTTACAAAGGCATATGACACGGTAAGGTGGGAATTTTTGAATGAATGCTTAGAGGAGATGGAGTTACCTGGGGGAGGTCGTGAACTTATCATGGAATGCGTGGCTTCGGCAAGCTTCTCTATATTATGGAATGGGAGCCAATTGGTATGGTGAAGACGAAGAGAGGCTTATGCCAAGGGGATCCGTTGTCCCCATATTTATTCGTGATTATCTCGCACAATACTTGATGCTGTCCAAAGAGGTAGTTGGCGACCAGTGGTGCTTAGCCGAGGAGGGGTGGGGATCTCCTCTCTCATGTTTGCGGATAACTTTATATTTTGCTCGGAGTTAGTAGAAGAAAGTATTCAGTGTATGGCGGATGTACTAGATAGGTTTGGTTCGCGCTCAGGGTTTCAGATGAACGCGAGCAAATCTTGTGCATTCTGCTCACCTCGGACGTTGGACCTGGAGCGGGGGTGGCTGAGCAATTGGCTCGGTGTTGAGGTTGTGGCAGATTTGGGATCCTATTTGGGGTTCCCAATTATACATGGACGCATGAAGATTGGCAATTTTGACTCTTTGATGAGACGGATCAAGGCTCGGTTGGATGCTTGGGCGACCTTTCTGTTTAATAAAGTGGGAAGGATTACATTGGCCTGGAGTGTGTTGAATTCGCTGCCTGTCTATACCATGCAGCTACATTTGCTCCCTAAGAGTGTCTGTAAGATTGTTCGTAGGTGGATATGGAAGGGATGTCAGAATAAAGGGCTGCATCTTGTCAAATGGGAGGTTGTCACTAAGCCTCGTCGGTTGGGAGGGCTTGGTGTTCGGCCTAGTCGGGAAATGAATGTGGCGATGTTGGGGCGCTTTCTTTGGGATTTAGCTATGGATTCTAATAAACTTTGGGTCCAAGTGATGCGGGTGAAGTATGAGTTGGGTGCTGGGTTGCTTCCCAGGGATCATTATAGAGGTACGGAAGTTTGGAAGGGATTGATTAAGGTGGGGAAGATGTTAGGGCCAGGGTTTGGCATTCGTATTGGTAGTGGGGATTGCTCATTGTGGTATGCCCCTTGGTGGGAGGTTAAGTGTCTTGCAGATCTTGTTCCGTATGTGCATTATAGATGTTAATTTGAGAGTGAAAGATGTGATCATTAATGGGGATTGGCAGCTGGAGGGGCTTTATTCGGTGTTGCCTGTGGAGGTAAGGGAGAGGATTATTCATTCTCCTGCTCCATTTCTGAATGATGAAGTGGCAGATGCGTTGCATTGGAGATGGGATATATTAAAGGCTTTTATTCTGTCAAGTCAGGGTATTCTTGGCTTACAGCTGGGGATGAGAATGATGGAGATTGGCGCTGGATGTGGAAGCAAGACATCCCAGAAAAGGTGGGTATTTTGGTTTGGCTTATTGCGCATAATTCTTTGCCGTGTAATCAGCTCAGGTACAAGCATGGTCTGGCGGGAGCCCCGTTGTGCTCAATTTGTGGTGATCATGAGGATAGTTGGAGGCATGCGATATTTGAATGTGCTTGGGCCAAGGAAGTGTGGAGGAGAGCAGGTTCTTTTAATCACCATTTGCATATGCTTCAGGGACTGTCTGAGGATAGCTCGAGGAGTTGGTTGGAATGGGTTTGGCGATCGTGTGGAATGAAATTCGTTGCACTTATTTGGTTTGTTTGGTGTGAGAGGAATAATCGGTTGTTTCGCAATGGTGGCTCCACTCCAACCCGGATGGAGTTTAAAGGCCGCAGGCTGCTGCAAAGCTTGACAGCAGCATCTGTGAAGAGGCGGAAGGACGGGCAGCTGAGGATGGTTAGGTGGAAGGATGGCGATGTGGTGGGTGATGTGTTACACACGGATGGTTGTGTGATGGGGAGTCCGACGAGAGCAGGTGGCGCGGCGGTGATCAGGGGCGATGATGGGGGGTGGAAAGGGGCCTGTGGTGGCTATTTGGGAGCTCGGTCGATTTTTGAAGCGGAGATGATTGCTCTCTGCATGGGGCTTAGGATGGCAGCCAACTTGGGGTTGGTGTTGAGCTGCTGTTTTGTGGATTCTTTGGAGGTGGTTCATCTTGTGTTGGGGGACGTGAATGTTCGGCATCGTTGTGGCCTCTTATTAAGGAGGTGCGTGACTATATGAGAAGAGAAGAGTGTCAGCTTAGGCATGTCTACCGTGAGGGCAATTCGGTGGCGAATGCTTGGTCGGAAGACCACCTTGGCGGAGGCATTTTATACGACGTGGGCGTTCCCTCCGTATGATATTGAAGAGCTATTGGCTAAGGATGCGGTGGGGACTGAATATCTGAGACTATAGGCATGGTTGTGTAATTTGTTCGCTTGGTTTTCTTTGTTTTTTCTATTTTTTCTGTTTTGCTTTGCTCGCCTTCTAAACTGTGTTACCAAAAAAAAAAAAAAGAGTAGCCACAACATCTTTTATTTATTAAAATCGTATGTACAGTTTTGAATATTATTTTGTAATTAGTCATATATGATACGATAAGATATGCCCACAGGTACTTTTGTTATATTTATACGATTAATTAGAGAAAATATCTAATTATATTTCTTGATTACCCACAGGAATTGAGAAAATGAATATAATCGGATAGTTTTGTTATTTATATTGAATTTAATTGAATAAAATTTTAGCCCATAGGCAAATTTTATGTCACTAAATTCTTTTGTTGTCACGTGTTTACATTGGTAAATCATTCTTTAGTTTTGCCTCAAATTTTAATTATGAGTATATTTTGCAGTTTCTCAACCAGTTGCTATTTCTGATATTAAGTGTGCGATTCCTGAATTAAATGGTGACAATTACCAGATATGGAGGGAGCGAATTTTGCTCCATTTGGGCTGGATGGACATTGACTATGCTATTAGGAAAGATGAACCACCCGCTATTACTGAAACCAGCACTCCAGATGCTGTTGATATTTATGAAAAGTGGAAAAGATCTAACCGTCTTTCTGTTTCTTTCATAAAAACTAATATCCATGCTGGGATACGGGGTTCAATTGAGAAACATGACAATGTCAGGGACTTACTGAAAGCTATTGATGAACAGTTTGTTAAGTCTGATAAGTCCCTTGCTAGCACTCTTATTATGCAGTTTACTTCATTGAAACTCACAACCATTAAGCGAGTGCGTGAACATATCATGTGAATCCGGGAAATTGTGGCTCAATTGAACAATTTGGAGGTGACCATGTCTGAATCCTTTGTAGTGCACTACATTTTATGCACTTTACCCCATCAATATGCTCCTTTTAAGATCTCTTGTAACACACATAAAGACAAGTGGTCTCTTAATGAACTGATGACCATGTGTGTTCAAGAAGATGAAAGGTTGCTTTTGGAAGAGGGTGAAAGGGTTGAAAGTGTGAACTTTACTACTTTTAGTAAGTTCAAGAAAGAAAGACAAGCAAATAAGGGAAAGATTTCTATTAAGTCAGACATTAAGAAGGAGTCCAAGTGTTTATTCTGTAAAAAGAATGGACACATGAAGAAGGACTGCTTAAAGTTCAAAAGCTGGATGGAAAAGAAAGGTAATCCTTTCACTTTAGTTTGTTATGAATCTAATATGGTTAATGTTAATCATAATACATGGTGGATTGATTCTGGTTCTACAATCCATGTTTCTAATACCTTGCAGGGTATGCGAAACTAAGAAAGCCAGTGGGAAGTGAACAATGCATCTATTCCGGAAGCAAGATGAGTTCACATGTGGAGGCTATTTGAACATGCACTTTGGTTTTGAGCAGTGGTTTTAATTAGGTTTTGGAAAATATTTTCTATGTTCCCACTTTCAGCAAGAATTTAATTCCTGTCTCTAAACTTGCATATTTGGGTTTTCATTTTAACTTTTCCGACTATGGTTTTTACATTGTTAAATAAAGCTCAACTGTTGGTTTTGAAGAACTTTCTGATGGACTGTATTTTATTAAATTGCAAATTGACACTGCTGATGATTCTATGCATGTTACTACTGGTTTGAAAAAGTGTATTGTGAATGATAATTCTTCTATGTTGTGGCACTGCAGATTAGGACATATCTCCATGGAGAGAATTAAACGATTAGTAAATGAAAATGAACTTAGTACGTTGGACTTTACTGATTTTGGGACTTATATAAATTGCATTAAGGGAAAGCAAACAAACAAGTTCAAAAGTGGTGCTAAGAGGAGTTCGAACCTTTTAGAAATTATTCATACAGATATTTGTTGTCCAGACATGGATGCAAATGATCCGAAATATTTCATCACCTTCATAGATGATTACTCTCGTTACATGTATCTCTATTTACTTCATTCTAAAGATGAAGCTTTAAATGCCTTTAAAGTTTTTAAAGCTGAAGTAGAGAAACAATGTGATAAACAAATTAAGATTGTGAGATCAGATAGAGTGGTGAATATTATGGGAGATATACTGAGAGTGGACAAGCTTTAGGTCCATTTGCGAAATTTCTTCAAGAAAATGGGATTGTTGCCCAATACACTATGCCTAGTTCTCTGGATCAGAATGGTGTAGCAGAAAGAAGAAATCGAACATTAATGGACATGGTGAGAAGTATGAGGAGTAATACTAAACTTGCTCAATTTCTGTGGACTGAAGCACTTAAGACGGTTGTGTATATATTAAACAGGGTTCCAACCAAAGCTGTCTCTGATCACCTTTTGAGTTATTCAAAGGTTGGAAACCTAGTTTGAGACATATACGCGTTTGGGGATGTCCGTTTGAAGTAAGAATTTATAATCCACAAGAAAATAAGCTTGATTCTAGGACCCTTAGTGGATTTTTCATTGGGTATGTAAAAAAGTCTAAGGGTTATAGGTTTTATTGTCCTTTTCATAGTACTAGGATTGTGGAATCAAGAAATGCCAAATTTCTTGAGAATGACTTGGCTAGTGGGAGTGATTGTTTTCAAGATATTAATTCTGAAAATATCACTATGATGCTCAAATTACTGAGCCGACTGATAGACTGTTAGTCTTACATGCTCCTTCAGTTTCAAAGGGCATTAGAGAACCAGCTATTGAAACTCCACAAACTGTTGAAAATAACCCTGTAGATCAAGTTGTGGCTAGAGGACATGTTCCTTAGCAGGATGATGTAACAATATTAAGAAGGTCTAATAGGGTTAGGAGAACAGCAATTCCTAGTGATTATGAAGTATATCTGCAAGAATCATATTATAGCATTGGAGCTGAAAATGATCCTGAAACATTTTCACAAGCCATGAATTCTAAAGAATCAAATTTGTGGCATAAAGCTATGATGGAAGAGATGGATTATATGGCTTCTAATCAAGTTTGGGATCTTGTCGAGTTGCCCAATGGTGTGAAACCCATTGGATATAGGTGGCTCTTTAAAACCAAGAAAGACTCACAAGGCAACATAGAAAGACATAAAGCACGACTCGTAGCCAAGGGATTCACTTAAATGGAGAGAATCGATTACAAGGAGACATTTTCTCCTGTATCAAAGAAAGATTCATTAAGAATCATCATGGCATTAGTAGCTCACCTTGATTATGAGCTACATCAGATGGACGTGAAAACAGCTTTCCTCAATGGTGATTTAGGAGAAGAGGTTTACATGAAACAACCTGAAGGATTCTTCTCTAATAAAGGTGAGCATTTAGTTTGTAAGCTTAATAAATCCATATATGGTTTGAAACAAGCCTCCCGCCAATGGTATTTAAAATTCCATGAAGTCATATCTTCATTTGGTTTTGAAGAAAATGTCATGGATGAATGTATATACCTGAAGGTTAGTGGGAGTAAGATTTGTTTCCTTGTTTTATATGTGGATGATATTTTGCTTGCAGCAAATGGTAAGGGTATGCTATATGAGGTGAAACAATTTCTCTAAAAGAACTTTGATATGAAAGACTTGGATGAGGCATCTTATGTCATTGGCATTAAAATCCATAGAGAAATGTCTGAAGGGATTTTGGGATTGTCCCAAGAAACATATATCAACAAAGTTTTATAGAGATTTAATATAAATGATTGTTCACCAAGTGTAGCTCCTATTTTGAAGGGTGATAAATTTGAATTAAGTCAATGCCCTAAAAATGATCTTGAGAGGGAACCCATGAAAAATATCCCATATGCTTCAGCTGTAGGAAGTCTTATGTATGCGGTTTGCACCAGACTTGACATTGCATTTGTAGTTGGAGTTTTGGGAAGATATCAGAGTAATCCAGGAATTGACAATTGGAGAGCTGCAAAGAAAGTTATGAGATATCTTCAAGGGACAAAGGATACATGCTCATGTAAAAAAGAACCGATAAATTGGAAGTGATTGGTTATTCTGATTCAGATTTTGCTCACTGCATTGACACTAGACAATCTACATCTGGTTACATTTTCATGTTAGATGGTGGAGCTGTGTCTTGGAGAAGTGCCAAGCAGTCCTTAACTGCTACTTCTACTATGGAAGCTGAATTTGTTTCCTGTTTTGAGGCTACTTCGCATGGTGTTTGGTTGAAGAGTTTTTCATATCTGGTCTTAGAGTCATGGATTCCATTTCTAGACCACTTAAGTTATATTGTGATAATTCTGCTGCAGTGTTTATGGCCAACAATAATAAAAGTGGAAGTCGAAGTAAACACATCGACATCAAGTACTTGGCCATAAGGGAACGCGTTAAAGAGAATAAAGTGGTCATTGAACACATTAACACTGATTTAATGATTGCTGATTCCTTGACTAAAGGCATGCCACCATAGAAATTCAAGGATCATGTAGCACTCATGGGACTTGGTTGCATTTTCTGTTGTTCACATTCACTGTATTGTTAAAACTCTATTTAAATTAGTTTATTTCTCATTCATTTGTGCACATTTAATTTATATTTTTGAGAAAAAACTCTCAGTATTGACCCAGAATAAACATGAGGTTTATTCATTAAGTTATGAGCCAATCTAAGAGGCTGGATGTATTGTGATACATAGGAGATAATACTCATTGCAAGTGTAACACCCCGAATTTGATAACCCAGGCCGGAATGCCACCGCCACACCTCCCTAACAAGACACAAACCATTTCCAGCTTGCTAAAGAGATGCAAGGCTATGGGTATTGGAAAGAGTTTTAAAAGCAAGTCCTGGATTACTTAAAAATAACATGTACTATCATCCATACATGACAATGATAAAAAGTTGCGGCGAAAATTAAAATATAGGGCCGACATGGCCAAAACACGGGTTAAGAAGCCAGTATGCAAGTCATGTGAAATAAATAACTAAATGTCCAAAGTGATCCCCCGATGCATGATCATGCTCCGTATTCTATAATAGAAAAATAAACAACGGGTTTTATCAGTATATAAAATACTGAGTAAGTTAATCCCTAACATAACAATAAAGGGTTTTTAAAAATTATTTAATTAATATAAAAAAAATTATACTTTTACTCAGGCTTAATTGAAATATTAAAAATTCATAATTAACTTGCAGCAGAAAAGCATAATTAATTATGCGAGACTAGAATGCAAAATTTAAAGGCATAATTAAAAAGCGTAATTTAAAAGCGTGATAAGTAAATAAAGTTTTAAAAAATAACGCACACGAGTCTTTTAGAATTATCCCGTCAACCAAGGAGAGGACACCACACAAGGGAGATCACTAACGAGGCAATCTCAATAATCATAATCAGTTAGCCTGTGAACCGGCGGCCGCAGCCATATCAGTATTGACTGCCGTTTTGGCTAGCCATGTATCTCGATTGCCATCCGACAAGCCGTGTGTATCGATTGCCATTTTGGCAAGCTGTGTGTATCTACTGTCAATTTGACAGGCGTGTATGTCGACTGCCGTTTTGGCAGGCCATGTGCACAACTGCCGTTTTGGCATAATAAGGAGATCACTAACGAGGCAATCTCAATAATCGTAGGACTATTAATGAGGCAATCCAAATAATTGTAAGACCACTAACAAGGCAGTCTAAATAATTTGTATGAAGATCAGCTCAGCCTGGTAAACGGGATTTTTCGAAAGGTATACTTCATCGTATAAAAAGGATTTCAATATCGTATTTCATAGTTCCAATTTTTCTCAAGTTCGAAAAATCCAATTCGTCACAGGTTACGCCTTTTTAATTTAAAAATTCATTTCAAAGTCAAAAATTCAGAAATTTAATCAGAAGCTTAAAAACATATTTACGAACAACTTTCATGTTTTAAGTTTCTCGAAATTAGGTAAGGAAACAAGTCGAATTTCACAATCTTTTCAAAACTCAAAATCTGTCAGTTTACCGGTAACAGCACACTGTTTTTAAATCTCATTTTCGACCTAGCAAATGAACTCCAAAATTTATGAAATTTTACAGGCACTTAAAAGACACCAAAATATACAAGTTTTATTAGCGGTAAATTATGCTAATTACTTACGGATTAAAACAGAATAATTCATCAAGTTCAGTCTCAAAATCTGTCGACTTTTTTTTTCTTCTCGGACACAGTGTATTCAAAACGGGTTTTGACTATCCAAACCTTAATGAAAATGCACGAAATTTTCCAGACATATTCTCAAGACATGTATCTACAACCTTTATGTTTTCACCAAAGATGAGTTTTGACCACAAGTGATAGAAAAATGCACAAAACGTTCGACTACATAATCTCTCAAGATTTTCGAAAAGTTTGTTTATTACAGAAATTGTTGGGTGAGATTTGGGATAGCAAATCTTAATGAAAATGCATGAAATTTTAACAAAAGCTAGATCAAGATGTTAAGAACAAATTTTCAATTTGGAGTTTTTTGTTTCGGATTCTCGAAATAGGAGTTTTTATTGGATTTTAGAAATCGCGCAAAGGTGAATTCTTGGTGACAGATTTTAGTATTTTGTTTAGATCTCTCGAAACACTCGACCAAGGGACTCCAAAATTGATAGCAAGGAGTTAACTTACTTGTTTAGAGTTTAGGATCGTCACAGGGCTCTCTCGGGTTGTCTAGTGTCGCGACGAGCGGGTACCTTCCACCGATCTCCTTCCTCTTCGCCCCCGAAGTGAACTCGTAAGAAAGTTTCGATGTTAGATTCGAAATTTTTGCATTATGGACGAATATGAAAGCTGCACTACACCTTACCATTGTCCTAGAAGGCAGGGGGCTTCATCTTGATCGTTCTCCTGGCCGGAATCCTCGCTGGACGAGTGGCAAAGTTTCAAGAATAAAGGTTTTCGAAAGAATGGAGGTGGAAGAGAGTTGGAGGATGATGGGGGATGAAGAAAGGTGGAAGAGGGCGGCCAAGAGGTGGCTAGGAGCTGCAAACACGCCTTATAAAGGCTCCACAAAACCCTAGACGCGTTGCCATAGCCGGAGCTCCCCAAAAAGGTAAGAAAATTGCCATAAAAGTGCAAGTTCCCGCAGCCTGCTTCTTGGCACGGTGGTGGCGGGAGGGCGTGCCGAGACAGCGCGGCCTCCGGCCTAGGCTTCGGCTTGGGCCGGGTCGTGCGATCCGTCGGGCCTTTTCTCCTCTCTTTCGGGCTTCTATCCTCCTATGTTCTCGGGCTCGAATTTTTGGGTCATTCTCGGGTTATGATACCTATGTTAAATTTATTTCGACTTAAATTGATTTCGTGTTTGAAATCTTAAGTCCGTCGGTTTCGGATTTGTCGGCTTCTAATTCGTCGTCTTTTGGCTTCCGTGCATTTCCGACTTTACGGGTCCTCGGAATCAAAATCCCTTCGCTTCTCGGATTAAATTCTATTTCATGTCATAAAATTTACGGGTATTACAGTCTACCCCCTGAAGAATCAACTTCGTCCTCGAAGTTGCGCTTTATCTCCTCGCGAGCTCGGAAATTGTTTGATTGCGTGATTGTATTATTGTGTGTTGTTGTTTGATATTGTTTGTCGGATATTGTTTGTATTATTTTATTATATCGTTTGACTGAACCCATATTTAAAATTTCCAAGTTGTCTACGTACCCTGCGAAGGGATCAAGTCATTACGTAGTTCAAAATAATTTGAATTTGTTTATTTATTGATTTGGGGTACCTAATATTCGGGTTGTTACATCCTCCCCCCCTTAAGATTACAGTTATGTCCCCATAACTGCCCATTCATTATTCTCAAGAAGGTTCGGATTTTGGGCTTGTTTCTGAGGGGATCGAAGCCCTTGGTTGTTGCCACTTCGATCGTCTGGGTTCTGTGGCTGCTTAGGTCAAGTGGTCACATCCTCTTTCTTGTAAATTGTTCTCTATCTGTGTCCGGCAGTCACGCAGCCGGTGACCATGTCGACCACATCGGAAGCATGCTCCAGGCTGATGGCATCCTCTCGCATAATGTGGTTTACCACACTTTGGGCATGGTGGCGCATAGTCACCATGGTTGAAGACTATCCCCTTGTTTCCTCCATGGTCATTTTGGTGTGGTTTGTTCAAGCTTCCACGGAAATGATCCTTATTCCTCTTGTATTCTCCTTGTGGTCCTACGTTAATCTCACCTACCGGTTTCCGTTTTAGTCCTTGAACTCGTGCAACCGCTACCGCACGATCGTACACAGCTTGTAGGTTAGGGTAGTGCTCACCTGTGATCACCTCTCTAACGGATAGGTTTAGTCCCATCTCGAACTTCTGTGCCTTTTCTATATCAGTAGGCACTAGTCTCTGCGCAAACCGCACCAACTCCTTGAAACGGTTATAGTATTCTTGGACTATTTTTCCTCCTTGCCTCAGTGTCAGAAACTCTTCATACATAGCAGTCTTCGTGCTCATGGGATGAAAATGATACCTTAGACCCTCCTTAAATTCATCCCATGTATAGGCCTCTTGATCTTCCTCTGTATTTCCTTGGAGGTTTTGCCACCACTCGTCCACTTCACCTCTTAAGTAGTAGGTTGCCACCCAGACTTTCTCGTCCTCCGGGCATTTGACAGCATTCAGGAGCTTGTCGAAAGTACGAATCCAATCCTCCAACTTGGCCGGGTCCTCTTGGCCATCATAATGGGGTGGTTTGTAGGGGTTCACTAATGCTAAGTAGTTGGCTCGGGCTACCGGTGGTGGTACACCCGCTTGTGCACGTTGCACTTCAGCATTTCCTAATGCTACGAGTACTTCTTCTACCGTCCTTAAACGTTCATCCATGTTGTTGGGAATAGGAGGTGCTCGATCTCCTACGTTCGGAGGAATCTCATTGTTGTTAGGTGCGTTTGGGAGGTCAGCGTCAGTGCCATTTGGACTTACCTTCCTCGGTCTTCTCCTAGGTGCCATTTCCTGATATTAAGCACGCGAAGATGAGTTTCTAATCTAGGGAACATTAGGAGTCAGGAAAATTTGAAAGATAGGTCGGTAACGGCCGTTTAATCGATGTGGGCATGCTAAACATAAGTGATCAAGATCTAGAACTAAGGCAAAGTTAGTCTTTAGCAAGCGCTCCTAAGTCAAAATCATATCGAATTCTAATATAGGAGTGTTTCTTAACGCCGATAATTCACATAAAAAGAGTTAGTACAATTATGTATGTATGCATATGCAATCCCCCCAATAAAAAATTAATTTCTGCATGCATTTATTTATCCATGGGTTTTAAAAATAAATTTATTCCATGGATAGATTTTAAAAGAATAAGGGTAAAAGGTTTGGGCCACTATATTGGGCCAAAAGATATAAATTATTTGGGCTTAAGTAATAACAAGGGTATTGGGCCAAAATAATTGGGCCAACATAGTAATTAAATATTGGGCTAGAAAAAAAATTTTTGGCTCAACAATGGTAGTTTTAAAATAATAATGGTTTTAAAAATAATACTAGTTTAAAAATAATAATAGTTTAAAAATAACAATACTAGCTTTAAAAATAGTCCGGGCTCTGATACTACTTTGTAACACCCCGGATTTGATAACCCAGGCTGGGATGCCACCGCCACACCTCCCTAACAAGACACGAACCATTTCGAGCTTGCTAAACAGATGCAAGGCTATGGGTATTGGAAAGAGTTTTAAAACCAAGTCCGGGATTACTTAAAAATAACATGTAATGTCATCCATACATGACAATGATAAAAAGTTGCAGCGGAAATTAAAATATAGGGCCGACATGGCCAAAACACGGGTTAACAAGCCCGTATGCAAGTCATGTGAAATAAATAACTAAATGTCCAAAGTGTTCCCCCGATGCATGATCATGCACCGTACTCTGTAATAGAAAAATACATAATGGGTTTTATCAGTATATAAAATACTGAGTAAGTTAATCTCTAACGTAACAATAAAGGGGTTTTAAAAATTATTTAATTAATATAAAAATTATACCTTTACTCAGGCTTAATTGAAATATTAAAAATTTATAATTTAACTTGTAGCGGAAAAGCATAATTAATTATACGAGACAAGAATACAAAATTTAAAGGTATAATTAAAAAGCGTAATTTAAAAGCGTGATAAGTAAATAAAGTTTTAAATAAATAACGTACACGAGTCTTTTAGAATTATCCCGTCAACCAAGGAGAGGACACCACACAAGGGAGATCACTAACGAGGCAATCTCAATAATCATAATCAGTTAGCCGGTGAACCGGCGGCCGCAGCCATATCAGTATTGACTGCCGTTTTGGCTAGCCATGAATCTCGATTGCCATTCCGGCAAGCCGTGTGTATCGATTGACATTTTGGCAAGCCGTGTGTATCTACTATCAATTTGACAGGCGTGTATATTGACTGCCGTTTTGGCAAGCCATGTGCACAACTGCCGTTTTGGCATAGTAAGGAGATCACTAACGAGGCAATCTCAATAATCGTAGGACCACTAACGAGGCAGTCCAAATAATTGTAAGACCACTAACAAGACAGTCAAAATAATTTGTATGAAGATCAGCTCAGCCTGGTGAACGGGATTTTCGGAAGGTATACTTCATCGTATAAAAGATTTCAATATCGTATTTCATAGTTCAAATTTTTCTCAAGTTCGAAAAATCCAATTCGTCACAGGTTACGCCTTTTTAATTTAAAAATTCATTTCAAAGTCAAAAATTCAGAAATTTAATCAGAAGCTTAAAAATATCTTTACGAACAACTTTCATGTTTTAAGTTTCTCGAAATTAGGTAAGGAAACAAGCCGAATTTCACAATCTTTTCAAAACTCAAAATCTGTCAGTTTACCGGTAACAGCGCACTGTTTTTAAATCTCATTTTCGACCTAGCAAATGAACTCCAAAATCTATGAAATTTTACAGGCACTTAAAAGACACCAAGATAAACAAGTTTTATTAGAGGTAAATTATGCTAATTCCTTATGGATTAAAACAGAATAATTCATCAAGTTCAGTCTCAAAATCTGTCGACTTTTTTTCTTGTCGGACACAGTGTATTCAAAACGGGTTTTGACTAACCAAACCTTAATGAAAATGCACGATATTTTACAGGCATATTCTTAAGACATTTATCTAAAACTTTTATGTTTTCACCAAAGATTATTTTTGACACAAGTGATAGAAAAACGCACAATAAATTCGACTACATAATCTGTCCAGATTTTCGAAAAGTTTGTTTATTACAGAAATTGTTGGGCGAGATTTGGGATAGCAAATCTTAATGAAAATGCATGAAATTTTAACACAAGCTAGATCAAGATGTTAGGAACAAATCTTCAATTCGTAGTTTTTCGTTTCAGATTTTCGAAATAGGAGTTTTTATTGGATTTTAGAAATCGCGCAAAGGTGAGTTCTTGGTGACAGATTTTAGTATTTTGTTTAGATCTCTCAAAATACTTGACCAAGGGACTCCAAAATTGATACGCAAGGAGTTAACTTACTTGTTTAGAGTTTAGGATCGTCAAACGGCTCTCTCGGGTTGTCTAGGGTCGCGACGAGCGGGTATCTTCCACCGATCTCCTTCCTCTTCGCCCCCGAAGTGAACTCGTAGGAAAGTTTCGATGTTAGATTCGAAATTCTTGCATTATGGATGAATATGAAAGCTGCACTACACCTTACCATTGTCCTAGAAGGCAGGGGGCTTCGTCTTGATCGTTCTCCTGGCCGGAATCCTCGCCGGACGAGTGGTAAAGTTTCAAGAACAAGGGTTTTCGAAAGAATGGAGGTGGAAGAGAGTTGGAGGATGATGGGGGATGAAGAAAGGTTGAAGAGGGCGGCCAAGAGGTGGCTAGGAGCTGCAAACACGCCTTATAAAGGCTCCACAAAACCCTAGACGCGTTGCCATAGCCGGAGCTCCCCAAAAATGTAAGAAAATCGCCATAAAAGTGCAAGTTCCCGCAGCCTGCTTCTTGGCGCGGTGGTGGCGCGAGGGAGCACCGAGACCGGCGGCCTCCGGCCTAGGCTTCGGCTTGGGCTGGGTCGTGCGATCCGTCGGGCCTTTCCTCTCTTTCGGGCTTCTATCCTCCTATATTCTCGGGCTCGATTTTTTGGGTCATTCTCGGGTTATGATCCCTATCTTAAATTTATTTCGACCTAAATTGATTTCGTGTTTGAAATCTTAAGTCCGTCGGTTTCGGATTTGTCGGCTTCTAATTCGTCGTCTTTTGGCTTCCGTGTATTTCCGACTTTACGGGTCCTCGGAATCAAATCCCTTCGCTTCTCGGATTAAATTCTATTTCATTTCATAAAATTTACGGGTATTACAGCGAGTACCTATCACTATGATTCATATGTCTGTTTTCTTATATGACTATGTGGTAAATGGACCAAGTAGGAGAATGTAAGACGTGATTTCTTATTTTTGGGAAATAAATAGGAAATCAATTATGGTCCATTTAATTGATATAATTGAATTTAATTTTGAATTAGTAGAGAATGAGTCAAAATACTCCATAACAGTTTTGGCCCAGAATTAATATTGAATGGGTCATAATGCTTCATAACCATTATGGCTCATTATATCTCCATACCTACCACGGGAGAACTTGTTGATGGAAGAGTTCTACTTAAGTTCGAATCGGCTCAATCAGGGTTTCTCATTCCACTTCACATTCAGTAAAACAATTCAGTTAACACCATCGATTTGGAGAAGAAGGATTGGGAAAAGCCTATAAGAGCAGTATTATTTTGCAGTTTTGTTGGACGTTTGGAAAAGGTGGTTTTGAGCGTTCAGAAAAAGAACAATGGCTGGAGGTAATTAATCGATTCATGCTTCCGTTGTGCTAGTTCTAGATCTATATAATTGAATATATTGATCTGGCGTTTAAAGTCTATCAAGGGAAAGATCCTGGCAGAGATCCGCTGAGATTGTTGTAGGAAAGCCTCAAGTCCGTCAAAGCGGGGAAGGAGTAAAAAAAAATCAGGGATGGTTCCAGTCTTACTTACATTGCTAGAGAGGAAAGAGGAGAGATTTGTGCTCTGAATGAGATAAGAAGGGATTTCCCAGGTGGACGAGATGGTCGTTCTCGCTAATGCTTAAAGTCTGGAGACTGGGAAGGCCGGAAAGGAAGTCAGGAGGAAGGGAGGTAAAGCCATTGCTGTCAAGATAGATCGTTTGGAGGGAGGACATGTTGCGGACGGAAGGAATGGATCCGGGGAGGGAGTTGTACTAGAGGGCTAGGATTTGCAAGCGGGAGAGCTGAGTCTTTTGGGGATTTTCCTCAAAAATGAGCTTGGAGCTCCAAAACATCCCATTCGGACTCCATCCACCCGCCACGTAAGCAATGAACTCGGGTCAAAAATCATTGACCATACTAATCCTATTGCCACATCAGCAATTAAGGAGTTTTGGGATCATTTGGGTAAAGATTAAGATACTCATGGGATGGATTAAGTTAATTCAATAATTAATGGACTGTTTGGAAAATTTTGAAAAATTATAGGACTATTCAGGTTTTTTTTTTTCATATTCAAATTATCTACAAGACTTTGATGAGTAGTAGCTAGCAAAGAACTGAAAATACCATAAGAAAGGGCAGTCATTATGGTTTTAAAAGATGCTTGTAAGAACACTAGTCTATAAGAAATAACTGAATGCTTCGAAAAGTTACAAAAAATGCTTTAATGAATCAACATATGTGTCTCTTGTTTTAGATCAACATAAATTTCAGATAAAAGTTGTATTCAAGCAACCTCTGTTACCAATAACTCAGCATTGCCCACGAATAGTAAAACGACGACAAAAGAAACATCGTACAAAAGTAACTAAAAACTAAAAGAACTACAATTGACTTATTTGCTGAAATTATTTGAGCGGGTATAACAAACTATCAACATTACTGAATTTTGGTGAAGGCTTCGACAGTAATTGTTAACTCTGGTATGGCCTCTGGGTAAGAAATTATTAACTCTACAGAAAAGTAAAGAGGACTAAAAACTAAAAACCCTATTTACAAGATTCTTGCAGTTTGAAAATTGTTAACCAAGTAAATTTAGTGGCCTATTACATAAAATTAGTGATCCATGTATTTTGAAGCCCATTCCATGTGCAAGCCCTGTTTTTCATGTGAAGTCGGCCCAGGAGTCACGAAGAGATTAGGACGGGAGGTTTCCTGAAGCCATCTGTAGGAGTGCCAGCAGGATGGTTGGCGAGACGACAGCTGTCCTAGAATTGATCGTGAGGTTGCTTGACAGTTGAGGGACTCCGCCTATAAAAGCCAAAGGGGTGCTCACTTTAGAGGGTCCGACAATTCCACACAAAAACTGCACTTTTAATTCTTTAAAGTTTCTGTAATTCCTTTGTTTTCTGCATTTTTTGTTTCCTGTAAGGTTCCTTTCGTAATTCACTTGATATTGTCAATCAAAGAAGAGACTTTCGTCCTCTACAAATCTCACGTACAACAAATTGGCACGCCCAGTGGGACCGAAGTTAAAGCCATATCCGCTTCAAAGAAGTGTATGCGTCTAAGATCTGGACGTCTGGTCAGTGATCTTAAGCAGAAGTTTGAAGAAATGTCTCTGCAAGAGAAGACACCTGTTAGAACGTCGTCTGAAGAGGTGCCTGAGACGACGAATGCTGCACCATCACAACAGGGATCATGCAGACCCCTACATTGGCAGAACAAATGCGGCTCTCGATGACAGAATCGATGGCCGAGTTCATGCCTCTACTAACGAGGCATCTTATGGACGTTTTGCGGCCTGCTATGGCCGATCAAATTGACAGAGGCATCAATGCCTTACGAACTCAACAGGAAGTAACTGCTCCTACAACTGCTCCTACCAACGACGCTAACACGCTGCCGGGTTCAGGGCCGTCAGGCGGCCAATTACAAACTTGGGGCACAGCATCCATCAGCCAGCCACCACTCCCCGATATGGGAGGCTTGGTTAGTCCACTGGTGAATCCATTCCAGACAGCCTATGTTTTCAACCCGGCGGCACCCCTGATGTTGAATCCTGGACTTGCAGCGCCTCCAGCGCCCATCTATGCGGCTCCAGGTTGTTTAGTGGCCTCCAGTGTGTCTCCAGGCTGTACGGCGGCCTTTGGTGGCATTGGTATGCAGCCACGTCAAGCGGCATCTCATGTGTCGAACGCTCCAGTAGGACCCTTCGTGGCGACTCAGCCTTGGGGACAAGCGCCCCAACCTTGGGGGCAGACCCCACTGCTAGGGGGCAGGCACCACAGAACGCAACACAAGCCGCCATGACTCCTACTACACCTCCAGTGGCGATGCCGCCTGTGCAGGCGCTAGCAGTGTCTCCCGAGTTGCTTGCTGACATGATGCAGCAACACTTTGGCATCCAACTGAGGCCGATGGAGCGGCCTACATACCGCAAGCCGTACCATGATTGGGTAGATAGCATGCAACCATACCCATGAGGCTTTAAAATGCCTGAATTTTCCACATTCTCAGGGGATGAGGGCAAATCTACCGTGGAGCACGTGGGCAGGTTCACTGCACAGTGTGGGGAAGCAGCAGCGAACGACTAGCTGAAGCTGAGGCTCTTTAGCTCATCCCTCACTGCTCCTGCTTTCGCATGGTATGCTTCTTTGAGGCCTAACTCTATCCAGAATTGGGCTGATTTGGAGTGAGCCCTCCATGACAGATTCTATGCACCCCTGTCTCAGGTGAGCCTCGCAGACTTGACTAACGCAAAGCAGTATGCCGATGAGACGGCAAGTGCCTTCATTAATAGGTTACAGCGGCTTAAGGGCCGATGTACTATGGCAATTCCTGAGAAGGAATTAGCCAACATAGCAGTAACTAATATGTTGCCTAAATTGAAGGAACATTTAATTGTGCAGGATGCCACTGATCTTGCCCAGCTGGCCGAGAGAGCGGCCCGACTGGAAAAATTCCTGCAAGCGCAGGAAGAAAAGCGTCCCACACGTCGAGTCCACTTCGAGGAAGTGAGGTTCAGCGACGAAGAGGATGAATCTGTGGAGGTGGCTGTAGCGGAGTTGGTCCAAACAGCCAAACCACACACTTGTGCGGCCCTCAGGCCGCCAAAACAGAAAGAGGCCAAGTATAGGTCTGAGGAGGATCTCTTTGATATGAGCAGGGCGGACCAAGTGTTCGATGCTCTACTCAAAGACGAGGTGATTAAGCTGCCCGAAGGGCAGAAGTTGCCAGCGGCCGAGGATATTCGAGGCCGATCTTTTTGTAAGTGGCACAATTCCTATACTCATAGCATTACCAAGTGCAGGAGTTTTAGAAATTCTATTCAAAATAAGATTAAAGAGGGACGATTAAAAATTGCAGGTATGAAGGTGGATATAGACCCATTTCCTCAGCTTCATGTTGGTGCGTCTGGGTTCATTCCAAGTCCAGAGGATGGCGACTCAAGTAGCCGGACTACTCGAGACGAGGAGTGTGTTCAGATCAATGAGCAAGACGAAGACTTATTGTCTGACGAGTCTGAAGCTGAGAATGACAGAGAAAAGGAGCTGTACAACGAGCAGCCTAGGTTTAAAAATATGTCCAAAGAGGAGTTCAAGAAAGTCCTCGAGGCTGAGGAGAAGGAGTTCCAAAAGAAACAGAAGCCGCCTTTAAGGATTGAAATCCCTAAACCTGCATTGGAGATCCGTGAGAACGGAAGGCAGCAGCCCGTGACTCAAGACTACAGGCATGGGGTACAGATAGTACCAACTTTGATGAGACATCCTCAACACCCCACTGAGACTGAGAGATGGATGAGGAATCGGGCAGAAAGCAGACCTGCTCCGAGGGAGCCGCCATCCATCACCAGAAGCCAGTTTAGGCGAGCTCAGAGAAGGTATGCCGAAGAAATGCGGCAATGGGAGGCTCAGATTAATAAATTGGAATCCTCTAGACCTCGGAAGCCAATACCGCCAACATATTTCCGACCTCAAAGGGAAACATCCGAACGAAGAAGGCCAGTTCAGGAGAGGTTGCAACATCCGGAGGGAAGGTATCCTACTAGACGGCTCAACTCACCTATACCACCTCGCAGACCAGTTCATGAGCTGCTTCAACCAAGCCGAGAAAGTGAGAGGAGAAGGTCACATGAGGCATCCAGGAGGGCACCCCAGTCGCCATCTTCATCTACGCTACTTCGCAGACCAGTTCATGAGCGGCTTCAACCAGGCCGAGGAGGCGACAGAAGAAGGTCACAGGAGGCTCCCAGAAGGGCACCTCAATCGCCATCTTCCTCTGCTAGAAGACCAGTGGGGGAAAGCCTTCAATGGGCAGAACGGAAGCCACCATCACCTCAGCATAGGGTCTCAGAGGGTGAGCCTTCTCATATTGAGGTCCAGCCGTCGGCTTCTCAAGACAAAGGCAAAGCGGTTGTCTTGGCCGAATCAAGTAGTGAGAAAAATGTGAATATGTCTTGGGCGGATAAATTCATGGAGAGGTTTGAGCGTATGGGTGAGCCAGGTACATCCAGCACGAGGG
The DNA here is from genome assembly GCA_030278955.1 of Hygrophila difformis. Taxonomy (NCBI): domain Eukaryota; kingdom Viridiplantae; phylum Streptophyta; class Magnoliopsida; order Lamiales; family Acanthaceae; genus Hygrophila; species Hygrophila difformis. Next base: position 43,447,366 of record JAOANR010000009.1, read on the forward strand.
AGATGGCCATGATGAAGGTGCTTACCAGGTACTTCGCTTACATAGCGGCCCATCAGGCCGGTGAGTTGGGGAGTGAACCTGACAGCTATGAGGGGTTCCTGAATTACTGTAAGGACGTGGATGAATCTGAACGGGCGAAGTCGCAGCCGGAGGTCGTCCAGCCTACTCACGAGGCTGTACGGATGAGCTTTGGTGTGGTCACCCTTGCGGAAGTAGAGGCTGCCATAGATGCCAACGTTGAGGAGCCTAAGGTTGGGATTAGTGCCTTAGGAATTATCTCTGATGATATTAGTATGTTGGATGGTATGGAAGTGGATGAAGAGGCTAACATGGATGCTTTCTGGGAAGACCTGGAAAATAAGTTGAAGGAAGAAGGTTATGAGTATGGGCATGACGTTGTCTTACCTCTAGAGATCACGGTTCCATCGCTGAGGGTGGCCCAGCAACATCACTTAGAACTAGCTAAGTATGAGGAGGCCATGTTGCAAGAGTTGGAGACAGCGGATGGTGACAAGCTTGTAGCCTTGGAGAATATCCGACGTCATAAAGCTAAAATTGCGAAGTACTATGACAAGAAGGTTCGAGGCAAGGTGTTCAGTGAAGAGGACCTAGTGTGGAAGGTGATTTTACCTTTAGGGAAGCGCGATAATGAGACTGGAAAGTGGTCTCCAAACTGGGAGGGACCATTCATTGTTACTCAGAAGTTGATAAAGGGTGCATACAAATTGATGGATATTGATGGACAAGAGCATAAACAAAGCATCAATGCAAAGTATCTCAAAATGTATTATCCATCAGTTTGAGAATCTGAGTAAGTGAAATATAAATGCATCAATGCAAAGTATCTCAAAATGTATTATCCATCAGTTTGAGAATCTGAGTAAGTGAAATATAAATGCATCAAGTCAAAAGTGGCCGAATCAGGGGCCAAATGTAGCAAAAAATATACTAAGGAAAACCAGAGGATAACGGATAGTTTCCCACCACAAGGCCGGTGGGCTGGCTCAAAATGTGCCGAAGGAAAACACATTGCGAATCCTAAAACTACTGAAGGGGAGGTGGCGCCCCACCACCAAGGACGCGACCGCGCATGGCGGTCCAGCGATCGCGTGTGCGCCTAAGGATGTCGTCATACGACGAAGAGAGGCGGCGGCAACACGAGCACGAGAATCCGCCCGGGGTCGGAGACCCTTGGACAACTCTGCTGACAAGTCAAGGTGGTCTGCAACCAAGCGGTCGTGCGTGGTCTGCAAAACCGCGGCCTGTGTGGACGTCTCGGTCAATCTAGACTCGAGAGAAGTGAGCCCATCCTTGGCCTCCTGAATGGCACGTCTCCTATCTGCAATGGAACGTCTCTGGTGTGCTATAACACGCTCTGCCTCTGCAATGATTCGCTCCGACTCCTTGATGTCGCCCTCTGCAAGCGTAATGGAGCCCTCCAGCTGTGATTTCTGGTGCTCCTGAGCTGCACGATCACGAGACAACTGTTCACGCCGAGGACCAATCGCCTCCAGCTGGGAAAGAGTCTCATGGTGCCGTGACTCAAGATCGCCAATAAGTGTCAAGTCTTGGGCAGACTGCTCTGCAGCACTTTTGAAAGTGGGGTAGGAGAGAGACAAATCTGAAATGAGGTCTGAAAACTCATGAAAATCGGCATCTTCGATGAAGGCGGGAATCGAGCCAAGGACGATAAGCAGATCATCAAGACCGGAGACTGTCTCGTCGGTCAATGGGTCGGTCTGAGAGGAAAGCAAGCAGTCGAACGCCTCACATGTCGTGGTGATGTCGCCGCTAGTAGGAGTGTGTGTGCTCGAAGTCATAAGACCTGCAGAAGGAGCCTGAGGCATGTACAAATGAGAATGTTTTAGTATGTGCAGCATGGAAAGTTTAATTGAATAAAGACAAGAACAAAAAATACCTGGGGAGCTGGTGCATGGACAGTCATATTAGTTGAAGGTGCAGAGGTGTCGGCTATTAAAGGTGGCGTCTGATCAGTGGAGGCCTACGGTTGAAACAAGCACACATTCCTTAGGCGTGTTATTAAGCAAAGAAATGAGAAATAAAGTGAGACAAGGCGTACTTGTGAGACCTGTCTGGGGCTGACTAAGCTAACTACAGGAGCGTTATCACCCTGAGGAAGGATTGGATTTACTTGGATCTGAAAGCAAAAAAGAATGGTACATTAGGTTGTCAAGATAAAAACAATCAACGAGTGCGAAGTAGCCAAGCGTACCTGTGAGGGACCCTCCCTGACGGTCTCCTGGGCATCGGCATGATATGTAGGATCTTTCACACCATGAGTGGAGGCGGGGTCGGCACGAGCCTGCGGCTCATCCACGGCGTCATCATGGGCCGCACCAACGTCGCCGCCTACATGGTCATCATAATCAGCCTCTTCCTCGATCACGCTCACGAGGTCATCGTCAGGATAAACTGTATGCGTCTCCATGCGAGCGTCGCCTCCAGCGTCGTCATCGCTCGCCTGATCTTCGCCGTCGTCTGAACTCGAGGATTCATCCTCGTCGTCATCATGATCTTCGGTACCATCAATGGTACCTTCTTCAGTTTCCCCATCATGGGCTAAGGAGCTCGAACTACTCCCGGCAGACGCCCCACGAGGTCCAGGGGAGGAACCTGTATAAGTTGACAAGCGTTAAGTGACAATAGAGGGAATTAATAAAAAAAGGGAGACGGAATGAATCGGGAGCATACCTCTGTGGCGTTTGCGAGATGAAGGAGGCGTGGCTGACGTCTTTGGGGCAGCGCTATCAGAGGCAGGCATGGGAGCTGACCATATAGCAGCACCACGAGTACTAGGGGCTGGGCGAGACGGCCGGCGAATCGGAGGCCTAGACGAAGACTGTCTTGCGGTGTCGGGGGCTGGTTGTAAGGATGCGTCCCCAAAACGCTGTACAAGGCTGTCTGCAGTCGGCAAGAGCGAGGTGATGTACGGTGTCCACCAAGCCATAAACTGAGTAGCATGCGTCCCAGAAGGAGTGAATGGTAGATAAGACGAATCCGGCAAGCGAACAGACAGCTCGAGCATGGCATGAAGATCGGTGTCAGTCAATCCCGAACCTCTGGGGGCGGGCCACTTTACCTCACGCGGAAGACCAAGTCGGCATCCGAACTGACGAGCTAGCAGGTGGGGACAATAAGGCTCAGCATTGAGCGGGTTGGACTTGTCGTTCTGCCGAAGACCACTCAGGAGTAGATGTGGCTTCATGGAAATATTCCATGTATCCTCGCCAAAGTTGGCGTCTGGTGCAGAAGGGGAGCATACGAGCTCAGCCAACAATGTACCCCGCCGGGTATAGGGGAACAAACCAAGGGGACCCGGCCTGTACTCCAGGAGCCAGCGTATGATTTGCAGTCCATCCATCTCTAACAGTTTGCCATCACGAATAACCACAGACTGATTAGCTAAAAGAAGACCCAACTATGTACATGGCTGGCAATCTTTTGGGTGAGGGCGAGCTACACCACGAAACAAGCGTGGGAAGTACAGCTGAATCCATAACTGTAGAAACCATAAAGGTTCTGAGGCCTGGCTGAAGGGATCCGTGTCTTTGGCGAGCAAACCGGCTGTTTTTGTTATACCATTGAATAAAGTAGCAAGGAGATAAGAGCCGATCGCCAAAGTGTCATTGGAACCGCTGTCTGCAATGGCTCGAACATAAGGTAGAGCGGTACGCAGCACGGTCCTGGCACTAGAGCACACAATGAATCTGCTGAACCACATCATAAGAAATGCAACATGCTCGTTGCGTGTTGGAGGGCCATTCACTCTGTTAAGATTGATGAAGCCTGAATATCGTTTCGAGTTCTTGCCTGCAGGGCAAATCCTGTCACCAATGTGAGAGTCCTCAGTGCTACAGAGTGTGTCAGCTCCGCGCCAACAACAGACAGCCCCGTAATCATCATGACGTCCAAGAGAGTGGGACCTACGAAGCCACAGGGAAGCTGGAAGGCGTTTACTGAAGAATTCCAGAACCCCATAAAGTAATAGAGTAGGCGGTGATCGAGAGCAATGGGACGGATGGATAAGAGAATAGCGTCTGTAATGCCCCATTTTTCCCATTCTTCGGAAAATGACTTCCACATCCTAAGGGCCCAGTCAATGTATCGATCTGTGCTATTCTTCTTGTTTGGAATTTTTGGAGTCTTCTTTTTGCGCTTGGAAACTGGCTTGGCAGCACTCGATGGATTAGTTCGAATGATCTTGGTACGAGAGATAAAGGCCCTAGTAAAAGTCGCCTGAGTGATGGGAAGTGAGCAAGCCAGGAAGTCATGGGCAGACGCTCCATGCTCACCAGTACGGTAGAAAGGGCGAAGGACAGGTACCGGCTCCTCATAGGTGAAGTCATATGCTTCGTCGTCAGACGAAGGTAAGTCCTCTATATCCTGCACCGTTAAAAAATGGGTAAGATTATTATGAGGGGCGAATATCAAAAGAGATAGATAATTAGAAAAGTCATGTACTAACCTCGAACGATGGGACACGAGGAGGCGCAAGGCCACTGAAGCCGGGTACAGGAATGATGGTCTTACCATACCGAGGTGTGGCTGAGGTCGGAGCAGCGGCTGAAGTCTGAGCGGCGTCCTTCAATCTAAAAATAGCCTCTGGCACCTGATTTGTGGCCGCAGATGGCTGAGCAGAAACTGCCAGGTCCTGTGGGTTTACAGACATGATTAAGATCGAGTCATGAATGAAGAGGTAAGTGTACTAGGCGACAAGAGGATTGTATACCGAAGTCAAACCTGAAAAGCCGAGGTGCGAGAGGACAAGGCTGCGAAGCCAGACGAGCCTGTGGTACCTGAGGGTGCCAGGGTGGTGGCTACTCCTAGTGTGGTGGCCGAAGTGCTCAAGGAGGCGGCCGAGGCTGAGCATGAAGATCGAGGTTCCCTCCTTGCCAGAGAAGGCTGTGTAACAAAACCGAAGGGCTGCGAAGTGGCAGTTGAGGGCTTCTCAAGGGCAGCTAAGATCTGAGAGACGGCGGCCTGCATAGGGAGTTTTCTTTCAGGACTTATATCATGAAGCATGCTGATTGGATATATGAAAATGATATGCAAGAAAACGAACCTGAGTAGTGCCTGAAGATCTTCCAGTGGCGGCTGAGGGCCTCTCAAGGGCGGCCTGGGCGTGAGAGGTGGCGGCCTGTATGGAAATTTTTTCATCAGGACTTATAGCATGAGTGGTGCAAGAATTTGAGTGAATATGGAGTGATGAAACAAAGCATTCAATCAAACAAACCTCGCTAGCAACCAAGCACGAAGCAGTGGTGTCCGAAGACAACCCAGCGGCGGCCTGGGTGGTGGAGATGGCGGCCGAGGCGTCTTCCATGGCGGCCGGAGGTTTTGAAGCCACAGGTGGTGTAGGTTGTTTTGTTGAGTCCTAAGTGATCAAATAACACGATAAGCATGCGATCAGGGAGATTAAAAACATGATTTGCTAGAGTTGAGACTGAAGGTATATCTTGGGCGGCCCTATGACCCTAAGTGAGCCTATCGAAGTGAGCCTATGGAAATGAGCCTATTCCTATTCAAGTGAGCCTATCAAAGTGAGCCTATTGAAGTGAGCCTATCAAAGTGAGCCTTGCGAAGTGAGCCTATCGAAGTGAGCCTATTGAAGTGAGCCTATCAAAGTGAGCCTATCGAAGTGAGCCTATTGAAGTGAGCCTATTCCTATTCAAGTGAGCCTATGTCCCTAAGCGAGTCTCTTCGTCTATCAAGTGAGCCTTTGTCCCTAAGTGAGCATAGGTTTATCTAAGTTAGTCAAGATTCAAGCGTGTGACGCCATCACAAACCAAGTGGCAGCCAAGGGATGCCGTACGGCGGCCGGGGAGCTCCTGGTGGCGGCCGAGAAACCCTTGGTGGCGGCCAAGGCACGACGAATGGCGGCCAGTGGTGACAATGTGGTGGTCAAGGTTTTCTTGGCGTATGCTATTTTTTCTAAGTTCTAATTTAACAATATCAATCGGTCCACTCAAGTTCTAAATCACCAAGGCCGTACAAAAAGAAAAGATTGAAATATATCTCATAAAATTTTAATTCTAAGTCATCAGACAACATGTATTAAATATGCGATCAAAGGAAAATATGGATTGAACATAACATAGCCAGCAAAAGTAAGCAGCATGATAACGGGATGATGAGTACAAACCCGTGACGCCATGGGAGACACAAGTGGCGGCCAAGAAGCCACGAATGGCGGCCAGACAGTCCTTTGTGGCGGCCGGAATCTGTCAGATGGCGGCCGGGAAGGGCGTCTAAAGAAGAGTTGTTTGGAGGCTCCGCACGAGAGTTCAATAAATGGTTCAAAGAGTGAGAACGGCGGCAGGCTAGCGCGCAAGGGCGGACAAAGGGTTCTTGGTGGCGGATGATGAAGCACAAGGGGCGGTCGATGTGTCTTCAATGGTGGCCGGCGTGTCTTCGAGGGCGGCCAAGGAGTTGCGCAAGTTGTACGCAGGTGGCGGCCAAAGAGGGCTTGATGGCGGCTAGCGTGTACAAATGGAGGCCTAAGCGTGTTGGGTGGCGACCAAGGCGCACACAAGGATGGCGGCCGGGAGCTTTCCAAAGGAGGCCGAGATGCTTCGGATGGCGGCTAGTGCGAGATGAGTGGCGGCCGAGGGTCCTTCGGGGGCGGCTGGTGGTTTTGCGATGGCTGCTCGAATGGAGGTTGGCAGGTCACGACTGAAGCCGCCTGGTACGCTCGAATGGCGGCTGAAAGGAGGCGAGCGGCCTTCTGGCGTGCGGCGGCCGAAGGGATCCTGATAGCGGCTAGTATGCACGGTATGGCAACAAGAGAAAATTCGAAAAAGAAAAAAAAAGGCAGAACTGACGACTTTGGTGTCTTTTTATAATGGCTTAATGGGCTAGGCCTAGGTTAAAATGCGCAAATTCGTCTGAAAACCCTAACAGACAAATTGCGCAAGGGGAGCATCTGTTAACCAAGTAAATTTAGTGGCCTATTACATAAAATTAGTGATCCATGTATTTTGAAGCCCATTCCATGTGCAAGCCCTGTTTTTCATGTGAAGTCGGCCCAGGAGTCACGAAGAGATTAGGACGGGAGGTTTCTTTGGACGGGAGGTTTCCTGAAGCCATCTGTAGGAGTGCCAGCAGGATGGTTGGTGAGACGACAACTGTCCTAGAAGAGATCGTGGGGTTGCTTGACAGTTGAGGGACTCCGCCTATAAAAGCCAAAGGGGTGCTCACTTTAGAGGGTCCGACAATTCCACACAAAAACTGCACTTTTAATTCTTTAAAGTTTCTGTAATTCCTTTGTTTTCTGCATTTTTAGTTTCCTGTAAGGTTCCTTTCGTAATTCACTTGATATTGTCAATCAAAGAAGAGACTTTCGTCCTCTACAAATCTCACGTACAACAAAAATCTTTCATACACGGAACACACTGTTTCTTAACAACAATTAGGAGTAAAAGATTCTCATTGTCACAGAGACAAGGATCAGCACAGTCATAGTCATTGGATGATATGCAATGCTACAAAATGAACAAACCCCTATGACCTACATTATCCATGTAACAATGTAAATAACCTGAACTAAAAGAATTGAAAGAGGACTTACAATACATAGATTGAATAGAGAAATGAAGTATAAGAAACCCTAGGACAATCCTCCCTACTATCCCCAAATTTGAGACCCTATTAGATGTTGAAATCGAATATTATATACCAGAGGTTCCACGGATTTGAATAGAGACAATATTGGAACGTTGGGGTCTTCACGGCAAAGGGTGCCGTGGAGGAGAAATACGAGGATGAAAAAGTGGGGGAATGGCCAGAATAACAGCCAATTCCAACTTTTATACGAAAAATGGACAAAAAGGTAAGATAGTCAACTCCTCATTCAGATGGCCTTATAGGGTGGTGGGAGCCCAGGTCATACAATTACAAAGGGAACAAATGGGAGAGATAGGGGGCCGGGTGAGGATTGGAACCCCCAACCTATAGGTTGGGAGTTGGGGGAGTTACCACTTGGGTAAATTCCCAATCTCATATTCGATTTGATTTGAGCTTTTTGAATATCATTAAATTGAATTGAACTATTCTATAAGGTAATTTAATCAAATAAAATTAATTTTTTTGGTGAATTGTCAGGTATCCACAAGCCACATTGGACCTAAGACTAATCCATCGAGGATCTACATGGGAATGAAGGGCGTCTCTCCCAAAGCAGCTTTTTGCAATTATTGAATTTAAATATTTAGTTCAATTTATAGATCAAATTTGGTTTTTTCGGTAAGAAGGGGGGCCGGGGCCATTTTATTCAAAACACTTGTTGGGCAATTAACAATCCCGATACATCATCAATTAGAAGATTCATAATAGAATCGGGGGGACGAGGAAGATGTTCAACGCCTAGAGGAATATTAGGGCTTCTAATGAGAGCATCTGCTACCCTATTGTGTTCGCTTGGTATGTGTTGAAACTCTAGGCGCTAGTCCCAAAGTTGCATTTCACGGATCTGTGCAAGGGCGCGGATTTGTGGACCGAAGGTAGTGTCGCTTGAATTGATAAGGTTGATAACATCGATAATGTCAGCTTCCAAGATTAGGAATTTGATACCATACTCCCAAGCAAGCTGCAAGCAAAGCACAATGCCCCAAGCCTCGGTAAAAGCCACATGCATACGATCACCTTGAGCTCGAATACCGCCAATGCAATTACCATCAGAATCTCTGACGAGGCCGCCAGCTCGACAATGATTATGGAAGACGCTTACATCGCTGTTTGCTTTGAACCGGTTGAATCATAAACTCACCTAACTATGCATGCTCCAGCCGTCGTCCCCGACAACGCATGCTCAAGCCACTTGTCAAAAATAGCTGCCACAGCCATAATAAAAAAGTAGTCGTATGTCTGAATTATATTTTCAAAGATTACGGATTGCGTATCCGTAGTTTGTCAACAATGTTGTATTTTATATCTTTATGTTTGTAATCCTTCCGGCTATAAATAACTTTGTAATCATAGCAAAAAATGCAGAACGAGATTTAGATCAACAATATCTAAACTCTCAATTGTTCTCCCCAATTCAAAAATTCAACAGAATTGGTATCAGAGCCGGAGCGTATCTAACTTAGAGCATAACAAAAACTTGAGTGTAAACACTCAAACTAAAAGAATTAAATCTACTCACTGTTGTCAGCACCGCCCGGCAGCCACCACCGAGCGCAGCCCGCTGCCACCACCAGCTGCAGCACACACCTCCGACGAGCTTGCACCACCGCCTGCAACCTCTTTCTGGCGAGTCATCTTTCGCCCTCTACCCGAGAACGGAAGCTGTTGCCACTGCTCCATTTGGTCACCGATCTGCTGCTCTTCCGACCAACGAGCATCGCCCCGCCATCGCGACCGCTGCTTGCGCACCACCACCGTCTTCACAAGACGTTGTCGGAGCCTCGAACAGCCGCCCCTGCGTCTTCCACTACAAGAATTTTTTGTTTTAGCGAGCGAAAAAATTTGGTAAAATTCAGTAGTTAAAGAGGTTAGCGACCGAATTTGCGACCGAAATTCATTGACGACCATAATTTTATCGACCGAAACTCGTTAGCTACCAAAATTTTAGCGACCGAATCCGGATTTTTTCTAGTAGTGTTCCCGTTGCTGCCATCACTCAAGCACAAACGCCTATCTGTTGTTGCTGTGACCGCGCCTATCCCTTCCTAACTCGTGCCCGCTGCTCCACTCCCATCATTCTGTTGCACTCTCTTGTCCAAATTTCCCAAGTTTCACTAACTTGCTGGAAATTAAAACTGAGAGCAAGAGGCAATAAATTAAAATGGTTGGTAATTAATATTGTGGACAGTGGTAGTTAGGAGTCAACGAGAATTCATTGTGGTGCTTGGGAAATTAATTTTAAAAAAAAGGAAAACAAGGTAGTATGGTTGTTGTTGAAGAAAGAAAAAAAAATCCACTCAAATAGAAAAGTTTAAGCATAATTTACCAGAAGGAAGCTGTGCAATCAGAAGAGGAGGTGTCCTGCAATTATTCAGAAAATATTGTTCACAATGGCGTCAAACAGTTCTCTTCAATCACAGGTACCCAAATTAACAAAAGAAAATTACAGGATGTGGAGTATCCAAATAGAAGCCTTGCTGGGATCCCTTGATGTCTGGGATATGGTGGAATTAGATTTTGAAGAATTGGCATCAACAATAGAAGACAACGAGGAATTAAAAGAGATAAAGAAAAAGGAGAAAAAAGCCTTGTTCACCATATATCAAGGCATAGATGAAGCCATGAGTTGATTTTTACCGCAAAAATATCGAAGGACGCTTGGAAAATTTTAAAGAAATCCCACGATGGAGTACATAAAGCGAAAAAGATCCGGCTCCAATCTTTGAGAGCCCAATTCGAAACTCTACAACAAAGCAGATCAAAAGCCATCTCAGATTACTTCTCCCGAGTAATCTCTGTTGTTCATCAAATGAGACAAAATGGCGATGAGATCAATGATGTTCGTGTTGTGGAGAAGAATCTTGAGGTCCTTAGACCAAAAATTCAACTTTATTGTTGTTGCCATCGAAGAATAAAAAAATCTCGAGGCAGTGACAGTTGAAGAATTAATGGGCTCTTTACAGGCCCATAAGCAACGACTCTTCAAAATGGGAGACGAAAGATCCTTGGAGCAAGTACTACAAACGACACTTTAGTTTAAAAGAAATAATGCATTTAGAAGAAGTGGACGTTTTCAAGCACAAATAGGAAGAGATGGCCGAGTCTACAATCGCTATGATCATAATCGAACCAATAATGGCAAAAATAATGGAGCAAATGAACGTGGCCAGAATACCAATCGAGGTCGAGGACAATTCCGAACCCGTGGTCGCAGACGTGGCAGAAACTTTGGAAGATTTGACAAATCAGAAGTTCAATGCTGAGTATGTAAGAAATTTGGTCATTTCGCTGATGAATGTTGGTACAATGCAGGCAACAACAAAAATGAGAAGGCGAATCACATTGACAAAGAAGAGAAGGATGGTCCAGTAGTACTAATGTCTTGCAAAGAACTAGAGCCACCTCAAACGGTCACATGGTACATGGATACAGGTGCATCAAAACATATGTGCGGAAAAAATCTTCGACTTGTCAAAAAGGCCAATTGAAGGTAAAGGAGATATTACCTTTGAGGTACATAATGGAAAAAATCTATGCATTTATGATGTTTATTATGTACCTGAAATTAAAAGTAATCTGCTGAGTGTTGGCCAATTGTGGGAAAAGGGATATGAAATCCAAATGAAAAATTTGGCTCTTAGTTTGCGAGATAAGAATAACAGGTTGATCACACATGTCAAGATGACGACGAATAGAATGTTTCCCCTGAAGCTCACTATAGATGACTCAAAATGCTTGAAGTCAACCGCAGTTGATAACAGCAAGTTATGGCATCTCCGTTATGGGCATCTTAACTTTGATGCATTGAAATTGTTATAGAAAAAGAATATTGTGACAGGACTGCCGCAGATTGAATCCTCCAACAATATTTGTGAGGTTTGTGTCATGGGAAAACAACATCGACACACCTTCAAGAAGTATGGCGTGAGAAGGGCTAGATCGCGACTTGAGCTGGTACATTCTGATGTTTGTTGACCAATTACCCTAGTTTCTATTGGTGGAAATGGGTATTTTCTTACCTTTACAGATGACTACAGTGGAACAACATGGATCTACATGATGAAAGAAAAAAGTGAAGTTTTCTCTAAATTCAAGGAATTTAAAAACCTTGTTGAGAAACAAAGTGGGTGCCAATTAAAGTGCCTACGGACAGATCGTGGTGGAAAATACACATCTCGAGAATGTGATCATTTTTGCAGAGAGCATGGGACATCACACCAACTCATGATGCCATATACACCACAACAAAATGGTCTTTCAGAAAGAAAGAACCGAGCAATTTTGAATATGGTTCGATGTATGCTGAAAGAGAAAAATATTCCCAAAGAATTTTGGGGTGATGCTGTAATTGTGTTGTCTATTTGTTGAACAGGTTCCTGACAAGGAGTATTGGAGACATAACCCACGAAGAAGCCTGGAGTGGAAAAAAGCCAAAAGTTGATCATCTGAGAATTTTTGGAAGCATTTGTTTTGCAAAAGTGCCAGAAGAAAAGCGTACAAAGCTTGAAGATAAAAGCCAAAAATGTATTTTTTGGGCTATTGTGAAAATTGCACCACGTACAAACTGTACAACCCTGTAACCCGCAAAGTGGTGATGTCAAGAGACGTTATATTTAATGAGGATCAAACTTGGAGATGGAATGAAGATGAGCAGACCAGGCATGTTCCTTTCGATGATTAACAGGAAAAGCAAAAAAACAGCAACAACAAATGGAAGACATGGTACCTGATAGTGTTGAAGTTGAAAGCCAATCATATGATGATAGTCCTATTGTGAGAAGAACAAGAAGGGTCCAGGACATATATAACTTCAGTGAGCAAATTGATGACGAATTCAATAATTCTGTCTATTTGCATGTCTTGACCCATTTCAAGAAGCCTCTAAAGAAGTTAAGTGGCAAAAAGCTATGGAGGAAGAAATTCAAGCCATTGAAAAGAATAATACATGGGAACTCACATCACTTCCTGACAGACATCGAGCAATTGGAGACAATTGGGTGTTCAAGACGAAAAGAAATGCAAAAGGAGAAATCGAAAGGCACAAAGCAAAGCCCGTCTTGTTGCAAAAGGGTACATTCAAAGATATGGAATTGATTATGAATAAGTCTTTGCCCCAGTTGCCCGACTTGAAACATTGAGGCTGCTCATTTCATTAGCAGCTCAAAAGAAGTGGCAGATACATCAAATGGATGTTCAATCCGCATTTCTGAATGGAAATCTTGAAGAGGTTGTCTATGTTGAGCAACAACCTGGATTCATCATTGAAGGCCAAGAAGACAAGGTGTACAGGTTGAAGAAAGCACTCTATGGATTGAAGCAGTCACCAAGAGCTTGGAATTCAAGAATCGATAAATACTTTATCGAAAATGGATTTGTAAAGTGCCCATATGAGTACTCCCTATATGCAAAAAGAAACCTGTCTGGAGAATTTTTATTGGTATGTCTATATGTTGATGACATTATCTTTACAGGTAATGATAAGGCCTTGATCCAGGAGTTCAAGAAATCAATGGAAAAGGAGTTTGAAATGTCCGATCTGGGGTTGATGCAATACTTCCTAGGCATTGAAGTCAAGCAAGATAAAGAAGGAATTTTTATCTCACAAGAAAAATATGCAAAGGAAATCCTGAAGAAATTCTTAATGGAAGATTGTTGCAGTGTAGACACACCACTGGAAGTTGGCACCAGATTGACCAAATAAGGAGAAGGAAACCTAGTAAATCCAACATACTACAAAAGTCTTGTGGGATGCTTGAGGTGCTTAACCTGCACATGACCTGATATCTTGTTTGGAGTTGGTCTTGCTAGCAGGTACATGGAGACACCAAAAACCTCACACCTGAAAGCTGCAAAAAGAATTTTGAAGTACATCCAAGGGACAATCAGCTATGCATGCTATACTCTACAAATCAAAGCACTGGATTGGTTGGATTCAGTGATAGTGATTGAGCTGGAAGTAAAGCAGATTGAAAAAGCACATTAGGGTTCATGTTCTACCTTGGTAGAAATGCAGTCACTTGGTCATCAAAGAAGCAACCCATTGTCGCGTTATCGACTTGTGAAGCAGAATACATTGTTGCTGCTGGATGCGTCTGTCATGCAATTTGGCTGAAGAAATTGCTTGGAGATTTGAAGATACAACAAGAAAGTGCAATCAAGATTCATGTCGACAACAAGTCTGTCATTGCCCTTGCAAAAAATCTATTCCATCATGAACGCTCGAAACACATTGATACACGTTTTCACTTCATACGGGAACATGTAAAATTGAAAGAAGTGGAGCTGAAGTATGTCAGCTCAAGTGAGCAAGTCGCTGACATTTTTACAAAAGCATTGAAAGTTGAAACCTTCCAGTATTTGCGGAAGAAGTTGGGAATCTAAGATTTCAAGAGGATGAGTTAAAGGGGGGGGAAATGTTGAATTATAAACTCACCAAACTACACATGCTCCAGCCGTCGTCCCTGACAACACATGCTCACACCGTTGTCAAAATAGCTGCCACAGCCGTAATAAAAAAAGTAGCCGTATGTTTGAATTATATTTTCAAAGATTACGAATTGCGTATCCGTAGTTTGTCAACAATGTTGTATTTTATATCTTTATATTTGTAATCCTTCCGGCTATAAATAGCTTTGTAATCATAGCAAAAAATGCAGAACAAGATTTAGAACAATAACATCTAAACTCTCAATTGTTCTCCCCAATTAAAATTTCAACAGGACCAACCCATGGGAGGTTTTTCCCACTTAGATTTCTTGCTCCTCCAATTCTTAACACCCATGAGATGTTGTTCTTCCCTGGCAGCAGTAAATTCTCCTGCTCTCCTTTTGATGAGCCAGTGGAAATCTTCCCAAGTGTCACTCTCCTCATTATAAAATTCTTAGCACCGGTGAGCCAAATCATCCAGCAAGCTGTACCAAACATAGTAGCGTCCGGATCACCTATAGTTCATAGAATGAGTCAAATCTCTGATAGGTGGACCAAAAACTTGGTGATAGAGGAATTCCAGAATTCTTCCAAACCAATGACGATGTGTAGCAGTCCCGAAGGGTGAAACTTTTGACAATTTCCGTCCCACGAGCTTTTGCTAAAATATACCAGGTTAGATTTATTAAATGAAAAGAGTTATGATTCACGGGAAAGGGTTTAGGGATATATATGTTAAGCTTAACAGTCTTTTTATTACTCAAGTATGGTGCGTTGGTTTCAAATGGCGCTGTGGTCCTCTCTGTCATGAAATGTTGACAAATCTCATGGCACAGCCGGGATAAGGTGACCCTTCAGCCTGTCACACTGAGGATCCCCGGCAAATATGCCATGATACTTCTCATCAATCCTTGTCATAAGATTTCCTGCCATGAAACTTTTGACATATTCCCACTACATGAGTATTTTCCGAAAAATCATGATCCTGGTTTAGGTTTTATTTAATGAAATTAATTTATGATGGCGGGGTTGTGATTAGGGATATATTTATAAGTAGTCATGTTTTTATTACTCGTGTTTGAGAAACTGTGCCCCCGAAAGCGCACGGTGTCAAAAATTGCAGTAATTTATAGTAAGACCGGATCGTTCACTGGAGGATGTGCGATAGAAGCAGGGCCCACGTCATTTACTAAGATTTTCCACTCGGTACTCGATTCAAGTGTGTGAAATGACTAACAACTACTTGACAGAATTTAAACTAAGTTATGAAAGCAATTAAAACAAAGCAGGCAGAATTATTCTAGAAAGCGAATTAAATTTAATCTAAGAAAGCAATAAAATTAATCTAAGAAAGCGATTAAGATTATTCTAAGAAAGCAGATTTAAAAAGAGACAGAAGAGACAGGAAGAAAAGAATAAAGGTTGGACAAGATTCAGATGAATCACAATTAAACTTCCATTTTGGTTACACAGATCTTCGTTTGGGATAATCCTTTCAGTTAGCTAACTCTCATGCTCTCTATACCATGTTCCCTTTAACAGACAGGTACTTACAGTAAGAGTTTACATGCTCTTAAGACAGCAAAATCTAAGATACCACAGACTCACAACTGCCCTCACACGGCCGTGTGGAGGCATGTTATTCATCTGTGGTGGACAAGCAACACCTGACAAATCATTTATTGAAGTGGCAAGTACCGCTATCATTCCCCCATGTCACACCCGAAGATTCAAATCAAACCCTGAACTATCCCTTAACTCTCAATCCTAGTAGCAGTTACACAACTCTCAATACAACCGAGTGACCTCTACGAAAGCATTTAAAAGAAAGCGATAAAGAAAGCATGTAAAATCCTATCACTCGGAGGTTTTTGAAAGTCTGACCCTGGTAGTAAAAGAAAGCCCCCAGTCAGAATGACCGGATGTGGATCAAGAATTCCCTATTCTCGGTGAACCGCTCGCAGTGTTCACTTCTCGTCGGGTGGTTATGAGATACAAACTAATGAAACGAACTAATAAAATTAGTTCGTTCCGGATGCACTCACTCAGGACTCAAAAATAGACTTTGGCAGAAGAAGATAGCAGTTGAAAGAATACTCAACCCTACCTTAGAAAATAACCAAGGCCCGAATGTTGTTCCTCTAGTATTATCTGTCACACCTTATCGGAATCCAAGTGGAATTTGACCCAGTGCAATATTTAATACAAGATTTCCAACGAACAGCAATTTTGGAAAAGAATAGATCTGAAAATCATTCCCTATCAGGTACTAGACTCTCAATTAAAACACAGATCCTTTCAGTCTAGGTGAGACCTAATCGCTGACTCTGCTTCTATTTTCCCAAAATCAATCCCCAGTCGGATATGAATTAGTTATAACTGTTGAATTTATCCCTTACTCGGATCCGGATTTTATAAAGGAATTTTTGTTGGAAATTTATTAAGGAACATCTGATTTAAATCAAGACTTCTATGTCCAAGGGAAGGATCCCAAAATAATATGACCACACTATCTACATAGTAATATCATGCATAAATTTATAGAGAAGTGTAAAATTAAACAACCCAAAATATAAGGTGGGTTTAGACAGAAGTTGATACACAGAGATGAAATAGCCGGAGATGAGAAGAATTTATTTGGCTAAAAAGATGACAAGAATAATCAGGATAATCCGGACTGCAAACATCTGCTATCCAGGTCCTGATCATTTCTGGTGGGATGATTTTTAGATAGTGAATTGCCTCAAATGACAGTTGCCGCCGTCATCTCAGACTCCACTATCTGTGAATTTGGATAAAAACCCACAAATTCTATTACTACAGTAATTTTTAGATAATATTGGCATATATCATCTAACATTACTACAGCTCCAGATTCAGGTTTGAAATTAAAATAAAGAAAAGAAAACTGTATCCGGATAGGAGTCAGCTGAGCAGCTATTATAATCCCGGATGGACGAACCGCCAAGGCTTCCACCGGCCACTATCCGGACCATGCAAAATAACAATTAATAATTAATATACAGATCACGAGCTAGTTATCCGTGTGGGAATACCCGCCAACATTAATCTGATATATTCCTTATTAGCTGTTTCACACATCACGGAAAAGACAAAATAAATAAATAAAAGAAAATATATTTGGGTCATCTTGCATGAGAGACATTGGTTTCTCATGCAAGGGTATGGAATTAAATCCATAATCACTCTTCATGTCTAAATAATCGCTCATTCCATAATTAATTAATTATAGTCCTGATTATATACTTAGATCATTAGAGCTTAATCATTTGTAGAAGAATCTTTTAATGGGAAATTGAACAAAGTTCTTTATATCAAATTGATCGTGGGTTGAGATCATTGGATCTCAACCTCAAAATATTAATATAAAGGTTCAATTAATTAATGAAGTGAGATGAAGAATGAAAACTTGGCAAAAAGGTGCCACCTTGTCGCGATGCAGAGTTTGTGTCGCGGAGCGTGGCTCCGCGACAAAGGTTTCGCGACAAAGGGGTGGGAAATAAAAGAAATGGGATTTTGAAAATTTAGGGTTTGCTTTGTCGCTAAGTAAAGAAAATTTTGTCGCGGAACGTGGTTCCGCGACAAGAGCATAGCGACAAAAAGGGTTGAAAATTGGACAGGGTATAATTCTTGTCGCGGACAAGAGGTTTTGGCGCGGAACGTGGTTCCGCGACAAGGTAGCTCCGCGACAAAGCCCTTCCAGAATAAAATCACAAGTATTTGGGTCCTTGGTCGCTAATCAAGATTTTGTCGCGGAACGTGGTTCCGCGCCAAGGGGTGTTTCGCGACCAAGGGTTTTAAAATAATGGTCAACAAATGTTCTTTGGCACCTTTGTCGCCAAAGCACCATTTTGTCGCGGAACGTGGTTCCGCGACAAGAGTTGTTCCGCGACAAAAGTGTGTCCAGTACACATGTCAGAAAAGTAAAGTGGAACAGTGGCATGCATTATGTGTGATCTCACCCATTTCAGATTCAAAAGCTAAACTAAGCTCAAAATAACAAAACAGAATTTGAATCTAGCTAGAACATGCTTGAACATAAAAGAAACAAAACAAACTTAAAACTTAAAAAACCCTAATCTGAGCTTGATCACCCATAAGCATGCAACATTATCCCAAGAAAAAGTCACCAAGCAGTGGCATTAAAATGCAAAACGAGGGTCAAATGACCCAAGGAAAACGAAAACAGTAAGATCCATGGGGTGTGAGACCCATTTCATGATTTTGGGACACAAATGGAGAATGTTTTCCCATATTATTAAACGGTGCTGTTCATACCCATGGTTTGGGTACCACAAACCCCTAAACAAAAGTTTAGAACAAGAAACAAGGTGTAAAACTGGCTATCTAACCCAAGTGCAGTAAACTACTTCTAACTAGTGCATAAATTAAATAATACAAAAAAAAGCTAACTAAACTACCCTAAACTAAACTAACTACTGAACTTCCCACTTGTCTTCAAGAGTGAGTATTTTCTCTAAAATTCTTCCAACCTTTAGCTCAAAGGAAACACCTCATATTTATAGAGGGGAAACCCTAAGCTCATGGGCCTTGATTTGAGCCCATTGTGTCTCAAGACATCACACACATCACAGCTTTGTCTCGGAGCACCAAGTTTGGTCGCGGAACACACTGCATGTGGCAAAGCTTCTCGACTGGGTCTTGTGTCTCTAAAAATGTATATTGGTCGCGGAATGGACCTTTGTCGCGGAACAGCGCATCGCGACAAAGGTATCGCGCCAGAGGGCTTTGGCTGGTCTTCTTCATCTGAGCTTGCTTGGTCGCGGAGCGTTCCTTTGTCGCGGAACCATGCATCGCGACAAAGGGCTTCCGCGCCAAAGGTTTTCCTGGGCCTGCTGGATTGGGCCAGATGGGCCGAAAATATTCTTTTTGTGGGCTTTTCTATCTTTTTCCCATCTTTTTGTTTCCTTTTCTTTTTCTCATGTTTTTGGATTTTTC
Source organism: Hygrophila difformis (assembly GCA_030278955.1). Classification (NCBI taxonomy): domain Eukaryota; kingdom Viridiplantae; phylum Streptophyta; class Magnoliopsida; order Lamiales; family Acanthaceae; genus Hygrophila; species Hygrophila difformis. The sequence continues at coordinate 43,466,416 of JAOANR010000009.1, forward strand.
TAACATAAATATGTAATAAAATTACATATTTATGTCTTTTTCACACCAGCTTATTATTTTTACAACTATGCATAAATTAGTCCAATTCGACTGCTTTCTTACTTAATGTAAGACCGGAATGCGATCAAATGCCCGTTTAAGACACGGAAATGGATTGAAAATAATGGTCATTTCTGGCCATTATCAACATCCTCACATTTAATACTGATCGTCCCCGAGCAGTCAGAGTCAATGTTCCTAAGAACACGGACTCTACATATTCAATTCATTTTCGTGGCTTCATAAATCACATCCTTTATGGATTGGGATAAGACAATCAAAAATTACAAGCATTGAATTCCCTTGATTGCAGTGTTTAATGAAATGATACTTGCTCACTATATCGGGCCTACAAATCAAACATTATTATCAATCCTTCATGAACATCATGTTTGAAAGATGCAAAGATTAAAAATTAGAATTAGGGCATGACATGAACATTCTTAATGAAACAGAGCCTCACTTATAAGAGAATCGGAAAGATCACTCACTCTCAATTGGGGCTCAGTCAGTGAACGCTCATAATCAATTTTAATTAAATTCTCCCATATGCTTGCAATCAGACCAACTCGCCACCGGCTCATTTCTTCAAATCGAGATCACGAGGTCTTATTTAAGGGTTATAACGGGGCGTACGGTTGTAACATTGGGTAGGAAAGGGAATTTATTGGGTTAAGAAGTGGCAAGAATTAATATTATCATAACATGGCATATTTTTATTTAAAAGTTTATGATCATCAATATGTTTTTCTTTCTTTTGCTTTTCTTTTTCTATTGCATGACATTAGACTATGTCTAATTTGCTTTGTCATTTGCAATTTATTGATGTTGAATGAAATTCAACTTCTTCTTCTCCTTTTTTTTTTTTGTGTTGAATGGAACTCAACAATTTCCTCTTTCTTTTTTTTTTGAATCGGTTTATTGAATACCGATTTGATGAATTCATGATCATAAATTTAATGCCTTGATAAAATTTATTCTTGCACACTTGGGTTTGAATTTTTTTGGTCTTTTTAGAAGGCTTGGAATAATATAAAGGGCTTCAAAGAAAAATTAGGCTTAAAGGCTCAAAGTGGTTAATTCTAAAGGGAAAATATTTTTGGGTTTGGAATTCAAAAGAAGGCCAAAAATTTGGGTTTTTCTAAGTGCCTCGATCATACGCTCGATTTCGGGAATATGGCATGGTCTTGAATCGGTCCCAATCGCAAGTTCTAGTTTCCTTTAATCAAAATGATTCACACGTCAAAGAAAATGAATGAGTAAAAATGACTCATGGCCCAAATCTCACAAGGTTGGGTTGATTCATGTCATACAATATTCTCAAATTTAATCGAAGCTTAATTCTAACAATTTATTCAATCAAAATCTCTAACATGCAGATTTATTACCCAATAAGCTGATCGCATCATTAAATTTTTATAGCTCAAAACCTCAGGAATTAATGTCATGCATGTTCTCAATTATATTATCCCAATTTAAAAGTTTGAAAATTTAATCACAAGCCTAAATTCAACATGTGAATTTAGAGCAATTTTATGCATATTTTTGCTGGTTATTTAATTGAAAGCAGTAAAGAGGCACTGCTGACATACTGAGTATGCCAACAGCATATTTTTGGCCTGACAGTCACTTATTCATCTTGGACTGTGCAGACATCTTTTCAAGAATAAAATTGTTTGGACTGCAAAATTCCAAAATTAAAACAGTGAATGATATCAATTACAAGAGATTCCATTGCAATCAGAACGATTTTGCACAAGGGAAATGAAATTCTCTTATATGATATTTACAATTATGCTTGATTGAAATGACAATTACACGCTCAATCTGTTTTCTCTTCTGGCTGATTCGACGGCTCTGCGACACCTGATGGAGGTGGGGGTGGCTTGGGGAGTTGACTGATGAGTGCTTGCATCAGTGTTTCCATCATCTTGCGCTGCTTTTCTTCACTCTCCACTCTTTCTCTATGTATGCGCTCTTCCCTTTCCATCATCATTTGCCTGAATTCCGCCTCTTTCCTTTCCTTCTCCTGCTTCTCCTTCCGTTTCTCTTCCTTTTCTCTCCTACGCTCTTGGCGTTCTTCCTCTCTCTCCCTCCTTCGCTCTTCACGCTCCTCTTCTGCCCTTTTCTGCTGTTCCTCTTGCCTTGCCATAATTACATCAGTCATGGACTTCATTCCCTCGAGCATAGATTGACTCATTCTGCTCACCATCTCAATCGTTTGGGAATCAGCAGGGAACTGAGATACGTTCTGGCTTTGAGGAGGCATCTGAGGTTGAGGTTGAGTCGGAGGTGGAATTGGAATCTCTGTCCGTTCTTGGTCCGCAGGAGGCTCCTCTTGAACATTCGAAGGTCCTGCATCAGCACAGGTTTTCTGTGTTCCCTTCTTTGTCTTGGGCTGCCTCTTTCGTTTTCTTGATGCCTGCCCACCCGATATGAAAGAGGATTGAGCGTCTAAATCTCCTCTGACGAACAGTTGGGGGAGGGAGTATCTGATACTCTCACACAGGGGGAGTCTCGGCACACTGATGGGTGGGTTCACTTTCACCACTGTGTCACCCTCAAAAGCGCTCAAATCAACTCCCTGAGCTATGCAGATTCTCCTAATCAGATTCGGATAGCATAGCACCTGTCTATCCTTTATCCGGGTTATCATCACCTCGAATACATGCCTCCCTATATTTAGTTTTGCTCCGCTCCACATTCTTGCAAATCCCATTAGCACATTTCCCGATGTGGTGTGCGGATGCGAATTGGGCCGGATCTTGGACATGTAGAACTCATAAGTTGGCATGAACTGTATCCGCAGCCATTTTGCATTGAATGTGTGTCCAGGGGCGGTCACGCTTGTCATGCTGTTAGCCAAGGTTGCATACTTCGCATATTCACTCGTTTTGGCTCTCTTTGTCATGATCTCATCAGGGGGAAATTCACTTTGGATATCTGGAGTCCCGAAGAACTGATTCAGCCAGTCAGGTGCAATGTTAATCACTTGTCCACGAATCCATGTTGTTCTGGCATCTTTATCGATGTTGCAGAAGAATTCCTTTGTTAGTTCCACGAAGCCATCTTCGTCGTGATGCAGCATGAAGTTACCCCACTCTTGATTTCTGTAGAAGGTCTCAACAGTGGGGTGCGACAACGCATCGGGTCTGAACCCTTTATCCGGCACTATCATCTTCTGCAACTTCTTATACTTTTCTGCATTCTCTTTGTTGCCATTGAACTTGATCTGAATCTGTTCTTCACTTAACTTTTTCTTCCCATATTCCTTTGAAACGCCCATTCTTTGCCTTACAGTATTCTCAGACCAAAACTCGACTGGTCGAATGGATCCGACAGATTCGTCGTCGCTCGTGTGCCAGTCTGTTTGATCGTCTCCCTCCTGTGGCTGGTCATCCCTTGGTTCAGCCTCATCTCCCCTCTGACTTGGCTCTTGCTCTCCATGAGCTGCTTCATCTCCGAATTCCTCCTCAACCTGTTTAATTACATGTTTCATCGTATTGAGTTCACAATTTACAGGCAAAGAAGATGTAGTTACATGAAAATTACGGTCATCAACATCAGTTGATACCTCCTCCTCCTCCCTAATTCTTGCAGCTCGTCCAACTGGACGTTGGAAAATAGGCGCCATTTGGTCCATGAATTCTTGCTCCTCTTGCTGAGCTTCTTCTTCTGAATCATTCCCATCTGCAGCTTCAGTCAAAATTCCTTGAACCTTTTCCTTAAGCGCAGAGGCCATGAGATGGTCGCCTGGCTGCTTATCCAATGTTTTGGCCAGTGCTGCTGGATCAATGGAATCCAATGGCCCTTCTGATTGTTCAGGTTGGTGCGACGGGCCTTCTTGAGTGATGAATTCTTCAATTCTGGCCGTGCCCACGAGGGGATCAATCAATTGACCCACTTCTGTCTGATATCTGATTTGATTTGGCTTTTCTCCAGCATCAATTCTCGTTTCAATCTGTTCGTTGATGTTCTGTCTCAATTCTTTCCGAAGTGTCTCAGCACTACGAATCGAGGGGCCAGTCCATCCTGGTGGTTGTTCTTCTTTGATCTTCAATCCCTTTCCTTCGACTCCACCAGTGATCTTCAGTTCGAAATCTTCCTCATCACCCCGCTCAACCTCTCCAGATTTCCTGCTTTCCAGCTCAGCCTGCATCTTTCTGGCAGTTTCTTCATCCCTGGTCTGCTGGATATTCTTTCTGATCTGCTCTTCCTCTGCAGCTTTCTTTTCCATTGCCAAGCGTTCTTCCTCAGTCAATTTCTCTACTCCCGAACCACCTGTTACTTGATCCAGCAAACCAGCTAATGCAAGTTCATCATTGTGCATTTTTCTGGCTAGCTCAGCATCGGATATCACCTGGTGCTTCTTTTTCGGGGGTGGTGGCGGCATCGGCTTTTTACCCTTGTCCTTGGGATCTGTGGGCTCTACCACTTTCCTGACAGTTGGCTCAGGTTCCTTGATCTCTACTTTCTTTTCCGGAGCTCTTGCTGGTTTATCCTTATCAGTGGACTTTATCAACCTTCTCCTCGTTCCCGGTTGAGGTGCTGGCTGACCTTCAGATGTAACAACAGCGGTGGAGGTTTTCTCGGGATGTATGGGTGCCTTAGTGGTGGCAGGTGCTACAGCAGATGTTGTCATTTCAGTCTGAGCTGGCTGTACTGGAGTCCGGACTGCTTCTTGCTGCACCACTGGCTCGGACGTAGCAACTTCTTGCACGTCAGTCTGCCCTCTAGGCGGCAAAGCCGAAGCTTGTACTGCTGGCTGGGTAGGCTGTGGGTTGGCCTCAGGAGGGGTGGAAAAATAAGCATCAATCTCAGCATCTGGGTCCTCTTCCCTGTTTGGTTCACCCTCGTAGCCTAGTTGCTTCTCGGCGCGCTGTAAATAATCCTCAATGAAACTCTTTTGAGTGATTCTCCCCAGTTGGTCCTCCCAGTCCTTCTTGATCTTGGAGCAGAACTTACTCCGAACATTGTTGTTGTAGTGCAAGACCTTTTTCCCATTAGCAGTACTATTACAGTATTCAAGTGCAAACTTGTCCATTTCCATGATCAATTCCCAGTAGGAGTCCCTGTACTGATTCATCATGCCCCCTACCAGATCCTTTTGAATTCCTTCTAGGTAGGACATGTCTTCTGCCGAATCGTACGTGAGATACAACCCAGCCTCAGTTTTGGATAGTAAATTGAACTGCCTTTCATTTTTCCTTTTGGGTTTCCAGCCACCTTTGCGTATATCCACTTGCAGCTGGTCCCTTAATACTGCTATGTGCTGGGGAAATTCATCATCTTTGTTTGTTCCGTACCGTCCATACCTTCTATGTGTGAAGATGGTTTCAAGTACCTCATCTGCAGGTAATACTACTCCTTCTTCCAGAAAGGACTTAGTGATACTTGGATTGCCTTTTCCCCAGACAGTAGTCAGTTCGTCCCATTGATCGCGTGCATCCTTGATCATATTCCTCATTGTGTTCAACAGTGAGGTGTTGCGGCTTTGTTCAAATTTCTCAGCATTTTTGAGGCGTTTGTACAGATTGAAGGTCAGCTCTCGATGCCTGGCCCGAGCTAGATCTGTAATCCACCTCTGCTCCACTGGTCCTTTTGCTTCAAACAGATATGGATTCCACTTGAATGGAAATGCTTCATACATCATGATGGCCCCACTGTTGATAACCCTACTTAGATCCATATGTTTGTGTTCGAAGGCCATCCGAACTTGAGGATCTACGATCTGGTTAGGGATGATGATGTCAAAGTCAGCTATATTTGGATCTTTCGTTCCTTTTTCCACATGCCGATTCCACACAGCCCTGTGCTCTCTGAACTTCAATTGGATGCGTTCATGGTGGACTTCAGGAGTTGTCTTTTCGTCTTGAGGGGCATGCCCCATCATCCTTATCCAAAACTTCTTTAGGAAGTGATAGTAGTCCCTTTCTATCGATGCAGCGACTATCGACCTTTCCTCTGGAGGGATATGCACGTCCCATCCTGGAGAAAGTTTCAATTTTTCGTCCGTAGTGTGGTCCAGAGGTACCTTATAAACTGATTTGATGGCATCTCTTGCGTCCTTAATCTCTGTTCGATCAATTGAGGCCTGCTTGCCAGCAGCCTCATATGTGCAGTCAGGTAACCCGATGCCTGAGTGCACTACCAATGCATTCCTGAAAAAGGTCAAAGTGTTTAGATACATCCAAATTTTTATAAGTTTTCAAAGACTACTCAGGTGTGAAAATCAACATCCTCACATTTTGAGCTTTGCTAAGCTCGAAATGTGATTTAAGTGATTCAATCTTGAGTTTATTAAAAGATCCAAAGATAAGGTACTTATGCTTTAGGACCTAGAAGGAGATATCTTAATTGGATTATTGAGTCCAATCAAAAAAAAAAGGGGGAAATAAAAATAAAGTGGTCATTGGACCAAAAATTCCCTTTTTTTAATGGGCCATTGGGCCCAAAAGTTTGTTTTTCCAATTTTATTAAACAAGCACGAGGCACTTGTTGAAAATTGAATGAAATGATGATGGTGGAATGGATGGCTCGAAAATGGAATGTGCAATGGAGGCATGGCGGATTGGATTCGCTATTTCCGGATTGTTTGGACTGTCATTGGACAGTTAAAACGTTCAAGAAAATGCAAACACTATTTTTAATTTTAATTTTTGAAAAGGTTGACTTGATTTTATTTAATGAAAAGTGGGATGTGTGTGGTCCCATTTTTGGATTTTTGTAAAAAGGTAGCAGTTGAGGTGGCAAAATACTGCTACTTAACTCACACTTTTTAGTTCCATTGGGAACAAAAACACATTTGTCAACCCAAAATTCCTAGTACTATTTTTGTCTTTTGTGAAAATCCCTTTTTCTGAAAAGTGTGTGGTGTGCACTGAAACTGCCATATACACACCAACACTCCCACTTTATCAAATTGCAGTATATACACAACAGAGTACCAGCAGGGAAAACAGCATTAAATGATCACAGAGGCATGCAAACTATGCTGCTATCACACGACTCAGGTTCATTCTCCCCTCTTCAGCAAAAATTCAAGATCAATTGTGCTATCATGCTTCATAAACCTTAAGTTCAACATAGCAAAACAGTCATGAACACAGGAACAGGTTCTCTTTAAGCATACTCTCACATACTCACGTCCCAAAACTCAAAATAGAAACAATCACTCATAGTTTACCAACAACATCTAGATATTCACAAATACCCATATGCTCATTGGTATACCTGATTTCAGATTTTCACAGATATCTCAAGTAGCATAAATCCACATAAACCATACTTGTGACACAGAAATAGCAGACAATTCCTCCTTAGGAGCCCTAGGGCACCCCATTCAAAAATGAACAACCCGCATGCTTCAATGATAATAACAACAACACCCCATTCTTCTAAATCATGCTCGGCCAACACAAAAATCACAGTGGTCCCTAAATAAACACTGCCTACACTAAGAATCGCTTAAAATTGAACTAAAACAGAAGGAATGAACACCAAACAGCCCTATTTACAAAAATGGTAATGAGAAACACAAGAATGGCAAAACAGGGGTCTGCGCGTACTCGCGAAATGCAAGGGAGAAGGGTTACCAGGGTTCGGTTTCCTTCGGGGGCGAAGATGAAGATGGAGGTTCCATTGGGTTCACGAAAATTGGGCAGAGTAACGCCTGGAAGTGGTGGAAAACGAGTGCGAGGAACACTGTGGTGTTCTTCGGGGGAGGTGTTTCGTATGAGCAGTTTTTTCCGAAAATTTCTAAGTGTGGGAGCGTGGGGAAGAAGAGGGAGGCGGAGAGGTTTAAATACTAATGGGCCGGTCGCGGAACCCTAGCCCATGGTCGCGGAACAGGACTACGCGACCAGGCTTGGCGACATTAGATCTGTCGCGGAGTGTGAGACTTTGTCGCGGAGTCATGCACCGCGACAAAGTGTACCGCGACAAAATGGCGAGGAAGAATGGAGTGGTGTGCCCGTGTCGCGGAATAGGAGCTTTGTCGCGGTGCAGTGCTCCGCGACAAAGGTTTCCGCGACAAGGACAAACAGAGTTCAGGGGCGAGTAAAATTTTGTCGCGGAATTGCACTTGGTCGCGATGCTGGGCATCGCGACAAAATGGTCACTCCGCGACAAAGACAAACAAGGTTTGCTGATAAGGGGAGTTTTGTCGCGGAGTTGCACTTGGTCGCGGAACGTTGTTCCGCGACAAACTCTTTGAATTTTCAAATTTTCAACGGATTGGGCCCGAGTGTGATATTGGGCCTGCGTCCATTTTATTTGAGTTGGACCTGAATGAATTCAGTCCAAGTAAATTCAAATCATTGGGCCATTATTAAAATAATCTACTTGCATAAAATTAGGTTGGGTCAGTTCCATTTATCTGCAAGATTTATTCCGGATCTTAAATTTCTTTAAATTCCGAAAATAATTTCTCAGATTTGTGGAATTTTCCCAACCAAGAACCTGGTTTTCCATGCTTTTTCTGCTCCTTCTTTTTGGGTGGTTCCGAATTTCCTGCAAGACAGATAAATACCCATTAGGTTAGGTTTTCTCCTCAGTTCAACATCCTCACATTTAGAGTCTTGGTACTCTAAATGTTCAATTAATCTTGAGGGTACTTTTTCTGTTCTGGATTAGATATATTACACTAAACTAGACTGATCTAAGCTAATCTAGGAGTAATCAGGAGTGTAATCCTCTTAATAAACGACGCTGCATCCTCCCCGGCAACGGCGCCATGAAACTTTTGACAATTTCCGTCCCACGAGCTTTTGCTAAAATATACCAGGTTAGATTTATTAAATGAAAAGAGTTATGATTCACGGGAAAGGGTTTAGGGATATATATGTTAAGCTTAACAGTCTTTTTATTACTCAAGTATGGTGCGTTGGTTTCAAATGGCGCTGTGGTCCTCTCTGTCATGAAATGTTGACAAATCTCATGGCACAGCCGGGATAAGGTGACCCTTCAGCCTGTCACACTGAGGATCCCCGGCAAATATGCCATGATACTTCTCATCAATCCTTGTCATAAGATTTCCTGCCATGGAACTTTTGACATATTCCCACTACATGAGTATTTTCCGAAAAATCATGATCCTGGTTTAGGTTTTATTTAATGAAATTAATTTATGATGGCGGGGTTGTGATTAGGGATATATTTATAAGTAGTCATGTTTTTATTACTCGTGTTTGAGAAACTGTGCCCCCGAAAGCGCACGGTGTCAAAAATTGCAGTAATTTATAGTAAGACCGGATCGTTCACTGGAGGATGTGCGATAGAAGCAGGGCCCACGTCATTTACTAAGATTTTCCACTCGGTACTCGATTCAAGTGTGTGAAATGACTAACAACTACTTGACAGAATTTAAACTAAGTTATGAAAGCAATTAAAACAAAGCAGGCAGAATTATTCTAGAAAGCGAATTAAATTTAATCTAAGAAAGCAATAAAATTAATCTAAGAAAGCGATTAAGATTATTCTAAGAAAGCAGATTTAAAAAGAGACAGAAGAGACAGGAAGAAAAGAATAAAGGTTGGACAAGATTCAGATGAATCACAATTAAACTTCCATTTTGGTTACACAGATCTTCGTTTGGGATAATCCTTTCAGTTAGCTAACTCTCATGCTCTCTATACCATGTTCCCTTTAACAGACAGGTACTTACAGTAAGAGTTTACATGCTCTTAAGACAGCAAAATCTAAGATACCACAGACTCACAACTGCCCTCACACGGCCGTGTGGAGGCATGCTATTCATCTGTGGTGGACAAGCAACACCTGACAAATCATTTATTGAAGTGGCAAGTACCGCTATCATTCCCCCATGTCACACCCGAAGATTCAAATCAAACCCTGAACTATCCCTTAACTCTCAATCCTAGTAGCAGTTACACAACTCTCAATACAACCGAGTGACCTCTACGAAAGCATTTAAAAGAAAGCGATAAAGAAAGCATGTAAAATCCTATCACTCGGAGGTTTTTGAAAGTCTGACCCTGGTAGTAAAAGAAAGCCCCCAGTCAGAATGACCGGATGTGGATCAAGAATTCCCTATTCTCGGTGAACCGCTCGCAGTGTTCACTTCTCGTCGGGTGGTTATGAGATACAAACTAATGAAACGAACTAATAAAATTAGTTCGTTCCGGATGCACTCACTCAGGACTCAAAAATAGACTTTGGCAGAAGAAGATAGCAGTTGAAAGAATACTCAACCCTACCTTAGAAAATAACCAAGGCCCGAATGTTGTTCCTCTAGTATTATCTGTCACACCTTATCGGAATCCAAGTGGAATCTGACCCAGTGCAATATTTAATACAAGATTTCCAACGAACAGCAATTTTGGAAAAGAATAGATCTGAAAATCATTCCCTATCAGGTACTAGACTCTCAATTAAAACACAGATCCTTTCAGTCTAGGTGAGACCTAATCGCTGACTCTGCTTCTATTTTCCCAAAATCAATCCCCAGTCGGATATGAATTAGTCATAACTGTTGAATTTATCCCTTACTCGGATCCGGATTTTATAAAGGAATTTTTGTTGGAAATTTATTAAGGAACATCTGATTTAAATCAAGACTTCTATGTCCAAGGGAAGGATCCCAAAATAATATGACCACACTATCTACATAGTAATATCATGCATAAATTTATAGAGAAGTGTAAAATTAAACAACCCAAAATATAAGGTGGGTTTAGACAGAAGTTGATACACAGAGATGAAATAGCCGGAGATGAGAAGAATTTATTTGGCTAAAAAGATGACAAGAATAATCAGGATAATCCGGACTGCAAACATCTGCTATCCAGGTCCTGATCATTTCTGGTGGGATGATTTTTAGATAGTGAATTGCCTCAAATGACAGTTGCCGCCGTCATCTCAGACTCCACTATCTGTGAATTTGGATAAAAACCCACATATTCTATTACTACAGTAATTTTTAGATAATATTGGCATATATCATCTAACATTACTACAGCTCCAGATTCAGGTTTGAAATTAAAATAAAGAAAAGAAAACTGTATCCGGATAGGAGTCAGCTGAGCAGCTATTATAATCCCGGATGGACGAACCGCCAAGGCTTCCACCGGCCACTATCCGGACCATGCAAAATAACAATTAATAATTAATATACAGATCACGAGCTAGTTATCCGTGTGGGAATACCCGCCAACATTAATCTGATATATTCCTTATTAGCTGTTTCACACATCACGGAAAAGACAAAATAAATAAATAAAAGAAAATATTTTTGGGTCATCTTGCATGAGAGACATTGGTTTCTCATGCAAGGGTATGGAATTAAATCCATAATCACCCTTCATGTCTAAATAATCGCTCATTCCATAATTAATTAATTATAGTCCTGATTATATACTTAGATCATTAGAGCTTAATCATTTGTAGAAGAATCTTTTAATGGGAAATTGAACAAAGTTCTTTATATCAAATTGATCGTGGGTTGAGATCATTGGATCTCAACCTCAAAATATTAATATAAAGGTTCAATTAATTAATGAAGTGAGATGAAGAATGAAAACTTGGCAAAAAGGTGCCACCTTGTCGCGATGCAGAGTTTGTGTCGCGGAGCGTGGCTCCGCGACAAAGGTTTCGCGACAAAGGGGTGGGAAATAAAAGAAATGAGATTTTGAAAATTTAGGGTTTGATTTGTCGCTAAGTAAAGAAAATTTTGTCGCGGAACGTGGTTCCGCGACAAGAGCATAGCGACAAAAAGGGTTGAAAATTGGACAGGGTATAATTCTTGTCGCGGACAAGAGGTTTTGGCGCGGAACGTGGTTCCGCGACAAGGTAGCTCCGCGACAAAGCCCTTCCAGAATAAAATCACAAGTATTTGGGTCCTTGGTCGCTAATCAAGATTTTGTCGCGGAACGTGGTTCCGCGCCAAGGGGTGTTTCGCGACCAAGGGTTTTAAAATAATGGTCAACAAATGTTCTTTGGCACCTTTGTCGCCAAAGCACCATTTTGTCGCGGAACGTGGTTCCGCGACAAGAGTTGTTCCGCGACAAAAGTGTGTCCAGTACACATGTCAGAAAAGTAAAGTGGAACAGTGGCATGCATTATGTGTGATCTCACCCATTTCAGATTCAAAAGCTAAACTAAGCTCAAAATAACAAAACAGAATTTGAATCTAGCTAGAACATGCTTGAACATAAAAGAAACAAAACAAACTTAAAACTTAAAAAACCCTAATCTGAGCTTGATCACCCATAAGCATGCAACATTATCCCAAGAAAAAGTCACCAAGCAGTGGCATTAAAATGCAAAACGAGGGTCAAATGACCCAAGGAAAACGAAAACAGTAAGATCCATGGGGTGTGAGACCCATTTCATGATTTTGGGACACAAATGGAGAATGTTTTCCCATATTATTAAACGGTGCTGTTCATACCCATGGTTTGGGTACCACAAACCCCTAAACAAAAGTTTAGAACAAGAAACAAGGTGTAAAACTGGCTATCTAACCCAAGTGCAGTAAACTACTTCTAACTAGTGCATAAATTAAATAATACAAAAAAAAGCTAACTAAACTACCCTAAACTAAACTAACTACTGAACTTCCCACTTGTCTTCAAGAGTGAGTATTTTCTCTAAAATTCTTCCAACCTTTAGCTCAAAGGAAACACCTCATATTTATAGAGGGGAAACCCTAAGCTCATGGGCCTTGATTTGAGCCCATTGTGTCTCAAGACATCACACACATCACAGCTTTGTCTCGGAGCACCAAGTTTGGTCGCGGAACACACTGCATGTGGCAAAGCTTCTCGACTGGGTCTTGTGTCTCTAAAAATGTATCTTGGTCGCGGAATGGACCTTTGTCGCGGAACAGCGCATCGCGACAAAGGTATCGCGCCAGAGGGCTTTGGCTGGTATTCTTCATCTGAGCTTGCTTGGTCGCGGAGCGTTCCTTTGTCGCGGAACCATGCATCGCGACAAAGGGCTTCCGCGCCAAAGGTTTTCCTGGGCCTGCTGGATTGGGCCAGATGGGCCGAAAATATTCTTTTGTGGGCTTTTCTATCTTTTTCCCATCTTTTTGTTTCCTTTTCTTTTTCTCATGTTTTTGGATTTTTCTAACATAAATATGTAATAAAATTACATATTTATGTCTTTTTCACACCAGCTTATTATTTTTACAACTATGCATAAATTAGTCCAATTCGACTGCTTTCTTACTTAATGTAAGACCGGAATGCGATCAAATGCCCGTTTAAGACACGGAAATGGATTGAAAATAATGGTCATTTCTGGCCATTATCAAAGGGCATGAGCTAAAGTTTCCGATTCCCCATATTTCCCACAGGAAGCGTCATTTGATAGTTGTCTTGTGCATTTTTCTTCAGCGGTCAGGATTTTGCCATGAATAACCAGCCAAATAAAGGTTTGGGCTCTTTGGGAAGCTGGCCAGCGCCAGATGATCTTCCAGATCTCATCTTCATCAGCCGGATTGTGATAGTCTTCAAGAACAATCATAACACTGTGGACTGAGAATGAGCCACTGGGGTAAGGGTCCAAAAAGGTGTGTCTTCGACTTGGGCTTGGAGTGGAGACGGTGATGGCAGGAGAAGCTGGATAATGGCAGGAGGTAGATATCCATAAAGGTCTTCAATCAACCATCTACCATTATGAGAGTTGTCAGCTACAGTCCTGGTGCTATCTGTTTCTGAAAGATCTTGGAGTTTCCAGTCCTGCAAAACGAGTTCAGTAATAAGCCACTTGTCCGACCAAAAAAGAGTTGACTTACCATTGCCTAATCTCCATCCGATATAAGGATGGATCTTATTCGATAGTGAAGAAATGCCCTTGGCTATGTAAGAATACGTTTGAGGTCTTTGTTTGAGTTTATGGTAACGCCACCCATAGCGAGCTCTCATAATTTGAGCCCATGGAACATTGCCGACTAAGAGCTTCCAGTAGCATTTCATTAAAAGTGATGTATTGAAGTCCTTTCCACGTATAATACCCAAGCCACCACGAGAAAAGCTTGTTGTAATTGTAGATTTTAGAAAGCTGAGACACACACATTCACAGCTTCATTTCTCTGGAAATTTCGTTCTCATTCATTTCATGTTTTCCAGACACAAGTAATTGGCAAAATGCGTAGACATGTGCTTACATACAAAAGATAAGACAACTACATGTCAATCATACCAACTACAACTACTCTAGTAAACCCATATCCTAAAAATAAGGACTACCATTCATTTTACCAAACATACATAATTAAAGCAAAAATATCATTATAGAGTTTCTAGGAAATCTCAAATAGCTACATTCTCCTCCTTTGAGATTTTTCTCAAAACTCCCATTTCTCCTCTTAGCTTTTCAAATCTGGTACGAGGCAATCCCTTGGTTAATATATCAGCCATTTGATCTTCAGACTTCCAGTAGATAACTTCAATTTCACCATTTGCTACATCATCTCGTAGTACATGATATTTAACACCTATGTGCTTCGTTCTACCATGAAACACTGGATTCTTTGACATAGATATTGCTGCTTTGTTGTCAACAAACAACTTAACAGCCCTTCCTTGCTCCACTCCCAATTCAGTCAGCAACTTAATCAACCATTTTGCTTGATTGGATGCATTGGTAGCAGCTATGTACTCTGCTTCAGCAGAGGATTGTGCCACCACATCTTGCTTTTTTGAGCTCCATGAAAACACCCCTGAAACAAATGTAAACACAAAACCAGATGTACTCTTGAAATCATCAATACTACCAGCCCAATCAGAGTCAGAGTATCCTGTCAATTGGTTCCCATCACCAAAACCATAGAAAATTCCATAGTCAGAAGTCCCTTTCACATATCTAAGAACTCTTTTTGCAACCTTCATATGCCTATCACCTGGAGAGTGCATAAATCTTGATAATAAACTTGTAGCAAACATCAAATCTGGTCTAGTGTTTGTCAGGTACAACAAACCACCCACCATGCTCCTATATGTTGTTGAATTCACATCACAAGTCTGCTATTCTTTTGACGGCTTCTCATTCACCACAAGTGGAGTGTCAACTGGTTTGCTCCTCCACATTTTGAACCTCTTTAACAAATCAGTTGCATATTTCTCTTGGCTAATGAAAAATCCCTTGTTTGATTGGTGAATTTCAATTCCAAGAAAATAACTCAACTCCCCTAAATCTGACATCTCAAATGCTTTCTTCATTTCTTTCTTAAAATCAGAAACTTGGAAATCATCATTTTCAGTTACCAACAAATCATCAACATAGATAGAAACAATGATGTACTTACCTTCAACCCCCTTCTTTACATACAAAGCTTCATCATTGTAACTTCTTTCAAATCCCCATTGTTTCAAATGATCATCAATCTTCATGTACCAAGCTCTAGGAGCTTGTTTGAGGCCATACAAGGCCTTATGTAATTTAAGCACCATTTCCTCTTTGCCAGGAACTTTGAAACCTTGTGGTTGCTCAATAAAAATATCTTCTTCTAAATCCCCATTGAGGAAGGCTGACTTGACATCCAAATGAAACAATTTCCATCTTTCTTTTGCAGCAAGAGCAATAAGTAATCGAATAGTATCAACCTTGCGACAGGAGCAAATGTATCTCCATAATCAATTCCAGCTTCTTGTGCATATCCCTTCACCACTAGCCTTGCCTTCAATTTGTTGAGAGTGCCATCTGAGTTTAACTTTGGTTTTATAAACCCATTTCAGTCCCAACACATTTCTCCCTTCAGGTTTAGTAACCATTTCCCTAGTCTTGTTCTTCATTATCATTGAAATCTCCTCCTCCATTGCTTGTACCCAATTCTTGTTCTCCATGGCTTCTTCAAAACAGACAGAATCTGTTGCATAATAGCATTTTTCATATATCTCTTGTAAGCTTCTTGTTTTCTTACTAACTTCATCATCTGAATGGATATCATAATCTTTAGCTTGAGATACATATTTGACTTGTGTATTGCTGCTATCCTCAAATTTTGCTTGCTGGAACTGATCACTAAGTTGTTCCACTTGTTTTGATTCCCAATTCCAGTAACTCGCTTCATCAAATACCACATCTCTGCTGATCCTCACTTTGTTGGACTTTAAATCATATACCCTGTAACCTTTTGTCATTGAAGCATAACCTAAAAAGATACCAGGTTGTGCTTTCTGATCCAACTTTGTTCTCATAGCTAATGGCACATGTATATAACAAATGCACCCAAATACTCTCATGTGCTTTGAGGAAGGCTTGCACCCACTCCAAGCCTCTATTGGTGTAGAACTTTTAACTGAAGAAGTGTAGCACCTGTTTTGAATATACACAGCTGTTGAGGCTGCCTCTGCCCAAAATTTATTAGGAAGTTTCATATCAAACAGCATACATCTCACCATTTCCATAATGGTTCGGTTTCTCCTCTCTGCCACTCCATTTTGTTCAGGAGAATAAGGGGCTGTAAGTTGATGGCGAATTCCATTCTCATAACAAAAGTGATTGAATGCACTTGAGTTATATTCCATTCCATTATCTGACCGAATTCCCAACAGCTTACACCCACTTTGGCTCTCAACCATCAATTTAAATTTTTTAAACACCTCAAACACCTGGGATTTTTGCTTGATAAAATATATCCAAGCCATCCTTGTAAAGTCATCAATAAATAATACAATGTACCTATTTTCATTACATGATTCTGCCTTCATTGGGCCACACACATCCGTGCGAACAAGCTGTAGCTTCTTTTCAGCTCTCCATGCTTTAGACTTAGGAAAGCTATTCCGATGTTGGTTGCCCAACTGACATATTCACACACTTCATTGGGATGAGATATTACTGGCATATCCATGACCAAGCTCTTATTCACCATATAACTAAGAGCCTCATAATGACAATGTGCATACCTTCTATGCCATAATCTTGATTCATCAACCTTTGCAACATTAGCCATTTCATCCCAGCAATCCATATATAATGGAAAACTATTATCAACCATTGGTAATTCAGCTACAAAGTTTCTATTCACATCATACAGAAAACAACTTGTTTATTTGAAAACCAAAATATATCCATTTTTCATCAATTGTGCAACACTAAGCAGATCATGTGCCAAGTCAGGAATATAGAGAACATTTTTATCAGCATAGTACCTTTCTCATTCTTCACCTCAATGTCTCATTTCCCTTCAGCTTGCATCATATCTCCATTACCAATCTTCACCTTTGTTTTCATTGATTTGTCAAGCCTGGAAAATAGACTTTCATCTATTGACATATGTGAGGTGCATCCACTGTCAACAAACCAAGTGTTTTTATTTGCTTGACTGGTGCAATCAGTAACCATGAAGAGACTAGCTTTAGTTTCTTCT
The DNA here is from genome assembly GCA_030278955.1 of Hygrophila difformis. Taxonomy (NCBI): domain Eukaryota; kingdom Viridiplantae; phylum Streptophyta; class Magnoliopsida; order Lamiales; family Acanthaceae; genus Hygrophila; species Hygrophila difformis. The sequence continues at coordinate 43,483,793 of JAOANR010000009.1, forward strand.
TCATCTTCTTGTTCCCCTGCACAATTTGCTTGTTGAGGAGTTTGTGGTTGTCCCTTTTGTTGTTGCTGCTGCTGCTTTGCTCTACAACTCTTCTCAACATGTCTAAATTTTTTACAAAACCAGCATTGGACAGGCTTTTTCCCTTTGAACGAACAATCCTTCTCAAGGTGATTTGTCCTGTTACAAGAACTACAAGGTGGATGTTGGCCCTTTTTCTCATAACTCTTCTGGTTTGATCTTGGTCTGCTGCTGCTAGAACTTGATTTCACATCTGCTTGCTTTCTATCACCTCTCTTGAAGTTGTTCCCTTTATGCTTAACTTGGAAAGCTCCTTCAGCTACCTCATCATCTCTCAGACTTGTTCTTTATTCTTGAGCTTGCAGCTTACTAATTAACTCTGCAATGATGAGAGTTTTCAGATCACAGGTCTCTTCGATAACAGACACTTTGGCCTCAAATCTTGATGGTAAACTCATTAGCATCTTCTCTACCACCTTTTGATCAGTAAAATCTTCATCCAATAGTTTCATCTTGTTCATCAAATCTATCAGCTTGGATGAGTACTCCTTGATAGAATCACTCTCTTTCATCTTCAGCAACTCAAACTCTCTTTTGAGTGTCAGCACCTTCATCGATTTTACCCTTTCATTTCCTTCAAACTCATCTTTCATCTTATCCCAAGCTTCTTTGGGACTTTCACATGTCATTATCCTTGTAAATAGATGCTCTGTCATACCTGAAAAAATACGAAAGAGAGCCTTTGGTTTCTTTGCTTTCTCTTCTTCATATATCTTTATCTGGGCAATGGTTGGATTTTGCCTTAATGGAGTAGGATCCCTTCCATGTAGAATTGCCTCCTATAAACCTTGAGCTTCCATGTAGGTCTTCATCTTGATGGACCACATGTGGTAATTTTCTCCATCAAACACAGGAGGCCCCATACTTGAGGTGTTTCCAGCCATCTCAACATAAACTAGGAACAAATCTCAACTCTTACACAGATCCCTTTGAGAAGAAGAGCTCTGATACCACTGTAGATTTTAGAAAGCTGAGACACACACATTCACAGCTTCATTTCTCTGGAAATTTCGTTCTCATTCATTTCATGTTTTCCAGACACAAGTAATTGACAAAATGCGTAGTCAGTCATATGTCTCTGTAGGGTCAGCTCATTTATTGAGCTTGACCAATATTACAATAAAAAAAAAAGAAAAGAAAATAAATGGGGACATAGAAAATGGCAGCAGTAGTGGACATTTATTTCTATGCAGCAAGACAAACATTAATAATGCAGTGGAGTGAGAATTGAAAAAGAGAGAGCTGCAAAACAATTGTGAGAATGCAGGCAGAAGTGCAAAAACAGAGAAAGAAAGCAGAGAAAGAGAAGGAGGAAGAAGAAGGCCGATTCTTCAATCCGTCCGGCAGAAAATTCACATCTTTGGTGAAATCCTTTCTCTTACACCTCTCTTGTTGTCAGCCTAGAATTGTGTTCTAGAAGTACATATATTTCTCTGCCTATGGTTATTACTGTGATTAGCCAAGATTAGTGAAAATCTTGATGATTGTTGGTGAACCTCTAGGCATATGCTAGAGAGAAACGTTGGTGTACCCATTATTTGATATAGTGAAGATTTTGAGATGGTGGCGACTGGCCCGTGGTTTTTACCTTAATTTTGAAGGGTTTTCCACGTATAAATCTCGGTGTCAATTTACTGCTTTACAGTTGCTTTGGTTGAATTGGTTGATTTGGTGTTATTGGCTTGATTGCATCTGTTGGAAACTCATTTGGTACACAGGGGATATACTGTCTTGGATATATGTACTGTATTGGTTTTCTGGTGATCCCACAGGTTCCGCACTGTTCCGCTATTTTTCCCAACAAACTGGTATCAGAGCGAAAGTTGGGTTGTGGAAGTTTTGATAGTATATATGTGTGTTGAAATGGATGAGCTAAATTCATTTGGAATGATGAAATTAAATTCAAGAAACTATGTTATTTGGAAAAGAAAGATGATTGACTTGCTTTATTGCAAAGATTTATTTAAGCCGGTGTTGGGCAAAGAAAAGCCAAATGATGTAAGTGATGATCCTTGGGGAGTGTTGCATATGAAAGCTTCTGCTACCATTAGGCAATGGGTAGATCTCAATATATTCCATCACATTGCAGAGGAAACCAAAGCAGATTTATTGTGGAAAAAGCTAGAGGCACTTTATGAGAAAAATACTTTCAGAAACAAGGCATTACTCATTAGAAGACTTGTGAATTTAAAATTCAGGGATGGAAAAAGTATGACAGAGCATACCAGTGATTTTGTGGGATTGGTAAATCAATTGGCTGGGATGAAATTAAATCTTGAGGATGAGTTACAGGCACTGCTACTTCTGGGGTCTCTACCGGATAGTTGGGAAACACTAGTGGTCTCGTTGAGTACTTCAGCACAAGGTGGAACACTAACCATGGAGATGGTTAAAGACAGTTTACTCAATGAAGATGCAAGAAGAAAAGAAAAAGGTGAATCTTCTTCAGATGTTCTAGTTTCTCAGAAGCCAGTGAGACAGGGAAGAAGTAAGAGCAGAAATCCACAAGGGCGTGATAAACATTATACACCAAGAGGAAGGTCTAAGAACAGAAAAGAGATTAGATGTTATCACTGCGACAAGCCGGGTCACATGAAGAAAGAGTGCAGGATCTTGAAAAGGGAAATTGCAGAAGGCAAGAAAGAAGAAAAAGAGACTAACGCAGTTAACCACAACAGTGATGCAGTTACTGTCTTAGATGACAGTTGTGTTAGTCTAGTGTGTCAGGACACTGATTGGGTGATTGATTCTGGCGCATCGTTCCATGTTACATCTCATGGTGACTTCTTCAGTTCGTACTCTTCTGGTGATTTTGGTAATGTCAAGATGGGAAACAATGGTGTTTCAAAGATTGTGGGCATTGGAGAGATTTGTTTGGAGACAAATCTTGGTAACAAATTAATACTCAAGGATGTGAGACATGTTCCAGATATTCGTCTCAATTTGATCTTAGCTGGAAAGTTAGATGATGATGGTTTCTGCAACTACTTAGGTGAAAGTAAATGGAAGCTCACCAAAGGGTCTTTGATAGTTGCAAAAGGAAACAAAGTGAGCACACTCTATGTCATGCAGGCAAAGTTATGCAAGGGACAGACAAATATTGTTCAGAAAGGTATCAGCATTGATCTTTGGCACAAGAGACTTGGCCATGTGAGTGAGAATAGCTTGCAGACTCTCTCAAGGAAGCAATTTCTACCGAATTTGCAAGATACATCTCTGAAAACTTGTCTTGATTGTATTGTTGGTAAGGCACATAGAGTTTCATTCCATACTTATCCTCCACATAGAAAGTCTGATGTACTGGATTAGATTTATACCGATGTTTGTTTTATGCGAGATAAATCTCTGGGAGGTGCTGTCTACTTTGTTACATTTATTGATGACCACTCAAGGAAAGTTTGGGCCACAGCTTTGAAAACCAAGGATCAGGTTTTTGATGTCTTCAAGGAGTTTCATGTCAGGGTTGAAAGGGAAACAGGAAAGAAACTGAAGGCACTCAGAGCAGATAATGGTGGTGAATACAGAGGGCCGTTTGAGAGTTATTGCAGAACTTATGGTATCAGGCTTGAGAAGACTCCAGCGAAGACACCATAGCTGAATGGTGTTGCTGAAAGGATGAACAGGACAATTGAGGAAAGGATTAGGTGAATGCTTTCGAATGCAAAGCTTCCCAAAAGCTTTTGGGGGGAGGCTATGCGGACTGCAGTTGATTTGATTAATCTTTCTCCAAGCACTGCTCTTGATGGTAATGTTCCCAACAGAGTTTGGAGTGGAAAAAATGTTTCCTATGACTACTTGAGAGTGTTTGGCTGCAGAGCTTTTGTTCATGTTCCGAAAGATGAGAGGTCGAAGCTTGATGATAAGGCCAAAGAATGCATCTTCTTGGGGTATGGTCATGAAGATCTTGGTTACAGGTTATGGGATCCAGTTAGCAAGAAAATTGTGAGAAGCAGAGATGTTGTATTTCTTGAAGATTGGTTTGGTGATGATGTCAGCAAAGATAAGAGTCCCAGTTCCTTTGCAGAAATTCCAGTCAGATTGGATCCAGTTCCTTCTCCCTTAGTAGGTCATGATCACGGGGGAGACGTACAACCAGAGGTTGGTGATGATGTTAATGATGAGCCTGCAGCTGATGATGTTGATCCAGTTGGAGAAGTACCACAACCACCACTACCAGTTGAGCCAGTTTTGAGGAGATCCACCAGAGAGCGCCAACCATCAAAGAGATATAACACCAATGAGTATGTGATGCTTACAGATGGAAATGAACCTGAAAGCTATGAAGAAGCCATTGGTCATGAAGCCAAGAATGAGTGGTTGGAAGCTATGCAAGATGAGATGAAGTCTTTAAAAGATAATCAGACTTATGAGTTGGTAAAACTACCGGAAGGTAAGAAAGCACTCAAGAACATGTGGGTTTACAGGTTGAAGACTTCTGAAAATAGCTCACAACTAAGGTACAAAGCAAGGTTGGTTGTGAAAGGTTTTGGTCAAAAGAAACGTGTTGATTTTGAAGAAATATTTTCTCCAGTTGTGAAGATGAGCTCCATCCGAGTTGTTCTCGGTCTGGCTGCCCGTTTGAATTTGGAAATTGAGCAACTTGATGTGAAAACTGCATTCCTTCATGGTGATTTAGAGGAGGAAATCTACATGGAACAACCTCAAGGTTTTGAAGTCAAAGGCAAAAAGAACATGGTTTGTAAGCTTAAGAAGAGCTTGTATGGATTAAAACAAGCTCCAAGGCAATGGTACAAGAAGTTTGATTTATTCATGATGGGTCAAGGGTATACCAGAACACTGTCTGATCATTGTGTGTTTGTGAAGAGGTATTCTGATGATGATTACATTATCCTACTCCTATATGTAGATGACATGTTGATTGTTGGCCATGATGCTAGCAAGATTGAGAAGTTAAAGAGAGAATTGGATAAGTCTTTTGCAATGAAAGACTTGGGCTCTGCTAAACAGATACTTGGCATGAAGATAACCCGGGACAGGAAGAAGGGTAAACTTTGGCTATCTCAGGAACGCTATGTTGAGACTGTGCTTGAGAGGTTCAACATGAGCAAGGCAAAGGCAGTGTTTTCTCCACTTGCAAGTCACTTCAAACTTTCAGTTAAACAGTGCCCTACAAGTGAGAAAGAAAAAGAAGAGATGAGCAAAGTTCCTTATGCATCAGCAGTTGGCAGCTTGATGTATGCTATGGTTTGTACAAGACCAGATATAGCTCATGCGGTTGGAGTAGTGAGCCGGTTTCTCTTTAATCCCGGAAAAGAGCATTGGGCTGCAGTGAAATGGATTCTCAGATACTTGAGAGGTACTTCCAGTGTATGTTTATGCTTTGGTACTAATGAGCCTACTCTGGTTGGATATACAGATTCATATATGGCAGGTGATGTCGATTCCAGGAAGTCCACGTCGGGGTTCTTGATGACTTTTGCAGGGGGAGCCGTTTCTTGGCAATCAAGATTGCAAAAGTGTGTTGCTTTGTCTAGTACTGAAGCTGAATACATTGCCATCACAGAAGCTTGCAAAGAAGCTTTGTGGATGAAGAAATTGTTGGAAGAGCTCGGTCTTGAACAAGAGAAGTGGATTGTTTACAGTGACAGTCAGACTGCAATCCATCTATCTAAAAATTCGAGTTTCCATTCGAGATCCAAGCATATTGATTACAGGTATCATTGGATTCATGACGTGCTTGAGGACAAACAGTTGAGTTTGGAGAAGATCCACACAAGTGAGAATTCAGCAGATATGTTCACCAAGTCTTTGCCGAAGGAGAAGTTTGAAGCTTGTAGGCGAGGAGCGGGCTTGGTAGAGCCCAGAAAATGAGCTGACGGGGGAGAATTGTAGGGTCAGCTCATTTATTGAGCTTGACCAATATTACAATAAAAAAAAGAAAAGAAAATAAATGGGGACATTGGAAAATGGCAGCAGTAGTGGACATTTATTTCTATGCAGCAAGACAAACATTAATAATGCAGTGGAGTGAGAATTGAAAAAGAGAGAGCTGCAAAACAATTGTGAGAACGCAGGCAGAAGTGCAAAAACAGAGAAAGAAAGCAGAGAAAGAGAAGGAGGAAGAAGAAGGCCGATTCTTCAATCCGTCCGGCAGAAAATTCACATCTTTGGTGAAATCCTTTCTCTTACACCTCTCTTGTTGTCAGCCTAGAATTGTGTTCTAGAAGTACATATATTTCTCTGCCTATGGTTATTACTGTGATTAGCTAAGATTAGTGAAAATCTTGATGATTGTTGGTGAACCTCTAGGCATATGCTAGAGAGAAACGTTGGTGTACCCATTATTTGATATAGTGAAGATTTTGAGATGGTGGCGACTGGCCCGTGGTTTTTACCTTCATTTTGAAGGGTTTTCCACGTATAAATCTCGGTGTCAATTTACTGCTTTACAAGTTGCTTTGGTTGAATTGGTTGATTTGGTGTTATTGGCTTGATTGCATATGTTGGAAACTCATTTGGTACACAGGGGATATACTGTCTTGGATATTTTTACTGTATTGGTTTTTCTGGTGATCCCACAGGTTCCGCACTGTTCCGCTATTTTTCCCAACAGTCTCACATCCTTCAATCTCCATTTGGTGCCATTAGGTGTCCGAATTGTCACATCGCATTTTCCTTCTATTTTCAAAGGCTCGTCATCAGCTAAGTATACCACACCAAAGTTCCCAGGGGTATATGACTTCATGATGGATGAGTCACTGCATGAGTAGAAAGAAGCCCCATAATCCAATACCCATGATTCAAGTGGGCTATTCAGACTTAAGAGTAAAGCATCAGTTATCTCTTCTTCGGTTACGTTTGCAAAATTTTGTCCTTGGTTCTTCTTAGGTGTTGTACAGTCGCGCTTTAAGTAACCAGGCACAATTCCAACAAACCACCCGAATGTAGTCCTTCTTCGATCCATCTCTAACTCTCGATTTTGATCTACCCCGGCTTTTGCTTCGGCCTCTTTGCTTTGAACGTCCCCGGCCTTCGGTACTCAAAGCAGAATGCATGTTAATCCCTGTTTGTCTCTTTCGTATTTCTTCACTTAATATTAAGTCTTTTATATTATCAAACTTCAAATTTTCTTTGCCTGATGATGCGCTAACAGTCGTAACCGTCGCATCTCAACTCTCAGGTAAGGAAGTAAATAATATAAGAGCCTACACCTTAACATCGAATTCAATCTGGACTGATGTCAGCTGCGTTGTAATCAGATAGAATTGATTTAAATGGCCTGCCAATGATGAACCTTCCGCCATCTTTAAATTGAACCATTTTCGCATAAGGTGAACTTTATTTGCAGCAGACGGCTTCTCGTACATATTGGAAAGGATCTCCATCACTCCTTTCGCGGAAGTAGCTTTCGAAATGTGAAATGCCACATTTCTTGTCAATGAAAGCCGGATTATGCTCATGGCTTTCTTGTCCAGCCGTTTCCAATCCTCATCATTCATCGAGGTTGGCTTTTCTCCCAATGCATCATCGAGGCCCTTACCAATTAGGTAATCCTCAATTTGCATTCTCCAAATTCTGAAGTCCAAGCCATCGAATTTTTCTATTTGGACTTTATCCGCCATATGACTCCCAGTCGAAACGATAACCTCGCTCTGATACAAGTTATTACGAGAATTTAATTTAAGTTCACAAACATTAAGCGACTTGTAGACAGAAGAAAAAATAATTCGGGACAAGCAAAATAAAAGGAACACAGGATATGTTTACGCAGTTCACCTAACAATGTGTTAGGCTACGTTTGCGGGTAGCCAACCCAGATGTTTTTCACTATCAATTGAAGATGAAGAAGTTACAAGGTTCACATACACACCTTTCCTCACAAGGACTCTTATGTATCCCAACACTTTTTCTTTTTCTCACTACAAAAGTGCTGACAACAACAGGTGTATAAATATATGCACATGAGTTACATGGGATATCATGTAATAACCACAAAATGATATGAAATTAAGTCTCAATAATCCTGGCATTATTCCTGCAAGATCAATTCATTATTCTGGCATCATCCTGGAATTAATCTGCAATATCTCTCATGATCTCAAATAGTTAATCTGGCATCATCTCTGAATTAAACTGCAATATCTCTCCTCCTCCGTCTCCGTTCGGCCCTCCGCAGGCGCCACCAGATCCGTCTCCACGCTCGAAACTGGCATCCAAGGATATCACTTTTCATCCTCCGCTGTTGCTCCTCCTCCTCCTACGATGCACATTTCTGTGTGTGACTTTCCAACGAATGACTTTTTGGATGGGAATGCAATTCTCCCCAGTATTACCTTTTCCAGTACAACCATTGATCGACTTTCTCCCTTTCAATGATGTTCTTGTGGTTAAGGTTCTTGGTAAAAGTCCCAGTATGAATGTTCCAAAGGATCGCTTGGTCTATCTATAGAAGCCTGTTGGGCATTTTGAATTCCTTGATATGCAGCATGGGTACTTTCTGGCCAAATTCGGCAATGGTGAGGATCGGGGACGTGCATTGTTCGATAGTCCTTGGTCTATTTTTTATCACCACTTGGTATTTCATCATTGAACTAAGGATTTCTTGGATTCATCGATAGAGGTGACCAAGACTACAGTTTGGGTGCGTTTCTGGAATTGAATCCAATTATTTATGATGAAGAATCCTTGGGGGCCATTGTTGCGCGCATTGGTAAACCTCTCCATGTGGATGTTAATACCAGGAAGATACATAGGGGCCGGTTTGCTCGTGTGTTTATCGAAGTTGACTTGTCTAAGCCGGTGATTGGCGAAATTCTAATCAATGGGCAAGGGTAGCTTGTTGCTTATGAAGGTCTCCACCATATTGCACCTTCTATGGCCTCTTCCGGTTTGGCATGGGTGAGTGTTTGGATAATTTATGTGTTGGAAGGGCTACGCAAGGATTATGTTGCATTTTTATGTGTGTTGAGGTGATTTTATATTAGAACCCGATTGAAAACCACCGGAATCGGACTACACAGTCGGAGCACACGAACAACGTGTATTGGTTAGGCCTTAGCTTAGAAAGTTGTGTAGGATGTTTACACAGTATTGACTAGCATGCGAACCTAGTGTCTAGTTTCTTGAGCATCTTTTCATGTGAGATATGCATGGTATCGCATTGGAATTGGCAGATTTATTAATCCGATGGGGTTCTATGTTGAGTACGATTGATTGAACAACCTTTATAGGTGTTGTTGAGACCCGACGAGCCTTCGAAATGGATGATTACTGGTTGTTATGCATGTTGGCCCTTCAGGTGGAGGATTATAGGTTATTATACCAGTTGGTCGTTTAGGGTGGATGATTATTGGTTGTTATGCATGTGGTCCATGCGACGATTGTGTATGCTACCCTGTAACGGTTTGGAGTTGACGAGTCTTCACTCGTAGGTTCATACCGCCCGGTTTTTAGGTTTCAGGTTAGGCATATTCATTCCATTTGCATATAAGGTAGATAGGCGTATGTTAGGTCATGCATCACTTGCGTAAATTATATGTTTGTGGTTGAAGCATTGGTATGAGACAATGTGATGTTTTATCTGCTTTATTTACTATCTGTTCATTCTTTAAATTAGAGGTAGAGTTAACTGTAAAATAGAGTATAGGTTGGAGATGGCTTACGGTTATCCCAAAATTTTTATTGTTAATGTTCTAGTTTAACGGTTTGTACCAGATACAACCTTAATTACAGTTTATTTTATTTTATTATTTTTTAAATAAAGAATTTGTTTCTTTTGGTGGTGAAATTAGAAAGTGTTTTCTCCTTGTAGGCAGTCAAAAAAGTTAAAGGACTTGTTTGGTAAAACAGTTAATTTGTCTTACAATCTGAGATAAAATAGCTTATTTAAAAAGATACAATAATTTAAAACAATGTTCAATTAGCTCTGTTTGAAACCACTGCAAATAGCAGCATTTTGGATTTCAGCTTATTGTAGGCAAAAAATTGGCATCAAATTGTCGAACAGCTAATTTTCACTAATTTATTACTCACATACTCCCTCCGTTTTTAAAAGAAAGCTACACTTGTAAAAATAGCACTATTCACAAAAATACTTTGATTAAGAGTTTTATCATAGTTATACAATTTAAAATATAGTCAAGTGGGATCTTGTTAGATTCGTCTCATCATGTAATTTTTAAATATCGAACTTTCAGAATTTTTACTTGTACTGAATTTGTGTTATTAATGATTTAAAATATGCATTGAACTACGTGCTGGGTGGGTCCGTAGCTAACAAAAAAAAACGGAGGAAGTATAAATTAACAGCTAATAGCTAATTGACAAACAAACCCAAAATTTTCTTTTTACAAAATGTCGTTTAGACAACAGGCCCTTAAATGTCATTCCTTCCCCACGTACAGGTCACCTCTACGTAACCATTAACTTGTTGAAGATACACTAATGTTTCCCAGTTCCCTATGATCAATTGGGTATTGTACTTAATATTATAGTATAATCAGCTGTGGATCTAAAAATTTTTTCAGTGATAACACAAAAGTGAGAGAAACTATGTTGAAATTAACAATGGTAGTCAAAATACAAAAACTATTAAAAAAGACTAAGTTATAATTGATTATAGTGGTATCACCACAAAAAATCAGTGGTTGCACAAAGCCAAATCAAGCAAATTTAAACCTTTTTCCAATTTAAAATTGCAATTTTATCAATTTGAGTGGTAGCCTGTGCTACCACATGCTTCAACATAGATCCGCCTATGAGTATAATACTCCATCCGTCCTAGTTGTGATGTTCTATTTTGACTTTTGACGTTATTCATTGATCAACTTTAATATAATATTATCAAAAGTATATAAATGAAAAAATAGTCAATGGTCTTGTTGGATTCGTCTAATCATGAGTGTTAAAATATATATATTTTTATAATTTTTATTTCTCTACATTTTAAAATATTAACTATTAAATAAATTTATCGGACTGCGTGTCCTACTGTTTTGGAACATTCAAATGGGACAGAGAGTAATATAATAGTAGTAATAAAACTTTAACTGGTATAGTGGCATTTTCTGTTTTATATATAAACAAAAAAAAAAACTATGCCTACAGATGAAATTTTAGAAGAAAAAAAAATGAGTCTAAAGAAGGTAGAAGACTTGTAACATTATCAACCTCCGAAGGCCTCAAAATAGTAAATAAATTATGAAAATACTCCCATTAAATTTTTTTGAGGAAAAAGCATTTTATTCCAAAAAAAAACCAAAAGTAATACAGTATTACATAGTCCATCAAAGAAACACACCACAAAAAGCAAAGGCTAGTAACCACCAGTAGACCACAGCCGAAACCTTCATCTGTCCATCATCGAACTATTATTAACGAGAGACATCGTCATGGGGCCACCTGCTCAAAAACCTCGATCACCACCTTATCCGGCAAGTAAAAACTAATTGCAGCACATCTTTTCCAATACTTTTCTTATGACTCTCCAGACCCACCAAATCCTTACGAAAGCTTCGACCAAGGACTCCACTTCAGAATGATAAGTCACAAAAATTTTGTAAATGACGTTAAAAAAAAAAAGACATTCCGTAGACTTGCTGTAATACCACCTCTCCCCTGCCAAAGAAATCATGCCAGTGCGTCGACTCAACAGGAGCTTAACAGATGAAAAAGACAAGGTGAAAACGGGTAAGAAGGCGTCGGGTAGTGGGAAAAGAGGGGTCATCTATGCATTGCACACAAAAATCCTGGGCGTTTAGCGTCGTTTAATCCACGGCAAAGTAAAAAACATGAACCAAACTTCACCTAAAACCTGTTGCAATACACTCTTACTAGCTCCACAACACAATTTTCCAGATTTCCAAATGAAGAAACCCCTTTGTTGTACTCACTCTCTCTTCTAAAAACCACGCCCCTTTTATTTCTTCCAACAACATATTCGCTTCCTACTTTTCTTGCCCATATTCTTTTCTCTATTTTTTTTTCTTCTTTTTCTTCTTTTTTTTTCTTTTTTCCTTTTTTTTTTTTTTACTAGGCATAACCTGCAAATCCAGGGACTTCATCAACGTTCATCATTCCCCTCAAAATGATCCCCCCACACCCTAACATGTAACTGACAGACCCGTTCATTTCAATATCTCACTAGCACTCAAAATAGCTTTCACTCCAACACTGCACCGCAGGATTATTATGAAGCAAAGCATAGATGAACCCAACGTTTCCAATAGGCAAAATGGGTCTAAATAGTTAGAGCAGAGATTGACGAGGTTTAGTTAAACAGTAAGACTGCAAACTCTCAGTATACTCAACAAGCATAGGACACCGATTGAAAAAAAACTCAAGCAGAGGACTCATAAGGTAAGAGGAAGGACGGGGTTGGAAGCCAAAGCAAAGTCACAGGCAAAGAAATATCCAGATATCCTTTTCATATTCAAAAAACGCACCACCATGATCCTAGCAGGCTCAACATGTATAAAACAGCAAGTTCAAGAATGGCATTTTTTAACATCACCTTTATGTGTATCCAAAGGAGCTCACTTCTTGTCTCACCCAGGTTACGAGTTTCAGTACTCTTCTTGAGTTTCTTGCAGGATTCTCACATAGCAATCTGAATTCACCACCCGTCAGGCTTCATTATCACGAGGTGCCCCAAACAAAAACATCATCGTCCGACGTCAAAGTGTAAGCCTCACATCGACCGCAACTTAATTAATAGTTTCAGTTAGCTTCATGAATTTATCACAGGGATACCGCAAGAGTAATCTCCCGAATTGCTTCAGCTGTCCTTACAGATTCAGTACGCCCTCCAGCACGCCAGCCAGTATCAAGGAAATGTTGCACCTATAGATAGACAATAAAACCAAAAAGGGAGGGGAGAGAACAGAAAAAAAACAAAGAAAAACAAATGAAGTTCCTTCAGGATACCCCCAATTTTAGACTTTCTCCTTATTCCCCATCCCAACATCTCATCCTCCCACACCTCAGTCTCCTTAATATAATAAGAAACCACCTCCCCAAATCCTCGACTGAATTTACTGTCCACAATAGCAGCTTTGTGGCTTCAGTAGCAATTCATATCCCTTCAAATTGGCTTTCCAAAACTCCGAGGACTGATAAACTCAGGCGAAACGCTACTCATTTTTCCCCAACACCACACACAGCCCTCCCTTACTTCCTCAAAATAGCACACACAAACATTCTCAGCAGGATTGCTGCACCATACAACTTTAAAGCCAAACTTCCATACATTCGTTCCCTGTTGCTCCTCTCTTGGCCCAGAAGTCAGCAATGGCGTTTTCTTTCCCTCAGGACGTGATGAACCTTTACCACTCCCCCACAATTAAAAAACGCTGTGACAGGTACAAGGTACTTATGGAACCTCCGCGGGGTACTTTCCGGTTCCCTTAACCAATTTACAACATTTTGAGAGTCACTCTCAAAAATGACCTTTGGAATCGGGAAACCATGGTCACGAATAATGGCCTCACACACCCTATAGATAGCCGCAATTTCAGCCTCATTGGAGTCCTTACATCCAATACTATCAGAAAGTATGAAGATTACATTGCCTCTTTCATCTCTAATGACTCCACCAACCCCGGCAGGCCCCGGGTTCCCCAGCGACGAGCCATCTGTATTAATCTTCCACCATCCTTGTTCCGGTTGTTCCCATTTCAATCCACATCTCTGTCGGATGGATCTTCTACCCTGCACGTTTAACAGTCCTCCCGGGAAGGTAGCATCCAAACCATAGCTACTGACCCTCCCCTCCTCCGATATTGCTTGCCACCACAAACCTATCCTCCATTTGATTAACTCCACTGCCATGTTTCTGTCGAACCCCACCCCCTTAAACACCAGTTCATTTCGCATCGTCCACACCGTCCAACAAATAGCTAAACCCGTCAACATCCATACCATACTACTTCTCTGTTTAATTGATACACCAAACCACCCTACCAACACTTCTCTAACCTTTCCTGGGACAACCCAACAGACACCAAACCAACTCAGCGCAATATACCAAAGATCACATACCTTAGTGCATTTACAGAATAAATGATCAGAGGACTCAGTTATCAATTCGCAAAATGGGCACATCGCATTTGGTATTTGAATTCCTCTCTTTAGCAGCGATTCTCTTACCGGAAGGCCATCATGGAAGATCTTCCATACCAGCACCTTCACCTTCATGGGGCATCTCACTTTCCACATCCTAACCCAGAACCACTTCATATTCTCCGCCACAGATTCTTTAGGCTGCCTCCAGCAAGACCGAGTGGAGAAGCGCCCACTGCACTCTAGTTTCAAGCATACTTTATCCCCCAAGAATCTATTAAGACGAGTCTGATTCAGTACCAACATAAAGTTGTTCCACACCCCTAACTCCCAGTCAAAAAGACGTCATCTAAGCTCTATCTTCCAGCCCCATACCACCCCATTCCACTCACCAAACTCAGCAATCATCCCCTCCTTATTCACTGCCAGCGTATAGATTCTAGGGAAAGTCTCTCTCAAATTCTTTCCTCCCTCCAACCATTTATCCACCCAAAATCTCGTTTTACAGCCGTCCCCAACTTGAAAACTGAAGCAGTCATCCATTCCCCTCTGGTCAGCATTCTTCCATACGTTACAGATTCTTCCCCACATAGACCTTTCATTTTTTGCTTCAGGTAGTAAAGGCGCACCATTACCATAGTATTTTACATCAATCACTTGTTTCCAAAGAGCTCCCTCACTCCCATATCGACATCTCCATTTAAGCAACAGTGCCATATTAAAACTCTCCACACCTCTAACACCCAGCCCCCCTTCTTCCCTATTTAAACATATCGATTCCCACTTAATTGTGTGCATCCGCCTCCTTCCTTCCCATTCATTCCAAAAAAAGCGTCTCTTTAGCAACTCTAATCTCTCCACCACAGCTCTTGGGATTTTAAAAATAGACAGAAAATATACCGGGAGACTATTCATGACCGATTTTATTAAGCAAAGTCTTCCGACCTGTGAGAGCAATCGTCCCTTCCATCCCGCCAGCCTTTTCTCCACCGTATCGAGTACCGGTTGCCAAAGTGACAGCCCATTAATTCGGCCTCCTACCGGGATCCCAAGATATGTCATCGGCCAAGTTCCCATCTCACAACCAAGGACCCCAGCCGCATCCCTGACTAAGTCTGGATCACAGTTAATTCCATATATCCTGCTCTTATTAAAATTAATCTTCAACCCAGTTGACAAAGATAAGCATCTAAGGATCCTCTTTATAAGAATCACTTGTAACACCTCCCCTTCGCAGAATAACACTGTATCATCCGCATACTGCAAGTGCGACACCACCATATGATTTCTATTATTTCCCGCCATTAGCCCCCTGTACAGTCCCATTTCCACCGCACGACTCAACATACAATTAAGTATCTCTGCAACCAACACAAAAAGATACGGGGACAAAGGATCCCCTTGTCTAAGACCCTTTTCCATCTTAAAGAAGCCGGTTGGTGACCCATTTATAAGGACTGCTGCCTCAGCTGACTTAACACACACCATCATCCACCGTATCCATTTCTCATCAAAGTGCATGACCCTTAACACTCTAAACAGCGACTCCCACGAAAAATTATCGTAGGCCCTAGCAAAATCCAACTTAATCACAAAACCCCTCCGTCCTGCTGTTTGAGTTGAATGAATAACCTCGGATGCCACCAATACTCCATCCAAAATCTGTCGCCCTTTCACAAAGGCCATTTGACACGGACCCACCAGTTTATCCATTACTTCCTTCAATCTTCTCGCTAGAACCTTAGCCACAATTTTGTAAATGCTCCCAAGCAATGATATCGGTCTGAAGTCACCAAATTCCATTGGGTTTTCAACCTTAGGAATTAAAGTGATAAAGGACTTGCCAATGTCCCTTGGCAATGACTCCTCCCTGGTCAGCCCTTGGAATACCTTCATTAAGTCTGTTTTAACAACCGACCAGAATTTCTTAAAAAACTCCATATTGAAACCATCCGGCCCCGGGGCCTTGTTACCATCACAACTCCATATAGCTTCTCTAACCTCCTTCTTTGTAAAATCCCTAATCATCCACTCCCGATCCCCCTCATCCACCTCATGCATCCTTAAATTATCAATGTGAAATATCTTCTCTTTGTCTCTCCTGAACTTAGCCTGAAAGAAACTGATCGCCCCCTCCTTTACCATTCTCGGCTCATCATGAACCATACCATCAATCTTAATTGCTCCAATATAATTTCTCCTTCTGTTTAAGGCTGTGACGGCATGGAAAAATTTTGTATTTTGGTCTCCTTCTTTCATCCATTGGACACGAGATTTTTGATACCACCTACTTTCTTCCGCTGCCAACATACTTTTAAGTTCCATTTTCTTCTTATTCCACTTCTCCAGCACATCCTCAACCCCCACACCACCCTGAATAATTTCTTCAAGTTCCCCAATCTCAATAAGTAAGCGTTGAATTTTAGACTCAACATCATTATCCCTGTATCCATCCCATTCTCTGATATTTTTTTTAACCTCCTGAAGTCTCCCCAATAAACTACATCCTCTGTAGGATCTATCCGATTCCCATGCTGTTTTAACAACTTCAGAAAAGCCTTTAGCCTACAACCAGTAATTATAGAAGCGAAAGGGCTTGGGCCCCCTAGATTTCTCCCCCACCTCTAGGATGACCGGGTAGTGATCCGATAGCACCGTCTCTCCTCTTTTCTGAACAATTATCCCCTCTAGACATAACCACCCTGGCGAGATAAGAAATCTATCCAACCGACTTAACGCCTGCCCACCTCTCCCAACCCAAGTAAAAAGTCCACCGTCCATAGATAAATCCACCAATCCCATTTGATCACTGAAATTTCTAAACTCTCTAATGGATCCACTGTCCTCACTACACCCCACCCTCTCACCCGCCCCCATCACTGCATTGAAATCCCCTGCAAAACACCAAAGCTCCCCATTATCCGAATTACACCTCTGAATAGTTAAATCCCAGAACCTAGCTCTCTCTCTTCTATCATTCGGAGCATGTACACACACAACGTTCACCTCCACCCTCACACCGGACAACCTACACTTCACCCAAATGAAATTATGATCTTTATCAACCTCCTTGAAAGATCCACAGTTGGAATCCCACGCCACAATCAGGCCCCCCGCAGCCCCAACACTCGGTTGAAAACAGAACTCACATCCCCTTGACCCCCATAACCTGTAAACTAACCTATCCCTCACCACACTCATTTTCGTTTCTTGGAAACATATCATAGTTGGTCTGACCTTTTTACACATACGCAACACTACCCTCCTTCTAACACCCCCATTCAGTCCCCTAAGGTTACATGTGATCAACCGCATCGTTCACGTAATAACCACAATCCCTTAAGCACCCATCCTCTCTCACAAATCCAATACTACCTCCTCCCTCACCCTTTCCATCACCCTTTCCAGCCCCGCCTTTCTCCCAACCAATAATTCCAACCCCAAACTTTCAGGAATGTCCAGAGTTTCTTCTGCTTCCGAACAATCGAACAATTTAACCCCATTCTTCAATCTTACAGTAGCGAATTGTAGAGATGCAAACCCATCCTCCGATACTCTAGCCTTTTCTTGTCTAGCCACCCGTCCACTACTCTTCACACTCATGCCCCTATTTCCTTTCCTGCGCCCTTTTCGAATACAACCTTTCCTACCTCAAGAACCTTGGTAGACGCATTCTTTATCTTCTTCAATTCCTCCGTTGCCATAACTTCAGCGCCCTCATCAAATTCTCGACATTCTATTTCATCCACATCCTGACCTCTTATTGATGTTGTGGATTTTTCAATTCTCCTCTCAATGCCTTTGAGAACATCAGCAGCCGACACTTCCATCCCTACCCGTACCTCACTATCAGCCACTTCACCCGACACTAGTTTCTCCGCCTCGGCCACCCCACCCTGATCCGACAAACCCACCACCAAGCCTTCACTACCTAAACCGATGTCATCCCCTTCATTAGCCACTTTCGCCCCTCTCCCTCTTTGTTCCGCCTCTTCCAAGTACCAACGGTCTGATGCAAAAACCTCTCCCCTATCAATCGCATTCGGCTCTCTGGATGCATATCCCAGTAACTCCACCTCTGAGAAAACCCCAGCCCATTCTTCATTAGGCAAGTCTACACTTGGACTCCTCACAGCAAGCCCAATAGGCCCACTATTCCCAGTACCCCCCAGTGTCTCCTTACCATTGCCTTCAGCCCAAACAGCATTCTGCTCACTTGGTTTTGAAACATTATTGGAAAGCCCACCATCTCCTATTAAGCCCAACTGCTCCCTATCTGGAAATTCCCCCACCTCCTGAACAAACTCTCTGCATGCCTTCTCACTATCGACATAATGATAAGCCGCCTTATTTAAAATTGTCTCGCTGCCATGCACTTCCCTAGACAATCTTTGCACTTCCCCATGATCATTGGACCAGGACTCTCCTTCTTTCATCTTCGCCACCTTCCCCGTCCGCTCAGACCCCTCCACCTCCGATGATCTCTCACAGACTGGCAGTTCCTTTGCATCCCCCCCTTCATCGGCCACCACCACTTCATCCCCATAGTTAGCTACAACCCGCACCCTGGACACAATCCCTCCCACTTGAATTTTTAATTCCGATGGAGGCTCATCTCTTCCCGTCAAGGCCACCAATACCCTTGCCCGATCCAGTCGCTGTTTCTCCATGGTTTCACTATGAATGTTAATTACCCTCCCCCAACCTTTGACTAATCGCTGTAAATTTTCCTCACACCATGCATTGTAAGGTAGCCCAAAAAAATATATCCAAACCAGTTGTTTGGTTGTCATAGTTCCGGCCACCCATCTTCTTTTCAAATCAACCCACTTATGATCGTTCCGATCCTTCAGGTAAGGCTCTCTGCTCTCTTTAACCTTGAATACCACTACCACTATCAACCCTCCTCCATACAGAACCTCCTGACATTCCTTATATTCATTGAATATCCACTCTTGAAACCCTACTAACCTCTCGAGGTTTAACAGACTCACCACCACCGCCCTTTGTAACTTTGCCTTATCCTCTGGCACCACCTTAAGATTTATGATATCCGACTCCCTACCCCCCTTATTCTCTAGTCTCCTACCCTGTTCCCCCATAATCACCTCCGCATATGTTCTTTCATCCCTCCACCCTCCATAAGGAGCCCCTCCAGCTGCCATCCCTACTCCCTTACTCTCCTTACTATGAGCCATAGTCCCCCTGTGCATGTTTCTAGCATACGTTCCTCGTATTCCTTTCCGGCTCGGGAGAGCCCAGCTGACCCTTAACTGCCTCCCCCTGAAGGTCCTTCCATGCAAACTCTTGATAACCACAGCCGCCTCTCTTTTACTTTGAAACCTAAAGAAACCAAATTTAAAACCCTTCTCCGGCCACCTCCTATTGGGAAAGAACCAATCTTTGACCCTTTCTATCTTGTGTATCTCCCGGTACATCACCCCGTTCCCTACCTCCACTGGGATATTTCCAACGAAAACCCCCACCAATTTTTCCGAGCTCCTTCCAGTTTACCTTCAGCTGAACTCTCACCACTGCCCCCCGTCTTCCCTCCGCCACCTCCTTCAGCCGAGCTCTGGCCACTGCCCCCCGTCTTCCCTCCGCCGCCGTCACAGCTCAGTCCTTGGTTGGAGCTCATCGTCCCAATAATAAATTTTAGGGGATACTCCCATTAAATTGTAGAATGGATGATTGCTCGTATAATTTATTCTCTCAACAGTTAATCCTTGAAAATTTTAATCATAATTTAGGAGTCTACTGGAAAGGTTGAGCTCCTCCACCCTTAACCGAACGTCAGGGGATTTATTTCTGACTTTGATTATTGAGCAATGCCGTAAAATACATCCATCTTTGGATGTATTAAACTCGAAATACGTACTTGAACTCGAATTCTAGCTCAAGCTCAAATGTGTAGCTAAATTTGATCGCTCAATAAAAAGAAATAGAACTCGACAAAAGCTTTTGAGTAATAAATTAATGGCCGATACTTGACATATATAATATCACACTCAAACTACTCGATACTAGACTCGAGCTTTTGACTTTTTCCGAGTTAGAGCCGAGTACTCAAACAAGTAGCTAAATGAGCCGAGTCGAGTAGCTTGGTTCAATATCATCCCTATCTATAAGCTAACTAATGAGATTAGTCATTGTTGCCAATCATGGACACCCCGAAAAAATAAAATGAATGAAAGGTGTGCCAAATTTCAATCACATCCTATTGTTTTAGTGATAGCACACATTGGATCATTTTATTTTAAATCTCTCTGGCTATATACTTGCCATAGTTATAACCTATCCAAATATGAACTTCACTCATCTTGTCAAGATGATCCCACGGAGTTAATTTCAATACAGAATTCATCTCCAACGGCGCGCCCATAGAAGTATCTATTGCCAAACATACGGTGGCTTGGAATATCACTCAAATTGATAAAATTACTATTTTAAGCTATAAGAATTTTTAGACTTAGCTTAATTTGGCTTTGTGCAACCACTAAATTTTTATGGTGATACCACTATAATCAATTGTAACATAGGTTTTTCAATAATTTTTGTATTTTAACAACCATAGTTAATTTAAACATAATTTTCATTACTTTTTGTGATACTACT
Organism: Hygrophila difformis; assembly: GCA_030278955.1. Classification (NCBI taxonomy): domain Eukaryota; kingdom Viridiplantae; phylum Streptophyta; class Magnoliopsida; order Lamiales; family Acanthaceae; genus Hygrophila; species Hygrophila difformis. The sequence continues at coordinate 43,504,505 of JAOANR010000009.1, forward strand.
GTAAAAAATTCTGAATCAGGCGCTGGGCATGGCGGAATAGATTTTTCCCCATCGAATAGAACCATCCTCAATCACATTATATATTCCTTCACCTTGAGTTGGCCTTCCTACATAAATTCTTTGTTGTTTATACAAAATGTTCTTTTTTTTTAAACAAAAGATTGATACTTACACAAATAGTTCAATAATGTATATTTTTTTCTAAATATAATAGAATTTAATTAATTGGTATGGTGCTATTTCTAGAGATGAATAATTTTGGGGAAGAAAAAAAAATCAGTCTAAAGAAGTAGCATAACAATTTGTTAACTTATCAACCTCCTAAATTATAAAATACTCCTATGATCAAATTGTAGGATGAATGATTGCTCGTATAATTTATTCTCTCTATAATTAGTAGTCCTTAAAACATGTAACAATCATGGAAGGTGTGCCAAATCTCAATCACCTCCAAATTGTTTTAGTGATGGCACACCCATTGGATATTTTTTCTCTTTTTTTTAAGAACCGAAGCCCCGGAGAAAAATTGAATCATTTTATTTCAAGTTCAATTGGGGATAAAATGAGATAAGAAAAGAGAGGGAGCATTAATTAGAATCAAATAATTAGGGCCCCCCACCCCCACCCCCCTATCGCCTACACTTATTAGTAACCCTTTCTTTCCACCATAAGTAGTACTCTCACCTGCCTCCCCATTTCCTCATATCCTCATTTTCCCCAAACCCTTCACCATTCAAATGCTCTAAATACCTTCCCAAATCCTTAACCCTACAATGAAGCTACTCCTCCGCATTGCCGCCCTTTCTTGCTTCCTGGCCTTCGCCTCCGCCAGAATCCCCGGCGTCTACTCCGGCGGCCCCTGGGAATCCGCCCACGCGACCTTCTACGGCGGCAGCGACGCCTCCGGCACAATGGGTCGGTTCCATTCCTCATCTACTACTCTCTGCAGGCTACCTTCTGCATTTTCAAAATTTTGGGTTAATTTTGTTAGTAGTAATATTTTAAATTCAAAAAAATGCAGGCGGCGCGTGTGGGTACGGCAATCTGTACAGCCAAGGGTACGGCGTGAACACGGCGGCGCTGAGCACGGCCCTCTTCAACAACGGGCTGAGGTGCGGGGCCTGCTTCGAGATCAAGTGCGACGCGGTGCAGGACTCCAAGTGGTGCAACCCCGGCAACCCGTCGATCCTCGTCACCGCCACCAATTTCTGCCCGCCGAACTACGCCCTCCCCAACGACAACGGCGGCTGGTGCAACCCGCCCCGCCCGCATTTCGACCTCGCCATGCCAATGTTCCTCAAGATCGCCCAGTACCGCGCCGGCATTGTCCCCGTCAACTTCCGCCGGTAAACAAATTAATAATCTAAAAAATAAAAACTCCATACAGTTTTTTTTTTTTTTTTGGGAAAGCAAAAACTCCATACAGTAAGTTACTGTTACTCACATCCATTAATTAATTAAATTATTGCATTCCATATTACTTCATAGTACTCGTATAGTAGTAGACATTTTCTTTTCTCTATTGCCGGGAATTTGCTTCCTTTCGATGTCGTTTTAACGAACAGAATCCCTGCTTTTTCTGTTACCCTTGAAATCCCGAAAATGCCCCTACACCTTCCTCTTAATTGCAAAATAAATGTCCGTTTCCTCCTCCTCCCCTCAATTGGGCCAAAAGCCAACCAACAACCAACCTGTGCGATCCACAGTAATTCTATCTTCCAAATCCCAACCTCCAAGGGCATTTCTGTAATTATGTAGTACTAAAACGATGATATTCTGTGGTGGGTGCAGTGTGCCGTGCCGGAAGGACGGCGGCATCCGGTTTACGATCAACGGTTTCCGGTACTTCAATCTGGTACTGGTGACGAACGTGGCAGGCGCAGGGGACATCGTGCATGTCAGCATCAAGGGGACCAATACACAGTGGCTGCCCATGAGCCGTAACTGGGGGCAAAATTGGCAATCCAATGCTATCCTAGTGGGCCAGGCGCTATCTTTTAGGGTCACCGCCAGTGACCGTCGCAGTTCCACCTCTGTCAACGTGGCGCCTCCTCATTGGCAGTTCGGACAGACCTTCAGGGGCAAGAATTTCAGGGTCTAGTTGGGAAATTCAAGAGGAAAGATTTTTCCCTTCTCTTGAAAAGAAAAAGGAAGGGAAAGAAAAAAGGATTTGAAATTTCTTTTGTGAAGTGATTAGGGGCAGTCTAAAGTATGATTAATTTGTTTTAGGAAATATTGAAAAAAGGGTGTGATTTGTGAAGGTTGCAGAGGCTGCAGGAGAAGGCAAAATGCATGTAGCCCGCAGCTTCAATTTTATTGTCATGTAATGATGTGATGTTACATTTCGAACCTACTATGTTCTTACCTATTTCTGGTTTCTTGTTATGGTCCTATGTTATTGCAATTTTTCTAGTTAGTAGTAAATAAAGAATGAAACACAAGATAACCATAATACAAGAGTAAATAGTAGAGTTTGGGAAAGGGGACCTATCGAGATGGAAGTTCCAATCTAAAAGTTAGGACGGACTTGATTGCTAGGACAAAATCCAATTAGTTTAACTATTGCAAAAGTTAGGATTTGACTACTAGGACAAAACCCAGTACAACTATTGCAATTGATGATCTAAAAGGACTTTTTAACAAATTAAAATTGAGCCAGTGAGTGCAGTACTGTGCAGAGCTACTACTATTTACTCTCTCTTAAATGCTCTTCACAATAATGAAGAACGAGAGTTGGGTGGTGTGTTCGGACATAAGGATCCATGTAGATGCACATGTTGGTTGTTAATGACCTTAAAATCATGTCGTCTTTCACATGTAGAAGGGCACTTGGAAGGAGTTTACCCACAAGTTTTGACACCAATCATGGGCACATCTTAAAAATAGAAGCAAGAACCCCCTAATTAGGTGGCTGCTCGAACAAGATTTGGAAAACTTTTCTTAACGGGATGTTGTGTATTTCTACATGCAATTTTCAACCCTTGGATATTGAATTTTGTGTAATAGTTGTTTTGTCTAACTTCATTTTATTTATTTTTTTAAGGTCTGAGGCATTGCATAATTTAAAGATGGAATGCACGCTGCAAAAGAACTTTTTATAGGTGTGTTATGTACAATTAGCTAAAGTTGTTCGGAGCTCTTGGGTTCTAGAATTGGTAAGGAGTTGAAATTTTTAATTCTATGTAAGTATTTTTTAGAAGTAGTTGTAGTTTTTAAAACAAATAACAGCAATAATAATAATAATAATAATAATAATAATAATAATAATAATAATAATAATAATAATAAACAAATCGGAAAATAGCCTTAAAAACTCCGGTATGTACTAAGGGTACTTTTTGTTTGCAGAGTTGTTTTCGCAACCAACAATCTTCATAAACTTGCATAAAGAACAATGTTTTTTAATTTTTTATTTTATTTTATTTTTATTTTAGTAGAGAAACTAAAGCTTATAAATCATCTAAAATCTCGTAAATGCAACAAACATATACTCTATATGTACCATTAATAAGGAGCTTTCTCGAGAGAAAACATTTTATCATTACATCGAAATTAATAAGGCTAGTGTATGTGGTTTTCTAAAAGTTTCTTTTTGTCTTTATCATTTAAATATTTTGTGGTTTTATTATTATGAATAATCTACATGATGAGTTACATTATCTGATTAATTAATATTTATATATTTTTATTTTCTAATTTAATTATTAGAAAAGATTGGAAATGACAAATTTGTTGGATCTAAGTATTGGAAAAGAGTAATACAAAAAAGGGCTATCGAAAAAAGCGAGAGGAAGGCAACACAAAAGTATTAGTAATACGAAAATATCACTCCATAATAGTCCGCTGCCAGCAGGGGCTTTAAGTCATCATAGGAGAGAACAAGTTCTGAAAAATCTCTGGATTTCACACCCCATCTTGAAGTCAGCAACCACATTCACTCAAAAATTTTGATGGGAAGTTCACGAAAGGATTTCGCCGCCTGGCACGCGAGGTGACAAATAAGTCGACGAAATCCAGAAGTTGATGAAGTTCTAGGCGACGAATGTAATAAATTGTGAATCCCGGCTTGCTATCAAGGATATCCTGTATAAGATGCGCCCATAGAGGATGAGAAGAATCAATTCCATTTGCAATTAATCATTGGAATAGCTTCAATTTCTGCGATCCCAAATAACAAAACATTTTTGGTCAATCTCAGGTCATGTTGGACCAAAGACATGGCGATTCTTCCAAATCATTTTTTTTGCATACACGGCTCAAACCCGAGATCTGGCCTAGCGACGAAAGCCCTAATCCCTAACTCCGTAACTCGTTGGATACCCACCTAGAATCGATGCAATTTAGCTCTCAAAGGGAATTGGGAACTAGTGGATAGCATAACTGGGAGCAGATTCTGATAATCCACTCACTCCCAAGCACCTACGTTGTTTGTAATGTCCAAACTAATACAATATAAATTTGTCTTTTCTTTGCGTATAGAGCATGTATGTTCTAAGCTTAAAAACAAATTAAACATGTATAATTGTAAAATCGACTACCTACTCTTACAAAAAGTCACCAAAAGAGATTATTCTCTCCATACAAACTTGGCATAATTCACTAAAAAAAGTTTCCATTTCAGGAACCGAAAAATTTGAATCCTAAACACTAAAATTAGTTGTTATGAAGATGTTAACCGTGAAAATCGTGGAGAATAGAATCTCTCTGTTTATTGATGAACTTGGAAAAGATTACAGGAAAATAGGAAAGCAAAGTACAGGAATTAAAAGAAAAAACAGCAAATGAATTAAAAGAAACGAAAAGCAGTAAAAATTGCAGAAAGAAAGGAAAGTAAATAATGCGCTCTCTTAGGAGTGTTGAAGGGTCCCTTGCTCTCCGGTGCCACATTATACTTATATAGAGGATGGGGAACCTAGGGTTCCCTCAAGCCCATGGACGCTCCACCATTGTTTCCTCCTTTGGTATTGCCTCGTCCTGATTCCCTTCCTTAAATGACGCCTCACCCTAGTTTTCTTCCCTTAGTGGTGCATCGTCTGATTTGTTTTCATAGGTGACGTGATACCTCCATTGATCGATTTCTTGACTGAGGCCTTGATCTGCTTTCCTTGTATGAGGAGTCACCGCACTGACTTGAAGATGCGTCCTCTCTTCCGGATATATCTTCACAGACTCGGTCGAACAATTTTTAAAAAATAGATGGGCCTTTTAACATTGGATTAACAGAAATGGGCCTTAATATTTTTCTTTGGGTTAACAGATGCCCCCCTCGCGTATTTTGTCTGATTAGTATTTTAAGACAAATTTGCGCGCTTAGTTTCGAGTTTGGAGGCCCAGGCCCATTATGCCTCATCCTCTTCTTCCCTTGCTCAGCCGCTGCCGGTGAGCCGCCGTCGGGATCGCCGAACACCACTGCCCCGTCGTCATTCATTATCGCCGGAGTTGTCTTTGCTCGGCCGCCACCTTTCTTCCGGAGGCCGCCGCCGTGCCCCTGCTTGCGTGAGTGCCGCCACCCTTGGCGTGAGAGCAGCCGCCTTCGTCCGTTTCTGGAGGCCGCCATCCTTCTTCATGAGGGCCGCCAACATCGGACAAGGGGCCGCCATCCTCGCACGCCTTGGCCGTCACCTGAAGGCCACCACCACCCAAGGACCGCCATCCTTGTGCTTCAGAGGAGGCCGCTATCCCCATCTCCAGAGGCCGCCACCTGCCACCTGCTCGAGGGCCGCCATCCCTTTGTTATCCGGAGGCCGCCACCTGCTACCTGCTCGAGGCCGCCATCCCTTTGTTATCCGGAGGCCGCCACCTGCTCGAAGGTCGCCAGCCGCCATCGCCAAGCTCCAGGCCGCCGTCAGCTAGCTCCGGAGGAGGCCGCCATCACCCACCTTCGGAGGAGGCCGCCATCACCCAGCTTCGGAGGAGGCCGCCACCACCCAAGGGCCGCCATCCCTTGGGCACGAGGCTGCCATCCCCTTCTGCGCGAGGCCGCCACCGCCAGCTCCGGCCGCCACTTGAAGGTCGCCGCCACCAGGGATCAAGAACCGCCGTTGCTTTGTTATCCGGAGGCCGCCAGCTGCTCGAAGGCCGCCAGCCACCATTGCCTTGCCCGGAGGGCCGCCATCCGGAGCACCTGAACCCGCCACTGCCCAAGGGCCGTCAACCGGTTCCGGCCGCCACTCGGAGGGCCGCCGCCATGAGGGATCGCCGGAGCCGCCATCCAATTTTCCCGGGGCGTATACTAAGTGATGGGATAGTGTCCCTTTGCTTCTCAGTATACTTTTTGGGTCAGTCCATTGGCCTTGTGGTGGGCAGCTCTTGTCTATTATCGATACTTTTTTGGCCGAACTTGTGACTGGCCACTTTTGACGCATTTATATTATTTACTCAGATTCCCAAACTGACGGGTAGAACACTTTGAGATACTTTGCATTTATACTCTGTTTGTGCTCTTGACCATCGATGTCCATCAGTTTGTTTGCGCCATTAAGTAGCCTTTGCGATACAATGAATGGTCCTTCCCAATTTGGAGACCACTTGCCTGTTTGATTGTCACGCACCCCCGAGGGTAGAATCACTTTCCATACTAGGTCCCCCTCATTAAAGATTTTGCCTCGAACCCTCTTGTCATAATGTCTTGCCATCCTCATCTTTTGGCGACGGATATTTTCCAGAGCCGTAAGCTTGTCGCCATCTGCTGTCTCCAACTCTTGCAACATGGCCTCTTCATACTTAGTTAAGTCTAAGTGATGCTGCTGGGCTACTCTTAGAGAAGGGACTGTGATCTCTAAAGGTAGAACGGCGTCATGACCATAACTTTGTAAATAAAATATCAAGTCTAATAACGGGTGAAGATGGTAATTCAGGACATATAACAACACAAATGGATGCCTTAATCCATCTAGACCAAATGTACCTAGATGACTTATATGGAACAGTAGACTTCTTAAATGAATATGTCTACTATACAGGCCTAGCAGGAGGTGCTTTTAACCAAGAGTTAGGTGAAAAATTATTTATGAAAATACCAAGACCAATTGGTCAAGAAATTCAAGATACATGGAATAAAATGGTTGAAAAGAATCCTCAACAATACACTATTAGTATGAGGGCTGTTCATGTGGTAAAAATATTAAAAGATAAGTGTACAAATATAATTGCACAAAAACAACTTAAGAAAACTGATTATTCATTCTGTAAAAGGATATACACTCCTCAACGATATGGTAGGCCGGAACCATTAAGGAAAAAACCCAAATTCATAACAAGAAAGAAGTATTTCATAAAACAATCAAATAGCAGAAAACCTTTCTTGAAACAAAAACATCACGTCAGAAAATATAATCCTAGTAGAAATTATACAAAGAAACTTGCTTGTTTCACATGTGGTGATGAAAGCCATTTGGCAACAGCATGTCCTAAAAGAAAAAACCAACATTCAAGAGAGGCAATTCTTACAGAATGTATACAGCAAGATATATTAGATGTGGCCTCAGATGTTTCTGAGACTGAAACAATATATAGTATAGTAACGGTAGAGGAAAATGTTATAGAAGAACAATAGGATAATGATCCCTATGAATTGATAAATATGCTTGCAAATGAAAACTCGTATAATGGTATCACATATAAAGAATATATGATGCCATATGAAACTGAGTATATGATGAGAGAAGTTAATGAATGCGAAAACCATAATTGGCTTTTCAGGGTAGGCACTGATTCTACACCTTGTATAAAATGCTCTTATTATCCATCAAGGAAACTTAGAGCTAAATGTACAATATGTCACGTAGAAATATGCCAAATATGCTTGTTAAAGTATTATAAAATTAAATTCCCCGAAGAAATGCCAATAACAAAAATTGATGATAATTATACATTCATCACAAAAAGAATAGATATAATCGAAAGAAAACATTTTGATTTACAAGATATGATCAATCTTAAAGAATTGAAAACTAGAATTGAAAACATAGAAGAAATCCTAGAAGAATATAATATGTTAAGTCCTAAAAATACGAAAAATAAAGGAAAAGAAGTTCCTGAAGAAGAATCTAATGATGAACAAAATCCTAGTACAGAGTATATGTTAGCACAAAACCCTGAGTACATACCTGTATGCCAAGATCCTTCATCATTAACTACACTAAGGGTACCAATAATCTTTAAATTAAGAGAATTGGTATTCCGTACTAATGCAATAATCGATACAGGATGTACTAGAATAATAATAAATGAGAAACTTATCCCAGAACATCTACAGAAAAACTTAGCAAAACCCATTAAATCAGAATTAATGGATGGAAGAATATCATATACAACAAAACAACCTATTTCAGGTGGACAGATATTCTTTGAAACCAATTGTGGAATATCAGAACCCTATGGAGTTCCAGATAATTCATATATAAAAGACTTAGTAATAAATGCAGATGTAATCTTAGGATTACAATTCTTCTTACAAAATAATGGAGGATCATTTATTACAAAAGATTATATCCAAATTGTTGAAAAAGCAACTTTGGCAATGTTTGCACCTAGTATTAGTAATGCGGGAACCAAGCTTTTAATAACATCAGAGTTGCGAGAGAAGCGTGGTGGAGCCCCTACTAATACAAAAACAAAAAATAAAAAACTTTTAAAAGATAAAGATATTGAAAACTGTAAATGCAAAATAAAAGGAGCGTGTAAACAAACTTGTAAAGAAAACATACAAATTACAGAGTTTGAAGAAGAATACATTCCTGAAACCCCAAAACTCAAAGAATTAATAAGTATAACTAGATTTAAGCCTGAAGAAACCATAACAAAATGGATTGAGAGGTTAGAAAAATCCCAAATTATTGGAGATAACATCCAGAAATATTGGGAAAAAGATGGAACAATATGTAAGCTTGAAATAATAAATCCAGAATTAAGAATCTCAACTGCAGAAATAAATCCTACAAATCTGGATATAGCAGATTTCAAAATGCATATTGATGAATTAAAAGCTTTAAAAGTAATTAGAGAATCAAACTCCAGACATAGGTCTGCAGCTTTTATTGTGAGAAAACATTCTGAAATTGCAAGAGGAAAATCAAAAATGGTCATTAATTATAAAAGACTTAATGACAATACAAAAGATTTTGCTTACAATATACCAGATAAAACAGTCTTAATAAATAGGATTCAAGACTCAAAAGTATATAGCAAATTTGACTGTAAGTCAGGATTCTGGCAAGTAAAAATGCATCCCGAGTCAGTTGAATGGACTGCATTCACATGTTCAGAAGGTTTATTTGAATGGTTAGTAATGCCATTTGGACTAAAAAATGCACCAGCTATATTTCAACAAAAAATGGATAAAATTTTTAAACCATACCAAAAATTTGTTTTGGTATACATTGATGATATTCTAGTATTTTCAAAAAATAGTACTGAACATATGAGTCATCTTGACACAGTGTTTAGGCTATTTGAAAAACATGGAATAATCATCTCAAAGAAAAAGATGGAAATTAATAAAACTAAAATAGCATTCCTTGGGGCAGAAATTGGAAAAGGAAAAATAAAACTCCAAGATCATATTGCTAAAAAGGCTATTGAATTTCCTGATAAAATGGAAGATACAAAACTATTACAACAATTTTTGGGATTGGTTAATTATGCTAGACCATACATTAAAAACTTATCCTCATTAACAGGATCATTATATAATAAACTGGGAAAAAATGGTCAAAGGTATTTTAACCAAGAAGATATAAAAAATGTACAAAAAATTAAAGAAGCATTAAAAACACTTCCAGAATTGGTATTGCCAGAAGATAGTGATTATCTTATTGTGCAAACTGATGGATCACATGAAGGATGGGGAGCTATCCTTTTGCGAAAAAAGGATGTCTACTCACCTAAAAGTAAAGAAGAAATTCGCCAATATGCATCAGGAAAATACAGAGAAAAGGGTAACCTTTCCTCGATTGATGCAGAACTATTAGCAATAAAATACGCACTTGATAAATTTGAACAGTTTTTGACAGGAAAACCAGGATTCACAGTAAGAACTGATTGTGAAGCCATAGTAAAATTTCATAGCCAACTCCAAGAAAAAGGATCAATGTCTAGGAGAAGGTGGTTGAATTTTACAGATGTTATTAGTCAGAAAGGCTACAAAATAAAATTCGAACATATTAAAGGAGAAGATAATAAAATTGCTGATATACTATCTAGAATTCTGATTAAAGAAAGGGAAAAACCATTATATGACACTGAATTTAAAAACGAATCAATTGATAATTATGATGAAAATGATGAGGAAAATTATAAATTAAAATAGGATCAATTTTACAGGGAGGACTGGAATATTGAGAATTGAATAATATTGTTACAGGAATGGCAGAAAACTCCCAGAAAAACTCTTTGAAAATCAGCAATGAAAATGGAGTAAAAACCACAGGGATGGTGAAAACCCCAGAGGGATATTACACAATCCCTTCTAAAACCAGCATCCCAGAAGGGAAGAAAAAAGATAAACTCCCAGAAAAAGGAGTGAAAATCTGCTTTGGCAAAAGAGCAGAAACTGGCAATAATGTAGAGTTAATCTTATTTGATAACATGAAGTACATGCCTATCACAGGGTTGAACTACACAGAGGAACAGATCTGCCTTTGTGATAACATCTGGAGAGCATCATTTGACAAAAACAACAGCAGGTATATTGTTACTTGTCTCTCTGCTTTAAGCATGTATTTCCAGAAATTCAATAACATAAAACTGTTTTTATATTATGTAATCTATGAAGGTTATAAAAAAGGAATTTATGATAAAAATGATATCTTACCTCTTAATGAAGATAATGAAAAACCTCTTCATAAAGGATTTTATGACATAATGTCTGCAATTCAATTTGCAAAAACCACAATGGACCCAGATTTCTTTGTAAGCCCAAGTTTGAAAAACATTGTTGATGGTTTGAGGCCAAAAACCCAAAATCCTACAGGCCCAGTCCACTATTCAATTGGACATTCTTCTAAAACCCACATTGTGTTTTGTGACCATTGTGAAAAAATGGCCAAGGAAGTCTGTAAATATGAAGCCCAAAAGGCCGAATGGTTACAGAATTTTGAAAACCAAAAAATGAAAACCCTTGAAGCAGAGGCCCAGATTGAAACCCTCACCAAGAAACTTGAAATCCTTCAAAACTAAAATGAGAAATTGACCTCAAAAATTGTGTCCCTCACACTGAAAACACCAAAGCCAGAAGAAAAACCAGTCTATGGTCCAGAACCCAAACCCACCAGTTCTATGACTGCAGTAGAATTGGCAAAAGCCTGGATGCAGCAAAACCAGGAAAATTCAACTCTAAGGATCAAAAGTTTGAATCTAGTCCGTCTCAAACGGCAGACGGTAAAGACGAGTCAAGTCCGTTGATAGCTGATGCTTTGCTAAAAAGCATAAGTTCAGATGATTTTGAACCAAACCAGGGAAGTTCTAACCCTGAGGTCTTTGAGGACCAAAATGTTGAACTAAGCCCATCTAGTCCGGTAGATGGTAAAAGCACATTAATTCCGGTTATGGCTGGTAGTTTGCCAAAAACTATGAGTCCAGTACAGACTAGAAAATTTGAAAACCTCAGTGAAGAAGAAATTCTTCATAAACTTGAAATGGAACTAAAGCCTACTTTTGCTGAAGCAATGGCAGCCAGAAAAAATGGAAGGTATGGTGCACTGGTAGCACTAAGAAAAAATGAAGCAAAATACCAGGCCAATAAAATTATAAGAAATCAGAAAAAAGAAAGTGGTGGCCCCCACAATGATGAAGAGTACTAATGGAGCCACGCAGAAATGAGCTGGAATTCACAATAAATACCAGCATGTGAAGAAAAGAATCCGGAAAAGAAAAAGTCAAGAAGAAAACGAAAATGCTAGTGGAGCCAAAAGCACCACTAACCATGTGAAAGAAAGAATCCAAGGTGGGAAAGGTCAAAAATCCGACAAGAGCCATGTGACTCTTGAAAACCGCGTTAATGGGCACTAGACCCCTCTTTACTACATTATTATATTGTTGCATTATTAGTTGTTTGATTTTTCATCCGAACCTTATCGGATAACTTTGCCACTTGGCACGTTTTTATTGGTTGTTGTGGATTACTTAGATGACATTCCCATCTATAAATAGAGGGATGGTCTTCACTTGTAAAAAACACACTCACTTTGCTCTCTCTCTCTCTCTTAAGGTTTTTGAGACTGCACTTTTGCTACTCTCGAAAGCTCTTTCTCTTTCTAGTTCTCTTGTATTCCCAACCCTTTCAGTAATAAAATTTCAGTTTGTAAAGAAAGACCCGGTGTGGATTGCTTCCTCTTTTCTTTACTTTCTGAAATACAGGGGCCCGTCTGAACTGGAAAGCCTCTCCTCTCTCAAGGTATGAGTTAGTTTATGATTTATGTTATGGTATGATTGTTCTATGTATGGATGATAATGTTATAAACATAAATATGTGACCTTTTAAAACTTAATTGATGAGATATGCCATTAGGGGAGTAAGATAAAAATTTAAAAGGCTTTATGCCATAAAAGCTGTAAGAAAGACTCGTTAGGGGAACCACAATTCAGGGATGTTTGTTAAACATAATGGTGTTTTGGTACTGTTGTCCCTTTTGATTTGCCCCTTAGACCCCCTGCTTACATTTCAGATCTAGGTCTGGATAATGCTAATTTGCATTTGAAACCCGAAACAGGCCCGGAAAAATATCTCATCAGTGACAGTAATAAGAGGATTGCGGACTTAATGTTTATGATAATATTTCCATAACAAAGGACAATCGGACCCATAACACATAATCAGAAATTTAACACGACCAAGAGAATAATAGGACATGGCAAGTACCTAGTAAGACATCACGACATATAAGTTTTTCGCGTACAAAAAACCAGTGTTTTTAAAACCTTTTTTGAAATAACTAATACTCCCTCCGTCCCATTCCAAATGTCCTACTTACTATTTTTGGATGTCCCATTACAAATGTCTTCTTTCTATAAATATAAATAATTTTCCCCTCCAACAACTATGTGGACCCCACCATATACTCACAAACCAACTCTACCTTAATTCCCGTGCCCAACAGTAACAAGACACTTGGAGTAGGACGGAGGGAGTATCTTTTATCAAAACAAATGGAGAATATGACTAAAACTGCTAAAAACCGTAAAACAGTTTGTTTAAAACAGAATCTTTTAAAAACACAGAAACAAGGTTTGTTATTGTACCTTACCCGAAAACACACTTTCTATGCCAAGAATGTGAAATTTGGCTTATTAGACTGATGAATAAGCGAAATCAAATAGACATGATTTTCAGAAAACAAAGATTGTTTGAAAATATTATAAAATGGAAAGTGACTAAGGAGGTTGAATTTCTAAAAAATGAAATAGAAATTCTAGAAAACAGTTATCAAAAGCATACTAAAATCTATAATGTTTTTGAGAAATTACGGGATAACCATATAGAAAGATGTGAAAACTATTTTATATCATGTGAATTTGAAGAAAAAATGTGGAAAAAATTACAAGAAGAACGTTTAGCAAGAAATAACTGATTTGAAAATGGAAGTACAAATACCTTTTGATATTTGTCCTGAATGTGGAAAACTTGGAGAAACCATGTGGAAAATAGAAAAAGAAATAAAAGACCTTAAAGAAACAATTATAAGGTTAACAGAATATAAGAAGACGAAGAAGAAGAAGCACATGAACTCATATATGTGTTAAACCGTGACAAAGAAATAAAAACTATTTTAAATTCAGTTCATATATATGAAGAAGTTATAAGTTACCAATCAACAGACCTCAAAACAAAAATAGAGGAGTTAAACACTTCTAAAACAGAATTTATTAATCATATCATAAATCAACATTAAAGATGACTTATAAAACAATAAGAGACTACAGTAAATGGGAGAAAACTGCGATTGAAAGATATCGTATTAAAAAAGAAATTGTAAAAATCCAAATCGAAGCCAAAATAAAATGCTTGCAACTCTTAAACAGAAAAAATCTCTTAATAGAAGAATTAGATTTACGTTTTTGGATAAATGATGAAATCAACAACCTACAGGCATATGAAAAGGGAATAGACCGGGAAAGAAAACAGTGGCAGGTTAATTATACCGGTTAAAAAAAATAAAAAAAATAAAAAAAATAAAAAATAAAAAATAAAAAATAAAAATAAATAAATAAATAAATAAACAAATAAATAAAATATTAATAATAATAATAATAATAAAAATAATAATAAATAATATAATATATAAAATAAAAACAAGCAAATAAAAATAAAATATAAATGCAAGGTACCCAACTCAAAGTTTTGAAAACATTCGTGGGTCTAACCTAAAGATTGAAACTTTTAGGTACTAAACTTAAAGTTCCTATTGTTGGAGGGTATATATCTCCAAAAACCCCTTGGGATAATGATAATCTGACGATTGGCTACAAAGTTGATACAATATCAAAAATAGAACATCAATTTTTTATGTTTTGATGCCTTATCTTCTAAAAACAAATTTCCATAGTACAAAAGACCTGATCAATCAACCAAAAAAATAAAAGATAGCTCGGAAAATGAACTTGAAAATTCTAGCTAATTGACTAATTGACACCAAACATGAAAGAAGACCTGATCAAATCAACAGAAATAAAATACAAAAAAAAAGTCTACTAATTCATACTTGCATAGCAGTCGACAAGGAATGATACTTCAAAATAAACTCATTGTTCTCATAAATATTCTCAAATACACCAATTGAGTTTATTCCACTGTGTGTTGTTAACTATTCATCATCAAAAAAAAATCCATAATTCCGATCTCCCAGTTACTATCACAAAACTAAATAATTACAAAATATTATAAATTGAGATATTCAAATTCCACTCCTATTCCTCCTCACGAGCATATCTGCTCTACCACCACTTGCGACCACCGTGTCCAAAATATCTAAAAATGCCTCTTCTTCAGCTTTTGTCCATGCTCGCCTTGAAGTTTATCCTCCTTGACTTGCACTTCCTTGTTCCATTCCTTGCAATGTGCAAAATATGTAACAATATCAAAGTCATAATTAATCATAATGAACAAGAATTTGTCGAACCCGAACATAAAGAACAGAATCCTAACATGAAGTTTTGTCCCTAAAATAAACAAGAACAATCTTTAATCACCAAATAAATTATAGACAGAGTGGTGTGATGGTGGAAATTGAAACAATCTTTAATCTTTATGAGGAACAAAAAAATGAATGTAACACACCCCCTTCATTTCCATCAAACAAGCCAGAAAAACAACAAGAACAACAAAGCACCACCACCAGATAAATTATCAACAATCAAGTACAGATGAAGAAAGGAAAGGAAAATAATCATCTATTTCATCATACACAAGTATGAAACCAAAAAGATGTGCTATTGCGCTCAGGCAATGCATAAAAATAGAAAGACGTTATAACTCCTTGGCCTGCACAAGGAAGAATATGAAGAAGATTCAAAGCACATGATTAACCTTACCTTTAATAATTTGAGCAATGAAAGCACCAGAATGCAGGGCCTAATTAGCTTATCCACTCTGATATTAAAGTCAGTCAAGTAACAAAAATTGATAAATTGCCAAGTGTTCTCTCTTAGCCTACTAATAAATTTTTCATCTGGCTCTATCGCACTACCAAAATTACCAACTTTAAAAAATTTGGAAAAACTACAAAGTAAGGTCCTACCAATATTAGATCGATACAAAATTTTAAACAGTTCAACACAAAGTTATGGACTCAAAATCCACTTTTTCGTACAACAATCTCTACCAGATTGTGTGATGGGAACAAAATGTAAGGGGGATATTTCATAACATTGATCATATTAGCTCCAATATGGTTAAATTGTCACGAAGCGATGTGCAAACAATAATTCCCATTCAGAATCATAAAGTAGACAAGCATATTTGATATATATATATACGGGTTAACTGGAAGCTCAAAACAAGAAAATTGGATGGGGTCTAAAATCCAAACACGAAAAAATAAAGTATCCCAGGAAATCCATTACCATAAACATCAATCACATCTAAAAGCCAACCATCACATAGGGCACAGTTCTTACCAGTATAGAACTGAAGCAGCGATTACATGAAAATGATTACAAAGAGATCAACCAAAAATTCACCTCTATGAAACGGCATTTACATGAAAAACCTATAACCAAACTTGAATCCGAATTTGCACCCATCACTAAAATTATACTCAACACATAGCCATTGTAAACGAACAGGGAGAAAAGCACTAGAGAGCGAGAGAGAGAGAGAGAGAACCTGTGTCGTTGTTCGCCGCCACCAGCCCCAGTGTCGCCAGTCGCTCTCTCTGTCAACGGGAGTTACTGGCAACGGGAGTTAGGAAAGGGGTTTTGGTGAATGGAGAAGGGCGTCTCTGTCAATGGGATTTAGGAACGGGGTTTTGGTGAACGGGGGAAGGGGAAGGGATCTGTAGAAGAAAGAATTGATGAGCAAAAAGAATCTATACACCCGAATCCCGCACTTTTACTAGGTATTAAATTATACAGGATATCCTGTATTAAAATAATACTGTACAATTTTTAAAAGATGCCAAACAAGGGTATGTATTATGATGATGTACTATATTAATACTATGAGGCCCAATACCTTTCAATACAGGGAACCAAACAGGCCCGAAAAGTATTTCTCTTCTGCAACTTAGTGCGGTTGTCCCTTCCTTTTCTGTAAGGATTTCCCATGCTAGCATAGTTATAAAACCCAATCTTCGGACTGCCGGTTCCTGATATCCAAAGCCAAAAACAACAAAGTATTGATAAATACTAAGAACCCAACCAGATAGTAGCCAACAAAAGGGGAAAAAATTAAGGTGTTAACTAAATAAGTGCTTTGATTTGCAATTGAGCACCACGATTCAGCTCTGTTACCACCTCAAGTTGGGGATTCATCTCTTTAATGTTGGACCTCATGTATCAGCATCACAAAACACAGAGAGAAGCAATAAGGTAGTAAAGCACAATCTACTTCTAGGATATGCAAGCAACAACAAAAATTCAGTATCCACCGTTCTGGTAAAACAAAAAATATGGGGACTGTGTATCAATAGACCTCTGCCTCATTATATCCTGACTTTGTGAAAGGAAAACATTCAAAACACATTCCGTAAGTTGTCATCAATATGCATTTGATCTATAAGTTATCCACTATCATATTAACACAAGGCAGGGCAATATAAATTAATTTCAGATTTTGTTGACATGGAAAGTCTAGTGTGTGTCTGCACATCAACAAATCAGGCACTACTGTTTGTCATTTTTGTTCTCTTTGTTTAACAATGAACACAAACAATACATAGGAACAAGGTGCAAAAATCTATACCAAATGAACATATTATTTTTGCAGAAAAGTCTAAAAAGTATTCAAAACAAACAACTTGAAACCAAATATTTCCCACAATCAAGTTAGAACACTAATGAAAGAACATTCAAAGATAACAAATAGAATAAAAAAAAAAACTCCATACCTGCGCGCGACTGGAAGGGCTGGCGGCGGAGCTCCGGTCGTCGACGGCAAGGCCGAGGCCGAGGGCGACGGCGAGCGCGAGGGCGAGTGGTCGGAGCGGGGCAGAGCGCCGGCGAAGGAGTCCCGTCGGAGGAGGGTGTCGCTCGTGGGGAGGGAGGAAGGTAACAAAAATGGCGCTGTGAATGTGAGAAGAGGGAAGAAAATAATCCTAATTTACAGGGCCTAAAACGAGGACAAGTCCTAGAAAAACCTCCTCGTTTTTATTCCGAGGACTAGTACAAGGTTCCATCCTTGGTACAATTAGACCCGGCTCAGACTCGCAGTCCCGGTCCGTGTTCCTTGGACTAGTCCTCGGAATTGTCCTCGTAGAATTAACCCGGTTCAGACTCACAGATCCGATCCGTGTACCTTGGACAAATCCTCGGAATTGTCCTCGCAAACTTCCTCGTATATTCTCCCTAGCCCACATTTCTTACATTCCGAGGAGATTCTGTCGGGGCCATGTTTCCGAGGAGTATTACACGATTTTGTCCTCGGAAAGTTCCGACTATTCCTCCGTCCTCAGAAATGGTCCTCGGAAATCAGGCTTTTTCTTGTAGTATACCATAGCCACATTGGTGTGGTCTAGGGCAATTCATGTTGTTGGGCAAGAGTTTGATGATGCCGATCATTTTTTATGTGTGCTAAAAAATTACTGCATATCCCAAAAAAGGAGATTTAAATACGAAAGAAATGATGAAACGAAGATAAAAGTTGTTTGTTGTATGGAATGATGTGGGTGGACTGTGTATGCGTCGCATCACAAGGTGGATAGGTTATTTTGCATTAGATGGTGCAACATGCAACACTCTTGTGGGCAGGATAATTTAAAGAGTATGGGATCATCCTCAGGCGGGTTTGTGTGATCTCCTAATGTTCGCAAACAACTGGGGCGAAGGAAGAAGAAGATGATTCCATCACAGGTACCATCAAACAACATGTAGTGTGTATGGACACAACCATCGGACATACAAAGAGGCTCGTAAACATAGGAAGTAATCATTACTGGAAGTTATTAAATTCCTGGTGTGTGTTGGTGTTATGGTGTGTAACTTATGCATCTGTACTGATGGACTAATGTATTCTGGATCGTCTATTTTGGGCTACTATTATGAGAATGTTAGAAGGTATTTTGAGTTGTTTTGTAAACGGTCATTTATTAGATCAATGTATGTATAATTATATGGTACTGCTTTATACGACAACGTAGTATGTGGCATAATTGAGTACGAATCTGGTATTTTTCATAATTGCAATTCTGACATGGAATTTAACCCATATATGGGTGTGTTTTGTGAGGGAATACGCTAATCACATTACGAGATGAATGGTACCAGCCAGATTTATGAGGGTTTTACCATGCATTGGTTTGGAATGGGTTTGGCATGTGATTATGGGTTTCGTAATGATAATATAATAATAAACCAAATCTATATTATTTGGTTTGTCAAGGAAAAAAGAGAGTTTAGTGTGAGAAGTCATGACAAAATGTTCCCAATCTTGGGCGAATGAGGGTTTTCCACTTTCGACCAGTGGTGCCATCTACCAACGGCAAGCCGCCAACCAAAATATTGCAAAATTGTGGAAAAGAGAGGTATATGACAGTTTAGTATCTGACCTAATTGACATTGAATCCGGTATTTCAACCTATTTTTGATTTCAACATTCGAATTTGAAAGAGTTTTGATTAATTCGTGTAGGGAATATGCTAATTATATAGGGAGACGAGTGTAACAAAAATAGTTATAACACCCGCACAATCCGCACAATCAACTGCTCGGGAATGGGTTTGAAGTGAGATTATGAGCTTGGTAATGATAGTAATCTATTAAACCAAATCCATATGTTGAGTTGAAATGGATGAACGTCCACGAAATGAATGAGAGATTTGAGTTTAGTGCGATGGGTCATGACAAAATATTCCCAATCTTAGGGCAAATGAGGGTTTTCCACTTTCGACAGTGGTACTGTCGATCAAAGGCAAGCTGCCAACCAAAATGTTGCAAAATTGTGGAAAAGAGAGGTATATGACAATTCAGTATCTGTCATAATCGGCATTGAATCCGGTATTTCACCCTATTTTTGATTTCGACATTCGAATTTGAAAGAGTTTTGATTAATTCGTGTAGGGAATATGCCAATTATATAGGGAGATGAGTGCAACAAAAATAATTATAACATCCGTACAACGCATTGTATGGGTGAAGACAATCGGACATGGCCGGACCCAAAACCCAATTCCTGAACCCAATTTCTAATTTAGAAACGAAGGGAATGGGAAAGAAGACAACTCATCACTAAAAGTGAATGGAGGAAAGAGACGAGAAAAAAGAATGAAGCAAAAATACTGTCTAAACCCACATTTTCCTCGGGACTAAGAGGGTGTATGTTTGTGCATTTTCGGATAGATTATCTAATTATTATGTTTGCAAAACGTAAATAATCAGTTAATCTTGTTTGTGTACTAACTTCCAATAATTTATTATTTGCATTTTGAGGAATGAAAACGGTATTTTCTTGCAGCTACATTTTGGTGCTGCAAGACATTGCGTTTAGCCAAAAATAGATTTTACCGTATTGTTGCCTTTTGAGGAAATGAAAAATGCAAATCCAAACACTTTTTTATGATTATCTGATTATTGCGATTTGAAACAGCATAAGTTCATCCAAACACTTAATTTTCTACAGCACGTTTTATTACAGCAATTATCTGATTATCCATTTTTTGAACGCTGCAGTAATTTTTAAAACGCACATCCAAACACCCTCTAAGTTATGCGGGGGTTTCCTTACTAAATTAATACAGGTGTAAGTTAAAAAAAATACCAAACACTACATTTTATTATTTCTTTGCAAAATAATAATGCTATGTGGCCCAATGAAGCCTAATCCAGTGAACCAAACATACCCTAAATGAATATTCTCATTTGAATTTGATTGTTGTTTTTTTATTTGGTACATACTGACACCTATGTGTTTTTTTTTTTTTTTTTGAGATAAACCGATACGGCTTTATTTCATACAGAAAGCAAAACACTACAATGCTCCCGGCCGAGTAGCAAGTAGTACGTTCAACCAGACAGACAACCCAATACACCAACACATCACCACACATTTCTGGACACAGCCAAACATAATTGCTCACTCTCAGCAGACATTCTCTCATAGCAGAAAGAACAAAACTAGTGATCTTATGCAGCGAATCAAAAATTAATCATACCAGCAGGTTATAGCCACACTTCAACATGCCCTTCCTCTGCAGCCCCTCTTCTGGCCCAGCTGTCTGCTAAGGAATTCTTTTCCCTGAAAACGTGAACCACTTTGATATCCCCTCCACATCTGAAAATTGCCAAAATTGGGGCCAGTAGTCTGTTAAACCTCCACGGTACCTTCTCTGGATCATTCATCCATGTAACCACGTTTTGAGAATCACATTCGAATATTAATCTCGGTAATGGAAATCCTTGATCACGAATTAGAGCCGCACACATTCTACTGAATGCTGTAATTTCTGCCTCAACCGCATCCGTCCATCCAATAAAATCAGATAATATGAATAAATTTTCACCTTTATCGCTCCTTATAATACCTCCAATACCCGCTGGGCCCGGATTTCCGAGAGACGAACCGTCCGTATTAACTTTCCACCAACCCTTCTCCGGATTCTCCCATACCAGTCCGTCCCTCAATTGCTTATGCCTACTACTCATGTTAACTAGGCACCCAGGGAAGCTAGCATCCAGCTCTGCAAGATTGGCGTCCATCCCACCATAGAAAGCCTGCCACCAAAACCCGATCCTCCATTTCACCTCCACTTCGACCATTTTTTTGTGGAAAGGCGTCCCTTGAAAAGTGCAGCATTTCTGTGCCTCCAAACCGACCAAATAATGGCCATAGCAGTCAGCAACCATACATCCCCCCTCCCCCTTCCAACCTGCATATCAAACCACCATGCTACAAGCGATTGTATCCGACCTGGTACTACCCACTGAACGTTGAACCAGCCCACACCAGTGTACCACAAATCTTTCACCATGGGGCACCTACACAACAAATGATCAATCGACTCCACTTGATTCCCACAACAAGGGCAAACAGCAACAGACATATTCAAGCACCCTCTATTTGCTAATAAGGAACCACCTGCTTGAGCACCTTCCACACCAATAATTTGACCTTCATTGGACATCGAATTTTCCATAACTTGGCCCAGAGCCCCTCCCATTCGCTCCCCGTGGTACCCTCACACTGTCTCCAACAGGAACGAGTAGAGAATCTACCACTACCATCAATCGTCCATCTTACTTTGTCTTCCATGTATCTGTTTAACTTCTGCCTCTCCAGTACCTCCATAAACTCACCCCACACCCCCAATTCCCATCCGAACAATGCTCTCCTCAACTCGATCCACCAGGTCCAATGTATCCCACTCCATTCCCCAAACTCCTCCACCTTCCCATCCTTAGCAGTTGACAGGGCATACATACGTGGGTATGCTTCTTTCAGTATATATCCTCCCTCCACCCATCTATCGAGCCAAAATCGTGTCCGCCTGCCGTTCCCAACTTGAATCATGAAGTGATTCCCATCTCCCAGCTCCCCCATACCCTCCCATGCTTTACAAATATAACCCCAAATCGACCTATCTCTTCTAGCCTCTGGGACCAGCGGATTGGAGCTCTCATAATATTTCATGTCAATCACTCTCTTCCACATCGCGTCCCCCAACCCGAACCTCCATTTCCACTTCAATAATAGGGCATTATTAAAGTCCTGGATCTTTCTAATACCCAATCCCCCATCCCGAGCTTGAAGGCAAATATCATCCCACTTGATCGTGTGCAATTTTCTCACATCATCCCACTCATTCCAAAAGAACTTTCTTTTCAACTTCTCAAGCCGTTCCGCCACTTGAGTGGGAATTTTGAATATGGACAGGTAGTAAGTTGGTAAGCTCCCCATTACTGATTTGATTAGGCATAGTCTCCCCGCCTGGGATAACAATCTCCCTTTCCACCCGGCTAACTTCTTCTCCACCCTTTCAATCACCGGCTTCCATATTTCCACCCCATTGATCCTTCCCCCAATAAGGATTCCAAGATATTTCATCGGCCATTCCCCGGTATTACACCCCATAACAGCCGCAGCTTCCTCCAACTCTTCCTGAGAGCAATTGATACCATGAATACTACTCTTCCCATAATTAATACACAGCCCGGTCATTAGAGAAAACAACCTCAGTAGTCTCTTCAGACAGACCACCTGTTGTATTTCCCCTTCGCAAAAAAGAACAGTATCATCAGCATACTGTAGATGAGACACCTTCAAGTTCCCTGTCATACCCCAGCTAAGCAGAGGTTAGAAAAGTTTTACTATGAAAATATTTTGCTTTATTTTTCCCTACTATTTGTTCGATTTGAATAAATTTCGAGGATGAAGTTTGTCTTTAAGGAGGATAGATTGTAATACCCAGTAAATTAGCTATAATATTTTAGTTAAAGAAAGAGATAGTTGATTGAAATATTGTCTAGTATAGATTAAAATCTAATAGGACTTAAGTTGCAATTTTGGGAAATGTTTTGAGAAACGAATTATTTCCCCTAAGTTAAATAGATAATATTAGTAAAGTATTTTCTAGTATGAAAAAGTTATGAATACTTGGAAAAGAAAGATTTAAATTTTATTAACAATTGTGTAATATTTTAAGTAATAGAGATTATAACATCTTAAGAATATATTTAGTTAAAAATCGAGATATTACATAACAATCTCAATAACCAATTAGTTAGTCAATTAGGCTCATAAACTAAAGGTTGTGTGTTCAAATCCTACTTATCATTAAATTTGTACAAATAAGTAAAATAAATATTTAATAATAATAATAATAATAATAATAATAATAATAATAATAATAATTCACCAAGCACCAATAATTGGTGCATGGCATGAAGTAAAAAAAAAAAAAAAAATTGTGTGTACTGCTCAACTTGGGGAGCATGTAAAAAACTAAAATAAATATTTTAAAAAAGAAGAAATGTGTATTACTACTTATACTTTGGGGAGCAAGCAGAATAAAGATATGAAGAATATAATTAAAATAAAATATATAGATAAAAAAAATAAAATAAAAGTGATAAGATGTGTGGCGCCTATTATGTGCATGCATGGTACATGCATGCAAATTTGAGAAGGAACAAAAAAATAATAAAAGAGATCAAATAAATATAAAGAAATAATAATTTTTTTAAAAAAAAACGTATATAAATAATCCCAAATGAATAAAAATAGAGTGGGTACCAATAATTGGTACCTCTTAGAAAAAATAAAATAATAAATAGATGAATAACTAGATAGATAAAGAAATAATAATAATACTAAAAATAAATAATAAAAGAGGAATGAAACAAAAGGAATTAATGAAGAGATAATAAATATATAAATATATAAATCAACATGAAAAGTTGCTTAGAACCAAGAAAGGCATACACTTACAATTGTGGTATGGAGGTGTTTAGCAAGGAGTAAAAGAAAAAAAAAAATAAATAAATAAATAATTTTGAGTACCAATAATTGGTACACAAAAAAAAAAAAAAATCAAATCAAACAAGGGAAATTGCACAGTGAGAGTAGAGAATGATCTAGATCTACTGCTTTGTCACCAATGATCTGTAAAGATGAATAAAAAAAATAAAAAAAAAAATTGCACAGTAACCGGCATTCTATTCTATAAATAGCTAAGTCCCAACCATTCGAAGCACACAGCAAGAAATCAAGATTTTAAAGAGTTGGGTGAGGTAAGAGAGAGAGAGAGAGAGAGAGAGAGAGAGAGAGAGAGAGAGAAAATAATAGTGTTGTAATAATAGTCAGTAGTATAAGGAAGTGTTGGAGTAATTGCAGTCCCAGAAAGTAGTTGCAGTCCCGGAGTTTGAGTAGGCTATAGCTGGGGAGATTGTAAGTAAATTTATATTCTGCGGGTATTGTCATAATGTTAATTTTTGCATGTTTAATTCCTTATTGCTTTAACTAATTTTAGGATTATCCATGCAAATAAGTTTATGCAGAGGAAATGCCCTATTATGAGTTTAAACATTTTTGGGCTAAGCCATGCATGTGAAAATTATATTTCCAGTATGTGGCATGTGAATTATTGAGATTATATTATACGGGATATAATCCAATTGGGGTTATCTTCGTAAGAGCATTAAAAGAGGATTGTGTAGGCCAAGGGTCTCACAGTCAGTTTTAGTTGCAAGGGAGGGCCGCTCTTGTATACTATGAAAGCATGCTAGGTCCTATGAGATACCCCGGGTGTAGACGTCATAGTTGAGCTACATGATACAGAGAATCAGAGTTTTTACGGTTTGACATGCTATTTACTGCTTGAGTCAATTATATTTAAATTTTGTTCCTAAAGAGTATAAATTTATTTACTCAGCCGGTGTGCTGATAAATTATGCATGCACTCTTTTCAGGTTTTGACATATGTGGTGATGACTAGAAGCATGGGCACGGGCATGGGTATCAAAATTCCCTTTAATCATATATAATTATATATCTATTATATTATATTACTAGTTAAATTATATTTTTAATTTTTAAAATACTATGTCATGTTACTTTGGAGGCGACAAGCCTTAGTCGTCATAATTTGCAAACTCTGATATATTATATTTTGTAATCAATAAAGTTGCGAGTTTATTTTATGTACAATACTTTATTTAATTAAGCCTTATCGCCAATTAATTAAGTTAGCCAGGGCTAGGCCTAAGCGAGCTTAATTAAGAAGCGTGGCGGTAACAACCCCGGGTTCCAAATTGAGGCTTCCGCTGTGGAACTAAGAGTAGGAAAACGGGGGTGTTACAGGGTGGTATCAGAGCGCCCTATCAGAGTGCCCAAGAAAATGAGTTTTTGAAAAGAAAATATAGTGAAAAGAAAATTTTGCATATTTTGGGATGAGACACAATGCACTGGCATTAGGCACATTTATGCAATTATTATGTTTAATATTTGCAATTATTTATGATGACTTGTTTGCTAGATGGGAGATAACGATAGAGTAGTTGAGTTAGTTCCTGACTTGGTACGAGAGGTAATAAGAACCAGTAGACAAGAGCGTGCCAGAGCAAATCGCCTTAGTGCAAAGAATGACCGGCTAAGAAATCGATTAGCGGTGGAGGCGGCAACGCACATAACCCAAGAGCTAGAACTTGATAATAAATATAAGGACGAGTATAATAGAAGGGTTTTAGTCGAAGCAGAAAAGGACGAACTCGACCATCTGTGTGCTGAGCAAGTGGAAGAGATATTTGATCTCAAGGAGGAGATGAAGGATACGAAGGACCAAGTCAAACTCCATCTAGGCACCATTGGACGCTTGAACAAAAAGATTGCATACATGGAGAGAAAAGGGCATAAAGTTAAAAAGTTCTACAGAGACCTCTGCCGTCATCCAGGATCATCAGCCCAGGGTGAGTTTGCCAGTGAAAGCAGTACGGAGGATGACCCTGCGGAGGATACAGATGTTGTCTGCCAGCGTACACCGTCTCCCGAGTACCATCCTTCCAGCCCTCCTCATGACGCTTATGTTTAGTATGTCTTTTGTTTACTAGTATGGTAATAGTAAAAGTTATAACTATCTAAAGTTTGGAAATTTTGGTGTGTTGTATCCAAGTCGGAACTATAAAATGAAGTTTATCTGGTTTTTATATCACCTTCATCTTGTATATATATATATATATATATAAAACTTAAAAAAAAAATTTAAAAAAAAGATAATAATAATAATAAAAAAAAATTTAATACATATAAATTAGATTAAAGTTAGGAAATCTAATAGACATACGGTAATAGGATAGAGCCTTAGTTTTAGAATGCGAGACTTAGTATGAAGTAAGATAGACTTAAAAATATCTAGTATTACTTGTCCTATCTCTTAAGAATGTTACCTACAGATGGGCAGCTCTGAAGAAAAAGGGAAAGGAATAATGGAAGACTGGAGCTTTATGCAAGATGAGGTGCAGAACCTAAGAAGCGAACTACTTTATGAAAAGGACTACGTCCGATGGACTGAAGAAGAGATGTCTCGAAAGAATAAAGAGATAAGAGAACTCAAGATCATGGTTAAATATTACGAGGGGATATCAACGGACCAAGAGATTCGCCTGGAGAATTTGCGGATGCAAAATGATGTACTGATCGAAGATCGAAATAATCCTGGAGGACATCCGACCCCCGCACCTTGCCTCGAGTGCGGCAACAGGCACCTGACTTGGCGATGCCCTGACGAAGGGGAATGTTTCCGCTGTGGAAAGAAAGGACATAAGTTCAAAAACTGCCGTACTAGGAATATCAAGGATTAAAACTGTAGGGCGCCTTAGATTAGCATAACAATACCTAGTATGTAAATAGGTTTGTATGACTTAGTACACCCTAGTCAGTCTCGGAAGGTTGCAAGTATTTGACTGACAGTTTTGGTATTGTATTTCCTTTAGATATGAATAAATAGTGTGGTTTGTTTTTTTTAAATTGACTGACTGACTAACATATATCGTTTAGGAACGAACGGGATAACAGTAACACTAAGGCAAGTATGGCCGACGACGACAATCGTCAGCAACAAATAGAGCAACTGCTACTCACTCTTGGAGCAGTAGTTCAAAAACAAGCAGAGAAAGGAGAACGCCAAGGAGAGACCCAAGGAGATTTTATCGAAGCCGTTAATAAGTTTCAGCCGCCTCGATATGCCGGACAAGAAGATCCAGCCAAGTTAGAAGGTTGGATTGAATCTCTAGAAAAACTGCTCGAAGCGGTGGAGTGTCCAGATGAAAGAAAGGTGGGAGTGGCTACCTTCTTTCTAAGTGGCATTGCAAACACTTGGTGGAGGTCACAAGAAAATTGCCAAGTAACATGGGAAGAATTTCAGAAAAGTTTGAGGGAACAGTTTTACCCACTTAGCCTCAAGAATGCCAAATATGGAGAGTTCATTTCTCTTCAACAGGGCAATCGGTCTGTTCAGCAATACTATGCTAAGTTTACAGAACTTCTAAGATTTGCCCCAGACTTGGTAGCAACTGAGCAGACTAAAGCCCAAAAATTCGAGCTTGGCTTGACTAAGAACATAAGAAAGGCATTCGGAGGAAAGCAATTCACTAGCCTGCAGAAAGTCTATAATCGGGCTATGACTGTCGAGATGGTAGAAGGACATGAGCATAAAGGAGAAAGCTCAAAGTCTGCACCACATGACAAAGGAAAGAGGAAAGTTGAAGAGGGTCAGGACAACCGTCCAAATCAAAGGAGGTATTTCCACAAGAATAACTGGAATAATACAGTGGTTCGGACCAATCGAAATGGGGAACCAATACCAGCCCCCTGTCGTCGCTGTAATAAGAAGCACACTATGCAGCAGTGCCCTCAAGGTGAAGAATGCTGTGGGATAAAGGGACACAAGGCGGTAGACTGTCGCATAAGGCTCGATCCTAGCCGAATTCGAGCAGACTTGCGAAAGGAAGATTATTGTCCCCAAGGACCCCATATTGGTGGAAATAATCAGGGACAACGACCTGTGTTTCCCAACAATCAAAGGACAGTTGGTAGAAACCCACAGAATCCAGGTGGGCCAAATCAAGGAAGGTTGAACGTGGTGAACCAAGCGGACTTACCGGGTGCTGGGGATGTGATCGAAGGTACTTTTGAAATTAAAGGTTATAAAGTACGCATTTTGTTTGATTCTGGAGCTACGTGTTCGTTTATATCTCGTAATAGATTGCCCGAGTTGGGACTCGATAATCCCCAGGAAATAACTCTAAGAATCTCATTGCCTAACGGGACCATAGTTAACTGTTCAAGATGTCATGAGAGAGTCCCTATTCGCATTTGTGACGTTGAGTTCCTTGCAAATCTCGTAGAATTTGAATTACGAGATTTTGATGTTATCTTAGGCATGGATTGGCTAACTCAATATCAAGCCAATATCAATTGTTCTCAACAAAAGATAACAATTTATGGAACTAATAGAAGACGTGTGTCTTTCTATGCTGAGCCAAAGAAACCAACCACGAAGATCGTATCAAGGATACAGTTAGCAACATTGGTGAAAAAAGGAAACCCCCTTTACCTTTGCTACTTCATGGATCTGCAAGCAGAAGAGATGAACATAAGCGATATCCCAATAGTAAGGGAGTATCCCGATGTATTCCCAAATGATATTCCGGGAATGCCACCCGAACGTGAGATAGAATTCACGATCGATTTGGTTCCAGGGACCGAACCTATATCAAAGGCTCCATACCGGATGGCACCAATGCAGATGAACGAGTTGCGAGAACAGCTTGAAGATCTCTTAGAAAAGGGGTATATTCGTCCCAGTACATCTCCATGGGGAGCACCTGTACTATTTGTACGAAAGAAAGATGGAGGGTTAAGACTCTGTATTGATTACAGAGGTCTCAACCAAGTAACCATCAAGAATAAATATCCTTTGCCACGAATCGATGACTTATTTGATCAACTCACAGGAGCAAAGGTCTTTTCGAAGATTGATTTAAGATCTGGATATCACCAGCTAAGGATAGCTAAAGAAGATATCCCAAAAACGGCATTTAGAACACGATATGGAGATTATGAGTTCACCGTGATGTCGTTTGGACTTACCAACGCCCCAGCAGTATTCATGAGTCTCATGAATAATATTTTCCGAGAACTGTTGGATAAGTGCGTGGTTGTCTTTATTGACGACATATTAATCTATTCCAAAGACAAGGAGAAGCATGAACAACATTTACACCAAGTGCTGCAGACCCTAAGGAATCACAAGTTGTACGCTAAATTGTCAAAATGTGATTTCTGGCTAGACAAAGTCGCATTCCTTGGTCATATAGTCTCGGCTGAAGGGATTTCCGTTGACCCAGCAAAGGTATCTGCAGTAAAAGACTGGCCTGTACCAACCTCACAAACAGAGATAAGAAGTTTTCTTGGTTTAGCTGGTTACTACAGAAGGATTGTTAAGGATTTCTCAAAGATTGCACGACCCTTGACGCAAAATCTCAAGAAGGGATCCAAGGTAATTTGGACACCCGAATGTGAGGTTGCGTTTCGAACTCTGAAGGAGAAGTTAACTACGGCACCAGTACTAACCTTACCCACTGAAGATGGAAATTTTGAAGTTTATAGCGATGCTTCAAAATTTGGATTAGGATGCGTGCTAATGCAGCAGGGAAAGGTTATAGCATATGCTTCTCGACAACTAAAGCCACATGAGGAGAATTACCCAACTCATGATTTAGAGCTGGCTGCAGTTGTCTTCGCCCTAAAGATATGGAGACATTACCTGTATGGGCGAAGCTGTAAGATATACACAGACCATAAAAGTCTGAAGTATATATACACTCAAAAGGAGCTCAACATGCGTCAGAGACGATGGTTGGAGTTAATGAAAGACTACGACTTAGGTATCACCTATCATGAGGGTAAAGCCAATAAGGTGGCCGATGCACTAAGTCGAAAGTCAAGAACCCTCGATAACATGAGAATTTTGCCGCCAGAGTTGTATATGGAAATGGCACGATTAGGTATTGAGTTGGTACACGAAGGTACGCCTTCTCACCTGATACATGCCATGACAATACAACCAACTATATTTGACGAGATTCGGGAAGGACAGCCCGGTGATGTCAAATTAGAAAGAATTAAGGAAAAAATAGCTCAAGGTGGAGCTATAGGTTTCCGAGTCCATGATGATGGCAGCATTCGATTTAAAGGTCGATGGTGCATGCCTAAGGCTTGTGAGGATCTGAAAAGACGCGTACTGGAAGAGGGCCACGAAACTCCCTATTCTGTACATCCTGGTGGAGATAAGTTATACAAAGACTTGAGTAAGATCTTTTGGTGGCCACGAATGAAGCGAGAGGTAGCAGCATTTGTGGAAAAATGTCCGACATGTCAGAAGGTTAAGGCAGATCGAAAGAAACCACTTGGATTGGTAAAACCCCTACAAGTTCCAGAATGGAAATGGGATAGTATTTCCATGGACTTTGTGTCAGGATTGCCAAAGACACCCAAAGGCAATGATAAGATCTGGGTAATCGTAGATCGATTAACTAAGGCAGCCATATTCATACCCATGAAGGAGACATGGAGTATGGATCAACTAGCAAGATCTTATATTGAAAATGTGGTCCGAAGGCATGGAATTCCCCAAGATATTGTCTCAGATCGAGATAGCCGATTTGTCTCTACATTTTGGACGAAACTCCAAGAGGCTTTTGGCACGAAAATAAAAATGAGTACGGCGTTTCATCCAACAACCGATGGGCAAACTGAGAGGACGATCCAGACACTTGAAGACATGTTAAGAGCTTGTGTTTTGGATTTCAAGGGGAGTTGGGAAAACTACCTACCACTTATAGAATTTAGCTATAATAATAGCTATCATACTAGCATTGGCATGGCCCAATTTGAGGCACTATATGGTAGAAAATGTCGAAGTCCACTTTGTTGGACTAAAAGCGAAAATCCAATCCCCGTAGGGCCACAACTGATCGAGGAAACAATGAAAATAGTGGAGCAAATTCAACTTAAGATGAAAGCTGCTCAAGATCGACAAAAGACGTATGCTGATCAAAAAAGACGTGATTCCATGTGTCACAACTTAAGAAATATCAGCATGATTCAAAAAGGGTTGTTCAACCAGACCTTATCGAGCTGGACGAGGACCTTACTTATGAGGAAAGACCGGTCAAAATCTTGGATACGAAAGAACGAGCGACGCGGCGCAAGGTTACTCGCATGGTCAAGATACAATGGTCTAACCATGATGAGAATGATGCCACATGGGAAACTGAAGCCGAAATACAAGCTAAATATCCAGAGTTGTTCCTTCAGCCTGATACAGCTATGGGGACATAGCTGTGAAACCAAGTGAGGGAGGATGTCATACCCCAGCTAAGCAGAGGTTAGAAAAGTTTTACTATGAAAATATTTTGCTTTATTTTTCCCTACTATTTGTTCGATTTGAATAAATTTCGAGGACGAAGTTTGTCTTTAAGGAGGATAGATTGTAATACCCAGTAAATTAGCTATAATATTTTAGTTAAAGAAAGAGATAGTTGATTGAAATATTGTCTAGTATAGATTAAAATCTAATAGGACTTAAGTTGCAATTTTGGGAAATGTTTTGAGAAACGAATTATTTCCCCTAAGTTAAATAGATAATACTAGTAAAGTATTTTCTAGTATGAAAAAGTTATGAATACTTGGAAAAGAAAGATTTAAATTTTATTAACAATTGTGTAATATTTTAAGTAATAGAGATTATAACATCTTAAGAATATATTTAGTTAAAAATCGAGATATTACATAACAATCTCAATAACCAATTAGTTAGTCAATTAGGCTCATAAACTAAAGGTTGTGTGTTCAAATCCTACTTATCATTAAATGTGTACAAATAAGTAAAATAAATATTTAATAATAATAATAATAATAATAATAATAATAATAATAATAATAATTCACCAAGCACCAATAATTGGTGCATGGCATGAAGTAAAAAAAAAAAAATTATGTGTACTGCTCAACTTGGGGAGCATGTAAAAAACTAAAATAAATATTTTAAAAAAGAAGAAATGTGTATTACAACTTATACTTGGGGAGCAAGCAGAATAAAGATATGAAGAATATAATTAAAATAAAATATATAGATAAAAAAAATAAAATAAAAGTGATAAGATGTGTGGCGCCTATTATGTGCATGCATGGTACATGCATGCAAATTTGAGAAGGAACAAAAAAATAATAAAAGAGATCAAATAAATATAAAGAAATAATAATTTTTTTAAAAAAAAACGTATATAAATAATCCCAAATGAATAAAAATAGAGTGGGTACCAATAATTGGTACCTGTTAGAAAAAAATAAAATAATAAATAGATGAATAACTAGATAGATAAAGAAATAGTAATAATACTAAAAATAAATAATAAAAGAGGAATGAAACAAAAGGAATTAATGAAGAGATAATAAATATATAAATATATAAATCAACATGAAAAGTTGCTTAGAACCAAGAAAGGCATACACTTACAATTGTGGTATGGACGTGTTTAGCAAGGAGTAAAAGAAAAAAAAAAATAAATAAATAAATAAATAATTTTGAGTACCAATAATTGGTACACAAAAAAAAATCAAATCAAATAAGGGAAATTGCACAGTGAGAGTAGAGAATGATCTAGATCTACTGCTTTGTCACCAATGATCTGTAAAGATGAATAAAAATAAAAAAAAAAAAATTTGCACAGTAACCGGCATTCTATTCTATAAATAGCTAAGTCCCAACCATTCGAAGCACACAGCAAGAAATCAAGATTTTAAAGAGTTGGGTGAGGTAACACAGAGAGAGAGAGAGAGAGAGAGAGAGAGAGAGAGAGAGAGAGAGAGAGAGAGAGAGAGAGAGAGAGAGAGAGAGAGAGAGAGAGAGAGAGAGAGAGAGAGAGAGAGAGAGAGAGAGAGAGAGAGAGAAAATAATAGTGTTGTAATAATAGTCAGTAGTATAAGGAAGTGTTGGAGTAATTGCAGTCCCAGAAAGTAGTTGCAGTCCCGGAGTTTGAGTAGGCTATAGCTGGGGAGATTGTAAGTAAATTTATATTCTGCGGGTATTGTCCTAATGTTAATTTTTGCATGTTTAATTCCTTATTGCTTTAAATAATTTTAGGATTATCCATGCAAATAAGTTTATGCAGAGGAAATGCCCCATTATGAGTTTAAACATTTTTGGGCTAAGCCATGCATGTGAAAATTATATTTCCAGTATGTGGCATGTGAATTATTGAGATTATATTATACGAGATATACTCCAATTGGGGTTATCTTCGTAAGAGCATTAAAAGAGGATTGTGTAGGCCAAGGGACTCACAGTCAGTTTTAGTTGCAAGGGAGGGCCGCTCTTGTATACTATGAAAGCATGCTAGGTCCTATGAGATACCCCGGGTGTAGACGTCATAGTTGAGCTACATGATACAGAGAATCAGAGTTTTTACGGTTTGACATGCTATTTACTGCTTGAGTCAATTATATTTAAATTTTGTTCCTAAAGAGTATAAATTTATTTACTCAGCCGGTGTGCTGATAAATTATGCATGCACTCTTTTCAGGTTTTGACATATGTGGTGATGACTAGAAGCATGGGCACGGGCATGGGTATCAAAATTCCCTTTAATCATATATAATTATATATCTATTATATTATATTACTAGTTAAATTATATTTTTAATTTTTAAAATACTATGTCAAGTTACTTTGGGGGCGACAAGCCTTAGTCGTCATAATTTGCAAACTCTGATATATTATATTTTGTAATCAATAAAGTTGCGAGTTTATTTTATGTACAATACTTTATTTAATTAAGCCTTATCGCCAATTAATTAAGTTAGCCAGGGCTAGGCCTAAGCGAGCTTAATTAAGAAGCGTGACGGTAACAACCCCGGGTTCCAAATTGAGGCTTCCGCTGTGGAACTAAGAGTAGGAAAATGGGGGTGTTACATTCCCATTGTGCACTCCCAGCCCTCGAATTAAACCGATTTCCCCTGCCTTCAATAACAGTTTATTAAGCACCTCGACAACCATTACAAACAAATATGGGGAGAGTGGGTCTCCTTGTCTCACTCCTTTGTGCATCTTAAAGAACTTTGTAGGTGATCCGTTAATTAAAACAGCTGCAGCAGCCGACTCCACACACGCTCTCATCCACTGGATCCATTTCTCCTCAAATCCCATGGCTTCCATCACCCTGAACAGCGCTGTCCAGGTTACGTTGTCGTAGGCCTTCGCAAAATCCAGCTTTATGACGAAGCCCTTGTTCCCTGCCCTTTGAGTTGAATTTATCACCTCAGCCGCCACCAACACCCCGTCCAAAATTTGGCGCCCTTTCACAAAAGCCATTTGTGCTTCCCCCACTACTGACCCCAAAATCTCCTTCAATCTATTCGCAAGCACCTTAGTCACAATCTTATAGATACTTCCTACTAATGAGATTGGCCTAAAATCTCCAAACTCGCCCAGATTATCAACCTTTGGAATTAATGTAATGAAGGAGTTACCAACCTTCTCAGGCAGCGTCCCCCTTTCATCCAATTTCCTAAAAACCTCCATCACATCTCCTTTTATCAAATTCCAGTACCTCTTGTAAAAACTGATGTTAAATCCGGCAGGCCCTGGCGCCCTATTACCATCACATCCCCAGATAACCGCCCTAACTTCTTCTTCACCGAAACCCCTCACCAGCCATCCCTTATCCGACCCCCTGACCTGTGATAAACCCAGCCCACCAGGATGAAAAATCTCAGCAGCCGGGGGCAAAAACTTCCTCTTGAAAAAATCAAAGGCTTTAGCTTTAATCAATTTAGGCTCCTCAATCATAACACCATCCACCTTAATAGCTGCGATGTAATTTCTCCTCCTATTCATCCCTGATAACCGCATGGAAAAACCTAGTATTAAGGTCACCCTCTCTTAACCACCGAATCCTAGATTTTTGCCACCACCGTCGTTCTTCCGCCAAAAACAGATTCTTGAGCTCTCTGTTCATCTTACACCAAGCTACCCTTTCCTCATCAGCAAAACTGTCCCCTTGGCAGTTCCCCTCAATTCCACTAATCTCTTCCTGGATATGCTTGATTCGTGATTCTAAAGCCTTCGCCTCGTACCCCCCCCCCCCCACTCCCTAATCTTAGCCCTTAGGCACTTCAATCGACCATCCAACTTGCAATCCCGCACAGGCCTCTCCTCCTCCCACGCTGCCTTGACCACATCAGAGAACCCTCTTTCCTCCATCCAGTAGTTATAGAACCGGAAAGGTTTATATCCCCAGTCCTTCCCCCCCCACCTCTAAACACACTGGATAATGGTCAGAACTCACCGACTCACACCTACTCTGAATTACCCCCGCCTCCCTACCTAGCCAATCTGTAGACACGAGAAATCGATCTAGTCGGCTACCCACCCTCCCACCCCTCCCAAACCAGGTAAACACCCCCCCCCTCATAGGCAAATCAACAAGCCCCACCCGATCGATAAACTCTCGAAACTCTCTAGCCGAGCCAGTGTCATCACCCAGCCCCACCCTCTCGCTCTCCCCTACCACGGCATTGAAGTCCCCTGTGAAACACCATGACTCCCCGTTGCCCGTTTGACACTTCCTAACCAACAAATCCCAAAAATTAGCCCTTTCCCGCCTATCGTTAGGGGCGTGAATGCACACTACATTTAGGTTCACCGCCAAATCTCTACTCCTACCTCTAACCCACACAAACCTATGCTCCTGCTCCACAACCCCAAAGGAACCCCACCCAGCTTCCCATACCAAGAGTAATCCCCCAGCACTCCCTACAGCCGGCTGGAACACATAATTACATTCGGTCGACCCCCACAACCTATGTACTAACCTATCCTTCACCTCCACCATTTTAGTTTCCTGGAAGCACCCCATAGACGGTCTCCACTTTCTACACAACCTCATAACACCCCTTCTCCGAGCTCCCCCATTCAATCCTCTAAGATTACATGTAATGATCTTCATATATAACCCTAATCCACAGCCCTCCCCACCCCGTTCACCCAATTCGCCTACCCCTCCCTCTCCAACTCCTCCAGGACTCTCTCTGCAGCCACCCTCCTTCCCACCAGAATTCTCACCCCCAGTCTATCCGCCAAAGCCAAAGTTTCTTCCACTTCTGAATAGTCCACCAACTTCACCCCCTCATTGAGTCTAACAGTTGTAAATTGCAGCGACGCAAAATCATCCCCTCCCCTACCAATAAGATCCTGGATGGATCCACCCCGACCCTTACCGCCCCCCCCCCCCCCCCCCAAGCTTGCCCTTTTTCTTCCTACCTCTGCTACCACCGACACCCCTGCACCCTCCAAACACCTGGGCCATCGCTTCCTCCGCGATCTGTAGCTCGTTATTAGAAGATGACCGCTGCCTCTTTCCCTTTTCGCCACCCCGACGCCCTCCCGACCTCAATTTTGAGACAGAAACCCCCCGCCCCCCCCCCCCCCCCCTTAAATTTTCCGGATCCACTCTTCCCACCTCCCTTCTCCCAATTGCCCTCTCCCACCGTCAATTGCACCATACTCCCTCCCCTTGAGCTACCACTCGAATTCTCCCCCAGGAGAGTCGACCCCTCACCGCTCCATATCGCCTGATCCGGAGCCTCCTTATGATACTCCTTGGGCCCAACCCCCATACAATCTGCCATTTCGGCCCGCCCGGAACACAAATTGACAGGCCCACTCAACTCCACTATATTCCCTTGGTAATTCAACCCAGTCCCCGGCCCATTATCTGATTGGCCCACCTTCCCCTCTAGGCCCACCACCCTCCCAGCTATATCATCTGAGGCGTCTTGGAAAGCGTTTGCATGCTCTGCATTGATTATATCATGACCTTCAGCCGCCGAATTCAAATGACCCACCTCCCCAGACACCACCCCGATGTACCCTTCCACTTCCCCATGCACCAAAGACCCGGACCTGAAACGGTCTGTCGTCTCTGGTTGTCCCTCCGACCTCTCTGATCCTCCCTCCTCCATCGGAATCTCCTCAATCTCGTCCCCACTATGGGTATCTTCCTCCACAACCGCCTCACTAGCGCATATCACCATTCTAATGTCATAAATGTCGTTCCCAACCCGTGCTTTCACCATAGGTGGAACCACACAATCACACCTTAGTGCAACTAGGATTCGAGCTCTATCCATCCGTTTCCTCCTTTCCGTATCACTATCAACACTAATCAGTCTTCCCCATCGACCCACTATTCTCTGGAAGTTCTCTTTGCTCCACCCATTGAGAGGGATACCATAAATATGCATCCAAACCATGCATTTCCGAACGATCATTCCTGCAGTCCATTTTCTTTTCCATTCTACAAGCTCTCGATCCCCCTGATCACTTAAAAACTTATCCCTTTGATAAGCCTCCCGGAAAACCACCACCAGCATAAGACCTCCGCCATAAATTACCTCTTCACATTCCCTGAACCCCTGGAATAGTCACTCTTGAAATGCAGTCATCAACCCTAATCCTCTGAGTTCTACTATCGCCGCCTTCGATAACCACACTAGATCTTCTGCAACCGGCTCAAGTGTGATGACGTCCCCATATCTCCCCTTCGACCATTTGTGGTCCTGTTTGTTGGCCCTTTGACTACTTCCACATATGTCCGCTCATCACGCCATGACTCATTTGGTTTCACATCTCCCCGTTCGATCCTGTAGACACTCCTGTTATATTGCATACTCCCCGAACCTCCCCTGACCGCCATTCCCTCCTGCCAGAAAAACTCTCCTACTGACACCTATGTGTTGGCAAAGGTGTGTGGGAGCCCAAGCCACATAAATTATAAATGGGGATAAGGGGAGGGATAGGGGACCGGGTGGGAATCGAATCCCCAATCTATAGTTGGAAGACAGGGAACATGATCACTTGAGTCAAGTCTCATTCCCATTTGAATTTGATTGCTAATCTTCTGTTAACCCAAAGAAAAATATTAAGGCCCATTTCTGTTAATCCAATATTAAGGCCCATTTCTGTTAATCTAATGTTAAAAGGCCCATCTATTTTTTGAAAATTGTTCGGCCCAGTCTGTGAAGATATATCCGGAAGAGAGGACGCATCTTCAAGTCAGTGTGGTGAATCCTCATACAAGGAAAGCAGATCAGGGCCTCAGGTAAGAAATCGATCAAGGGAGGTATCACGTCACCTATGGAAACAAATCAGACGATGCACCACTAAGGGAAGAAAACTAAGGTGAGGCGTCATTTAAGGAAGGGAATCAGGACGAGGCAACACCAAATGAGGAAACCATGGTGGAACGTCCATGGGCTTGAGGGAACCCTAGGTTCCCCATCCTCTATATAAGTATAATGTTGCACCGGAGAGCAAGGGACCCTTCAACACTCCTAAGAGAGCGCATTATTTACTTTACTTTCTTTCTGTAATTTTTACTGCTTTTCGTTTCTTTTAATTCATTTACTGTTTTTTCTTTTAATTCATATACTTCGCTTTCCTATTTTCCTGTAATCTTTCCCCAAGTTCATCAATAAAGAGAGAGATTCTGTTCTCCACGATTTTCACTGTTAACAAATTGGCACGCCCAGTGGGACCCGATTTGAGACTATATCTGCTTCGAGTAGTGCATGCGTCTTAGATCCGGAAAAGTTATTGTGGATCTGACACAGAAGTTTGAAGACATGTCTCTACAAGATCAGACGATCAAGCGAACATCGGAGGAGGATGCCGTTGAAACGGCGAGCAACACTCAATCGCAACAGGGGATAATGCAGACCCCTACTCTGTCTGAACAAGTGCGGCTGTCGATGACTGAATCGATGGCCGAATTCATGCCTTTATTCACAAGGCACCTGATGGATGTTTTGCGGCCTGTCATGGCCGATCAAACTGACCGAATATGCGGTTCACTGCGCGATGGAGGTGTCCCTGCAAACAGTACTACCATACTGCCAGGCACTCCACATCCAGGACTGTTAGGAGGCTAACATCGTATTTGGGGAAACACACCTGGCCAGCTGCAACTCCAAGAATCCGAAAGTATGGCCAGTATGTTCCCACATTCGTACCAGACTGCTTATGCCTTTGCTCCTGCGGCACCCATCATGCCGAATTTGGGTTACGTTACACCTCTCGTGCCGGTTTATGCTCCCTCAAGCCCTTTGATGGCAACCAGCGCTGCACCAGGCTGCATGGCGGCTGGACCTAGCATGGCGCCACGGCAGGTGGCACCTCATGTGCCGAACATCCAAACCACACTTTATGTGGCGACGTCGCTGAACCCTGGGTGGATGCCACCCACTCTAGGGGGGCAGCCGCCACAGCCTTGCGGAGTGGCAGCTACACCTATGGCCCCAGCCGCCATTCCTGCTATAGCCGGAGGACAGGCACCACCACCATGTGGAATGCCCGCGGCCCCTGTTGCTCAGGCCGCCGTTCCTCCTCATACCACCATGCCTCCTTCGCAGGCACCAGTAATATCACCGGAGTTGATCGCAGATATGATGCAGCAACACTTTGGGATACAGCTTAAGCCGACGGAGAGGCCTACGTACCGGAAGCCATATCCTGACTGGGTAGACACCATGCAGCCCTACCCAAGGGGTTTCAACATGCCGGAGTTCACCTCTTTTTCAGGAGATGATGGCAAGTCTACAGTGGAGCATGTTGGAAGGTTCACAGCCCAGTGCGGGGAAGCAGCGGCCAATGATTGGCTGAAGCTGAGACTGTTCAGCTCATCCCTCACCGGACCTGCTTTCGCATGGTTTGCCTCCTTGCGGCCTAACTCGATTCAGAATTGGGCTGACCTCGAACGTGCATTGCATGATCGGTTCTACACTCCACTATCACAGGTAAGCCTTGCAGACCTTACTAATGCCAAACAGTATGCCGATGAGGCGGCAAGTGCTTTCATTAGCAAATTACAACGGCTGAAAGGCCGATGTTCCATAGCAATCCCGGAAAGGGAAATAGCCAATATTGCAGTGGCTAATATGTTACCAAGATTAAAGGAACATTTAATTGTGCAGGACGCGACTGATCTTGCCCAGCTGGCCGAGAGAGCGGCCCGCTTGGAGAAGTTCCTGGAAGAACAAGAAGGGAGGCGTCCTACACGTCGAGTTCACTTCGAGGAGGTGAGATTCAGCGACGAAGAGGACGAACCAGTGGAAGTGGCTGTTGCGGAACTAGTCCAGACGGCCAAGCCACATACGTGTGCGGCTCTCAAGCCACCAACACAAAAGGAGGCCAAATATAAACTTGAGGAGGACCTCTTTGATATGAGCAAGGCAGACCAAGTGTTCGACGCCTTACTCAAAGATGGCGTGATTAAGCTGCCCCGAGGGGCCGAAGTTACCAGCGGCCGAAGACATTTGGGGCCGGTCATTCTGTAAGTGGCACAACTCATACACTCATAGCATTACCCAATACCAGAGTTTTAGAACTACTATACAGAATAAAATTACAGAAGGGCGCTTAAAAATTGAAGGTATGAAAGTGGATATAGATCCATTCCCACAGCTTCACGTTGGTGCTTCTGGGTTAGTTCCAAACCCAGATGATGGGCGGCTCTAGTAGCCGGGTGGACCAAGAAGGGGAACGTGTCGAAATTGATGAACAGGATGATGACTTACTATCAGATGAATCTGACACTGAGAAAGAAAAGGAGCTGTATAGCAAACAGCCCA
The DNA here is from genome assembly GCA_030278955.1 of Hygrophila difformis. Lineage (NCBI taxonomy): Eukaryota > Viridiplantae > Streptophyta > Magnoliopsida > Lamiales > Acanthaceae > Hygrophila > Hygrophila difformis. Next base: position 43,545,336 of record JAOANR010000009.1, read on the forward strand.
GGTTCAAAAACATGTCTAAGGAGGACTTTGAGAAAGTCCTAAAAAAAAAAGCTGAAGAAAAGGAACATCAGACGAAGAAGAATCCTCCTTTGAGGATTGAGATCCCAAAATCTGCTATGAAGATCCGTGACAACGAGAAGCACCAACCCGCTACTCGGGACTATAGGCAAGGAGTGGAGGTAGTGCCAACTTTAATGATGCGTCCAGAACACCCCACTGAGGCTGATAGATGGATGAGGAACCGAGCAGGTAGCAAGGTTACTCAAAAGGAGCCGCCGCTTATGACCAGGAGTCAGTATAGACGGGCTCAGAGAGGATATGCGGAGGAGATGCGGCAATGGGAAGCCCAGGTTCATAAGTTGGAATCTTCTAAGCCTCGGAAACCAGTACAACCAACTTACTATAGATCTCAAGGGGAAACCTCCGAGCAGCGGAGGCCTATCCATGAGAGACTGCAGGATCCGGATGGGAGACTTCTGTACAGGAAGCATAAGCATAGTTCCCCCGTACCACCTCGAAATTGGTCCTCTTTCTATTAAGTCTTGATAATCCATTGGATAGTCTCTTTTAAATACTTCCCACATTGACTGTGCGAATTCTCCTAAATAGGTTTCAAGATATCCATACATTGATTCAGCTGTATCATTATAATCATTTTTGTTTTTGATGTAATCAGCTACAACTATGTTTTTCCATTTTGCAATTACTGAGCCCCATTCTTGAGGGCTTACATTTGTTACTTCTAATATTGCTGGGTTATGATAATATCCTCTTTCTAGTGGTTGTCTAATTCCTCTAGGTTTTGTTATCATCCCAGGTTGTATCTTTCCATAAGGATATTCTGGATGAACATGTGTGATTGAGTGTCTAGAATTATTTCCAGTATAATTAGTTCCAGTCTCCACTCAGTTCCTCTTTGGTATGGGGCAAATGGAGTTCCAGGGACTCTGGTTATACTGTCTCCTGTATTTTTCATGACAACATCTTTGTTCATGAATTCTTTAGCCGTTTTATTTGTTTTCTCAGAATGTAAGGAGATATGATCTCCCATGTATTGTTCCATTAATATATTATCAGAACTTTGTCCTTCTTCCGGTGAGTTTTCCTTTAAGAACAAATGAGCTTCTATGTCTGCTTGTTGTTCTTCTTTTATTTGTATTTTTTGTAATCTTTTCTGTACTTCTTTCTCAATAATATCTTCTAAATTATTTTTCCATTCTTTATTTTTTCTTTTCATTTTATCCTTTAATTCTTGTTTTTGTTCATTTAGTTTTGATATTTCTCTTATCATTTCTTCATAATTTTCTATCCAATTCTCAAAATATCCACTATGTTTTGGACATTCTATTAAATGGATCATATGTTTTAACTTATCAGAATATCTTCTATCAAGATCAATTTTACAATCTTGACAATTGTGAAGTAATATTCCTTTGTTTTTGAATTTTTTAGTCAATGCAGAATGCACATGTTGTGAGAAAACTCTTTCGTACCTGTCATGGTACTCTCTTTTATTTAGAATTTTTCCTTTCTTAAAGTTTTCAAATTTTCTTGTTTTTAAACAAATATGTTGAATGTCTTTAGCAATTCTTTCCACTTCTTCTTCACTAGGGTGGAATATATGTTTTCCTTCATATTTTACATAGTTATCTGTTACTGGTTTTTCTACGATAAACCTTTTCATTTGTCTATTCATTTTCCTGATCTTCTTCTTCTGTAAAATCTATTGGTCTTTTTGCAGTTTCATAATCATTAAATCTTACTGACGTTTCTCCTCTGGAGTTTATGAAGTAATTTACATTTTTTGGAGTTAAGTTTTTAACATTTGGTTTTTCAAAGAATTTTGATAGATCCCAATTTTTCCCAGCATTTTCTTCTGATGATATTTCAGTTGGTCCTATCATTTTTACTCCTTCACTTCCTATAATACTTACCACAGTTTCAATTTTTGTTTTATGCCTGGTTTGACCATTGTTTGTGATTCTTCCTAAGAAGCCTACACATATCATTAGGTTGTGACCAGTTTCCATTTCTTCATATCCTACAGTTTGAATTCCTATTTGGATATGCTTCATAAAATCTGTTATTTGTATCATATAATCTGGTGCCAAATAACATACTCCCACATTAGGGTTCATATCAATTTCCATTAATCCTATGATAGCTTGGGTTGGATTAGTCCACCTTGTATCTAGAACAGTCATTAGGACTTTAGTTCCTAAGTTTTTTCTAGTTAAACCTTTTACTCCTATGGAGATTAATCCCATATGCATGTATTTTTGTCCTTGTCTTTGAAGCCTAATTGCTTCATTATTGCTTATTAATTTTATTAATTTTTTTGTCATCTTTTAGACAGTTTATTGGTTCCGTATAATGATATTTGTAATAACCTGTGTTCCAATTAAGGAATCTTTGGTCATACAATAATCTTGGTTCCAATTGGATTAATGTTCTTTTCTTGAAGTTTTCAAATTCAATATCAGGGTCAATTATTTCTTCAATTATTGTTGGCCCTTCTTCAAGTTTGGTTTTTTCTCTAAACATTCTATCTATTAAGGTTTTTTCAAAGTTTGAGCTTTCAATTCTTTGAGAATTACTTCTTTCTACTAGACTGTTTTTGGATTCATTAGTAAGAGAAAATGATCTCCTACTCATTTTTGCAAATATTTTTCGTCTGGTTTTACAACCCAAAAATTTAGTTTTTCTTGTGGTTTAGTTTTCCTTCTAGCTTCTGCAGGTAATTTTGCAATTTGTTCAGCTAGTTGTTTTATTGTATTATCTTCAGGCATTCTAACAGCTTGTATCCTTTCAAGTTTTTCATCTATGCTTTCAATGGCTATTCTTAATGCAGGGTCTTGATATTTTTTCATATTTTCCATTTGAATATGTACATCATCAATTTTTTTCTTTAGTATTTCAGTTGTTACAAGCTCTTTTATTTTCTTGTCAATTAGACTAATATTTGTATTATTTGTTCTATTATGGTCTGTTATTTCGCCAATCTTCTTATGAAGATTATTAACATTTAGTTTTACTTCTACTAATTCTTTGTTTAATTCTTTAAATTTATTATTAATTTCTTGTTTAAAGTTTTCTATTGTTTCTTTAACTTCTTTCAATGCTGTTTCGATTATCCTTTAATGATTTTTATGATTTTGTTACACATTTCATTTACATTCTCAATATTGTTTTCAACAATGTTTTTAATTTCCTTTATTTCTTTATCAAGTTTTTCAACCTTATCTTGTAGTTGTTTTAATTCCTCACTATGGTTAATGATTTTCCTTGGATTTGGGACATCATTAACTAGTTTGGAACTTTCATATTGAAGTGTTGTTATGGTTTTAGATAAGTTTTTCATTCCACTGGATGATTTATCATATTGGGTTGATAAGTACGTTTGGTTTTCTAATATAACTTTAAGATTTGTATTATTTTGTTTTTCTAATAATTCTAACTTATCTAGTTTTGCCTCAATTGATTGAAGACTTCTTTGTATATCCATGTTTTTATTCATTAATATTTTATTCATGAGTTTTTAAGTGTTGTCTTAAAGCTTCTAACCTTACGATTAGTTTGCAATAATTTTTAAAAGTTCTATTTTTCTTGAGTTTTATTCTTTTGATTTTTATTTTATTTTGTTTACAGATCTTACAATCTTTAGTTTGGTTTTTGAATAGCTTTTTCTTTTCAATGTCAATTATTAAGAATTTTTCATAATTAATATTGTCATTTAATTTAATCGCGTTTTGATTATCTTTTAATCCGTTATTAGCCATAAGCCCTAAAATCGCAACTTATGCTCTGATACCAAATTTTTAGAGGGGGTGTGTTTTTTGGGCACTTTTTAGAGAAGTGTTAAACTCATTTAATGGTTTTTGGTTATAATATTTCTCTCACCTTTTCTTTTTCAATTGAATTCAATTTATGTATTTTAAAATAACTTTGAATTTATTTGGTGTAGTTGACCGAAATGGCAAAAGTTTTGTGGGGTGCAGTGGAATGCCCAATTCATGCGGTGGGTTTATCTTATATTTGCCGTTATCCGAAAATGTAAAATCAATTTTATATGAAATTAATCGTTATTTAATTACTCAGAAAATAATAGTACAAATAATACAATACAGTATTACACACCAAACACTGTATAATTATAATACAGGGTACCACCAAACACTGTATAACATTAATTTAATACCCTGTTAATACAATACATCCTAATACAATACACCCATATTAAATAATACAATACACCATAATACAGTACAGTGTTCCAAACGTGCCCGAATCAGGTATTGTTAATCGACTGAGTTTTCATATGTTTACTTCCCAATTATTCACTTAAGCTGCTGGCATTGTGCTTTTCAATCCATTTTATCTTGTTGGCATTGCAATAGTCTTTAGACAGTAGTAACTTGGCATTGTCATTCCCTTTACTGTGTATTGATGGCAAAATGAATGCATATCTTGCAAATAAATTTTATTTTGCATTAGTGCATATTTTTCAAAGAAAATTGATTTTGCAATGCATATCTTGATAGTTCATTTTCCAATCCTGAGGAACAGGTAGTCTCCCTTGGTTCCAGCCGAAAGCAACCTGTTGTCAAATGGGAAAGGAACACGGCATGACCTGGGAAGCTTACAATGACTGACAAGGCTATCTATTTAAGTGTTTTGTATTTTTACCAGTGTTTGTATATATTTTTATGACAACCTATGATGCACTTTTAAGTGAGTAAACTTCTTCAACTTGACTTTGTAGATTCATCAACTTTGGCCGATGACATTGCTGGCTCCCCCACCTCCTCCTGCACAGCCGGCTCTACCAATCAGCCTGGACGAATTCCAAAGAGCCATTGCACGGTTACTACCTGTGAAGAATAACTCTTTTGCTTGCATGTTCATAGAGGCCCGGATCATGGCCCTGACGGTGATGACTCTGCTACCATGAATTAGGATTTCATTGTTGTAGTACTTGTGTTAAGTTCATGTTGATGCTGAAGACAATTGGATCATGTTTGTGGCAACTTTATGATATTTGTATTAAGTATTTGAATATGTTAAATGATTGATGTTTATTTTGGTTTAGATAGTTTTTTATTGTTAGAGACGAGATGAATATTGTTGAATGCAACTTTGATTTGTTGGATATTATGTTGTTCAGATTATGAGGTGGTTGTATTTTATTATTGTTGAATACATGTGGCTTTGGAGGAGCCAAAACTGATTTTGTAGGTATTGGACCTCTGGTTGCTACTGTTTCCGACGAATAAAATCGAGGACAACTACTCGGATCAGCTCGGATCGGGTCGATTTGATTCGGGCTTTGTTCGATGTTATTTCCGAGGACAGGTACAAGGAAAAAACCCCGAGGACTAAACACGTGTATATGTCCTCGGAAATGTTATGAAATGGACCGGGATATAATTCGGTTTTTCCTAGGACTCTTTGCTAGGACTAGTCCTCGGAAACCACTGTCCTCGGAAAGATCCCTCGTAATTATTCTGCGAGGAAGGTTTGACCGTGGACACTTTACGGAGGACTAGTCCTTGGAAAGCTTATGGAACCTACTACTAGTCCTCGGAATAGTCCGTCGGAAAATATTCTTCATATTTTGAATTCTTTCTTCATCACATCCTCTATTCTCGGTTCTGCTATCACTCATATCCCTGTTTCCAACCGACACAAATTACACTCACCATTATATCTCACCCGAAGGAATATTCATATATGCAAAATTTCTGCATCACCTCATAGTGTCATTTCAGGGATCAATCTAGGCACAATTCAGGAGTAATGTAGTATATATGTTGAGCTTACTATGGTATAATTAAATTGAAATATGGTGTTCGTTGTTCTGAAAATACCCAATTCTCTATAATTGCAATCCCATCACAACACAGTAATCATAATCACCCATCACTGCTGTACATGGATCGTTCAATAAGGTATAATTCACACGAAATATATTATATAATATCCAATAATACCCATTCACATTCTTAAGTATTTGGATGCTCATTCATAAATCTCTTTTGTTACAGCTTTTACCTAATAATAACATTTACAATGCAGGGGAGTTCAACACACCAATTCATAACTCCAATAGCAACACACATATTGCATGGACCGATACTATCACCGTTCTCCTATTGCAATAATTAACAACCGAACAAGATTTTTTTGCAACTACGAATCACTGACCTTGTTCTTTTACTCTTCTGTTTCACGTTTCTCCTTGCCTCCATTTGGCATATCCTCTTCTTCAGCAATTCGTGAACAACAAACATATGGCCTAATAGCCTATGTCTTCATCATTGGTGATGGCTACAGGATATTTACAACAGGGTTTTCGTAGAATATATCACGCGCACTTACATCATCTCTTTTGTTCTCCATTAGCATAAAACGCATTTCCTCCAACGCCTTCTGCTTCCTCACCATCATCGAATGCATATCCTCTTCCACTCTGCAAACCCTAAGAAAGTTTTCTCCACACCCATAGGGTTCTCCCCATTTTCATTCATTTGTAAATCTCAAACTAATTCTCTCACCCTATCATTCTGCAGCTTACTTCACACCCCCCACGGCCCTCCTTTAGTTTCTTCCTTCCCGAATCGATCTACTCCCTCTCCCGTTCTGCGTTCACTGTAGCCCTCTCCAATTTTCTTTCAACTTCCTCCCCAAGTTAGGGGTTTCTTTACCACCAAATAAACCCCTTTTGGTCATTTCCATTCCAACTTAATTAAATATGTATTGTTGACCAACGAGTGTGTGCAGAATAATGTTCAAATACTTTCGTGGGTCAATCTCTAAGAGAAATTCTTGTATGTACTGAACTCAAAAGGTCTATTCATGGGAGGTATTTCTCCATATCTCCCTTCAATTAAAGAATTTATAATATATTGGTTTAACTAAATTTGTCATAAATATCAAATATATTATAATTTATTTTTAATTTATATATATTTTTAAAATATATGGAAAGATTTTCTCAAGATTTTCTTATCCTAACAAATATATTTATTATCTAAATATAGAAAATTTAAAAGATTGATCACATGGCATGTAGGATGATTCAGCGCTGACGTATAATTATTTTGGATAACTGTACGTTTTTGGATGATTAATCAACATTTATGTGGAAACCTAAGGCATAATTACTGTATAACCCTTAAAATTAAGAAACAATCAAGTATATTTAATAAGGGCAATACAGTCTGCACATGCCAAAAAGTATTCAGGATTTATTATATATATATTTTTTATATTATTATTTTTTGGTAAATATTGACACGTATGTGTTGTCGAAGGTGCGTTCAAACCCAAACTACACATTTTTGATTAGGTTAATATATTAGACTTGAATTCTAATATAAATAATATAATACTACATCCGTTCTCAAGAAAGTGCAACATTCCTCCATTACACGCAGTTCAATGCACATTTTTAACGATCAATAACTCAAATTGTGTATAAGTAAAAATTATAAAAAAGTGGATATTCTAAAACTACAAGAAAAGACGAATTCAACAAGATCTCACTTGACTATATTTTTCTTTGTATAACTATGATAAAAATTGGAGTTAAAGTCGAACAATGAATAGTAGAAAATAGTGCAATGTTGCACTTTCTTAAAAACGGAGGAAGTACATATTTGAAAAACAAAAATTACTTATTCAATTAAACTACTTATAATATATTGGTTTAACTAAATTTGTCATAAATATCAAACATATTATAATTTATTTTTAATCTATATATATTTTTAAAATATATGGAAAGATTTTCTCAAGATTTTTTTATCCTAACAAATAGATTTATTATCTAAATATAGAATATTTAAAAGATTGATCATGTGGCATGTAGGATGATTCAGCGCTGACGTGTAATTATTTTGGTTGACTGTATGTTTCTGGATGATTAATCAGCATTTATGTGGAAAGCTAAGGCATAATTACTGTATAACCCTTAAAATTAAGAAAGAATCAAGTATATGTAATGAGGGCAATACAGTCTGTACATGTCAAAATGTATTCAGAATTTATTATATAGATAGATTATGATGATGATTATGATTAGGGTTACTTTTGGAGAAATCCAAAAATAAGAAATATAGGCATGTAATGAAAGGACTATATAAATTGTATAAGTATGTTTTTATGGGGTGTGGGGAAGGATGTGACCATGTGAAAGATTGTAGTTTTGTAACTTGTAATGCTTTAACAATTTAAATAATTATCCACAATGATATTGGTTCAGTTTTCTGTCATCTTCTTCATATGAATTTTTTTTTGGTAAACATTGACACTCGTGTGTCGGCAAAAGTGTGTTCTTCATATGAATTTGATTTTAGTTTCATTCTCCTTTTGTTTTAATAATTTAAAACAAAAGGAGAATGAAAGATTGTAGTTTTGTAACTTGTAATGCTTTAACAATTTAAATAATTATCCACAATGATATTGGTTCAGTTTTCTGTCATCTTCTTCATATGAATTTTTTTTGGTAAACATTGACACTCGTGTGTCGGCAAAAGTGTGTTCTTCATATGAATTTGATTTTAGTTTCATTCTCCTTTTGTTTTAATAAAGGGGATTGAAATTTAAATTCCCCATTCAATATTTCCATGTTAAAAATTAAACCAACAGCTCTTTCTTAATCTTTTGGAAAAAAGAAAGAAAAACAATAGTAGAAATAGGGGCAAAAGTAACTAAGTTGTCCATTCCATAACAAAAGCATTTATACTCTGAAATCTCAAGGCAATTACAGGTTTACAGCGCTACCAAATCATCATTGCAGTAGAAACACAACTTTATATGCTTCAACCAAAATAATAAAAAATGAAATTGTTCCTTTGTTTAGATTGAGGTATACGTCTAAACAAACAGGTAAGCATGTGTCGAAACAACCTCAAGATTAAAGGAACGATCGGATCCAAGTTCCAACCGAGGGGTAAATTACCCATGGATCACTAAGAGCAAAGCCTCCAGGATGTAGAAGTTTTCTAGGATTGTAAAATTTGGTCATTCACCCATCCTCCCAGTCATTCTCATCCTCGTCGTCTGCAGAAGCCCCCGCCTCTTCATTCAAGTCGTTAACCTTGAACTGTTGGGACGTGTTCACTGCAAAGAATAAAAAATGTTTGGCATTGCTAGAAGTCATTGGAATTAATCAACAAGAATTGAAGTAGCTTTTACAAATGGACGAACAATTCAATCTGTAGAGCAATCTTAGTACCCAATTATAACAAAAACCTCAAACTTCAATGTAGCCAAATCATAATTAGGTTAATTTCTATTTGTAGTAAAATTGTGTAATTACCCATAGGAGAACCCTCTTCCCACACATCCTCATCATCATCATCATCTTCGCGTTTCGACTTCATGCCAATTTTTCTCTCCGAATTTGCATTGTTGATTTCATTTGGAATTGCATTAATGGGTACATCTGGTTCCATCTTTAAGGTTTCTTGTTGTTTCTTAAGTAGAGCAGCATAATAAGCCTTAATATATTCATCCTACAAAAAATAAAGGTTAACCGAAAAAGTTGAGTTTGCCGCAAACAGTCAAATACTCAAATTCTTAAACAAAACAAGACTCCTCAATAGATAAAGTGAGGCCCCCAAATTAAACCTGTATATTCTTTGTTTCCTCATCTGCGGCTGCAGATTTCTTGTCATCAGAAAACTCAGTAGATGTCGATGTACTGCCCATATTTGCCTCCAGCTTGGTCTCTCCACGTTGCTCTTTTGTAAGAACCATTCCTTGCTTGATCATCCAGGGAGGCAATACTTTCATAGGCGCATTTGTGTTTGGTTTAACATCTCCTTTATCATCAGAACCAGAAAATGCAACCTCAACCTGCCAAATTCATGTTGTAAGTTTCCGAAAGAGAGCATAATGTACTATATCCCTTGTGAAATGCATGACAACTTTTTCACCAGCTGGAGTATATATACAGTTACAATTATACAATTCAGACTCCCCATGTTGCAAATGCAATCCAGAATTTCACAATTAAATGTGTAGTTAGCTATTAACAATTCATATGTTAAACACCAGTTTGGTTGGTTCAGATTGAAAATATTCAGGATCACATTTTTCAAAGGGAAATGCAAGATATTAGTGGGATAAAAAATTTACACAAGTATGGAAAACTTAGCTGATTATCAAACAACTGTAAGATGACAAAACCAGCTACTTCCTTTTATTACAATGACCATTTGAATCAAAGGAGGGTTTAATCGACCCATTATGCATTTACAAACCAAGCTTTAGAGCTCTATATATCTTTAATGGATCATTTCATGACGATAAATCACACCCAACTAAAAGAAAATAATTGATAAGTATCTTCATCAAAATCATACTCAGACAAAATTTTAGTAGAACAAAAAGATATTATCATTTCATTCTCTGTATTTATGTGGTTTTGATATTGCATAATCATTTTTCCAAACTTCATAAAGTAGTTGGAACGAATTCTATATCTACACACAAAAATGTTGGCACTGATGAATAAGAGAAAAAAGTTAGATTTGAAGGAAAAACCACTGAAGAATAAGAGAAACAAGTCAGATTTAAAGGAAAAACCTTTGTCTCCCCAACATAAGGCATAGGAGTTCCATGAAAAGACTTTGAAGGATCATTGGCATTAAAATCTCCATTTGCACCTCGGCCAGCAGCATGTGCACGAAGTTCCCAAGCTTGAAGGTTCCCAAATTCAGGAGCCTGCAAATCCTTAACTCTAACTAGTTGATCCATCAGCGGTTTTAGTTGTTCCTGCATTCCAACAAACTTCCACGAATCAGCACAAGCAAAATAATTTGGAACAAGCAAGTAAAATTTCACACTACAAAAGCAGTTGGGGTGCAGAAACCATATTGTTATATAGTTTTGCCCCATGATATTTCAGCTTACAACAAGCTATGGATCTAAAGAAATATTTGCTTCAAGACACACCATGTACCATTGAAACAACTAAGAAGGGACCAATAAACCATGCTCTAAAAAGTTGAATGGAAAAGGCAACACAATAAAATGCACATTCTTTAAGAATTGTTGCAAACAACAACTATACTAGTATTTCAGTGGTTAGCTTAATAGTATATCTCAAATCCAACTACCTAGTCAATTTTAAATATATATAATATTTCCCAACCGATGGGCCTAGCCTTTCCAGCACAAGTATAAATCCTTCTCAAATCCTTCCCAATGGTAGGAAGTCCAGAAATGATCAAAATCCAAGGAATCTCTGCACAAAGAACATGTTATCTATGGGCCAAGAAAATGAAAAAGGAAGGATTTTACAGGACAAACCTCCATCTTAGTTAGCATGTCTTTTACTTTATTATGGCGATTCCTATCATCTCCGTCTCCCAATTCTTGATTACCTATCTTGGCACTCTCAGCCACAAGGATGCCATCGCATCTTTCACAGTGGAAGTATTCATCCGTTAGGGAGATCAACCGCAGAGCATCAAGAGCAGTATATCTGGAATACACAACACCAAAGTTTCAAAAAAATCATTGAAGGAACAAAAGGATGAAAGAAAATCAAAGAAAACAGAAGGCAGAAGGGACCTCTTATTGCAGTTCGGGCACGCATACTCCTGGACTGTGTTTCTGCTCTCCAATTCATCCTTCAACTTTTTTCGCATGCGGTGTATTCTGTACCTCACCACATCATATATCTGTAAGAAGAATAATTTCAACAGTATTAAAAACGACATTAAAAATCAAACAACAATAGATGATGAAGTGTATGGAAACTATTTGAATAAACAAAACCTTTATAAATATCTCAAAGGAATAGATATAGAACACCTTAATGCCAATTACAGAATTACAAACCTGTGAATAATCCAAACAACAGTATGACTGTGTATGCATTTTAAGTTTTTCATCGCCTTCTCTTCCAGTTACTTGACCATCAGCTGTAGCTGCCACCGCAGCATTGTAAATTTTTGCACCCTTGGAAGACTGAGGAAAAAAAAAAAAAAAACAATAATAATACTATATGACTGAAGGACCAACAGCATCAAAAAAAACTTAACACTAACCAAATTGTTATACGCTGTAGCCTATAACACATTCTTGTATAGAGTCTAGACAAAAATAAATTCCATGAACCGAGATATTTTTTCATGTTTAGTTTAACATGTATACAGATTTGTATTGTGTCAGTGTGTTTGATGCATTGATCCATAATAGTTTTGGTACTACAGGTAAGACTGCATTGATTTAGCTTCATCATTCATGAACAAAACTAATGAATGCTGTATAAAATTCACAAAACTATAAATAAATGCCTATAAAACAGTGGAAGAGAGCAAACAAAGATCTAGGCTATAAGGATAAACCACAAATGTAAACCTCCTTGCGGTGGTCACGAGTTATTAGCTTTTCTTCTTCAAAAAATCTCAAAGTCCGCCGAAGCTGTTTCGTGTGAAGTTTCAGGTCCTTGGCTAAATCTTCTTCCCTAACCCACTGACGTCTATGACAAAAGAAAAACATATATTTCAGACAAACTGCAATTTATCAGAGAGAAAGAAAACAAACTCAAATGTTAAACTAAATTAATTTCAAAGATGATATTGTTCAATGTTCTCTTAACTGCATGAACACAAACACAAACATAAAGGTACTAAAAAACAGGATATTAAAGAAAAAAAACAAACAAAAAAAAAAATTTAATTAAATACTACCTAGTAAGGGCATCAAGAATAACCACTGCAATTCCCCGATTGTCACTTCTTCCAGCCTTGGTTTGGTTTTCACCTTTGGTTGTTATGTCATCATAGAATGCCCTAGCCGCAAGTTTCACCAAGCTATTTACATATGTTATCACAAAATTTTGAGAATGCACTAAACCATAAACCGCTAATGAATTAATTCTTCAGTCGCAGCCAGATTATAAAATACCGGTTGAATGGTTCAATGCTAGCCATTAGAGCCTTTAGGAAGGAAAATTGTGAAGTTGAGCCTGGTTGAAAGGTTCACGCTGCCAATGCCTTGATATATGCTAAAAGAATCAACACCTACAATAAATGCACATTCAATTTAGCTCAACTAGCTTTCACCAGGAATTTAAAAAAAAAAAAAAAAAAAAAAAAAAAAAAAAAAAAAAAAACTAGTAGCAATACAAAACTCCTTATTCCATCAATGAGTGATTCATATTAGGGCTCATGACCAATCCCGATTGCATTGCACCAAGCATTACACAGAGTGGATTACCAAGATCTTCCAATTCACACAGAGAATGCCAAGGTCTCTAACACCTCACAAGGTTCACTCTTGGATAACTCACAAAGGTTTGTATGTCTCAATTTAAAATGGATAAATCTAGGGATGGCAATGGGTCGGGTCCAGCCAGACCCAATACTCGAACTGAGACGAATTTATGGACCCAAGAACCGACCCAACCCGAGGTAATTTTGTGTTGGACCCGAACAGAAGCGACTCGTCAAGACCCGGACCCAAACCCGCAGAACCGAAAGATTTAATAACAAGCTTCTCAACCCGACCCGTCGAGACCCGATAAAGCTTAGAAAGAAAAATTCATTGAACAGATCAACAGCAACAGAGCAAAACAGCAGCAACAGAATATGAAAAATTACAGCAGGGAAAAGAAAAAAAAATCAACGAGAGCAAGAAGGCAGCAAAAAAAGAAACAGCAAAAAATGAAACAGCAGCAAGAACAACACAGCAACACAACGGAAAGGCAGGCAGCAACACAACAACATATTCATCAAAAAAAAAAAAAAAAAAAAACCACAGCAGCATATTCATCCAAAAAAAAAAAAAAAAAAAAAAAAGAGCAAGAAGGCAGCAAATATAATGCAAATCCATAAGACCATAACATAAGCAGCTGGAAAGAACATAACAAACTAACCAATTCCGAAACAAACAATCTGCGTAATCTAACTCTTCATTTTAAATACGCACAAACAATCTGCATAATCTAATTCAAAACAGTTCATTTTAAATAAACACTAACAGTGCATTAATACACACAAATAATCTGCATAATCCATTTCAAAACAGTTCATTACTTCATTTCAGAAATGTATTTCAACTTCAGAACAAAACAATCTACATAATCTGACCTAATCATAAAAACTCAAACTCAAATCAATCTAAATACACAATATTGTAGAAATGACACTATGAATTTAAATAAATCAATACAATCAACCATAAATCTATAACTATAAGCAAACTAAAACATGAAGATGAGCCTACCCAAAACAAAAACACTGAATCTTGGTAACAAAAGAAGAAGTGAAGAACACTGAATCTATAGTTATAATTGTAATCAACAAAAACCTCACTGTGAGCAATCAGCAGAGGAAACTCACCGGCGACGGGCAGACACGCGGAGGAGGACGCAGACGACCGGCGACGGGCAGAGGAACAACGAAGCGGCGCCGGAGTGGTGGGTTGGTGGTGGGCGAAGCGGCGCGGGAGTGGTGGGTTGGTGGTGGGCGAGGCGGCGCCGGAAATGGTTGGGGAAAGTCGGAGGGAGCGGTCTGGAAGTGTGGCGAGAAAGAGAATGACGAGGCTGCTATAGTTTTCAGGATCCGATTGGCATCCCTAGATCATAAATCCCACTGGAAAAGGTAGGAGCAGATTTGGGAGAATCATGGCTGAATGAAAGTGTGGATATCCAGCTATAGTTTTCAGGAATAAGGGCAAAAAGGGAATCACAATGAAGTAGAGAGATTGAGTCACCATACGGAAGAGGCTTATCGGTTAAGTATGAACTGTACCGGTTATATGAAATGTTTGAGACCAATGGCAGCCCAAGGTGAGTGGACTAACAAGGGCCGTACTTTGGCTTAATTCAATTGTTAATTTTCTTTTGGGCCAATCAGCAATCTAGTACTATTTATATACTTAACTTTTTAATATTAAGCAAATAAATTTATACAGTAGGTGTCACTTTGGTAACATACTATTTTAATAAATTTGCAAAATACTTCTTCCGTAATTTAATGATATTAACATTCTATGTTTTCACGTAATTCAATACAAATATTTAATGGTTAATATCTCAAATTGTGTAAAAGTAAAAATTACTCCCTCCGTCCCACCTCAATTGTCATGTTTGACTTTTTTACACTGTTCATTGTTCAACTTTGACTCGATATTATTGTAAGTATATATTTGAAAAAAAATAGTCGAGTTCGGTCTTGTTAGATTCGTCTAATCATATAGTTTTAGAATATATATTTTACATAAATTTTACTTGTATATGTTCTGAGATATTAATGATTAAAAAAGTGAATTGGATTGTTTGCAGAAATCAAACAGGACATTTCAAATAGGACGGAGGGAGTATAAAAGTTTAATATTCTAAAACTATGTGATTTGACGAATATAACATCTCACTTGACTATATTTCATCTTATGTAATTGTGTTAAAAAATCGAATCAAAGTTACTCAATTAATAGTGTTTACTATGCAAACATTAACATCATTTGATGACGGATGAAGTATATTATATTAAATATATTGCGAAAATTAAAATAAAAAATAAAAAATAAAAAAAAACACTTTTTAAAAAATTTAATTTCAAAGCAGTCAATAATTTGCAGATATTGACAAAGGGAAAACAAAAATTATGTATTCTGCAAAATGTTTGCATAGTAATTTCTGCTAAGTACTACGGGGGGCAGGGCTATTTGGTGCCGGCACCGAAAGGTGGTAGGACTCTTTGGGGGAATATTTGCAGGTCCTGGGAGCAAATGGAGTCAGCTTATAATGGGACTGGCCTGCGCATTATTGTCGGTAATGGAGAAGAGGTGAGATTTTGGCAAGATGAGTGGGTTGAAAGTGGTCGGGCTTTGAATGTCCTCTACCCCAGATTATTCGCATTGGCAACTAATAAAGGGGGTATGGTGGCAGAATTTGGTAAGTGGAGTGGGGTGGAATGGGAGTGGCATATAACACTTAGGAGAGGGCTGTTTGACTGGGAGGTGAATTTGTGGGAGGATATGATGGCATTGTTGAGAAGGACAAAATTATGCAGATTTCTTCAAGATAGAGTGGTTTGGATTAATGATTGTAGTGGTACTTATGTTACGAGATCGTGCTGGAGGCGGGGGGCGAGAAGCGAATTGATGTTTCCCTGGAAACAATTATGGCAAATTAAGGCTCCCACGAAGGTTAAAATGTTGGTGTGGAAGCTTCTCCATCATGCTATACCGACTCGAGATTTGCTGCTGCGAAGAGGGTGTATTCAATCGGATAATGCGTATTGCCCATTCTGTGGAATAGATGTTGAGACTGTGGATCACCTGTTCTGTAAGTGTTCTATCACTAGTGCCTTGTGGGTTCAAGGCGTCTGCTGGTTTGGCTTTATGTGGGTAGTCCCGGGACAGGTTGGACAATTGGTGGAGGAATGGCTGGGACGACCGATGAGGAAAGGACAAAGGGAGGTGTGGCAGTTGCTGGGGCTGGCTATTATATGGAAAATTTGGAACATTAGGAATGGCATAATTTTTAAAGGGCAGAATTTTAATATGAAGGAGGCGGTGGTAGATATTAGATGGAAGATTAAGAACTGGGGCATGTTGGGAGGTGATGGGTCTGTGGTGGGTGCTGGAGATTTTGATGTGGACTTTCCTGCCAGTTTGATCCGGAACAGACAGCGAGCTGGTAAAATTCCTCGGCGTGGTTTGGTTTGGGAACGACCGTTGAAGGGTTGGTGGAAAATCAATACGGACGGCTCATCATTGGGGAACCCGGGACATGCGGGGATTGGTGGGGTGATTAGGAACGATGATGGGGAAGTGATATATGTGTTATCGGATTACATTGGTCAAACTGATTCGTCGGAGGCGGAGTTTTCAGCCATAAGCAGGGTGTGTGCGGCTATAATAAAGGAACAGGGTTTCCCCCTACCTCGACTGATGTTTGAGTGTGATTCGAGCAATGTAGTTAGATGGATAGCTGATCCTGGAAGAATTCCATGGCGTTTCAGGCAAATGGTTGCTCCTATATTGACTATATTGAAATGTGCGGGAGAAGTTCGGGTGCTACATATTCTAAGGGAGAGAAACGATGTTGCGGATTATTGGGCTAGGCTGGGGTCGTCGCGTGCTGGAAAAGTGGACACATGGTTGTAAAGATGCTGGTGGCTGCACCTGGAAGCAGTGGTGGTTAGCTGATAATGGGAAGGAGGTTAGCGAATTGACGAAACGTTGAAATGTACCTGGTGTCTAACACACTGTAGGAAATAGAGTTGCTGTCATTGAGAGCGTCTGAATGCTGCTCATGATTGATGGTACTGATATTGGTCTGCAATGATCTTGGTTGATGACACAACTCGTTTATACATGGAGGATAGGCAGTAAAGGAACATTAATTGAACTGTTGAAAGGGGTTCAGAGTTGGTCTTTGTAACGGATTTGCGGAGAAAATCATGAAGAAAGTTTCACTAAATATATATATAAATATTCTTTGTTTCTTGCAGGAAATTAAGATGTCGTAGGAGATCGATGGCACTGGGAGTGAAACCTTGAAAGGCCGTCTACACTGGAGTATCTATATTCAGACAACAGAGTGCAAGTTCTAGTAATAAAGAGTGAATTCTGATGGCTGAGGTGATGCGCTGAGAGGGGGACATAAAATGAAATGCAATAAAGAGCCCAGGATGGAGTACTCTTATGGTGCAAATTTAAGCCACAACCTCCTGGTGAGATCTTTTGATTTGGGTATTAAGGAGCAAGTTGGTGGTATATTGTTAGACATCTTTGAACATGCTAAAATACACACTTTGAGCCTGCGCATACTTGGTTTCAGTACATTGAAAAGTTTTTTGGGGCCGTGACTGATGCAGGCTGACCTACAGTATTCATAAACCATCTGATATTTCCCATGTGAGTGATATGCTTGAACCTCTATCATCTTTATACCTTTCTTTCACTCCACTGCTTATCCTGCAACTTTTGGTACCCCTAGCTTTTCTCTTTTATCGTTCTTGGCTCTTGGGAGAATTGAGGTACTGGTCATGAAAGCACATGAAAATTCTCTGGTTGTTGCAATAAACGTCTGGGATGTTTGAGGTTTTGGTTGCTATCAGAAGTGTGCGGAAGAGATTCTGTTAAAAAAAAAAGGGATTTGGGAGATTAAGTTGTATAAGTTTTGTTTGGATTGGAGTAACATAGTTGGGGATTGTAGCTCATGCGTGTTGGTACTGGTCTCCTTTTTGGAATGCCCCTTGTCATAGTAAAAAAAAAAAAAAAAAAAAAAAAGAAAAAAAGGAAAAAAGAAAGAAAAAGAAATAATAATAAAGAAGGAAAAATTATAGCAAAAAGAGGATTCTAGCAAACAGAAGGAAAGTTTAAAGTGTTTTAAAAATAGGGGCGGAGTAATGGGTAAAATTTTGGAAGGGGTAGTGGTCCAGTTTTTGGGGTAACTTTGATGTAGTAGAGGAAGGTGGGATGAAAAATACTGTTTTTACAGAGGGATGGGTTGAGAAACATAGTGGTTGTTTTGTTTATGCAGAAGATTTTGATTCTCCTTTTTTGGATGAAGAGTGACTGCATAAGTGTTGTGGCAACTGATGTGAAATTTCATGTGTTCATTCTTGACGGTTCCTCAACCCACACTCTTACAGATGTCTCCACATTCCCTTCTTTATTTCATTTCATCCTCCTCATTTCCTTCATCTTCCTTTTGGCATTGTCCTGTAGCTCTTCTTGCTCCTTCGTTTTTCAATGTACTGGCCCTTGTGTATGAGTGGGGGAGAAGTGGTATTGAAAGCAGTTTCATGGGAGTGCTCTGACCCATCTTTCAAATGCCATAAAGGACTTGGTATGAGATATATGTAAACATTTGTTGAGGAGCTGAAGCACCATGTCAAGCGCCGCTTTTTGTTGCTGTGGGTGGGGGATGATGTTCGCAGATCATTATAATTCCTGAAGTTCAAGATTAGCATATCCATAAATAGGCGAGATGAGTCCGAGAGCTGTAGATGGGCTTGGGAGTTAAAACTTTGGTTTTCTCTTTGTTTCCCTTGTTTGTTGTGGTAAATGCTGTCTGATAGTGTTGCACCATGGATATTTCCTTCCTTATGTAAAAGTGTGTCGGTGTGTATGTTTGATGCCTGAACCTTCGGCTGTTATGGAATAAAATTACTTCTCCAAAAAAAAAAAGAAACAATATAATGAGTGTGGCAAATCATTAAGCCTGAGATTGCCAACTATCAAGGCCTGATACGAAATTATGAATGGCCAAGTAATGCAGGGAATTGGTAAATTTTCTTTTTTTTCTTTAATTATTATTTTTTAAAAGTTCCAATATAACCCCCCATTCTTTTTTAAATACTACGAACCCACATTTCACGCAATTCAATATATTTTTGTAATTCTTAATAACTCAATGCATAAAAGTAAAAATTATGAAATTTGATATTCTAAATCTATACGATTAGACGAATCCAACAAGATCTCACTTAACTATATTTTATTTTATATAATTGTATTAAAAAGTCAAATCAAAATTACTTAATAAATAATGACAAAATTCCAAACGTACATTTATAAAGGAACGGAGTTAGTATTAGTCACATCATAACTTCATAATGCAACAAGATTAATTGCTCTGTTCTTATTTGAGCCCCATTTGAATGAACTTTTGAAAAAAAAAAACATAGAAATCAAAAGTAAAAGTCAAAAGTAGAACTAGGTAAATTTTAAGTTTGGATGCATGAAAGTAAAAAAGTGCTTTTGAAATGTGCACATTAGTAAAGAAGATATGTTACTTATTTATATTCTAAATAATATACTCCTGCTAAATGTAATATACAGTTATCCTTGCTATATCTTATATATATATATATACTTACTCCATTCTTGAATATTTTCCGTAAACCAACTTTTCACGCAGTCCAATGCACATTTTAAACCATTAATAACTCATGTTCGGTACAAGTAAAAATTCTAGAAGTTCGATATTTAAAAACTACACGATGAGACGAATCTAACAAGATCTCACTTGATTATATTTTAACTTGTATAACTATGATAAAACTTTAAGTAAAAGTCTGTGTGTGAATAGTAACATATTTTCAAATGTTAAAAACATTCAAGAACGGAGGAAGTATATACTAGTCGTCACTTCGCGCGCTACGCCGTGCATGATTCCATGAATATAATATTTCAACATGTGGTATGTTGTAAATGTAAATGATTGTTATGATATGTGTGAATGGGCTTGTTTTGATAAGTGATGGTGTAAAGGAAAACCAATCAGATAGGAAATATATATTGGCATGAAAGGTGAAATAATCGATTATAAAGTTGATGGGAAGGAGTTCTATAAACTTGTTAGAACATCAAATGGATAGAGTTTTCCTACTTATATTAGACAAGCATTAAAAAAAAAATGAAATGTGAGACAAACTCCAATTAAACTCACCAATTTAATCCAATATCTCTTTTCCTGCAAGCAAAAAAAAGAACATACTATTGGCTGAGAAGTTCACCATAAAAATAATAGAAACCACATAAGTACATTATGGAAAATTGTTTTAAAGTAAACAAATAAGAATTGTTCCACATAAAGAGTTTAGTTGAGGCTGCGGTAAACCAGAGTAATACCACCGAAATAACGAAACCAATAATGAAATGGTAGAAATAAAAATTGAAAATATTACCTCAAAAGAGGTCAGAGGGGGACTGCCAGGCACAGCAACAATGGCGGCGGGAGCCAGAAATCTGCAACATATTTCACATTATTGAACTCCATGAACTCAAAACAAATCCACTAATGAATACTGGCTGTATCAATTCAGTGTATGAAGAACCAATTCCGAGAATCTAAAGTGGAATCTTTTGAAAATTAGCTTTACTCAGTACTATACGGAAATCTCCGGTTTAAACAGTACTTAAATTTTCATTAATGTGGTAATAACCATCTCAGTAAAATTTTTTTTTGAGGAATAGTAATGTTATTTCACTTCCACAAAACGAAACAACATAGTACAACATTTAGCAACCTCCCCTTGAAGGTGATAACGCCCCAGTGACTACAAACAGACTGGGCAAACTAACAACTTTGATCGAAAAGTACTAAACATAATACAACCTCGTGCAAGTTTCATTTCTCAATATTCCCATTCCTTTTGCTCCTATCATACCTAGTGGCCTGAGACCAGATCCAGCGGCATGGGTTGAGCAGTGAAAGTCTTAGCAGGCATCATCAAATCCTTCCAAGCTCTATCCCAGCAGCAGCATGTTTATACCATAACCGAGCTCTTCTCGCCATTGAAGTGACAATGTAACCCCCATATAATGAGTCACCATGATCAACCTCTAAATTGCTACAACATCACGTCTCCCCTACAAATAAAGCTCAAACCAATGTATCGAAACAATACAAAGGGGCAAACTAGGACAATGGTCCAACGACCCAGGATGTACACCAAGAAATCGGCTAGAGACTATGTAAGAAACAAACAAAAGGAAGATGACAAAGGGGACCTTAAGTGAATTGCGCAGAGGTGCGCTAGGTGTGAAGACCTCCGTCCCAACTACGAATCAAAATAAAATAACACCCACAACGCTCTAACCCCACTCTCTATATAGCCTAGTAATAACCGAAGACATTGATACAACCCCTTACAAAGAATGAACCCAGCTCACCCGAGGGTTACTTGATTGAAGCTTATGGCTATTTTTCGATCTTTTTTCATGGCCAAAGCCGGTTCTACTATATAGACAATCTCCTCTGAATATATATATATATATATATAAATTCTTTCCTCCTTCATAACTTTTCTCTTTTTTTGTACTTTTTTTTTCTCTATTTTCTCAATACTCTCTTTTTCTTTTCTTTTCTTTTCTTTTCTTTTTTTTTCTTCTTTTTTTTTCTTTTTTTTTTCTTTTTTTTCTTTTCCTTTCCTCTATTTCTTATACTCCCACAAGCTATCCAAAAATCAAAACCAGCAATGAAGGGATTCACTAACAACCAAATCAAACACCACACAGACACATCAAAACCCACCCAAGTATTATTAGAAAACCCATCCCCTCCCACTGAATTGTCTAATGAAATAAAGTAGCTGTCAGCAAAGTCGGGGAGTAGGCTAATGAGAAGGGAAGCAGCATGTGGGGGACGATTGATAATGGCCAGAAATGACCATTATTTTCAATCCATTTCCGTGTCTGAGACGGGCATTTGATCGCATTCCGGTCTTATAATAAATAAGAAAGCAGTTGAATTGGACTGATTTATGCATAATTGCAAAAACATTGAGCTGGTATGAAAAATGCATAAATATGTAATTTTATTACATATTTATGTTAGAAAAATCCAAAAATATAAGAAAAAGAAAATAAAATAAAAAGGAAACAAAAAGATGGGCAAAAGAATAAACAAGCCCACAAAAATACAAAAAGATGGAAAAAAATAGAAAAGCCCACAAAAAGAACAACTTCGGCCCATCTGGCCCATTCAGCTCTGTCTGGGAACATCTGGTCGAGGAACCCCGGTCGAGGACCATGGTTCCGCGACACAGGAGAGATTCGCGACTCAGCATGCAACATAAAGAAAAGATCAGTCTGGGAGCTCCGGTCGAGGAACCCTGGTCGAGGACCATGGTTCCGCGACACGACCAAGGTTCCGCGCCACCAACACCTTGGAGGCCAAGCCACGCCCCAGTCGAGGAACCCCGGTCGCGGTCCATGCTTTAGCGACACGTCCATGGATAGCGACACAGACACACCAATAGAGACACAAGACCCAGTCGAGAAGCCTTGCCACAATGCAGCCCTGTCCCGCGACACAAGGTGATTCCGCGACAAAGTTGTGATGTGTGTGATGTCTTGAGACACAGTGGGCCTCAGATCAAGCCCATGGGCCTAGGGCTCCACTCCTATAAATATGAGGAGACCCCCATGAGCTCAGGGTTAGAATTTCGTTCTCTTGAAGACACTGTTGGAGAATCCCTCTCTAGGTAGTTCTTAGTTTAGGTTTATTTTCATTCTTTTTGTATTATTTAATTTGAGCCATAGTGTAGTTTAGTTTAGCTTAACCTTATGTTATTTTCTATTTCAGAAGCATAGGTAGCCACTGTTCACAGTTTTCTTTCTTGTTGTTAAGCTTGATTTAGGGTTTGTATTACCCAAATGATGGGTATTAACAAACCCCATTAATAAAATGGGAAAATTATCACCAAGTTGTGTCCCAAAATCATGAAATGGGTCTCATAAACCCATGGATTTTTACTGCTTTCCTTTTATTTGGGTCTTTTGACTCCTATTGCTTTTTGTCTCCTATTTTTGGATATGTTGTATGCTTATGCGTGGTCCCTAGATTAGGTTTTGCTTTATTTTAAATTCTGTCTTGGGTAGATTTAATCCTGTTCTAGTATGTTCTTGTAGGTTTTTAAATTCTGTTTGGGTAGTGTAGTTTAGAATAGCTTTTTAATCCGAAATGGGGTGAGATCACACTGTTTGCATGCCACTGTTCAACTTTGCTTTTTCTGACTTGGGTCCTGAACCACCCATGTCGCTAACCGACTCCTGTCGCTAAGCCACGTTTGTCGACAGGAGGGTGTTCCGCGACATGGATGTCTAAGGACACTTGTCTTCATTATTTGAAAACCCTTGGTCGCTAAACACCATGTCGCGGACCCACGGTCCTCGACTCAACCATGCTTAGCGACCAGGAACCAAACTCTTGTTATTATTCTCTGCATGGCTCCTGTCGCGGAACACCCTTGTCGCGGACCCATGGTCCGCGACTCAACCTTTGTTCCGAGACAGGAAATTATGCCTTGCATATTTATTTTGAAAACCCCAGTCGCTAGACATCCTGTCGGGGAGCCATGCTCCGCGACACAATTCCAGGTTAGCGACTGGGAATCAAAATACTTAGAAATTTTCCAGAGCAATCTTGTGTCGCTAAACACCTGTCGCGGACCCACGGTTCGCGACACAACCTTTGCTTAGAGACACAAGGTGCAACTCTGCCCAAATTTCTGTAAAATCTGTCGAGACACCCATGTCGCGGGTCTAGGCCCCTGACACAATTTATGGTATCTCGACAGAATCCTCCTCCCTATTTAATCCCAAAATTCTGATCTTCTACCCTCCATTATATTGCAAAAACTCACATCTAAATCCCACGGATTAAGATGTAATACCCTAGAATTGCAATATGAGGCGTTATGCTGCCAAAATTTTGATTCTCCATTTCCACCTGTTAATTAATTGAACCCTCTAGTCATTAATGATTGATGATTCTAATTAGCAATAATTAAATCACTAATTGTCGTGATTAGAGGACCTTTGTTCAATTGTCATTAAAACATTTTTTTATAAACAAAATCATGATGTCTTAAACAGATAATCCGGACTGTAATTAATTATGGTAGGAGGGATTATTTAAGCCATCAATTATGGATTGATTCCATTACCTTGCATGAGAAACCAATGTCTCTCATGCAAGCTCTTCTCTTTATTTCATTTTATTTTGTCTTTTGCGTATTGTGTGCAACAATTAGTAAAGAATACATCAGACTAATGTTGGCAGGTATTCCCTCACGGATAACTAGATCGTATTCTGAGTATTAGTTACTAAGTGTTATTTTGCATGGTCTGGATGGCAGTCAGTGGAAGCCTTGGCGGTTCGTCCATCCGGGACTATAATAGCTGCTCAACTAATTCCTATCCAGATACAGTTTTATTTTATTTATCTTAATTTCCAAACCCAAATTCCAATCTGTAATAAAACTCTGCTAATGTCTGTCAACATTAGCTGATAAGTACTGCAGAGAGGAAGCATGTAGGTTTTTATCCGAATTCACAGACAGTGGAGGCCCAACTGGCATTGACACTGCCATTACAGGGTCTAAGCTGTCTAAATTTGCTCCATCCGAGTAATTGGGAAATTGGAAGGTAGATGTTTACAGTCCACCTGATTATTCTGCCAGTACTTTGGTCTCCTGACCACTTCATCTCTGTGTTCCACCTTCTGTCTAGACCCACATCTATATTTTGGGTCAATTAATTTTACACTTTCATATATCCTTATGCATGCTATTATTATGTATTATTGTGGTCTAAAATATTTTGGGATCCTTCCCTTGGACAATAGAAGTCTAGATCTTAAACAGATATTGCATATTAAATTTCCGATAAAAACTCCTTTATAAAATCCGGATCTGAGTAAGGGATAAATTCTTCAGTTATGACTAATTTATATTTTATCAAGGGTTGATTTTGTGAAATTAGAAGCAGAGTCAGCGATTAGGTCTCATCTAGACTGAAAGGATCTGTGTTTTAATTGAGAGTCTAGTACCTGTTTAGGGAATGATTTTCAGATTCATTACTTTCCAAAATTGCTGTTTGTTGGGAATCTAAGGTTAAATATTGCACCGAGATGGGGTCCACTTGGACTCAAATACAGTGTAATAAATAACCTTAGAGAAACATCATCCAGGCCTTGGTTATTTTCTAAGATAGGGTTGAGTTTTCTTTCAACTGCTATCCTCTCTTGCCAAAGCCTATTTTTGAGTCCTGAGTGAGTGCATCCGGAACGAACTAATTTATTAGTTCGTTTCATTAGTTTGTATCTCATAACCACCCGGAAGGAAGTGGACGCACGAGTAGTTCACCAAGAGCCGGGAATTCTTGATCCATATCCCTTCATTCTGATGGGGAGCTGTCTTTTACTACCAGGGTCAGACCTTCAAAACCTCCGAGTGATAGGTTTTAAATGCTTTCTTTACTGTTTTCTTTACTGCTTTCTTTAAATGCTTTCATTAGAGGTCACTCGGTTGTATTGAGAGTTGTGTAACTGCTACTAGGATTGATAGTTAAGGGATAGTTCAGGCTTAATTAGAATCTTTGGGTGTGACATGGGAGAATGATAGTAGTACTTGGCATGTTAATAAATGATTTGTCAGGTGTTGCTTATCCACCACAGATGAAGTAACATACCCAGGCCAGGGCAGTTACAAATTTGTGGTATCTTAGAATTTGCTGTCTTAAGAACATGTAAACTCGTACTGTAAGTACCTGTCTGTTAAAGGGAACGCAGTATTGAGAGCATGAGAATTAGCTATCTGATAGAATTATCCCAAACAAAGATCCGTGTATAAAAATGGAAGTTTAATACTGCTGTATCTAAATCTTGTCCAATTTTTATTCTTTTCTTCCTGGCCCTTCTGTCTACATTGTGATTCAGCTTCACAGCTAGCATAATGTAAATTTTCACTGCTTTCATAGATAGTATTTATCGCATTTTTAGAATAACTTTACCCGCTTTCTAGAATAGACTTATTTGCTTTGTAGAATAAATTTAAACGCTTTTATAGTTTAGTTTAAATTCATGCCAGTAGTTGTTAATCACTTTTCTAACCAATTGGAGCAATACGAATGGAAAATCTAGTAAAACGACGTGGGCCCTGCTTCTATCGCACATCCTCCAGTGAACGATCCGGTCTTACTATAAATTACTGCAATTTTTGACACCGTGCGCTTTCGGGCCACAGTTTCTTAACACGAGTAATAAAAACGTGACAACCTATAAATATATCCCTAATCCTAACTCCGCCTTCATAAAATGATTTTCATTAAATAAAATCAAGACTGGGGTTATATTATTTCGAAAATACTCGTGTGGGAAATTGTCAAAAGTTTCAACGATAGAAAGGAAGTATCCATAAGTTTCAAAACATGGCTAAGAAGAAGGAAAATAATTGGGGAGAAAAAGAAAGAGAATCCAAGAGAAAGTGTCCTAATGCCCTTGACATGACCAATACGTTGGCATGAGCCATTTGTAAGTTCATGCGTGAGTGTCAAGACAATAAATAGGAGATCAAGGTGACCACTACATGTTCACGTGTCCAAGAGAGCTTAGTGTTCAGAACTCACCAGGTCTACTTGGCCGTTGGCAATATGTGTTTGCAGCAAGAAGCATCAAACCTACCAAGTGTTCCACAACTATCCGCTTGGAATAAACAGGGAGCTCGCTCTGTAATGCTATTCCTCAGCCAATAGTGTGGACAACAATAACCATGACAGTACTCTAGCGATCCCCACCCAAAACATTAAATGACTTTGTGTTATACCAGCCGCACTGCCACGTCTTCAACCAATTCATCAGCCGATTCCGAGGGGCACTAGCAGACTACAGCAACCTGAAAATAAGAAAGAAAGAAAAGAAAATAAAAAGGTAGAATCAAGGCGGCAGCAGATTCCTTCACCAGGAATCTCCTACTGCTTTGTCTGCCATGAGTCAGTCCGATTCCCACTCAACCTTATCTTCTTGCTCCAAATTTTGCCCAGAATTGTTCCCTCATCATGCATCAGCAGGCACGAGAGAATACATAAAATAATAACCACCACCATATCAGCCCCATCAACTACCAAACAATCAGCAACCGGAGCACCTCACCCATCGGTATAGCCATAGTACTACAATTGCCTCAGCAGAAACAATATGCCTTGCTTCAGAAATAAATGGGAGAAGGAGCTCACTGTTCGGCTTGTTTAATACCACTCCTCGATTTTGTTGCCCCCGCTTGCTCCAGCCTTAGCCCATTGATCCGCCAGACTATTCCTTTCCCTCAAGATGTGTTGAAATCTAACTTCCCCGGAACAATTCAACAATGATACAATAGGCCCAACATGTCTGAACAGCCGCCAAGGTACAGTATATGGGTCGTGCATCCACCTCACCACATTCTCCGAATCACATTCAAAGATGATTTTTTGCAACGGAAAGCCTTGGTCTTGAATAACGGCCTGACATACCCGACTGATTGCAGTAAGTTCTGCCTCCACTGAGTCCGCAATCCCAATAGAATCGGATAATATGAAAATCACTTTCCCTATGGCATCCCTAATAACTCCCCCAATCCCTGCCGGCCCTGGATTACCTAGTGAGGACCCGTCCGTGTTAATCTTCCACCAACCCATGTCCGGTCGAATCCAACTCAAACTTCTCCTGGGGCTCTTGTTTCTCAACCTGTCAATGCTTGGCAGGTCCTCCAAGAAATTCTCCCCCGAGCTCCACTGTCCTGCATCGACAAAATTCCAAACCGCTTTCCACCAAGACCGGATCAGCCATTTAATCCCATCCCTAGCTGCATCCATATCCCATGCCTTGCCTTTAAATATTGCATTATTTCTCCGCCTCCAGATACTCCAAAATATAGCCAGACCCATCATACCCCATGCCTCTTTACGGCTTCTGCCAAGATCAATATCCAACCACCACTTGATTAATTGTACAACATTACCTGGGATAGCAAATTTAATTCCAAACCATTCTGCACCAGCGTACCATAGTGCACTTGTGTATGGACAGCGGCAAAATAAATGAGATGCCGATTCTGCCTCGCTCGAACAAAGGGTGCACACGGCCACATTTTGGGGTATACATCCCTTTTTGGCTAATTCCTCCCGGACTGGTAGTGCGTTATTGGCGATTTTCCAAGCCAACATTTTCACTCTCATTGGAACTTTTAACCTCCACACATATCTCCACAGCCCCTGCGATTCGCACCCTTCCATTCCCACTTTGAGATTGTAACACCCCGGTTTTTGGTAACCCATGTCGGGATGTCACCGCCACATCTCCCTAGTAAGACACGGTTTCTCCGAGCTTACTAAAGAGATGCAAGGCTAGGTATTGCAGTGTTTAAAACATTTAAAGCATTCAAAATAGCCCATACAATATAATTCAAAATTAATAATAGCATAGCGCAGCGGGAATATTTAGTTTAGTACAGTATCGCATCGGAAAATATAAAAAGGGCCGACATGGCCAAAACACGGGTTAAACAGGCCCGTTCATAATGTAGTCTACGTACGAAATTTAAAAGCAAAATAAAAGTTCCCAAAATCCCATGCATGATTCGTGCTCACACATGCTCATTCCACATATTCTGTAAAGAAAGGAATAAAAATGGTTTTGATCAGCAAAATTGCTGAGTAAGTTAACACATGCATGATCGTAGGGTTTAAAAGCCATAACTTTAATAATTTAACAAAAGCATGATAATAACATAATATTTGATTTCATTTAATCCATATCATATAGCACAATCTATCTCAGGCTCTATTTAATAACACATATCACATGGTTTAATCATAAAAGCCATAATTTTAAATAAAGCATTTAAATAATTTAATTGGACAACAATATAATTTAGTCTACTTTAATTTAATTTAGAATCCCCATTACATTCCCGATTCGGTATTTCAAGTTTCACGATAGAAATCGCGATGTCAACAAGTTTAGCCGGTAGCCCGGCGGCCGCAGCCGTATCAGCCATACCCAGTACCACTCCGGAGCCTCGGGAAACCCATACGGATATTCACGAGAGTGTAGGCTCTAAGTTTCGCCGTTTTGGCAATATCACATTTCAAGTATAGCGCGCGGGGTCACCATCGTCCATTACGACACGAAGTGAATCGTTAGGGGGCACCCTGCAGAGCACTCACCCCTAATTTTAATTTATCAAGTTTGTAAGGGGATTTAGTTTTTAAAATCTGCCTTCCAATGTATTAATTTAGAGATAATATCTCAATTCGTTTCAACCCTAAAGGTTAATTCCATGTTTCAACAAGATTTCAAAATTTCGTTCGGTAAATCACAGTTTACTCCAAAATTCGTCTAAAATCAGATTTAATTCCAAAAATTCCAAAATTTTATATCTGACTCGGAAATATCAAGATCTACAACTTTCGTGTTTTAACTTTTTCAATCCGAGATACCTAAGTAGGTCAAAAACGCCAATTTTTACATAAGAAGAAATCTGTCCGAGTTTAATACATCACAGATCAAAGATTTCAATTTCTACCATATCAATTCAACTCCAAATTTAATGAAATTTGACAGGGATCATCTTAAGGCATTTATCTACAACTTTCATGTTCGGCCAAAGATCTAATACAGCCTAGATCCTATGTCAAAAACATGATCAAGATCATTCCTAAGTTCTGTCCAAGATTTCAAGAACTAGGTTCAAACAGTTCGGTTTCGACAGGTTTTCACATATCAAATCAACTCCAAAAATTCTCAAATTTTTACAGTAGCTAGGACTAAGTCTTACGAACGTTTTTCGTCTTTTAAGTTTTGCCGTTTGAGTTCGTTTTAAAGGTCGGAAAAATTCAACAATTCTGTTGCGTCGGTAGGAAAACAAAAGTGGACAGATTTATGATTCTTGTCAAATCTTTTAGGTTTCGAATGTTTTAAAATCTCCCAAAACCATGTAAGGTTAACTTACAGTGTCTATGAACGTCGGGAATGTCCAATTCGGAGGCGTGGCTTCCAGATCACCGTTTCTCCTCTCCGTTCGTCAGGTTCTACGATCTAGATTCGATACGGGGGTGTAGAAAGAAAAAGGAGATGATTAGGATTCGTTTTTGAATCGTTTATTGAATAAAGATTGGACCGAGACTTACCACGACTATGGAGATCTGTAGAGAAACTCGTCCAACAGCGTTCGTCTTGGTTTCGTGCCTCCGACGACTCCGGATTTAGGGTTTCGAACGTATAGAATGTTTTAGGGTTTTGTAACCTTGTTCGGAGCTCCCAAGGGGCTTATTTATAGAATTCTTAATTCCTAGGGCGTCCACAACCGACCTAGAAGTCTGGAGTCAAGAGATGTTCAACCGAAAGTCGAAAAATCCGCGTTCGGGTGAGAGATTCACGCAACAAACAAATCTGTCATGTGGCGCGGTCGTGGCGCGGTTTTCCCCATTGGGCGCGCGGCCACCGCGCCGTCTTCGCCTGGACTTCGGTCCGGGCGGGTCGTGCGATCCGTCGTGCTTTTCCGCCTCTCTTTCGGGTTTCTATCCCTCTATGCTCCCGAATTCCGATTTCCGGGGTATATTCGGGTTCATACTTTCTCTCTAATTTTATTCTCAGTCTAATTGGATGTTTTGGACTCGAATACTCGAGTTCATTAGTGTCGGGTTTTGGTGTACCATTTATCCATCCTTTTATTTGATTAAATTCCTTTAATTCCTTTTTAAGTAAAAATCTCATTTCTCATTTCCTTATCTTTATTTATTTCTTTTATTTGCTGGATTTGTTTATTTATTTATAGTATTTATTTTATTTATTATTTATTTATTTAATTATTGTTTTATGTTATGTTGGAAAATTCTCGGGTATTACAGTCTACCCTCCTTAAGAATCAACTTCGTCCTCGAAGTTGTGTTTCGGCTTTTCTCGTCTCGTGCTAAGGTCTTGTGTTTGTTTTATTATGTTGTGACTGAACTTAGAATTAAACTTCTAAGCTGCCTACGTACCCGGTAAAGGGATCAAGCCATAACGTAGTTCAAAAGTTTACAAAAATGCACGAAAAATTAGGGGGTATGACATCCTCTCCCCCTTAAGATTGCAGTTATGTCCCCATAACTGTGTCGGAATCGGTTTGGAACAATGTCGGGTATCGTTCCCTCATATCGGATTCTACTTCCCAAGTTGCCGTCTCACTTTCGTGGTTTGACCAAAGAACCTTGATCATTTTGATGGTTTTGTTCCTCGTTACTCGTTCCTTAGTATCGAGAATACGCACTGGGACTTCTTCGTAAGTCAAATCTTCATCGAGCTCAATTATCTCCGGTTGAAGTACATGTGTCGGGTCCGGCACATACTTCTTTAGTTGCGAGACATGGAAGACATTATGAACTCTATCTAAGTGTGGCGGTAAAGCCAATCGGTAGGCTAGAGTTCCGACTCGTTCTAGAATCTCGTAAGGTCCTATGTATCGTGGACTTAACTTCCCTCGTTTGCCAAAGCGCATCACCCCCTTCATGGGTGATATCTTTAGCATGACTCTATCTCCCACTTGAAATTCTAGGTCTCGTCGTCTCACGTCGGCATAACTCTTTTGACGGTCTTGAGCGGCTTTCATCTTCCCTTGAATCACTTTGATTTGTTGAGCCATGTCTTCGATAAGTTGTGGTCCCACTACCACGGACTTATCGTTTTCTTCCCAGCTCAAAGGGCTTCGGCACTTTCGTCCATACAATGCCTCGAAAGGTGCCATGCCAATACTCGCATGGTAACTATTATTATAGGAAAACTCAATCAAGGGTAAATGAGATTCCCAATTCCCTTTGAATTCCAACACGCATGCTCTCAGCATGTCTTCTAGTGTTTGGATTGTTCTCTCGGTTTGTCCATCCGTCATCGGGTGGAATGCGGTACTCATTTTGATTTGAGTACCGAGAGCTTTTTGTAACTCCGTCCAGAAATGAGAGACAAATCTACTGTCTCTATCGGAAATGATATCGTGTGGTACTCCATGTCGTCGTACCACGTTATCAATGTAGGCTCGGGCCAATTGGTCCATAGTCCACGTGTCTTTCATTGGGATAAATATGGCTGTCTTCGTTAGCCTATCCACAATCACCCATTGAAATGCTATCCCACTTCCAACTTGGAATCTCTAGTGGTTGCATCAATCCTAAGGGTTTATGTCGCACTGCCTTAACCTTTTGGCAGGTGAGACATCTCGCCACGAAATTTGCCACTTCCTTCTTCATTCCCGGCCACCAATAGATCTTCTTCAGATCTTTGTATAGCTTGTCACCTCCGGGATGTACGGAGTATGGCGTGTTGTGCCCTTTCTCCATCAACCTTTGCTTCAACTCGGCACATTTAAAAGGCACACACCATCTACCTTTAAAACGGATGCTTCCATCCTCGTGGACAGCAATCCTATTGCCTTTCCTTCGGCAATATACTCTTTTATCTTCTCGAGTCTCGGGTCGCCCGGTTGAGCGAGTCGAATCTCGTCCAATATTGGAGTTTCTCCGACTATGGCATTGACCGTTTCTCCCACTGTGCCAGGATGCACAAGTTCTAACTCCAATCTTGCCAAATCCATGTACAATGCCGGCGGAATTACCAACGAGTTTGTCACGTGTTGGGTTTTCCGACTTAGGGCATCGGCTACCACATTCGCCTTCCCCTCGTGGTATGCTATCTCTAAATCGTAGTCTTTAATGAGTTCCAACCACCTTCGCTGTCTCAAATTCAACTCCTTCTGAGTGAATATATATTTCAAGCTCTTGTGGTCGGTGAACATTTGACACTTCCGCCCATAAAGATAATGTCTCCATATCTTTAGAGCGAAAACGACCGCTGCCAACTCCAGGTCATGTGTCGGATAATTTTCCTCGTGAGGTTTTAGTTGGCGTGATGCATAGGCTACGACTCTCGAGTCTTGCATCAAAACACAATCTAAACCTTCCTTCGAAGCATCGCTATATACTTCGAAGTCACCATTCTCTGATGGTAGTGTTAATACGGGTGTGGTTGTGAGTCGTTTCCTTAGCTCTTGAAACGATGACTCACATGCTTCGGTCCACTCGTATTTTGCTCCTTTCTTTAATAGCTGGGTCAAAGGACGTGCAATCCTTGAAAAGTCCCTCACAAATCGTCTATAATATCCGGCTAATCCAAGGAAACTTCTTATTTCCGTTGGACTTTTCGGAGTTGCCCATTCAGTTACGGCAGAAACTTTTGCCGGATCCACTGATACTCCATCAGCGGATACTATGTGTCCGAGGAATGCCACTTCTTTCAGCCAGAAGTCACATTTCGACAGCTTGCCGTATAGCTGATTTCTTCGCAAGGTCTCCAACACTTGATGTAAGTGCTTCGCATGCTCCTCCTCGCTCTTCGAGTAGATCAGGATGTCGTCGATGAACACTACGACGCACTGATCTAACAATTCTCGGAACACGTTGTTCATGAGATTCATGAACATGGTCGGAGCATTTGTTAGCCCGAAGGATAACACTGTGAACTCGTAATGGCCATATCGCGTTCGAAATGCCGTCTTCGGAATGTCCTTCTCGGCGATCCTCAATTGATGATACCCAGATCGCAAATCGATCTTCGAGAATACTGAAGCTCCCTTCAGTTGATCAAACAGATCCTCTATTCTCGGTAGGGGGTACTTATTCTTAATGGTCACTTGGTTTAGTCCTCGGTAATCTATGCAAAGACGTAGTCCTCCGTCTTTCTTCTTGACAAACAAAACCGGTGCTCCCCAAGGGGACGTACTCGGTCTTATGTAGCCTTTTCCCAATAGCTCCTCGAGTTGTTCCTTTAACTCCTTCATTTCCAGTGGTGCCATCCGGTACGGAGCTTTCGAGACAGGCTCTGTCCCCGGAATGAGATCTATGGTGAATTCAAGATCTCTCTCAGGTGGCATGCCCGGAACGTCTTCAGGGAACACGTCCGGGTATTCTCTTACCACTGGTATGCTATGAACCTTGTTCTCTTCCGCCTCAAGGTTGTGCACATAGCACGCATATAGTTCATACCCCTTACGCATCAAGTTACTTAGTTTAAGTGCACTAACGATTTTTTTACTTTTCTTAGGGGGCTGAGAGTAAAAGATAACTCTCTTTCCCCTACTTTTTGACAAGGTGATCTTTTGCTTTTGGCATTCGATCACCGCTTTATACTGGGATAGCCAATCCATCCCCAGTATGATGTCAAAGTCTCTTAAGTTAAATTCTACCAAGTTCGCGAAGAATTCTACGTTCTTTATCACTATAGGAATTCCGTTATATCGTTTAGAGCAAGACACTACTTCTCCAGAAGGCAATTGAATTCCTAAGCTAATTCTCTCGCACTTAGGTAGATCTAACTCAGGCACTATCCTTGATGCAATAATTGAGCAACTAGCTCCGGAATCAAATAAAATTCTAAGGGGTGTATTCAAAACGTGAAATGTACCTGCCATCACTTCTCCTTGCGCAGGCACGTCCGCTTGGTTCACCACATTGAGCCTCCCCACAGGGCGTCCCTGATTGCCCTGTTGATTCGCATTCGGCTGTTGATTTTGTTGCTGGTTTTGATTCTGAGGGGGCGGAGGTCGTTGGTTCTGGTTCTGGTTTTGCGGCCTATTTTGAGGGGGTCGGTACCCTTGGTTATTGCCGTTCCGCCCGTTTTGGTTTTGAGGCTGTTCTTGCCCCGCGACTAAGTCGTCCCTCTTTGTTATGTTCTCGAGCCTAGTTCGGCATTCCCGTCGAACGTGACCCATTCGACCGCATCGGTAACAGGCGCCTTGTTGCGGGCATCCCCTTGCCAGATGTGGTCGTCCACATCGCGGGCAAGGCGGTACCGGATCTTCTTGATTGAACCTCCTCCCAGTGTTGTTTTGTTGGGGCCTATTCGACCCTCTGCGCTGCTCGTTCCTTCCAGTGTTGTTCTCGTTTCGTGAATCTCGACTTCTCTTGTCTTGAGGACCCCTGCTGGACTCCCCACTCACCCTTCTTTTCAGCTGCTGCACGCGTGCTACCGCTACAGCGCGATCGTATACGGCTTGCAAATCGGGGTAGTGTACCCCCGCGATCACCTCGCGCACAGACAGGTTCAGTCCCATCTCGAACTTCTGTGCCTTTTCCGCATCAGTAGGCACTAGCCTTGGTGCGAACCTCACCAGCTCCTTAAAGCGGGTGTAGTATTCTTGCACCGTTTGGCTTCCTTGCTTCAGTGACAGGAATTCCTCGTACATGGCAGCTTTGGTACTCAAGGGATAGAATCGATCCCTGAGTAGTTCCATCATCTCCATCCACGAATAAGGCTCGTCATCTTCGGTCAGTTTGGCTTGCGTTGCTTGCCACCAGTCGTCAGCTTCGCCTCCCAAGTAGTATGAAGCGACATGTACCCTTTCTCCTTCCGGACATTTGACCGCTCCTAGCAGCTTGTCAAAAGTCCGGATCCATTCCTCCAGTTTAGCTGGATCCTCCTCACCAGCATAGTGGGGCGGCTGGTAGGGATTCACCATCGCCAGGTAGTTAGGGCGAGCTTGGGGCGGAGGTACCGCCGCAGCTTGACCCTGGTTGACTTGCGCGTTTCCGAGCGCAATCAACACTTCCTCTATCGTCCTAAGACGATCGCCCACATTGTTCGGTGCGGGGGCGTCCTGCGCACCTTGGGGTTGTTCCATTTCAGGTTGAATCGGTTCAGTGACGTTTGGTAGTGTCTCCGTAGGAGTTTCAGTGGTGGTTTGGGGAGCGGTTTGAGTCCTTCCTCTTCCTCTGGGTGCCATTCTGGTACAAATAGGATAGTTTAGGACTGATGAATTTAGCATATGGTCTAAGCAATTTCTATGATTGTATATGTGTGTAGTAATTTAGCACGTGGTGCTTTGTTCGAGTTAAGAAGCATCGTCTGTTTTGGGGTTTCATTTTATTTTGTTTTGTTTTGTTTTGTTTTGATTTAAAAAAAAATAAATCGGCATTTTATTTCCTCATAAGAAATTTTAGTACAAAAGTAGAAATATTTTTCTAGCAAAACGGTGTCTAACAATAGAATCTCTAGTGCCTCATGGCGTCTCTCGGCGGGGTAGCAGGATCTTCCTCCGGATCTCGGCGGTAGTAGGTCGTCAAAGATAGTGTTTAAGTCTTGCCCGTGGGCATCAATGTATTCCTTTAGTATTAAGTTTTGTGTAGTGAGGGTTTGGACTTGGCGCTCGAGTTGGTTTATGCGGTGATGATCCGCCTCTCTCAAGTTGCCCATGTGGCGTAAATCGGCCTCCAATTGAGCCATACGGTACTTCATCTGCTCTAGGGTCTGGTGGGAATCGAGATGAACACTCATCATCCTGACCAACAACTGCATCATGTCTTGACTAGCCATCTAGCGAAAGCAAGAGATCTAAGTTAATATTCGCCAAGATTCTAGTTCAATTCGCCCAGATTCTAAGTTCGAGTTTCCAAGATTTCTAAGTTCAAGTTTCGCCAAGATGCTAAGTTCAAGTTTCGCAAAGATTCTAAGTTCAAGTTTCGCAAAGATTCTAAGTTCATAGCAGAGATGCAACATGCATATGCAAATGATAGTTCCCCCCAATTTAATGCACCATATATATTTTTCCCATGGGTTTTAGAATAAAATTTCTCCATGGAAATAAAAATTTAAAATTTAAAATAATAGTCAAAATATTAATAGTAGCTTAAAAATAATAATGGTTTAAAAATAATAGTTTAAAAATAATAGTGGTTTAAATAATAGTTTAAAAATAGTAATGGTTTAAAAATAATAGTTTAAAAATAGCCGGGCTCTGATACCAACTTGTAACACCCCGGTTTTGGTAACCCAGGTCGGGATGTCACCGCCACATCTCCCTAGTAAGACACGGTTTCTCCGAGCTTACTAAAGAGATGCAAGGCTAGGTATTGCAGTGTTTAAAACATTTAAAGCATTCAAAATAGCCCATACAATATAATTCAAAATTAATAATAGCATAGCGCAGCGAGAATATTTAGTTTAGTACAGTATCGCAGCGGAAAATATAAAAAGGGCCGACATGGCCAAAACACGGGTTAAACAGGCCCGTTCATAATGTAGTCTACGTACGAAATTTAAAAGCAAAATAAAAGTTCCCAAAATCCCATGCATGATTCGTGCTCACACATGCTCATTCCACATATTCTGTAAAGAAAGGAATAAAAATGGTTTTGATCAGCAAAATTGCTGAGTAAGTTAACACATGCATGATCGTAGGGTTTAAAAGCCATAACTTTAATAATTTAACAAAAGCATGATAATAACATAATATTTGATTTCATTTAATCCATATCATATAGCATAATCTATCTCAGGCTCTATTTAATAACACATATCACATGGTTTAATCATAAAAGCCATAATTTTAAATAAAGCATTTAAATAATTTAATTGGACAACAATATAATTTAGTCTACTTTAATTTAATTTAGAATCCCCATTACATTCCCGATTCGGTATTTCAAGTTTCACGATAGAAATCGCGATGTCAACATGTTTAACCGGTAGCCCGGCGGCCGCAGCCGTATCAGCCATACCCAGTACCACTCCGGAGCCTCGGGAAACCCATACGGATATTCACGAGAGTGTAGGCTCTAAGTTTCGCCGTTTTGGCAATATCACATTTCAAGTATAGCGCGCGGGGTCACCATCGTCCATTACGGCACGAAGTGAATCGTTAGGGGGCACCCTGCAGAGCACTCACCCCTAATTTTAATTTATCAAGTTTGTAAGGGGATTTAGTTTTTAAAATCTGCCTTCCAATGTATTAATTTAGAGATAATATCTCAATTCGTTTCAACCCTAAAAGTTAATTCCATGTTTCAACAAGATTTCAAAATTTCGTTCGGTAAATCACAGTTTACTCCAAAATTCGTCTAAAATCAGATTTAATTCCAAAAATTCCAAAATTTCATATCTGACTCGGAAACATCAAGATCTACAACTTTCGTGTTTTAACTTTTTCAATCCGAGATACCTAAGTAGGTCAAAAACGCCAATTTTCACATAAGAAGAAATCTGTCCGAGTTTAATACATCACAGATCAAAGATTTCAATTTCTACCATATCAATTCAACTCCAAATTTAATGAAATTTGACAGGGATCATCTTAAGGCATTTATCTACAACTTTCATGTTCGGCCAAAGATCTAATACAGCCTAGATCCTATGTCAAAAACATGATCAAGATCATTCCTAAGTTCTGTCCAAGATTTCAAGAACTAGGTTCAAACAGTTCGGTTTCGACAGGTTTTCACATATCAAATCAACTCCAAAAATTCTCAAATTTTTACAGTAGCTAGGTCTAAGTCTTAGGAACGTTTTTCGTCTTTTAAGTTTTGCCGTTTGAGTTCGTTTTAAAGGTCGGAAAAATTCAACAATTCTATTGCGTCGGTAGGAAAACAAAAGTGGACAGATTTATGATTCTTGTCAAATCTTTTAGGTTTCGAATGTTTTAAAATCTCCCAAAACCATGTAAGGTTAACTTACAGTGTCTATGAACGTCGGGAATGTCCAATTCGGAGGCATGGCTTCCAGATCACCGTTTCTCCTCTCCGTTCGTCGGGTTCTACGATCTAGATTCGATACGGGGGTGTAGAAAGAAAAAGGAGATGATTAGGATTCGTTTTCGAATCGTTTATTGAATAAAGATTGGACCGAGACTTACCACGACTATGGAGATCTGTAGAGAAACTCGTCCAACAGCGTTCGTCTTGGTTTCGTGCCTCCGACGACTCCGGATTTAGGGTTTCGAACGTATAGAATGTTTTAGGGTTTTGTAACCTTGTTCGGGGCTCCCAAGGGGCTTATTTATAGAATTCTTAATTCCTAGGGCATCCACAACCGACCTAGAAGTCTGGAGTCAAGAGATGTTCAACCGAAAGTCGAAAAATCCGCGTTCGGGTGAGAGATTCACGCAACAAACAAATCTGTCATGTGGCGCGGTCGTGGCGCGGTTTTCCCCATTGGGCGCGCGGCCACCGCGCCGTCTTCGCCTGGACTTCGGTCCGGGCGGGTCGTGCGATCCGTCGTGCTTTTCCGCCTCTCTTTCGGGTTTCTATCCCTCTATGCTCCCGAATTCCGATTTCCGGGGTATATTCGGGTTCATACTTTCTCTCTAATTTTATTCTCAGTCTAATTGGATGTTTTGGACTCGAATACTCGAGTTCATTAGTGTCGGGTTTTGGTGTACCATTTATCCATCCTTTTATTTAATTAAATTCCTTTAATTCCTTTTTAAGTAAAAATCTCATTTCTCATTTCCTTATCTTTATTTATTTCTTTTATTTGCTGGATTTGTTTATTTATTTATAGTATTTATTTTATTTATTATTTATTTATTTAATTATTGTTTTATGTTATGTTGGAAAATTCTCGGGTATTACAGAGATGCCAACAAGATCTCACTGAGAACCCCCCATTACTCTCCAAACTCCATACTACCCTATCCTCTAGAAACCTATGCAAGCGGGTGTTCTGAATCACTCCCATGAAACCACTCCATACCCCAATCTCCCAACTGAACAAATTTCGGCTGAGTCTAATATTCCAATCCCATTCCAACCCGGACCAGCGACCAAAATCAGCGACCACCCCATCTTTATTTAATGCCAACGCGAATATCCTAGGAAACATCTCCCTCAACCTCCTCCCTTCTACGACCCAAATATCATGCCAGAATTTAGTTAAGGACCCATTGCTGATGTGAATTCTGAAACAGCCCCTACTGGTCTCAGTGAGACTTTCTTCCCAGGAATGTGAAATGTATCCCCATATCGATCGATTACAGCTTGTTGCCGGTATCAGAGGGGATTTACCCCCATAGTATTTACTATCAATGATCCTTTTCCAAAGGGCATTCTCCCTACCGAATCTCCATCTCCACTTAAGAAGGAGTGCATCATTAAAGCTCCGTGTGTCCCAGATGCCCAAGCCACCGTCGTCCTTATGTCTGCAAACTATATTACAGCTTATAGTATGCAATTTCCTTGACCCGTCCCACTCACTCCAAAAGAACCTCCTCTTGAGCTTTCAATCCTCTCGGCTACCATCCTCGGCACCTTGAAGATAGAAAGGAAGTACACTGGTAGGGAAGATAATATCGACTTGATTAGGCATAATCTACCGGCTTGTGAGAGAAGCCTCCCTTTCCACCCGGCCAACCTACTCTCCACCTTTTCTAGCACCCGGTTCCAGATATCAGTCCCATTAATTCTCCCACCTATAGGGATACCCAAATATCTTAGCGGCCAATTTCCCACTCCACACCCCAATACCCC
Organism: Hygrophila difformis; assembly: GCA_030278955.1. Classification (NCBI taxonomy): domain Eukaryota; kingdom Viridiplantae; phylum Streptophyta; class Magnoliopsida; order Lamiales; family Acanthaceae; genus Hygrophila; species Hygrophila difformis. The sequence goes on from JAOANR010000009.1 coordinate 43,585,905, forward strand.
AGCAGCGTCTTTTAGTATATCATGGGAGCAGTTAATGCCATAAATATTGCTTTTCCTGAAATTGATGCGTAGACCCGTCGCCAACGTCAGACAACACAATAATCTTTTGATCAACACTGCCTGCATTACTTCACCTTCACAAAAAATGATCGTATCGTCCGCATATTGTAAATGCGATATCACCGGACCCCCTTTACTAGATTCTAATCCCTTAATCATACCCATCTCCACCGCTTTCACCATTAATCTGTTGAAGACTTCAGCAACAAGAACAAACAAGTACGGTGACAGGGGATCCCCCTGACGTAGTCCTTTCTGCAATCTAAAAAACTTGGTTGGAGACCCATTTACAAGCACCGCAGCTGAAGCTTTCGTAACACATTCTTTCATCCACCCCAACCATTTGGCGCCAAATCCCATATCCTCCAGGAGCCTAAGTAGTGCACCCCACGACACATTGTCGTACGCCTTTGCAAAATCCAGTTTGATCACAAATCCACACCGCCCGGATGCCCTGGTTGATTGCACTACTTCTGATGCAATAAGAACCCCATCTAATATTTGTCTACCCCGGATGAAAGCCATTTGGGAGGTCCCCACTAAATTATCTAACACTCCCTGTAATCTCCGAGCCAATACCTTAGCCACTATTTTATACAAGCTTCCAATCAGCGAAATAGGTCTATAATCGTTGAAGCCCAATGGATTATCCACCTTAGGTATTAAGGCTATGAAAGATCCTCCCACCTCATCAAGTAATATGCCCTCCCGTTCCAGCCTGCCAAACAAATCTAACACTTCCCCCTTGATGACCTCCCAATATTTTTTGAAGAAGCTCAAGTTAAAACCGTCAGGGCTCGGCGCCCTATTCCCGTCACAATTCCATATCGCCATCCCGACCTCCTCTTCTAAAAAAGGTTTTTCCAGCCAGCTATTATCCTCTTCTCTAATTTTGGATAAGCCAATATTGCTTGTTTTGAACATCACCTCTTCTTCCTGAATATACAACGACCTGAAGTGCGAATACGCCGCATGCTTGATCTCTTTCGGAACATCTGTTGTTCTGCCATCCCAAGACACAGCTCCAATGAAACCTCGCCTCTTGTTGATAGCTGCCATCGCATGGAAAAACCTAGTATTTTGGTCACCTTCTTTAATCCACCTTATCCTTGATTTTTGCAGCCAACGACGTTCCTCTGCTAAATACAGATTTTTTAGCTCTCCTTTTTTCTTCCACCACTCATTACTTCCTGCCTCAACTTCTCCCTGGCCTCGAACGTTCTCTTCCAGCTCGATTATCTCTGCCTCCAATTTCCGAATTCTGTTCTCCAGGTCAGCTGCGCTATATCCGTCCCACTGCCGAATTTTAGCTTTCAGCCCTCTGAGTTTATCACAAACACCCCCCCCTGACTTCCCTGTTCCCCCTACTACCTGCCTCCCACGCCTCCCTCACTAAATCTGCAAACCCTCTCTCTTCCATCCAGTAGTTGTAAAAGCGAAACGGCTTGGGTCCCCACGACACCTCCCCAGACTCCAAACATACTGGATAATGATCGGAAAGAACCGACTCACCTCTACGTTGCAATAACCCACCAGACACTCCCATCCACCCCGGGGATACTAGAAATCTATCGAGTCTACTTTGAACCCTCCCCCCGCCTACCCAAGTAAAAAAACCCGCATACATAAGCAAATCAATAAGACCCAACCTGTCTACAAATTCTCTAAACTCTCTAATGGACCCAGTATCCTCGCTAATGCATACCCTTTCTTCCTCCGAAAGAACTGCATTGAAGTCGCCATTTATGCACCAAAGTTCCCCATTCGCCAAATTACACTTCTGTGCGAGATAGTCCCAGAATTCTCCTCTTTCCCTCCTATAATTCGGGGCATGTATAGTAATCAAATTAATTACCCCATCAATCCCTCTAATGCTGCCACAGATCCATATAAATATATGCCCTTTCTCCATCATACTAAATGAGCTGCTATTTTCATCCCAAATCACCAAAATCCCACCTGCGTTACCTGAAGCTGGCTAGAAACAGAAGCCATAACCATTCGACCCCCATATTCTTCGCACCAGCCTATCGCCAATGTCCCCCATTTTAGTTTCTTGTGTACATAGTATCGTCGGCCTCACCTTTTTGCATAACCTCATGACCGCCCTACGCCTCACCCCGCTATTGAATCCCCTTAGGTTGCAAGTGATAATTCGCATTACAACTAATTCACCCAACGATGTGCCCTCCGCCCATCTAGACCCTCTCCAATTCCGCCCTGACGCGGCCAGTGGCAATCTCCCTCACCTCCTCACAAACCAACCCCAACCCCAGTGCAAGATCTAATACTTTATCCGCCTCTGCAAAGTCGACCAATTTGACCCCATTTTGTGTTCGAACTGTTAAGAGTTGTAGCCTAGCCAACTGATCTCCTCTGCTATCGCCCTCCTTGCAGGCTCTCCGTACCCCATCCCCACCTCTAAAGGTAACCCTTTTTTTGCTCGGCCGGCCCCTACGCCTCGCCACTTTCCTCCCTGACCTCACGAACTCCATCGCCTTTTCTATCCTTTTGAACTCCGGAAAGTCCTCAATTCGAACCGCCTCCGCCGATACGGAGCACTGCCCACTGAGGCCAGCAAATCCCGAATCTAACTCGTTCATGTGACCCGTGCCCTCTCCAGATTCGACCCTTCCTCCAGCATCCCCTGTTCCCAACCCCTCCCCACCGACGACGCTCCTCTTTACAATTTCCATCTCTGAATCCCTAGCCTTGTCCGTTTCTTCGTTTAGTTCAATTGCTCGATATGAGCTGGGCTCATAATCCCCACCTCCATCTTCTAACTCTGCCAGTGTGTCCTTTTTGCTCAATAGATTGTTGTCCTTCGGCCCATTTTCCTTTTCCATTAACACTTCACCAAAAGCCCACCAGATACACCCTCCCGGCCCACACCCTGCAGCCCATTCTAGCATCCCACCCCTAATATATTCGGTCCAGTACTCTCTTCATTAATGTTAGATTTTGCCACCTTCTTAGCCACTTCCCCCACCTCCTCTGCACTCTTCCCAGATTCGACCCTTCCTCCAGCATCCCCTGTTCCCAACCCCTCCCCACCCACGGCGCTCCTCTCTACAATTTCCACCTCTGAATCCCTAGCCTTGTCCGTTTCTTCGTTTAGTTCAATTGCTCGATATGGGCTGGGCTCATAATCCCCACCTCCATCTTCTAACTCTGCCAGTGTGTCCTTTTTGCCTAATAGATTGTTGTCCTTTGGCCCATTTTCCTTTTCCATTAAACCCTTCACCAAAAGCCCACCAGATACACCCTCCCGGCCCACACCCTGCGGCCCATTCTGGCATCCCACCCCTAATATATTCGGTCCAGTTCTCTCTTCGTTAGTGTTGGATTCTGCCACCTTCTTAGCCACTTCCCCCACCTCTTCTGCACTCTTCCCAGAACCTCGAGCATCCCCCTCGCATATGCCATAATTACTATTACTAGTAGCCGCCATATGATCTAACTTTTCCACTTCTCCAAAATGGTCCGTTGATTGCCCTGCCGAATCCGCGGTCCTGGAGTCCCTGGGCTTCTCGGAATGATGCGACTCCGATGAAGATGATCCGGCCACTATTCCCTTGCCGGATGTCCCCTTGTCCGGTACAATCTTCCCATTATCCCAGTCGTTCACTGCCATCACGACTTCTTCGCCAGGATTGGCGAAGATTCTCACCACCGAACTGCATTCGCCCATATGTACCTGAATCTCCTCCGGGAATTTAACATCGTCAAACACAACCACCAATATTTTAGCTCGATCAAGTCTCTTCTTCTCCTTGGTCTCTTTATCGGCCGTTATCATTATACCCCAGCCCTTCACCAGATTATGTAGATTTTCTTCACACCATGCCGTGATAGGGAGTCCAAATATATAGAACCAAACCAGCTGTTGTCTCACCATATTACCCCTTACCCACCTTCTCTTCCATGCAACGTGCATGTGGTCACCCAGATCAGCCAGATATTCATCCCTGTCCTCCGAGTTTTGGAAAACTACCATCACCATGTGACCTCCTCCGTATAGAATATCATCCACCTCTTTATACTTCTTGTATAGCCACTCTTGAAATTCAGTGAGCTCTTCCAGTTGTTTAAGTTCTACAACCGCTGCACGACTGAACCTTATTGCATCCTCTTGGACCTCTTTGAGTTTCACCACACCATCAGACCTGCCCCCTAGTTTTCCTCTATTCCTGATCAGATCTCCTTGAGTCACCTCCGCATAGGATCTCTCGTCCCGCATTGTGGCCACGCCCTTATGAATTATTCCGTTGTTTTGAGAAACCTCCTCCGAAGCCCCATTTCCTTTGAATCTCATGCTTAACCTGTGGTTGCCAGCCCTCCCTTGACTAGGAATTGCCCATTTCACTCTTAAGATCTTCCCCAGCCAATCTCGTCCATTGAATCGCCTAATGACTGCTTCTGTTGCAATCCTGGTCTGAAATCGAAAGAATCCGAAATTATAACCATTCTCCGGCCATTTCCTGGATGGAAAAAACCAATTGCGTACCCTAGATACCTTGTCAATCTCCAAGTAAAGATCTCTATGTCTGGCATTCACCGGGATATTTCCAACGTACACTCCGAACCCTTCTCGGCGAGAGTTAGTGCCGTCCCGGCCACCGGCCTGCCTAACAATCCCACGGCCACCCCAGCGATTTTCCGAGCTGTCACTAGTCCTCGCACCGATCCCCCTCGCACTATACACCCTTGCGACATTCTCCCTTGGACCATTTACCCTAGCACCGCTCACTCTCGGAGCATCGTTCGCCCTAGCCTCAGTCATCCTTACACCATTGTTCACCCTGGCACCGATCACCCTAGCGCCGTTCACCCCTTCTCCATTCACCCTAGCGACGTTCACCATCTTGTTTTATCTCAGTAAAAATTAATCTTGAATTAAGCAAATTAATTATGAGAGCAGATTTGCTTTAGTATCCACCAACAAAGAGTATGATTACAATAATACTTTCATCGGTAGGGGCGGGCACGATTCGAATACACGGGATTTTTCCGGTATTTGCTAACCGAACCGAACCGAGCAAATATTCGAAATTACTAACTGAAACCGAACCGAAAATTTTGGTTAATCGAGAAAAATTCTACTATTTGCGGATTACTCGAACCGAACCGAGCTCTCATATGACAAACTTGCTCTCCGAATAACCGAATTGTCAGTTAACCGAAAAAATAATCTCCTATTTGCAAATAATATAAACCAAACCAAACCGAAACATAAAATTTCAAAAATATTTTTAGAGCATAAATATCCAAAATCTAATACCACCTAGTCACAATCTTCCACAAATCGATTATCAAAGTACACAACATACTTAAATCAAACCATCCCCAAATAACATAACTCGTACAGTGCGTTTGGTTGGAGGGATCTTAGATTACCAGTGGGAATGTGATTGGTGGGAATGTAAGATTACTGGGAATATGAGATTGCTGGGAATCTTATTTTTTGATGTTTTAAGATTATTGCGTCTGATTAGACTGAGAATGTCAGATTTCCAGTTCTAATCAATTTAACATAATGTCATTGAATTTCAATTGAACGAATATTATAAATATGTCATTTTGCTACACAATATAAATATTTTAGCCTTTTTTTAAAATATTGAAATTCTTTATATATAATTTATTGTACGATAATTACTTATTTAATATCTTTAAATCCTTATTACTTTTATTTTATATATAGAAGAAACGTAAATTTTAGATAATATAAAAATATATATTAAAATATGAGAATATATATATTTTAAAAAATATGTTTAAACAATTTAAAAATTTTCAATTGAATTTTTAAAATTATATGTCATATATTTATCATTTTTTGAACACAAATATCTAAATTTATAAAATAAAATAAGTATAAAAAGTGAGGGTATAAAAGTCAAATTAGTATAAAAGTATGTAAAGTGGAGGTGGTAATTTAAGATTACCTGCCCTCCATGTGGGAATCACATTCCCACCTAAAACACTCAACATTACCAGCTTGGTGGAAATTTGACATTCCCACATGAAACATGCCTCGAACCAAACATGGACATGTTTCATTCCCTACCCAAGATTCCCAATGGGAATCTCAGATCACCCGAATCAAACGCCCCGATAGTGTGGTTCCACTTCTAATAGTTGGGATGATTACTTCCACGACGTCACCACTTGATTTTGAATCCATTAGCTCTGTAATTTATATTCAAACAATAGAACACAATATGAACGGAAAGTAAAATAATGGCAGCCAGCAATACAAATCATTGACTCCATGAATGTAAAGTAAAATAAGCAGCAAGCAATAATAATGGATAATGATGGAAATCTAGTACATCAAAGCATCAATGCTAAATATTTAAAGAAGTATTATCCTTCTGCTTGGGATAATACTGTACATTCCGAGTAAAACAAAGCAAGAAGAGATCTACAAAATAGACCTTCGAAAACTACGCGGCCCATCACGAAACTGATCTGTTTTAGGGATCTTCGCGCTGAGGAGGACTCCTTGCCTGAATCAGTTATCTTCCCTGGTCACCATGTGGAAAGTGGCCAGAAACCCGGGCGATCTGGCTTGGAATGTCATGCAGAAACCCGAGGATCTCCACTCTGGTAGGGAATTTCATCCCAAGGCCACGATCGGAGGGTTGCGAGGTAGGATGTAACACCCCGGTTTTTGGTCACCCAGGTCGGGATGTCACCGCCACACCTCCCTAGTAAGACACGGTTTCTCCGGCTTACTAAAGAGATGCAAGGCTAGGTATTTCAGTATTTAAAATATTTAAAACATTTGCAAACAACCCATACAATATAAATTCGAAAATAATAATCTCATAATGCAGCGGAAATAATATTTAAGTATAATATTGCAGCGGAAATGTAAATAAGACCGACATGGTCAAAACACGGGTTAAACAGGCCTGTTTATTCCATAGTCTAATGCAAGAATTTAAAATAATAAGTTTCGCAAAATATAAATCCCCCCATGCATGAACGTGCTCATGTTTGTTCCACATACTCTGTAAGGAAAAAGGAAAAATAAAGGGTTTGGTCAGCACAACTTACTGAGTAAGTTAACACATGCATGATCGTAGGGTTTAAAAGCCATTAATTTAATATTTACATAAAAACATAATAATAAGCCATAAATAATTCAACTTAATCATCTAACCAATTTGCATAATATTTCATGACACTAGTCAACAATACATTTAGCACAATTTAATATGAAAGCCATAATTAATTTAAACAAAGCATTTAACAATTTAGACGACAACTATAAATAATCCAATTTAATTTAAATTCCCCATTACATCCCCGATTTAGTAATTTCAAGTGTTTCACGATTGCATCGCGATCTCAACAAGTTTAGCCGGAACCCGGCGGCCGCAGCCGTATCTGCCATACCCAGTACCACTCCGGAGCCTCGGGAAACCCATGTGGATATTCATGAGAGTGTAGGCCATATATCTCATGCCGTTTTGGCAATATCATATCTCAATTTTCGCGCGGGGTCACCATCGTCCATAAAGGCACGAAGTGAAGCAGTTAGGGGGCACCCTGCAGAGCACTCACCCCTAATTTTAATTTATCAAGTTTGTAAGGGGATTTATTTCAGAAATTCTGGTTTCACTAAATTTATTAAGAAAAGATTTCGACTCGTTTCAACCCTAAAGGCTAATTCCATCGTTTCAGCAAGATTTCAAGATTTGACTCCGGTAAATCGCTGTTTACTCTAAAATTAATTTAAAATCAGATTTAAGTTCAAAAATTCTAAACATTTACCACTGACTCGGAAACATCGAGATGAACAACTTTCATGTTTTAACTTTTTCAATCCGAGATACCGAAACAGGTCAAAAACATCAATTTTCGTCATATCGTTAATCTGTCCGAATTTCGTGTACAGCAGTTCAAGATTTTCAAGATCTACCTTAGCAAATCAACTCCAAACTTAACGAAATTTTACAGAGACCTTCTTAAGACATTTTTCTACAACTTTCATGTTCAGCTAAAGATCTAAATCGGCCTAGAACCCTAGTCAAAAACGTCATCAAGTTCAGACCTAAGTTCTGTCAAGAAATTCAAGATTCAAATCTTAGCAGTTCGGTTTCGGGTTGCTTTTACATACCAAATCATCACGAAAAATTCTGAATATTTTACAGGAGATAGAGCTAAGCCTTAAAAATGTTTTTTATGTTTTAAGTTTTCTCGTTTGAAGACTTTTAAGGGTTCATAAAAATTGGACAAAATCGATGCGCCGGTAGAAATCACATGTTTGACAGATTTTCGAAAGTTTTGATTAAGCTTTTAGATTTAAGTGTTTTAATTACTCCCAAAACCATGTAAGTGTCAACTTACATATTTTCAGTCGTCCGGGATCGTCGATTTTGGAGGCGTGGCTTCCAGTCCACCGTTTATCCTCTCCGTTCGTCGGGTTCTCCGGGGTGTAGAAAAGAAAACGACTAAGTTAGGGTTTCGTTTTTGAATCAAAAACAGGATGGATGAATGGATCAGACTTACCACGACGTTGGAAGACTTCCGATCTCGTCCAAACAGTCTCTGGCTCGGTTTTGGTGCCTCTGATGACTCCGGGATCTAGGGTTTTGTGTATAGAGAGTATCGTAGGGTTTTGAAAAGTGTTCGGGGCTTCCAAGAGGTGTTATTTGTAGATAGGTATGACCTAGGGACGTCCAAGGTCGGTCTTGGTGAGTCTTGAGCCGAAAGGTGTTCAACCGAAGTCGGAAAATCCGGATTCGGGCGAGTGAATCTGGCAACCGGCGAATCTGTTGTGTGGCGCGGCCGTGGCGCGCCGTTTCCCCTTTCACCGCGCGGCCACCGCGCGGCCCTCGCCTGGACTTCGGTCCGGGCGGGTCGTGCGATCCGTCGTGCCTTTCCTCCTCTCTTTCGAACTTCTATCCCTCTATGCTCCCGGATTCCGATTTCCGGGGTATCTTGGGGTTCCTATTTCCTCTCTAACTTTTTACTCGGGTCTATATGCATGTTTGGACTCGAATTCTCGAGTTCATTGGTATCGGGTTCCGGTGTACAATTTATTCATCTTTATTAAATTCTTTTTATTTAATTAAATTCCTTTAATTCATTTTTAAGTTAAATCTCATTTCCCATTTTCTTATCTTTATTTATTTATTTGCTGAATTTATTTATTTATTGTATTTATTTATTGTTTATTTATTTAATTATTTGTTTTATGTTGCAAGATTCTCGGGTATTACAGTCTACCCTCCTTAAGAATCAACTTCGTCCTCGAAGTTGTGTTTCGGCTTTTCTCGTGCTAAGGTCTTTTGTTTTTTTATTACTTTGTGACTGAAATTAGAATTAAAACTTCTAAGCTGCCTACGTACCGTGTGAAGGGATCAAGCCATAACGTAGTTCAAAACAATTTGTTTACAAAAATGCACGAAAAATACATGGTATGACATCCTCTCCCCCTTAAGATTGCAGTTATGTCCCCATAACTGTGTCGGTGTCGGTTTGGAACAGTGTCGGATAGCGTTCTCTCATGTCGGATTCTACCTCCCAAGTTGACGTCTCACTTTCGTGGTTCGACCAAAGAACCTTGATCATTTTGACGGTTTTGTTCCTCGTTACTCGCTCCTTAGTGTCCAGAATTCGCACTGGGACTTCTTCATAAGTCAGATCCTCATCGAGTTCGATTACTTCTGGTTGAAGTACATGTGTCGGGTCCGGCACATACTTCTTTAGTTGTGAGACATGGAAGACATTATGAACCGATCTAGTTTTGGCGGTAAAGCCAGTCGGTAAGCCAAATTTCCGACTCGTTCTAGAATCTCGTAAGGTCCTATGTATCGAGGACTCAACTTTCCTCGTTTGCCAAAGCGCATCACCCCCTTCATGGGTGATATCTTTAGCATGACCCTATCTCCCACTTGAAATTCTAGGTCTCGTCGTCTCACGTCAGCGTAACTCTTCTGACGGTCTTGAGCGGCTTTCATTTTTCCTTGAATCACTTTGATTTGTTGAGCCATGTCTTCGATAAGTTGTGGTCCCACTACCACCGACTTATCGTTTTCTTCCCAGCTCAACGGGCTTCGGCACCTTCGTCCATACAACGCCTCGAATGGTGCCATGCCAATGCCAGCATGGTAGCTATTATTATAAGAAAATTCGATTAAGGGTAAATGGGATTCCCAATTTCCCTTAAATTCCAACACGCATGCTCTCAGCATGTCTTCTAGTGTTTGGATTGTTCTCTCGGTTTGTCCATCCGTCATTGGGTGGAATGCGGTGCTCATTTTGATTCAAGTACCGAGAGCTTTTTGTAATTCCGTCCAAAAGTGAGAGACAAATCTACTATCTCTGTCGGAAATGATGTCATGTGGTACTCCATGTAGTCGTACCACATTATCAACGTAGGCTCGGGCCAATTGGTCCATAGTCCACGTGTCCTTCATCGGGATAAATATGGCTGTCTTCGTTAGCCTATCCACAATCACCCAAATCTTATTCATGCCTTTAGGTGATCGGGGTAATCCCGAGACAAAATCCATTGAGATGCTATCCCACTTCCAACTTGGAATCTCTAGTGGTTGCATCAGTCCTAAGGGTTTATGTCGCACTGCCTTAACCTTTTGGCAGGTGAGACATTTCGCCACGAAGTCTGCCACTTCCTTCTTAATTCCCGGCCACCAAAAGATCTTCTTTAGATCTTTGTAAAGCTTGTCGCCTCCGGGATGCACTGAGTATGGCGTGTTGTGCCATTCTTCCATCAACTTTCGCTTCAACTCGGCACATTTATGGGGCACACACCATCTCCCTTTGAAGCGAATGCTTCCATCCTCGTGGACAGCAAATCCTATTGCCTTTCCCTCGGCAATATACCCCTTTATCTTTTCCAACTTCGCGTCACCCGGTTGGGCGAGCCTAATCTCGTCCAATATTGGAGTTTCTACGACCATTGCATTGATCGTTTCACTCACTGTGCCCGGATGCACAAGTTCCACGTCCAATCTCGCTAAATCCATGTACAATGCCGGCGGAATTACCAACGAGTTCGTCACGTGTTGGGTTTTCCGGCTTAAGGCATCGGCTACCACATTCGCCTTCCCCTCGTGGTAGGATATCTCCAAATCATAATCTTTAATAAGTTCCAACCACCTTCGCTGTCTCAAATTCAACTCCTTTTGAGTGAATATATATTTCAAGCTCTTGTGGTCGGGAACATTCAACACTTTCGCCCATAAAGATAATGTCTCCATATCTTTAGAGCGAAAACGACCGCTGCCAACTCCAGGTCGTGTGTCGGATAATTCTCCTCGTGAGGTTTTAGCTGGCGTGACGCATACGCTACGACTCTCGAGTCTTGCATCAAGACACAACCTAAGCCTTCCTTCGAAGCATCGCTATAAGCTTCGAAGTCACCATTCTCTGATGGTAGTGTCAATACGGGTGTGGTTGTGAGTCGTTTCTTCAGCTCTTGAAACGCAATCTCACACGCCTCTGTCCACACGTATTTTACTCCCTTCTTCAGTAGCTGGGTCAAAGGTCGTGCGATTTTCGGAAAATCCTTCACGAACCGTCTATAGTACCCGGCTAATCCAAGGAAACTCCTTATCTCAGTTTGGCTCTTTGGAGTTGCCCATTCAGTTACGGCAGAGACTTCTGCCGGATCCACTGAAACTCCATTAGCGGATACTATATGTCCTAGAAATGCTACCTCCTTCAACCAAAAATCGCATTTGGACAATTTGCCTTATAGCTGATTCTTTCGCAAGGTCCCTAACACTTGGTGCAAGTGCTGGGCGTGCTCCTCCTCGCTTTTCGAGTAGATCAGGATGTCATCAATGAACACCACTACACACTGATCTAACAGCTCTCGAAATACATTGTTCATGAGGTTCATGAACATTGCTGGAGCATTTGTTAACCCAAAGGATAACACTGTGAACTCGTAGTGGCCATATCGAGTTCGAAACGCCGTCTTCGGGATGTCTTTCTCGGCAATTCTCAACTGATGATACCCAGATCGTAAGTCGATCTTCGAGAATACTGAAGCTCCCTTCACTTGATCAAATAGATCCTCTATTCTCGGCAAAGGGTATTTATTCTTGATAGTCACTTGGTTCAATCCTCGATAATCTATGCAAAGACGTAATCCTCCGTCTTTCTTCTTAACAAATAAAACCGGTGCTCCCCAGGGGGAAGTGCTCAGCCTTATGTACCCTTTTCCTAACAGCTCCACAAGTTGGTCCTTTAACTCCTTCATTTCCAATGGCGCCATCCGGTACGGAGCTTTTGAGACAGGCTCTGTGCCCGGGATGAGATCTATAGTGAACTCAAGATCTCTCTCAGGTGGCATTCCCGGGATGTCTTCAGGGAACACATCCGGGTATTCTCTTACCACTGGTATGCTGTCAACCATGTTCTCTTCCGCCTCAAGGTTGTGCACGTAGCACGCATATAGCTCATACCCCTTACGCATCAAGTTACTCAGTTTGAGTGCACTAACGATTTTGTTACTCTTCTTAGGGGGCTGAGAGTAAAAGATAACTCTCTTTCCCCTACTTTTCGACAGGATGATCTTTTGTTTTTGGCATTCGATCACCGCCTTATACTGGGATAACCAATCCATCCCCAGTATGATGTCAAAGTCTCTTAAGTTAAATTCTACTAAGTTCGCGAAGAATTCTACGTTCTTTATCACTATAGGAATTCCGTTATATTGTTTAGAGCAAGATACTACTTCTCCAGAAGGCAATTGAATTCCTAAGCTAATTCTCTCACACTTAGGTAGATCTAACTCAGGCACTATCCTTGTTGCTATGATTGAGCAACTAGCTCCAGAATCAAATAGAACTCTAAGGGGTGTATTCAAAACATGAAATGTACCTGCCATCACTTCTCCTTGTGCAGGCACGTCCGCTTGGTTAACCACGTTGAGCCTCCCCATAGGGCGTCCTTGGTTGCCCTGCTGATTTGCATTCGGCTGCTGATTTTGTTGTTGGTTTTGATTCTGCGGTGGCAGAGGTCGTTGATTCTGGTTCTGATTCGGCGGCCTAAATTGGTTTTGAGGGGGTCTATACCCCTGGTTATTTCCGTTCCGCCCGTTTTGGTTCTGAGGCTGTTCCGGTCCCATGACCAAATCTTCCCTCCTTGTTATATTCTCGATCCTCGTCCGGCAATCCCGACGAATGTGACCCATTCGACCACATCGGAAGCAGGCGCCCTGTTGAGGGCATCCCCCCGCCAGATGGGGTCGTCCACATCTTGGGCAGGGTGGTACCGGTTCTTCTTGGTTAAACCTCCTCCCATTGTTGGTTTGTTGTGGCCTATTCGACCCTCTCCGCTGTTCGTTCCTTCCCGGTTGTTCTCGCTTCTCGCGTCTCGGTTCCTCTTGTCTTGGGGACCCCTGCTGGACTCCCCACTCACCCTTCTCTTCAGTTGTTCCACACGCGCTACTGCCACAGCGCGGTCATACACAGCTTGCAGGTTGGGGTAGTGTACTCCCGCGATCACTTCGCGAACAGACAGGTTCAGTCCCATCTCGAACTTCTGTGCTTTCTCTGCATCCGTGGGTACTAGCCTTGGTGCGAACCTTACTAGCTCCTTGAAACGAGTGTAGTACTCCTGCACAGTATGGCCTCCTTGCTTCAGCGACAGGAATTCCTCATACATCGCTGATTTAGTACTCAAGGGATAGAATCGATCCCTGAGCAGTTCCATCATTTCCGCCCAAGAGTAGGGCTCGTCATCTTCAGTCAGCTTGGCTTGAGTCGCCTGCCACCAGTCGTCCGCTTCGCCTCCCAAGTAGTACGAAGCGACGTGCACTCTCTCTCCTTCCGGATATTTGACTGCTCCCAGCAACTTGTCGAAGGTTCGGATCCACTCCTCTAGTTTAGCTGGATCCTCCTCACCAGCGTAGTGGGGCGGCTGGTAAGGATTCACCATTGCCAAGTAGTTGGGGCGAGCCTGAGGCGGAAGTACCGCCGCAGCTTGCCCTTGATTGACTTGCGCATTTCCTAGCGCAATCAAAACCTCTTCTATCGTCCGAAGACGATCGCCCACATTGTTCAGCGCGGGGGCGTCCTGCGCACCTTGGGGTTGTTCCTCTACAGGTTGAGCCGGTTCCATGACATTTGGAGGTGTTTCAGTAGTGGTTTGAGGAGCGGTTTGAGTTCTTCCTCTTCCTCTGGGTGCCATTCTGTTACAAATAGGGTGGATTAGGACTTGTGAAATCTAAAATATAGCCTAAACGATTTTTATAAATGTATATGTGTTTTGTAATTTCGCACGTGGTGCTCGATCGAACTAAGAAGCGTCGTACGCTTCTGGGTTTTATTTTATTTTATTGTATTTTATTTCGATTTTTTTTTTGTGTCGGACAGGTCTGTCCAGATTTTTTTTTTCGATTTATTATAAATAAATCGGGCATTTTATTTCCTTAAAAGAAATTTTAGTACAAGCGGGAAGGTATACAAAAGTAGAAATATTTTCCTAACAAAATAGTATCTACTATAAATAGAATCCCTAGCGTCTCAAGACGTCCTCTGGTGGGGTAGCGGGATCCTCCTCCGGGTCTTCCTCCTCCGAACTTGGCGGCAGTAGATCGTCAAAGATTGTGTTCAAGTCTTGTCCATGAGCATCGATGTGTTCCTTCAGTATTAGGTTTTGCGTAGTGTGGTTTGGACTTGACGTTCGAATTGGTTTATGCGGTGGTGATCCGCCTCTCTCAAGTTGCCCATATGGTGCAGATTTGCCTCCAATTGAGCCATACGATGTTTCATTTGTTCTATGGTTTGTTGGGATTCAAAGTGCGCGTTCATCATTTTGATCATCAAATTCATCATATCTTGACTAGCCATCTAGCGCAATGTAACACCCTGATTTTTGGTCACCCATGTCGGGATGTCACCGCCACACCTACCTAGTAAGACCCGGCTTCTCCGGCTTACTAAAGAGATGCAAGGCTAGGTATTTCAGTTTTTTAAAAATATTTCAAACATTTGCAAACAGCCCATACAATATAGTCTCGAAAATAATAATATCATAATGCAGCGGAAATAATATTTAAGTATAATATTGCAGCGGAAATGTAAATAAGACCGACATGGTCAAAACACGGGTTAAACAGGCCCGTTTATTCTATAGTCTAATGCAAGAATTTAAATAATAAGTTTCGCAAAATATAAGTCCCCCCATGCATGAACGTGCTCATGTCTGTTCCACATACTCTGTAAGGGAAAAGGAAAAATAATGGTTTGGTCAGCACAACTTGCTGAGTAAGTTAACACATGCATGATCATAGGGTTTAAAAGCCATTAATTTAATAATTACATAAAAGCATGATAATAACCATAAATAATTTAATTTAATAATATAACCAATTCGCACAATTAAATCATGGCATTAACCAATAGTACATTTAGCATAATTTAAATAAAAGCCGGAATTAATTTAAATAAAGCATTTAATAATTTAAAAGGAAAATAATTAAACATTTAACTATCCCCATTACACCCAAGATTTAGTATTTCAAGTATTTCACGATTGCATCGCGATATCAACAAGTTTAGCCGGAAACCGGCGGCCGCAGCCGTATCTGCCATACCCAGTACTACTCCGGAGCCTCGGGAAACACATATGGATATTCACGAGAGTGTAGGCCATATCTCATGCAGTTTTGGCAACATATCTCAAAAATTTCGCGCGAGGTCACCATCGTCCATAAAGACACGAAGTGAATCGTTAGGAGGGCACCCTGCAGAGCACTCACCCCCTAATATTATAGATCAAGTTTGTAAAGGGGATTTCCTAAATTTCAGATTTCATGTATTTTTTTTCAAAGAGCCTTCTACTCGTTTAAACCCTAAAGGCTAATTTCACCGTTTCAACAAGATTTCAAGATTTGACTCGGTCAACCACAGTTTACTCTAAAATTAATTAAAAATGGAGTTTAATTCTAAAAATTCTGAAATTTTATCACTGACTTGGAAACATCGAGATGAACAACTTTCTTATTTTAACTTTTTCAATCCGAGATACCGAAAAAGGTCAAAAACATCAATTTTCATCATAACGTTAATCTGTCCGAATTTCGTGTACAGCAGTTCAAGATTATCAAGATCTACCATAGCAAATCAACTCCAAACTCAATGAAATTTTACAGAGACCTTCTTAAGATATTTTTCTACAACTTTCATGTTCGGCTAAAGATCTAAATCGGCTTATAACTAATGTCAAAAATGTCATCAAGATCGGACCTAAGTTCTGTCAAGAATTTCAAGATCCAATTTCAAGCAGTTCGGTTTCGGGTGGATTTCATATATCAAATCATCATGAAAAATTCCAAAATTTTACAGAAGATAGATCTAAGCCTTAGGAACATTTTTTGTGTTTTAAGTTTTTCCGTTTGAAGACTTTTAAGGGTTCGGAAAAATTAGACAAAACTGTTGCGCCGGTAAAAATCATATGTTGACAGATTTTTGAAAGTTCCGATTAAGCTTTTAGTTTTCGTGTTTTAATTACTCCCAAAACCATGTAAGCGTCAACTTACAGATTCGTAGTCGTCCGGGATCGTCGAGTTCGAAGGCGTGGCTTCCAGTCCACCATTTATCCTCTCCGTTCGTCGGGTTCTTCGTTCTAGATCCGATTCGGGGGGTAGAAATAAAAAGAAGAGAATTAGGGTTTCGTTTTTGAATTAAAAACAAGATGGATGAGCGGATCTAACTTACCACGACGTTGGAGATCTCTCAAATTCGTCCCCGGCAGTCCTCGCTCGGTTTTGGTGCCTCCGATGACTTCCGGTTCTAGGGTTTTGTGTATAGAGAGTATCGTAGGGTTTTGAAAAGTGTTCCGGGCTTCCAAGAGGTCTTATTTATAGGTAAACATGACCTAGGGACGTCCAAGGTCGGGTTTGGGGAGTCTTGAGCCGAAAGGTGTTCAACCGAAGTCGGAAAATCCGGATTCGCGCAAGTGAATTTCGCAACAGGTGGATCTGCCCGTTGGCGCGGCCGTGGCGCGCCTTTCCCCTATTGACCGCGCGGCCACCGCGCGGCACTCGCCTGGACTTTGGTCCGGGCGGGTCGTGCGATCCGTCGTGCCTTTCCTCATCTCTTTCGGAATTCTATCCCCCTATGCTCCCGGATTCCGATTTCCGGACCATCTTCGGGTTGCTATTTCCTCTCTAAATTTTTACTCGGGTCTAAATGCATGTTTGGACTCGAATTCTCGAGTTCATTGGTGTCGGGTTTCGGTGTACAATTTATTTATCTTCAATTAATTCTTTTTATTTAATTAAATTCCTTTAATTCCTTTTTAAGTTAAATCTCATTTCTCATTTCCTTATCTTTATTTATTATTTGCTGAATTTATTTATTTTTTGTATTTATTTTATTTATTGTTTATTTTTTTGATTATTTGTTTTATGTTGCAAAATTCTCGGGTATTACAGTCTACCCTCCTTAAGAATCAACTTCGTCCTCGAAGTTGTGTTTCGGCTTCTCTCGTGCTAAGGTCTTTTGTTTGTTTTGTTATGTTGTGACTGAACTTAGAATTAAAACTTCTAAGCTGCCTACGTACCCTATGAAGGGATCAAGCCATAACGTAGTTCAAAACAATTCGAATTTGTTTGTTTGTTTACAAAAATGCACGAAAAATAGATGGTATGACATCCTCTCCCCCTTAAGATTGCAGTTATGTCCCCATAACTGTATCGGTGTCGGTTTGGAACAATGTCGGGTAGCGTTCTCTCATGTCGGATTCTACCTCCCAAGTTGTCGTCTCACTTTCGTGGTTCGACCAAAGAACCTTGATCATTTTGACGGTTTTGTTCCTCGTTACTCGCTCCTTAGTGTCCAGAATTCGCACTGGGACTTCCTCATAAGTCAAATCCTCATCGAGTTCGATTACTTCCGGTTGAAGTACATGTGTCGGGTCCGGCACATACTTCTTTAGTTGTGAGACATGGAAGACATTATGAACTCGATCTAATTGTGGCGGTAAAGCTAGTCGGTAGGCCAAATTTCCGACTCGTTCTAGAATCTCATAAGGTCCTATGTATCGAGGACTCAACTTCCCTCGTTTGCCAAAGCGCATCACCCCCTTCATGGGTGATATCTTTAGCATGACCCTATCTCCCACTTGAAATTCTAGGTCTCGTCGTCTCACGTCAGCGTAACTCTTCTGACGGTCTTGAGCGGCTTTCACTTTTCCTTGAATCACTTTGATTTGTTGAGCCATGTCTTCGATAAGTTGTGGTCCCACTACCACCGACTTATCGTTGTCTTCCCAGCTCAACGGGCTTCGGCACTTTCGTCTATACAACGCCTCGAATGGTGCCATGCCAATGCTAGCATGGTAGCTATTATTATAAGAAAATTCGGTTAAGGGTAAATGGGATTCCCAATTTCCCTTAAATTCCAACACGCATGCTTTCAGCATGTCTTCTAGTGTTTGGATTGTTCTCTCGGTTTGACCATCCGTCATCGGGTGGAATGCGGTGCTCATTTTGATTTGAGTACCAAGAGCTTTTTGTAACTCCGTCCAAAAGTGAGAGACAAATCTACTGTCTCTATCAGAAATGATGTCATGTGGTACTCCATGTTGTCGTACCACATTATCAACGTAGGCTCGGGCCAGTTGGTCCATAGTCCACGTGTCCTTCATTGGGATAAATATGGCTGTCTTCGTTAGCCTATCCACAATCACCCAAATCTTGTTCATGCCTTTAGGTGATCGGGGTAATCCCGAGACAAAGTCCATCGAGATGCTATCCCACTTCCAACTTGGAATCTCTAGTGATTGCATCAGTCCTAGGGGTTTATGTCGCACTGCCTTAACCTTTTGGCAGGTGAGACATTTCGCCACGAAGTCTGCCCCTTCCTTCTTCATTCCCGGCCACCAATAGATCTTCTTTAGATCTTTGTAAAGCTTGTCGCCTCCGGGATGTACTGAATATGGCGTGTTGTGCCCTTCCTCCATCAACTTTCGCTTCAACTCGGCACATTTTTTAGGCACACACCATCTCCCTTTGAAACGAATGCTTCCATCCTCGTGGCCAGCAAATCCTATTGCCTTTCCTTCGGCAATATACTCCTTTATCTTTTCGAGTTTCGCGTCGCCCGGTTGGGCGAGCTTAATCTCGTCCAATATTGGAGTTTCTACGACCATGGCGTTGATCGTTTCACTCACTGTGCCCGGATGCACAAGTTCCACGTCCAATCTCACTAAATCCATGTACAATGACAGCGGAATTACCAACGAGTTCGTCACGTGTTGGGTTTTCCGACTTAGGGCATCGGCTACCACATTCGCCTTCCCCTCTTGGTAGGCTATCTCTAAATCGTAGTCTTTAATAAGTTCCAACCACCTTCGCTGTCTCAAATTCAACTCCTTCTGAGTGAATATATACTTCAAGCTCTTGTGGTCGGGGAACATTCGACACTTCCGCCCATAAAGATAATGTCTCCATATCTTTAGAGCGAAAACGACTGCTGCCAACTCCAGGTCGTGTGTCGGATAATTCTCCTCGTGAGGTTTTAGTTGGCGTGATGCATACGCTACGACTTTCGAGTCTTGCATCAAGACACAACCTAAACATTCCTTCGAAGCATCACTGTAAACTTCGAAGTCACCATTCTCTGATGGTAGTGTCAATACGGGTGTAGTTGTGAGTCGTTTCTTCAGTTCTTGAAACGCTGTCTCACAAGCCTCTGTCCACACGTATTTTACTCCCTTCTTCAGTAGCTGGGTCAAAGGTCGTGCGATTTTCGAAAAATCCTTCTCGAACCGTCTATAGTACCTGGCTAATCCAAGGAAACTCCTTATCTCAGTTTGGCTCTTTGGGGTTGCCCATTCAGTTACGGTAGAGACTTTTGCCGGATCCACTGAAACTCCATCAGCGGATACTATGTGTCCTAGAAATGCTACCTCCTTCAATCGTATTTGAACAACTTGCCGAATAGTTGATCGTGTAAACAATAGAAGGTAAGGAAAACAAAAAAATAAAAATAAAAAACACTTTTCGTGGCCCGCGCGGTGTCCGTGCGGCAGCGCGCGGTGACCGCGCGGCCACAGTAGTTTGAAAAAAGGGCTCGCACGGAGCGCGAGCCATTCCGCCCCATTCCCACTTCCGAGGTTTCTTCTAGTTTGCTCCCAAATTCTTTCTCTCATCCTCCAATTCTCCCATTCCCGACTTTGATTTTTCATTGCAAGGTATGTGTCTACTACTTCTACTTGTCAATTTCAGATTTTATGCCCTGTTTAGCTTTAATCTTTGGGTGAATTTCGAAATTAGGGTTTAAGGACAAGAATTGGGGATTTGTTGTTTTTAGACTTAATCTGTGCAATTAGCGAGTTTATGCGATACTTGGTGTTATTTTTGTTGATTAGGAAGTATTTGTACAACAATGTATGCCTAGTTTGAGGAAGTTTTTACTAGATTCCATGCTTTAGGGAGAATATGAATTTCCCGATTTGTATTGGTATTGCGGGCATGAGAATGAGTTCATTGTCGTTGTTTTGTGCCCTATTATGATGATGAGTTATTGCCTAAGCAATTTTTTGATTTGGAGACGTTTCCCATGTGTTTACAAGTAAACTTTGAACTTGATTTATTGCGCACACAACGTATTTGACTAAATGTCCCAAAGAGTTTTGGGATTTGTTTGGACATATTCTTTGTTTGGTTATCCTCTCGGATTGCTCGTGTTAGAGCCTACACTTCATGTTCCTACGTTTTTCTGTCCTATACTTGATGTAATTGTTGTGTAGGATTTACCCTTATATTTGGTATTGGTTGGGTATCTGCAGGATTCTGCTTTTCTTGTGGGTTGTCTGGGCGTCCCTCATGGTTCTTCCAGGGGCCAAGAGACGAGTCACTCGGCGTGATGCAGCTGGCCCTAGTACTGCTGCTCCGGTGATGTCGGATACTAATGACAGTGAGTCCGAGGAGGACGAGGAGCAGCGGGGCCCTAAACTCAGGGGTCTTCCCGACGAGGTGCGTCCCCATCGACACGATAGGCATCGGTTTGCGACGATGGCCTCTCAGGAGTTCTATTTCGACGAGCTTCGTCGGAACAGGGCTTATGTCCCGGAGAGAGGCATGGATCCTTGTCATATGGACGATGACAGGGTTAGTCCAGTTTTGGACCATCTTCAGTGGACTGGACTTGCGCGCCATCCCGAGGGCATTGCTTCTGGTTATTTAGCAATGGAGGTCATAGCCAACATTGGCGGTCTTGGGGAGAACAGCGACTTGTATCGAGTCTGGGTTCGGGGTCGCCATCAAGATTTCAGTGCTCGGGCGATCAACGTCTACTTCGGCCTTCCTGACGACGGCATATTCCGGCCACAGCCTGAGGGTCGTATACCCCCGCCTGCATGGGGCGTTTTGTGCACTGGGGTGGGACCTCGGCTCGAGCATGATCACGAGCTGCGATTGATGACGATGGACTCTCCGTGGCGCGAGCTTGCTCAGATATGGTTAGGCCGTGTCCGGCCGATTACCCGGAGCCATATCGTTCTAGACCACGTCTATGAGACCATTTGCTTTATCGCCCGATGTGGTAGGGTGAATGTTGGGGCTTGTATCGCAGACAACCTGAGGGGTATGCGCCGAGGACGAGGGAGTAGGGTGATTACCCATGTTCACCTTATTTGTGGTATGTGTGCGGCTCAGGGGATCCGTACGTCCCCAGAGACGGATCCTTATGAGTTAGCCGCTGGCGGCTTCTACCGTATTCCTACCTACGCCGCTCGACGCAGTGCCTTACGACGTGGGGCTCCTCCGGCTGTCCTTCGCCCGGAGCCCAATGGTGATGGTTTGATTTTGGTTGTCCCTCCTGAGCAGCCACCTCCACCTCTCGTGGTTCCCCAGCAGGATCCGGAGGTGCCGCAGATACTTCAGATGATGCAGGGTATGCAGCTTAGTATGGATGCTGGGTTTGCTCGTATGGACGCTGGGTTTGCAGCCGGGCAGGCTCGTTATGACGCTCTGGGTGCCAGGATGGATCTATACCAGGCTCGCATGGATACGATCACTATGAGGCAGCTGGAGCTGCAGGCCACCATGACCGACATGTATGCCTACATGCGTCAGATGGACGAGTATATGCGTCGTCAGTTCCCGCCTCCTGACCAGTGATCCTTCGTTTCTGCGTCTCCATTTAGGTTTGCAGTAGTAGTGTTTTATTTGGCTGTTTTCTTATGGGACTGTATGAGGAAGATCTTGCTGATTATGTTTAGTAGTTTATATTTCCGTTGTATCCTTGCTTAGTTGTCTTATTTGACTGTTATCGTTTAGAGAAAATGTGGTGGAACTATTCCGGTTCGTGTCTTTTTTTTTTCGGTACGGACAGGTCTGTCCAGATTTTTTTTTTCGATTTATTATAAATAAATCGGGCTTTTCATTTCCTTAAAAGAAAATTTTAGTACAAGCGGGAAGGTATACAAGAGTAGAAATATTTTCCTAGCAAAATAGTATCTACTATAAATAGAATTCCTAGCGTCTCAAGACGTCCTCCGGTGGGGTAGCGGGATCCTCCTCCGGGTCTTCCTCCTCCGAACTTGGCGGCAATAGATCGTCAAAGATGGTGTTCAAGTCTTGTCCATGAGCATCGATGTGTTCCTTCAGGATTAGGTTTTGTGTAGTGAGGGTTTGGACTTGACGTTCAAGTTGGTTTATGCGGTGGTGATCCGCCTCTCTCAAGTTGCCCATGTGGTGCACAGATTTGCCTCCAATTGAGCCATACGATATTTCATTTGTTCTATGGTTTGTTGGGAATCAAGGTGAACGTTCATCATTTTGATCATCAATTGCATCATATCTTGACTAGCCATCTAGCGCAAGCAAAAGATCTAAGTTAATAATCGCCAAGATTCTAGGTTAAACTTCGCCAAGATTCTAAGTTAAAATTCGCCAAGATTCTAAGTTGAAATTCGCCAAGATTCTAAGTTCTCTACATAAAAGAGATGCAATATGCAAATGCAAATGATGATTTCCCCCCCCCAAAATAATTTATGCACTATATATATATATTCTTTTTACCATGGGTTTTAAAAATAAAAATTTTCCATGGAAATAATACTTTAAAATTTAAAATAATAGTCAAAATACTAATAGTAGTTTAAAAATAATAGTTTAAAAATAGCCGGGCTCTGATACCAACTTGAAACACCCCGATTTTTGGTCCCCCAGGTCGGGATGTCACCGCCACACCTCCCTAGTAAGACCCGGCTTCTCCGGCTTACTAAAGAGATGCAAGGCTAGGTATTTCAGGTTTTTAAAAATATTTCAAATATTTGCAAACAGCCCATACAATATAGTCTCGAAAATAATAATATCATAATGCAGCGGAAATAATATTTAAGTATAATATTGCAACGGAAATGTAAATAAGACCGACATGGTCAAAACACGGGTTAAACAGGCCCGTTTATTCTATAGTGTAATGCAAGAATTTAAATAATAAGTTTCGTAAAATATAAGTCCCCCCATGCATGAACGTGCTCATGTCTGTTCCACATACTCTGTAAGAGAAAAGGAAAAATAATGGTTTGGTCAGCACAACTTGCTGAGTAAGTTAACACATGCATGATCATAGGGTTTAAAAGCCATTAATTTAATAATTATATAAAAGCATGATAATAACCATAAATAATTTAATTTAATAATATAACAAATTCGCACAATTAAATCATGGCACTAACCAATAGTACATTTAGCATAATTTAAATAAAAGCCGGAATTAATTTAAATAAAGCATTTAATAATTTAAAAGGAAAATAATTAAATATTTAACTATCCCCATTACACCCAAGATTTAGTATTTCAAGTATTTCACGATTGCATCGCGATATCAACAAGTTTAGCCGGAAACCGGCGGCCGCAGCCGTATCTGCCATACCCAGTACCACTCCGGAGCCTCGGGAAACCCATATGGATATTCACGAGAGTGTAGGCCATATCTCATGCCGTTTTGGCAACATATCTCAAAAATTTCACGCGGGGTCACCATCGTCCATAAAGGCACAAAGTGAATCATTAGGAGGGCACCCTGCAGAGCACTCACCCCCTAATTTTAAAGATCAAGTTTGTAAAGGGGATTTCCTAAATTTCAGATTTCATGTATTTTTTTTTCAAAGAGTCTTCTACTCGTTTAAACCCTAAAGGCTAGTTTCACCGTTTCAACAAGATTTCAAGATTTGACTCGGTCAACCACAGTTTACTCTAAAATTAATTAAAAATGGAGTTTAATTCTAAAAATTCTGAAATTTTATCACTGACTCGGAAACATCGAGATGAACAACTTTCGTGTTTTAACTTTTTTAATCCAAGATACCGAAATAGGTCAAAAACATCAATTTTCGTCATATCATTTATCTGTCCGAATTTCATGTACAACAGTTCAAGATTATCAAGATCTACCATAGCAAATCAACTCCAAACTCAATGAAATTTTACAGAGACCTTCTATTTGTCTACAACTTTCATGTTCGGCTAAAGATCTAAATCGGCATATAACTAATGTCAAAAACGTCATCAAGATCGGACCTAAGTTCTGTCAAGAATTTCAAGATCCAATTTCAAGCAGTTCGGTTTCGGGTGGATTTCATATATCAAATCATCATGAAAAATTCCAAAAATTTTACAGGAGATAGATCTAAGCCTTAGGAACGTTTTTCATGTTTTAAGTTTTTCCGTTTGAAGATTTTAAGGGTTTGGAAAAATTAGACAAAACTGTTGCGCCGGTAAAAATCATATGTTGACAGATTTTTGAAAGTTCCGATTAAGCTTTTAGTTTTCGTGTTTTAATTACTCCCAAAACCATGTAAGTGTCAACTTACAGATTCATAGTCGTCCGGGATCGTCGAGTTCGAAGGCGTGGCTTCCAGTCCACCGTTTATCCTCTCCGTTCGTCGGGTTCTTCGTTCTAGATCCGATTCGGGGGGTAGAAATAAAAAGAAGAGAATTAGGGTTTCGTTTTTGAATTAAAAACGAGATGGATGAGCGGATCTAACTTATCATGACATTGGAGATCTCTCAAATTCGTCACCGGCAGTCCTCGCTCGGTTTTGGTGCCTCCGATGACTTCCAGTTCTGGGGTTTTGTGTATAGAGAGTATCGTAGGGTTTTGAAAAGTGTTCAGGGCTTCCAAGAGGTCTTATTTATAGGTAAACATGACCTAGGGACGTCCAAAGTCGGGTTTGGGGAGTCTTGAGCCGAAAGGTATTCAACCGAAGTCGAAAAATCCGGATTCGGGCGAGTGAATCTCGCAACCGGCGGATCTGCCCGTTGGCGAGGCCGTGGCGCGCCTTTCCCCTATTGACCGCGCGGCCACCGCACGGCACTCACCTGGACTTCGGTCCGGGCGGGTCGTGCGATCCGTTGTTCCTTTCCTCCTCTCTTTCGGAATTATATCCCCCTATGCTCCCGGATTCCGATTTCCGGGCCATCTTCGGGTTTCTATTTCCTCTCTAAATTTTTACTCGGGTCTAAATGCATGTTTGGACTCGAATTCTCGAGTTCATTGGTTCGGGTTTCGGTGTACAATTTATTTATCTTCAATTAATTCTTTTTATTTAATTAAATTCCTTTAATTCCTTTTTAAGTTAAATCTCATTTCTCATTTCCTTATCTTTATTTATTTATTTGCTCAATTTATTTATTTATTGTATTTATTTTATTTATTGTTTATTTATTTGATTATTTGTTTCATGTTGCAAAATTCTCGGGTATTACACGCAAGCAAAAGATCTAGGTTAATATTCGCCAAGATTCTAGGTTACACTTCGCCAAGATTCTAAGTTCTTTACATACAGGAGATGCAATATGCAAATGCAAATGATGATTTCCCCCCAAAAATAGTTCATGCACTATATATATTTTTTTCCCATGGATTTTAAAATAAAATTTTTTCCATGGAAGTAATACTTCAAAATTTAAAATAATAGTCAAAATATTACTAGTAGTTTAAAAATAATAATTGTTTAAAAATAATAGTTTAAAAATAATAATGGTTTAAAAATAATAGTTTAAAAATAGCCGGGCTCTGATACCAATTTGTAACACCCCAGTTTTTGGTCACCCAGGTCGGGATGTCACCGCCACACCTCCTAGTAAGGCACGGTTTCTCCGGCTTACTAAAGAGATGCAAGGCTAGGTATTTCAGTATTTAAAATATTTAAAACATTTGCAAACAACCCATACAATATAAATTCGAAAACAATAATCTCATAATGCAGCGGAAATAATATTTAGGTATAATATTGCAGCGGAAATGTAAATAAGACCGACATGGTCAAAACACGGGTTAAACAGGCCCGTTTATTCCATAGTCTAATGCAAGAATTTAAAATAATAAGTTTTGCAAAGTATAAGTCCCCCCATGCATGAACGTGCTCATGTTTGTTCCACATACTCTGTAAGGAAAAAGGAAAAATAAACGGTTTGGTCAGCACAACTTGCTGAGTAAGTTAACACATGCATGATCGTAGGGTTTAAAAGCCATTAATTTAATATTTACATAAAAACATAATAATAAGCCATAAATAATTCAACTTAATCATCTAACCAATTTGCATAATATTTCATGGCACTAGTCAACAATACATTTAGCACAATTTAATATGAAAGCCATAATTAATTTAAATAAAGCATTTAACAATTTAAACGACAACTATAAATAATCCAATTTAATTTAAATTCCCCATTACATCCCCGATTTAGTAATTTCAAGTGTTTCACGATTACATCGCGATCTCAACAAGTTTAGCCGGAACCCGGCGGCCGCAGCCGTATCTGCCATACCCAGTACCACTCCGTAGCCTCGGGAAACCCATGTGAATATTCATGAGAGTGTAGGCCATATATCTCATGTCTTTTTGGCAATATCATATCTCAATTTTCGCGCGGGGTCACCATCGTCCATAAAGGCACGAAGTGAAGCAGTTAGGGGGCACCCTGCAGAGCACTCACCCCTAATTTTAATTTATTAAGTTTGTAAGGGGATTTATTTCAAAAATTCTGGTTTCACTAAATTTATTAAGAAAAGATTTCGACTCGTTTCAACCCTAAAGGCTAATTCCATCGTTTCAGCAAGATTTCAAGATTTGACTCCGGTAAACCGCTGTTTACTCTAAAATTAATTTAAAATCATATTTAAGTTCCAAAATTCTGAAAATTTACCACTGACTCGGAAATATCGAGATGAACAACTTTCGTGTTTTAACTTTTTCAATCCGATATACCGAAACAGGTCAAAAACATCAATTTTCGTCATATCATTAATCTGTCCGAATTTCGTGTACAGCAGTTCAAGATTTTCAAGATCTACCTTAGCAAATCAACTCCAAACTTAACGAAATTTTACAGAGACCTTCTTAAGACATTTTTCTACAACTTTCATGTTCGGCTAAAGATCTAAATCGGCCTAGAACCCTAGTCAAAAACGTCATCAATTTCAGACCTATGTTCTGTCAAGAAATTCAAGATTCAAATCTTAGCAGTTCGGTTTCGGGTTGATTTCACATACCAAATCATACGAAAAATTCTGAAAATTTTACAAGAGATAGATCTAAGCCTTAGAAACGTTTTTTATGTTTTAAGTTTTCTCGTTTGAAGAATTTTAAGGGTTCAGAAAAATTGGCCAAAACCACTGCGCAGGTAGAAATCACATGTTTGACAGATTTTCGAAAGTTTTGATTAAGCTTTTAGATTTAAGTGTTTTAATTACTCCCAAAACCATGTAAGTGTCAACTTACAGATTTTCAGTCGTCCGGGATCGTCGATTTTGGAGGCGTGGCTTCCAGTCCACCGTTTATCCTCTCCGTTCGTCGGGTTCTCCGGGGTGTAGAAAAGAAAAAGACTAAGTTAGGGTTTTGTTTTTGAATCAAAAACGGGATGGATGAATGGATCAGACTTACCACGACGTTGGAAGACTTCCGACCTCGTCCAAACAGTCTCTGGCTCGGTTTTGGTGCCTCCGATGACTCCGGGATCTAGGGTTTTGTGTATAGAGAGTATCATAGGGTTTTGAAAAGTGTTCGGGGCTTCCAAGAGGTGTTATTTATAGATAGGTATGACCTAAGGGCGTCCAAGGTCGGCCTTGGTGAGTCTTGAGCCGAAAGGTGTTCAACCGAAGTCGGAAAATCCGGATTCGGGCGAGTGAATCTCGCAACCGGCGAATCTGTCGTGTGGCGCGGCCGTGGCGCGCCGTTTCCCCTTTCACCGCGCGGCCACCGCGCGGCCCTCGCCTGGACTTCGGTCCGGGCGGGTCGTGCGATCCGTCGTGCCTTTCCTCCTCTCTTTCGGACTTCTATCCCTCTATGCTCCCGGATTCTGAGTTCCAGGGTATCTTCGGGTTCCTATTTCCTCTCTAACTTTTTACTCGGGTCTAAATGCATGTTTGGACTCGAATTCTCGAGTTCATTGGTATCGGGTTCCGGTGTACAATTTGTTCGTCTTTATTTAATTCTTTTTATTTAATTAAATTCCTTTAATTCCTTTTTAAGTTTAACTATTGATGAATACTAAGATCTCAGTGTCTCTTATCACGGTTCCCGGTTGCTTTGATCCGAGAACATCGGAGGTAGCATATGTTAGTTGTTGCTGAGGTATATATGGATTTGACATAAGCTGCCTGTTCAAATTTGTCCTAGTCATACATGTCTAGGCCGAATCACCAAGATGGATGGCTCCCTGGAGTTGCAGTAATTGACCACTTCCTTTTGTTCTTATTGTCTAAGTAATTGGTGAGGTTCGTAGAGAATGCAAAATTGAGCAAGTCTATTGTAAGGATATTTTGATCGCGTTTTATTTGATGGAATAAAATACATTCGTCTAAAAAAAAAAGTTAAATCTCATTTCCCATTTCCTTATCTTTATTTATTTATTTGCTGAATTTATTTATTTATTGTATTTATTTATTGTTTATTTATTTAATTATTTGTTTTATGTTGCAAGATTCTCGGGTATTACATAGGAGTAGGCCTATACCAAGAGTGTGGAAGCTTTTCTCTAGCTTGGCAAGTCTCGGTAAGGATACCCTTGCCCATTAGTGAGCGTCCCACTATAGTGTATCAAGACATTCATTCCACCATCGGTGCAGGTCTGATCGCTGGGACCTTGTTCCAGAAAGTCGGTGCCTATATGGCCCCTCTTACAAAAAGTATGTTTCCGAGCAAGTTAACGCTGCTGAGAACATCTTTTAAAGAAAAGGGAGGGTAGAGACCAGAATTCTGGAAAATGATCACAAGCAGAAAAGGCCATGTTTTGAGTGGATAGAAAATATGACCTTGGTGGTATTTATAGCCAGCAAATGGTTGATCTCGCCATAAATAAAGGAGACATTACCGCCATTAATGGCACGTAACTTCCGCCGCGTACAGTGAATGGTCAAATATTTCCTTATGCAAAACTGCCTCGAAAAGGCACGATTTTATCGGTTACAAAGAATGGATAGATACAAATTTACGTATCCCAATAAACGTCAATTCAAAATCTCCTAGAATGACGGGAGTCATCATATACTGACACCCCGAGCTAAGGAGGTTTTCAGACTTTTTCAGCGGATAAGGCCAGAAAATGGCCAAGCATTCCACTTGGGGGGGGGGGGGGGGGGCAATTTGTCAACACATGAAAATTGTGTTAATCCAGCCCATATACATATCCAGACCCAACTCGCATAAGGGCCCAATTACCAGGCTTGAAGGAAGGAAGACAGCCCAAGACTAGCCCATAAACCCCAAGGGAGTGTCATTCCGAGCAAGCTATTTCTTTAAATAGATGTGCGATTCGGAGAAAAAAGCCATGCCCGAGCACGTTAACTGCGTGAGTACCACGGGCTAGAGGAAATGGTTCCAAAGCGTTGCGAGGTGACATCATCGCGAGTGAAGACTATCCTCATCCTCGTGGAAGCCTTATCCGCGCCAGTACCAGAATAAAGGCGGGGAAGACTTAAATTTGAAATTCATCCTTATCCCCTTCCCCCAACCGGTGCCTTTTAGTGAACAGGCACCACCCATTGTATAAATACTAGAACTTAAGATGTAATTTGGGTTCCTTAATCACCACATTTTCAATACAATGTCTTATTTTTCCAGTACTTTACTTTTATTTATCGCTTTATTTAATGTTTTATTTACTATTTTTTTACTACTTTCCTTTACTGCTTTCCTTAGTTTTTTTTCGCGATGCTCTAGTTCCTAGCATCCCTTGGGACTGTCTTCGTCCCGCTTTCCATCTTGAAGGCTCCGTCTAGAGGATTAAACGTTACCCCGAAATGGGAGTAACAATTTTTTTAAAAATATTAAATATTATATATGTAGGTCCCTTAATTCAAGATTCTTGACGCGTCGTTATCAGTGTTGTAACGTCGTTTGGAAAGCTGTAAAGAACACCAAGAATTTGTTGACCTAGTTCGGTTTTGCAACCTACATTTGGGAGATACCAATCCAGGGACTTGAACTAGACTAAAGATCAAAATTACAGAGTCAACCTAATGCCTAAACCCAGAAAACAAACTCTCTTACCCTAGATGAATAGATCTAGTAGAGCAGTGTAGTTAGGACTCTCCCTCAACTAGGCTGTAGGGATACCACCCTATTTGAATTCTTCAAGGCACGATCACAATCTATCAGTCATCATGATCTCCATTTTTCTCCCGAATTGATCCATCAGACTCCTTCTTTGCGATCAAAACATGTAGAATGTCTTCAATTAAAACTCCTTCTCAAATCTTGATTCTTCCTAAAGAATTTTACAACTCAATCTTGAAGAATACAATCAACTTTCAGATGTAGAATACTCATCAAGGTCTATCTAAACTCTCAAGAATGAACTCTATGAAAAACAAGAGAGAAAATACAACTTCTAAAAATATGAAAGCGAATTACAACTCAATAGATCAATCTAGCAAAAATCTCTTAATCTCATCTAGGACTAACACACTTATATAGAGGAGAGTAAATTCGCAATCTGCTGAAAGTGGCTCCTCCAAATCAGTTAAAATCAGTCCAAAATAACTTCCATCATAAACTTATAATTCTGTTCAGTTTTTGTCGTCAGTGCGTCGTTCCAACATCGTTCTGATGACACTGTTCATCTCCACAAAAAGCTTTAGTATACTAACAATATATAATTATGTACGCTTTAAGGTTTAAAAACATATATTTTTTTTAAACCGTACGGTGTATGGTTTATAAAACACTAAACCAAACCATAGTTTTTTAAACTATAAACCAAACCAAAGCGTAAAAATACAGTTTGGTTTGATTTGGTTTACAGTCCGGACCATATTATGCTCACCCTAACTTTGGCTCCTAAAAAAATATATTTCATAAAATAAACCTGAGAATGAAAGTGAAAGGATTTACCTGAAGTAAGCCTGAGGCTCCTAAGAGTTAAGGGAGATCAAAGATTTTCTTGATTTCTACCAATTCAAAAAGAAGTCTATCTTTTTTTTTTTTTGGGAAGAGAAAGAAGTCTATTGAATTATAAGTCTAAAACTTTGTTGTTGGCTTGTTGCCTTAAAAAAAATAAAATAAAATAAAGCAATAAACCCCAAAAATCCAGATGATTGGTAGTTTTCTAATCATCTCTTGCTAATGTCACTTTTTGTTTTAAATCCTTTCATTAGGTTGAGAATGAAGTGTGTTATTGTTATATAATCCGTTTTTTCTTTTTCACAACAATTTTTTTTTTATCGATTGCTCAAATTACTTTGTTTATGGGATGGGACTTTCCCTAATGGTCAAGTCCCCCGACTCTCAAACTATATGTTGGGAGTTTGATTCCCTACCCGGCCCCTATCCCTCCACTTTTATCCCTTTGTAATTTTTGTTGCATGAGCCTCCACCACCATTTCTTAGAATATATATATTAAAAAAAAACTTATTTTGTTTACTTTTCATTTTTTTATAGAACTTTTAAATTTAATACTCAATTAAACTTTTCAATTACCGATTATTAACTCAGAGCATCTAATTAATTTGTGTCTAAACTACTTCTATTAAATACATAACCCATATTACATTATTAACATTATGTGTTAAAATACAAAATACAGTTAGCCTGAGTGGTATAAGACTTTGTCAGTTTAAGCAAAGGTTTGGAATTCGAGCCTTGTGTATACAAAATTTTTCTTTGGGGATTAATCTTGGATCTAATGCCTACCAGATCCTCGAAGGATTAGTCTTGGGTCCAATGTGGCTTGGGGATACCCGGTATACGCCAAAAAAATTATGTGTTCAAATCACTAGCTAGCTAGCTACTATTAAATAATCTTCCCAATACCTTAATTCTCAGTACCCAAATTAAGTAATAAGAGTAAACTGGTGTATTGGATTGAGATTTTTATGGATTTTAAAGAGTCCGTGAATTTAGAAAGTCCATAGACTCAAGGTAGAATTGGTTGATTTTATATAGAATATATATAAAGTTTGGCTGACTTGTACATAATCTGTAGATATCTTTGATTGTTTGGAGAGATTTTGTATAGTTATATTAAAAAATTAATTAAAATATATGAAGAATTAAAATACATAAATTGTTGAATATCTCAAAATTTTTAGACTTTTTAAAATATAAATTGAATACAACAAAACTTCAAAAGTCCAAAAATATCCTATAGAGTCTTTATTGAATACACCCACTAAATGGAGGAATATTTTCCTATATTTGAAGAAGGAATTACAATGATCACAATTAAATCCTCTTGAACTGAACAACTTGCAATGCTTACTGTATTTGATTTGAATAATAGAATGCAGAATGATTTCATACAAAATGAGCAACGAAGTAATTATGTAAGAATTCTGAACATCGATGCCAATATTTATTGATTCGGGTAAGGTATTAAATAGATATATTAATTATATACTGAATATAATTATTATCCACGTTTTTATGATAAATATTTATTAGACAAAGACACTAGGGGAGAATAGCCCAATACGTCCTTTATCTTGTTCCCTTACATCAAATCAGTCCGTTTAAATATTTTGGACTCATTTGGTCTTTTATGTTTCATAAATTTAGCCCAAATAGTCCGATTTTATGTTTAAATAGGCTAATTACAATATTAACAGATTTATGGTTTACACTAGGCAATTTGAGCTTACTTGGCATTACACATAGACAAAAAACCTACCTGAATTGAAATATGCCCAATACCCCACCGATTTATGGTGTACAGTTCCCCAGAGGGGACAACCGCGGAGGAGATAACTTTGCCACTCATACATTTTGATATAATGTTTCTCTTCTTCCACCCCATGCAGGGCCTCCTCTTCTACGAATTTCCCTATTCCAGATCCCAATTTCTCCAAACAATCATCCCCAATTTGAAGTAATCCCTAGCTCTATCGCTCCTCCATTTTCTCCCGCTCGCCGGAAATATCGTTTCACATGTCAATTCCGGCAGGCCTTTCTCCAGATTCGTCCTTGGCGACTCTGTTACCCTCACAATCGCCGAGTCGGATAAGTACTTCGAACTCCTCACAGGAAATCATCCTCGCCTCGCCGATGATTTCTACGAATGTGTCGCGAAGATGCCTGAAGACGAGGTCGTGTTCGCCATTGTTGAACCCATATCCCCATGCTCTCCATTATTGACATAGCTATATACCCTCATCAATATCACCAATGATTCCTTTGTCTTCAAGACCTATGGTCTGGAGCAAGGTTATCAAAATCTAGATCTTATGTAGGATCGTTTTTCCATTTGCAAGACCGGGATCGCAGGATCGTATTCAGTTCCTAAGATCCTATTAAATCAGGACAAAAAATATATATATATTCATATTGCATATTAGCAAATTACATTAACCAATATCAATAGACAATAATTTGTTTAGCAAAAAAATGATAATAATTGAGCATTGAAGACATGATGCTTGAGCTGGGTTGGATTTGTCATTAGAATTTTCCCATTTTCGTCAATCTCAACCACCATGTCATTGGATTCATCATCATCCATCTAGGCAGGGGGTTTAGGATTAAGATCTCCATCAGCAGGGGGTGTTGGAAGGGGATGCTACGGCAAGGGCGGCGGTAGAAAGAGGAAGGGGATGCGAGGGCGACGATAGGAAGAGAAGGGGGATACGACGGCGACGTCAACAACATGAAGATGAAGGAGATACAACGGCGGCGACTGTTAGAAGAAGAAGATGAAGGGGATGCGAGGAAGATGGAGATGCAAATAAAAATCCCTATATCTGGATTTCGAAAAAGAATGTAGGACTGAAAAACGAAAAAAATGAGATGAAAAATAAAAGGGGGTGGGATCGGATCGTTCAAAGATTTTAAGATGTTGTATAGATCCTGTAGATCTTATCCAGATCTCAGCCTAATTTAGATCCCATACAGATCTTGATCGTTTTGATTTTGTGGGATCGTAGGATCGTAAGATCCTAAGATCCAGATCTAAATTTAATATCCTTGGTCTGGAGAATTGCTTTTCAATTTTGGGGATTGTATTGGGCATGTTTCAATTCGTGTGGTTTTTTGTATAATGCCAAGTAGCCCAAATTGCCAAGTGTACACCATAAATTTGTTAATCTTGTAATTAGCCCACTTAAACATATAATCGGACTACTTGGGCTAACTTTATGAAACATAAAGGACCAAATGAGTCCAAAATATCTAAAAGGACTGATTTGGTCGAAGTGAACAAGATAAAGGACGTATTGGGCTATTTTCCCAAGACACTTGCGTGTCGGCAAAAATATGTGAGAGCTCAAGCCACATAATTACAAATGGGATAAAAGGGAGAATAGGGGACCGGGTGAGAATGGAAACCCCAACTTTAAGATTGGAAGTAAGAGACATGACCAACCGGTCAAATCCTCATTCCCATATCTATTAACAGTTATTACACTTAAATTAAATTAATTTAACAATTATGGATGTTAGGTCCGGGGTTGCAAAGATGAGTCTTAATGTGTTTGTTCAGCCTCTGTGTTCCAACGATTACTTTGAACACCGATTAATTAAATAAACACATGATTTGTTGACCCAGTTCGGCCACAGCCTACGTATGGGGGATACAAATCCAGGACGGTACCACTATCAGTTCAAACACCGTGTGCCAACCCTGAACTACAGCGAACTCACTTACTCACACTCCAGTCTACAAGCAGTTAGTTATGCAATCAAGAAACCCCTCCTGGTGTAGAGTACTCCCCCGACTCTAACTCCAACTCCCCTTTCTTGAGTTTCCCTTGTACGACTCCTGTGCAGCAAGTTCCTCTTCAATCAACAACGGTTTAAGCACTTCGCTACAACCACAAATGCCTTGGAAGATATCCATACATGTAATTGTCACCTCCATGTATAGACCACTAATCTCGGCTCCTTCTTTGTTCGACCAAGGCTCAATGACACATCAATGAATAATTCATTAACAACAATGTGTCATTGAATGAAAACTCCAACCAAAGAGAACTCGAAAAATAGCAGGACTGGAACTTCCGTATTCTCCTTCTTCCTCTCGCACACCCTCTCTCTTTCTTTGGAAAATCTCTCTGTAAAAGTATGTTTGCGTAAATCCTTTACTCAAATCTTCTACAGAACCCATTTTAATATGTTCCAGCAGCCTCCTCAATTCCCATCAACCAGATAAGGTTATGGTAAGAAATCCAACTTGTTTACATAAATATAAGTCCTGCAATCAATCATATATGGAAACAATATAATATTCCTCACAAGGTTGAGTCAAAAATCCCTTGAAGATCTGCTGAAATCGACTAGGAAGTGCAGCCTCCAAAACATGGAAAGTTTCCATAAATATCAGATTCTGGATTCTGTCAGCAACACAAATTCGCTCTAGTGGTTCGAACATTGGATTGAACCATACTGTCAAAACTTCAGTTCCCAACAATCTCGCCCTTTTTGGCAAGATGGGGCACAACAAACATCAACCAACCGATGGAGAACAAAATACACAAGCATATAACACCTATGACATAATCCAAACTAACTCCCCCCCAAACCATCTAACTATTTCAACACTCAAACAATTTACAATCAGTTCAAAGAGCTTTTACAATAATTGTTATATCACAACACAATGATCTTCACAAACACTAACACATCTACTTATAACATATCATCGATATTCCTCATCACCATAACATCAGCAACATCAATATTTTCATAGATCATCAATATTCACCATCACATAAACTCCCCCTTACTCATGCAAACCAGAGGATCGAACTGCATGTCACATCAAAACCATATTGGTTGATTCTCTCCCCCTCTGGTTCACATTCTTGTCAAAATATGGGTAAGTAATTCAGAGTATCACCAAAATTTTCAGTCACTTTGTCTGCTCAATCTGAGATAGCATAACTACAAAACTATGTTCGATCACATCCTTTGAACTCCTGACTTCCTCCATGATAAGCCATCAACACTTCATCTCAGTTCCTTTATCGCTGTCTGACACCAAATTCCACTTTTCTTTGCTCACAACAACACACGTTAGCAACACATAATAAAATGTTTGAATAAAGAATATGTGTTACTTTTACCAATGGATTTACTCTGAGCATCGCCATGGTCACCTTAATCACCAGTGTCTATTTCAACTGCTGCAGCAACTAAAGCGTTCATCATTCTGGTTCAGACGCCCCTCTTGAACCAACAACACTTTCTTCAAATTCATCTTTCGAGCCAACCTTTTCAACATGTCACAGCTCCCCCTGAATAGATGTTTTTTTTTTTTGTTTTTTTTCTTTAATAAACTCAATTTACAAAAGAGCATAAAACAAATGGAAATAAACAATGCAAAAATTAAACAATACTGCAAAGACCAAGATCCCTCCTCAGCTTCTCAAATCGTTCACCATCAAGTGCCTTCGTGAAAATATCAACATACTGATAAGCTGTTCCAACATGCTTTAGAACAAGGATTCCATCTTCCACCATTTCACGGATAAAGTGGTATCTTATATCAATGTGCTTCGTTGGACTGTGTTGAACATGATTATTAGAAATATTGATAGCACTCATGTTATCACACAGTAATACCAACTCATCCTGTTTGATCCCATAATCAGACAACATCTGCTTCATCCAAAGAAGTTGTGCACAACAACTTCCAACAGCAATATACTCAGCTTCAGCAGTAGATAATGAAATTGAACTCTTGTTTCAGCTAACAAGATTTGTTCCAGTATAAAAACACCCTCCAGTCGTGCTTTTTCTGTCATCTACACTGCCTGCCCAATCAACGTCACTATAACCAATCAATTGAAGACTTGATTCCTTTGAATACCAAACAACCAATTCAGTAGTGCCTTTAACATACCTAATATTTCTTTTTGCTGCCTTTAGATGTGACTCTTTTGGATCGGCCTGGTACCTTGCACAAACTCCAACCGCATAACAAATATCAGGTCTGCTAGCTGTCAGATACAACAAACTTCCAATGATACTCCTATACAATTTATGATCAATACTCTGCCCAGCTGAATCCTTACTCAGTTTATCATTGGTTCCAATTGGTATTCGAATCGGCTTACTGGACTCCAATCCAAACTTCTTCACAATATTCATGGCATATTTTGTCTGGCTCAGAAAAGTACCTTCTTTCTTCTGTGTGATCTGCAAGCCAAGAAAATATGTCACTTCGCCAACCATGCTCATCTCAAACTACTTGCTCATCACAGCAACAAATTCATCCTTCAATACATGTGATGTGGATCCACACAAAATATCATCCCCGTATACTTGAGCAATAATAACTCCTTTGGATCCCCTTTTCAAAAAAAAGTCTTTTCCGTACTTGCTCTTTCATATCCATGATCTAGCAGGTATTTAGACAATCTTTCATACCATGCCCTGGGAGCCTACTTCAATCCATATAAGGCTTTGTTTAGCTTGTAGACATGATGTGGATAATGTGGATCTTCAAAGCCTTTCTGTTGTTCAACATACACTTCTTCTTTTAGCCAACCATTCAAGAATGCACTCTTGATATCCATTTGATTCAGCTTGAATCCCAAGGAACATGCAACAAAGAGCAATAATTTCACAGCTTCGAATCTAGCAACCGGGTCAAAAGTCTCACTGAAATCCACTCCTTCAACTTGAGTATGACCTTGTGCTACCAATATTGCCTTGTTCCTTGTAATGTTTCCATGCTCATCACTTTTATTTTTGAAAATCCACTTAGTGCCGATCACATTTGAATCATCTGGTCTCTCCACCAATCTCCAAACTTCATTTCTTTCAAACTGATTCAACTTTTCTTGCATAGCATTATCCAATACTCATCCTGAAGTGCCTCTTCAATTTTGCTAGGCTCAATCCTGGAAGGATAACAAGATAAACCAGCAAGTTCCTTGTAATCAATCTTCTTCTTTGCTCTAGTCTTTCTTCCTTCATCAATATCTCCAATGACTGCCTCTGGTGGATGATACTTAGGTATCCTTTTTCCATGAATAGGTTTATGATTCTCAGGTGTCCCATCTGGAGTTTGAACTTTTTGATTGAACCTCGTATGTGTTTTCACTCTTTTCTGACATGTCACTTTCTGAATTCTGGTCATGTGATTTCTCATGGCTGGGCTCTTCATCATCAGATTCTTGCTCATTGACTGAATCCATACTTTGCTCAACTTTCTTAGGAATATCCTCAATAACCACAATTGCAAATTCTAAAATCTTCCTGGTTCTTGCAATGTAGACTCTGTAAGCTTTGCTAGCGTGTGAATACCCAACAAATATTCGTTCATCACTTTTCTCCTTGAACTTTCCTACATGCTCCCTGTCATTTAGGACAAAACACTTGCTACCAAATATATGAAAATAAGTGATAGTAGTTTTTCTGCCATTCCATAATTCATATAGTGTCTTCATTGTATGTGGCCTCAGATAGATCCTGTTGATCATATAACATGCAATGCTTATAGCCTCAGCCCATAGAAACTCAGGAACTTTATTTGAATTTATCATCACTCTTGCCATCTTCTGGAGTGTTCTATTTCTCCTTTCCACTACACCATTCTGCTGAGGGGTTTTGGAAGTAGAAAATTCATGCAATATTCCAACACTAGCACAGTACTCCTCAAACGAGTGATTTTTAAACTCTTTGCCATGATCACCCCTGATCCGCTTCACCTTGCAATTCTTCTCAGTCATAACTTCATTACATAGCTTCATAAATGCATCAAATGCTTCACTTTTCTCCCTGAGAAAGTTGACCCAAGTATATCTTGAATAATCATCAACACAAATGATGAAGATGT
Source organism: Hygrophila difformis (assembly GCA_030278955.1). Taxonomy (NCBI): domain Eukaryota; kingdom Viridiplantae; phylum Streptophyta; class Magnoliopsida; order Lamiales; family Acanthaceae; genus Hygrophila; species Hygrophila difformis. Next base: position 43,625,198 of record JAOANR010000009.1, read on the forward strand.
ACTTTTTACCTCCTAGACTTGTGATCTCAATCGGTCCAATCAGATAAATATGCAACAAATCGAGACAGTGTGTTGTGCCTTGGTGTTCCGATAATTGATGGGACACACGAGTCCGTTTGTTCTTCATACAGTCATCACACATGATCGCATCGCTTTTCTTCAAATTTGGCAACCCACGCACCGCACCAGTTCTGCTCAACTTTATCAGGTCCTTGAAGTTCATGTGACCTAGTCTCTCATGCCATAACATCATCTGGTATGAACCTCCAACTTTAGCCATATTGCATGATTGTAAAAGTGAGTAACAGTTGTTTCTAGTTCTCAATCCTCTCATGATGCAATCACTTGCAGAGTTGTAAGCTTCACAGAATTCTTTTGTGAATACACTAAGATTTTCATCACAGAGTGGACTGATGCTGATGAGATTTGCATGAAGTCCTTCAACATAATACACTGTGTCCAGTGTAGGTATTCCATTACCCTGCAGAACTCCTTGTCCAATCAATTTCCTTTCTTACCGTCACCAAAGACAACATATCCACCATCAACTTCTTCAAACTTCTTGAGTAGATCTTTGTTTCCAGTCATATGTCTTGAGCACCCACTATCAAAGTACCATGTAATCTTTTTCTCCCCTTTTGATGCAGACATCAGGGAAAGTTGCAATTGTTCTGAATATCGCTCTTTGATATCCATATTCTCATGAATTTGATGTTTTTCTTCATATCATCAGATGGCCAAGTAACATGTCTACCTTCCAACAGATCGCTAGTAACTTTGCGGCAGGTTTCAGCTTTGTGCCCAAGGAATTTACAATAGTCACAAGTAATAGGTATCCTTGGCATTCTCATTTCATTTCTCCTTACACATTTCTTCTCTTCCTCCAGTATGCTACTAATTGACTTGTTGGTTTCCTTAGGTGGGTCATTGAGCTTGCCTCCTTTAACAAAATGCCTCTGAAATTTGAGGAGTGGCACTCAAGCAAGCCTCATTATGATATCCAACTCCATGCATATCACCATGATGTTTCCCAGCAGCTAACACTTCATCCAGGACTGTTTTTCCTCTATTAGTCTTGCTAAAGGTTTCATCAGACTTAGCAAGTTTTTTCTTGAGAACATTCACCTCAGCTTCCAATTCCTCATTCTTTGTAGCAATCTGATTTTTCTCCAACTCAGTCACCTTCTGTTTAATCTGTAGTTCGAACATACGATTGGACTGTACCTGTAGTTGTTCAGCCAATTTTCTTTTTCCTCCTTAAGTTGATGAACATCTTCCTTGAGTTGTTTGACAATAATTTCAAGCTCCTCACATTTACTCATGGACATTTCCAACTTCTCACATGTCTCATCATATAAATCAGAAAGTGCATGAAGTTTCTTTTCCTGTTTCTTATCATAGACCACATCATCGGTGCTCAAAATTGGATTGACTAGTTTGAGCTTTATACCTGACTCCGACTCTGTGTCCGAAATAGTATCAGAATCCCATGAGCCATGAGTTGTAATAGCAATAACATTTGCTGAATCCTCATCACCAGAGCTGGAATCAATTTCATAATCATCCCATGATATAGTAAAGCTTCTCTTGGCATCATTGTCTTTGTACTTAAGATTTCCACAGTCAGCTCTGACATGTCCAAAACCTCTACACTCAAAACACTTAATCTTAAGATCAAGACTCTTGTTTTGATTCTCATCCTGCTTTCCTTTGTCAGATTTCTTGCCAGTGTGCTTAGAGAATCTCTTTCGGGATGTTCCTTCACCTCCTTTCTGCCTTTGCTCAAATTAATTTCCCTATTTGCTTCTTATCCGCTTGGCCAGCTTCTTTGTCAACAAGGAAATCTATGTACATCTTTCTTCAAATAACCGTTCAAACTTTTCATTCCTGCTATTCCAATAATGATGCAAACATCGTGTATCTATTTTTTTGCTTAACAGCCTATATAGGCTAAGAAATGGGTGATGTGACCCCTCTTGTATCTACTTTTGGTTTACAGTGGTAATAACAAACCAAATTAATAATAAGAATCCCACTTTAAAAAATTACAGTTCAATTAACAAAATTACAAATTAACTTCATTTAGAAATTTTTCATTTGTGGGGATTGTGGAAATATATAGTTTTGAACGTAGCCTTTGATGTATCGATAAGGCCACGTTTGGGATATCGTATTGTATTATATTATATTATATTGTATTATCTATTGTGTGTATTGTATTAGATTGTATAATGTTAATACTTGTATTAAACTAATGTTATTATTTAATGCGGGTGTATTGTACTTCTTCCGTCTTGTTTTGATGTTTACGTTAGCTAATGTGGTACTATTCACATATAAACTTCTACTTAAAGTTTTATCATAGTTATGCAAGTTAAAATATAGTCAAGTGAGATATTGTTAGATTCATATTTTCGTGTAGTTTTTAAATATCGAATTTTTAGAATTTTTACTTATATCGAACTTGAGTTATTAATGGTTTAAAATATGCACTGAATTGCGTAAAAAGTTGAAATGTAAAAAATATAATGAGACGGATGAAGTATTAGATTGTGTAGTATAATGTTAATACTTGTATTACATTAATGTTATATATGATTTGTTAACACACTGTATTATTTATACATATGTACAAAATGAATATTCCTAAACCCCAGTTCACGACAATTTCATTCCATTTCATCGACTCTAACAAAAAACAAATAAAAAAATCTAATTAATCCATATTCCCAACCAACAATGTGTAAATAAAGCAACAGATCAAGGGGAATTGGCCAGTGAGAATCTAAAATTATTTAGTGTCGTAGCATGCCAAAACGTTCCCAATTATGGAAAAATGAGGGTCTTCCACATTCGGCGATGGAACACTCGACTGACGGCAAGCCGCCAACCAAAATGTTGCAAAATTGGGAGAAAGAGAGGTATATGGACAGTTTAGTATCCTGCATAATTGAACTTTAATCTGGTATGTTTACCAATTTTCAATTTCTATAATCGAATTTCAAAACATGGTTGGATCTTTTCCTAAATGTTCGATTCTCACTATAATCTATAACACATGCACAATGGTTGAGTGCCACAAACATAATCTATAACACCCACACAATGCATTGACCATGGGTTTTATGTGTGTTTAATAGTTTGGTGAAGATAATAAGCAAATAAACCTATATACATTATGCTGAGTTGGAAGGGATGGCCATCCACACTAACCGAATTCGATAATTCAGGTTAGTATGATAGGTCATGCCGAACTCCTCCATAATTAAAATCCGTAATGGTGTCCCCCACCTTTGGTGGTGGTGTCGTCGACAACGACAATTATGGCGGTAACCAAAATGTCGCATAGTTATGGAAAAGATTGGTATGACGACGACTTTGGATCTGTCATAATTGACTTCAAATTTGGTATGTGAACAAATTTCCACTTACTTGGATCTATCATAATTATTGTACTTTAATATTTTGTTAGGTTTATATTACAAAATTATTACTTATGAATACTCTCCAAATCGACATAAAACCGTGCAAAATCCTCATGATCTTGCTTCTCCGGTACCCACTCCTCATTCCCAGCAACCATCCGTAACACCTCTACTATGCCACCTCTCTTTATGTTCCTCGCATTCCCCTTAAAAAACTTCCCCACCGTTTTCGACTCCTTATCCAACTTCCGGTGCACATATAATCCCTCATACTGTAGTCCTACTACACATGCAAACTCATTTGATGGAAACTTCAACCTTATATCCTCCCCAAACACAAAACCTTTGTATACTAAAGACACCGCTTCAATTCAATCATCCACTCAGTAATATTCACTGAAATCAACAAAAGACACAATTGAATATCGAAATATAAAAATAGTACAAACAAATGATAGTTATTATCCGGAGTGCATAACTCAACACCAATCGTAAGTCCACTTGTAGATTTCTAACCCCGGATCTGAGTTTCGGGTGAACATAATTTTCTTCTGCACGTTGATTATTAACATGTATGATTGGTAATAATTATAGTCGTTCATAGGCACCATAATGTACTTTGAACCTCTTCTGATGGATTAAGCATGTTAGACATGTCTTCCTGTGAAACTTGAGACATCCCAGCCCCACACTCTTCATATTTCTCATTCTTCAAAGCATGATGATGGTATTTTGCAACGTTCTGGAATATAGACCCCTACAACAGAAACACAATCAACTCCCTACAGCCAACCCATCATCCTGCAACCCCAACACACGAAAATTTTGATTATAGAAACTGCAAACTCAAATTCTCTCCAAATACAAAACCCTTGTACTCACCATCATAGCACTCTGCTAGAGCTTCCAGCCAAACCACATTACTGGTTCCTATCGGGCATTTCAAGAAGTGGGCGAAAGATTTCCTCATCAATGCTGCTCTCTGATCCTCTATTATTTTTATCATCAATTTCTTTCATCACTAAAGTAAATTTATGTGTAATACATCGGACAACCGGCCCTTCATTTCGGCTCATCCCCTCCCCATTTCCTACATTATTACACTCCTCATTCTTCATCCGTTCCTTTCCCACCTTCCCTGTATTTTCCTTAGTTTCCCTCTTCCCCACCTTCTTTGATACTTGTTTTTTCTCTTTAGCTATGACCTTCTTTAGACCCATACTCTACCAAACTATATCATCCAAAACCAGTTCTCAAAACACCAAATTCTGCCATCAAAAGAAAAAATAGAACACATTTAGCAGATTTAATACAAATATACAATTCCAAAGATCTAAAATCATGCATTAACAAATTGATTGGATTTGTAGTAACAAATCATGCATTAAATTGGCAGAAACGAAAACAAAATGCACCTCGAAGCAGAAAATTGGCAGAAAGTGTAGTGCACAATTAAATTGGCATACCACACAATTTTCATTCCAATGTCAATTAATTTTCAATTCATAAACACATTGATACCAAAAGATACAATATATCAAAAAAACTACATACTAAGAATGTGAATTGAGTTTGAAATAACTTCATAGTTTTGAGAGGAAAAACAGTGAACACCATCAAACAATTGCCAATTGATGAATGGGATGCATCTTGAACAAACAGAATTGGTTACAATCAACAAAAATTATTATCCAAGGTAAGAGTTAATCAATAACTGAGCATTTTATAATTGAATTTGATGTTCATATCAAATTATTTAAGACAGCATTCATATGTTGTGCATCTTCACTAGGCAATACTCATGAATGTGCAAACTAAGGAATAAATTCATATATTCGAACGGAGAACATTGCACATACACATCGGATAGATCATCTCTGAGACTTTTCTACCTATGAGTTGATATATTTCAAATATCAAGTTACAATTACATTATCCCCTCTTGGTAAAAATGACGAGGAATCTGAATTCCTTTTCCATTTTCGATGAGACTTATATACATGAACCAAAGCACATTCTTCAATCGTGGCAACAATGACCCAATCGAAATGATAAGACATGATGCACCTTTCAAAATTCCATCATGTAATTGTAGTGGTGCCTAGTGCCGATAAATAAAACCATTGGAGAGATTTAACCATACGAACATGACAAATAAATCAGTTAATTATGGTGATAGATATTGTACCCTGTCGGCTGTCGAGAATCTTTTTAGGCATAGGAAGAGAAGCTTCGTCCCTTCCCATCTACCCCTTTGCGTTGCCACCTCAACAATCGGCCTCTTCATCACCCTCCTCTACCGCAGCCCTGTCCCTTCCTATTTACCTCTTTGCATCCCCTCCCCAACAACCGGCCTCTCTGTCGCACTCCTCCACTAGCAGAAAATGACGTTCAGGGATTTGGCGTTAAGAGGAATAGGGTTTAGGGAATATAACCAACTTTCCCTTTTTTAAAGTGAGAATTGGAGATATATACTTACCATGATGAGAGTTTTTAACTCCAGAATTTCCTTCGCACTCCGCTGCTCACACAAATTGCGCCGAATACCGCCGACGTCGTGCCATGGATCGATATTTGAAATCTATAGCTAAAACAAAATGAAGAAGAAACAAGGAAATAAGAAAAGGGATAGTGAGACTTCACAATGACCGATTGGAGCTTGAAGACAACCACCCTCCAATAGTGACCCCCTTCATCCCTTCAATCGTCAAAGGTGATAATCAATCAAGGAGTCTCGATTCTCGATTGATAGCCCAAGCCAAAATGGATGAATGGTGTTGTCCAAGGTGATGATCAATCGAGGAGTCTCGATTCTCGATTGATAGCCCAAGCCAAAATGGATGAAATCCATGGTGTTGTTTGAGAGTATGCCTCTCGGGAATGACCTTTGAAATTGGAAAGAAATTCATCAAATATTCAAAAGTGAGAACAATGTTCAAGGGATCTCATATTCATATATATGGGGAACCCGAAATCAACAATCCTAAACATGAATTAAACAACCCTAATCGAGTTCAACAAAACAGGAAACAAAAATATGCAACTGGCCGACCTACGACGCTATACTACAATTACGACGTAACACTTGTTCAGCGACGTAGAGGCTGGCGTCGTAGGGGAAGACTGGATCTGGAAGCTTCTTGGGCATTATGATGCTATCCTGTGGCTACGACGCTATCCATGTCCGGCGTCGTCGAAACGTTCAGCGTCGTAGTTAGGGTGTAGCGTCGTAGCAATCTGAGCCAAGTTGAAGAAGACAGTTCCGGCTGGGGAGTCCACTGTTCCGATGCACTGTTCCGGCCGTTGACCACCGTTGACCGGCATGTCTCCGGTGAACTTTCCGGTGAGATTCCGGCCAAGTTCCGACAACCTCGCCGGAGCTCCGGTGACTTTTCCGGCGACGGCGGCGGACGCCCGACTGCGCCGACGGTGACGGCGGATCTCTCCGTCTTGACCTCCTTATGCTGATTTTATCTGTTTTGGCATTTGGAGGTCATCCTCTGCTGTCATTCTTCTGTGTTAATTAATTGGGGTTCCATTTCTGCAACCCAGTTAATTACTGTACTTCCTCGGGCTCTATCTGTTCTGCTTACGGACTGCTCCCATTTTACTGACTCTGCTGATAAAATTTGGGCCACTGCATTTAGGAATCTCTTAGCACATTGCTTTGAGCAGGGTCTGAAACTTTTGACAATTTCCCACACGAGTATTTTCGAAATAAATTGAACCCCGGTCTTGATTTTATTTAATGAAAATCAATTTATGATTACGGAGTTGGGATTAGGGAAGTATATATATAGGTTGTCACATTTTTATTACTCGGGTTAAGAAACTGTAGCCCGAAAGCGTACAGTGTCAAAAATTGCAATAATTTGTAGGTAAGTCCGGATCGTTCACTGGATGATGTGCGATCGAAGCAGGTCCCACGCCGTTTAATAAGATTTTCAACTCGGTTACTCGAATCAGTTGAGAAGTTGACTATCAACTACCTCGCTGAATTTAAACTAAGCTATGAAAGCAATTAAAGTTAATCTACAAAGCATGTAGGATTCTACTCTAGAATGCAGATAAGTTTAATCTAAAAAAAACAGTTAAAATTAGGTCTAGAAAAGCAGGTAGATTTACCCTATAGAAGCAATAAAATTATTCTAGGAAAGCTGTGATCTAAGCTATACTAGCTATGAAGCTGATTCATAATGATGACAGAATGGACAGGGATGAAAGAATAAAGATTGGACAAGGTTTAGATAAAACATAATTAAACTTCCATTTTTACACACAGGTCTTCGTTTGGGATAATTCTGTCAGATAGCTAATTCTCATGCTCTCAGCACTATTTTCCCTTTAACAGACAGGTACTTACAGTGTGAGTTTACATGTTCTTAAGTCCGCAAATTCTAAGATAACACAGATTTCATAACTGCCCTGGCCAGGGCATGTTGTTTAATCCATGGTGGACAAGCAACACCCTACAGTTCATTAGTTGAATTGCCAAGTACTGCTATCATTCCCCCATGTCACACCCAAAGTCTACAATTAAACCTGAACTATCCCTTAACTCTCAGTCCTAGTAGCAGTTAGAAGATCTAGTGACACATCCGAGTGACCTCTACGAAAGCGATTAAAAGAAAGCATTAAAGAAAGCATTTAAAATCCTATCACTCGGAAGTTTCAAAAGCTTCATACTGGTAGTGAAAGAAAGCCCCCAGTCAGGATGACCGGATGTGGATCAAGAATTCCCGGACCTCGGTGAACCGCTCGCAGTGTTCACTTCCTTCCGGGTGGTTATGAGATACAAACTAATGAAACGAACTAATAGATTAGTTCGTTCCGGATGCACTCACTCAGGACTCAAAAATAGTCTTTGGCAGAAGAGGATAACAGTTGAAAGGAACTCAACCCTATCTTAAAAGGTAACCAAGGCCTATGTATTGTTCCTCTAGAATTATCCGTCACACTGTATTTGAATCCAAGTGGATCCCATCTCGGTGTGATGGTTAAGACTAAATTCCCAATACACAGCAATTTCGGAAAATAATCGATGTGAAAATCATTCCCTAAACAGGTACTAGACCCTCATTAAGAACACAGACCCTTTCACTCTAGATGAGACCTAATCGCTGACTCTGCTTCTAAATTCCCAAAATTAACCCTTGACAGAATATGAACTAGACATAACTGAGGAATTTATCCCTTACTCAGATCCGGATTTTATAAATGAATTTTTGTTAGAAGTTTAATATGCGGTATCTATTTTAAATCTAGACTTCTATGTCCAAGGGAAGGATCCCAAAATATTATGGACCACAATAGCTACATAATAGTATCATGCATAAAGATATATGGAAGTGTAAAATTAATCAACCCAAAATATAATGGTGGGTTTAGACAGAACGCGTGACACAGAATGAGGTGGCCGTGAGGCCAAAAGGTGGTGGCAGAATAATCTGGTGGATTGCAAACATCTGCTATCCAGTTTCCCAATTACTCGGATGGAATGAATTTAGACAGCAGAAACCCTATAATGGCAGTGTCGCTACCAGTTGGGCCCCTACTGTCTGCGAATTCAGATAAAAACCTACATGCTTCCTCTCTGCAGTATTCATCAGCTAATATTGACAGATATCAACCAACTTATACTACAGATTGGAATTTGGGTTAGGAAATTAAGATAAAGAGAATAAAACCTGTATTTGGATAGTAACGAACTGAGTGGCTACTTCATTTCCCGATAAAAGGACCGTTCGCCTGACCTCGTTAATTATTATCCAAACCATGCAAAATAACAAACAGTAATTAATATTCAGACTACGGGCTACTTCATTTCCCAGTGAAGGGACCGTTCACCAACATTATTCTGGAATATCTTTTACTGTTCATTCATACATCACGGAAAAAGACATAACAAAATAAAATAAAATAAAATAAAAGAGAGTGCCTTGTATGAGAGACATTGGTTTCTCATGCAAGGTTATGGAATTAATCCATAATTAATGACTTAAATAATCCTTCATACCATAATTAATTACAGTTCGGATTATTTGCTTAAGGCATTAAAGTTTGTTTAGAGAAAAATGTTTTAATGATAATTGAACAAAGGTCCTTTAATCATGATAATTTTTGATTTAATCATTGCTAATTACAATCATTAATCACTAGAGGGTTCAATCAATTGTTGGTCGGATATGGAGAAACATGAAATTTTTGGCAAGGGGATGCCATGCATGTCACAAGACAGAAGATTGCATCATGAACCGTGGGTTCACGATGGGAGGCTTGCAACATGGGGTTGGGTGATAAGAGAGATAAATCTGGAAGTTTAGGGTTTTCCTGTCGCTAGATGTATTTCCTGTCGCTAGGCATAGTCTAGCGACTGGAGTCTGGTGACAGGAGGTTCAGAAGTTATAATTTTTGTGGTTTTAAAAAGAGAGGAGAGGCCAGTCGCTAACCATAAATTGTGGCGTGAACCTAGGTTCCGCGCCATGGGTTTAGCGACTGGGTCATCTGTAAAAATTAGCCAAGTCATGTAGCCCCAGTCGCTAGATCTGACTTGTGGCGCGAAACGTGGTTCCGCGACAGGAGGCTAGCGACTGGAGTTTTTTTCAGAATTTAACCAAGGCATAATTTCCCAGTCATGAGATTGAAATTGTGTCCTGAACCATGGGTTCAAGACAGGAGTTACATAACTGGAGCCCTTTTGGAAAAGGAATTGCAAAAATTTGATCCCAGTCGCTAGGCTAAAGGTGTGTCGAGAACCGTGGGTTCTCGACAGGATCGCCTAGCGACTAGGTTTTTAGATAAAGAGACAAGGGTCCTTAGTCACTCATGTCGCCAGACTGCCTTCCTGTCGCTAGACGTGGTCTCGCGACAGGAAGAGGTTAGCGACATGAGTGCGGTTCAGGACACAAGTCAGAAAAAGAGAACAATAGCATGCATATTACGTGACCTCACCCCATTTCAGATCAAAAAGTATTTCTATCCCAGAAATAACCAAACAGAATTTGAATATAGCTAGAACACATTAGAATAAAAAGTAAACCCAATAAAAACAATATTTAAATAAGAAGAAACCTAATCTAGAGTTTAATCACACACATACATGCATCATAGTCCTAAAATAAAGAGAACAGGAAGCTAAAAATGAGCAAAAAGAGTCAAAAGACTCGAAATAAACAAGAAAGCATTAATCCATGGGTTGTGAAACCCATTTCATGTTTTTGGGACACAAAAATATTAAATGTTCTCCCATTTTATTAAGAGGTTTGCTAATACCCATTATTTAGGCATTACAAACCCTAAAACAAAGGTTTAGAAAATGAAAACAAGATAAGAAGCTGGCTACCTAAACTACTGAAATAGAAAACAACATTAAAATAAACTTAACTAAGTTAAACTAGTGCATAAATTAAATAATACAAAAAAATAAACTGGACTAAAGAAAAACTACCTAAGAACTGATCTCCTCAAGAGTGTCTTCAAGAATAATTTTCTAACTCCCAAGCACATAGGGATCACCATCTATTTATAGAGGTGAAACCCTAGGCCCATGGGCCTTGAGCCCAAATGTGTCGTAAGACTCACAAACATCATAGCTTCCTTCGTGTCGCGAGACTGCGTGGTGTGGCGCGAGATGAGGCTGCATGTCGCAAGACTTCTTGACTGAGTCTCTAACCTGCCTTCTGTGTCGCTAGACCACACCCAGTCGCGAGGCCATGTTTAGCGATTGGGTGCCTACGACTGGTGCCTTGAGACTGGAATTTGCCTTCAGGTTTTCGTGTGTCGCGGAACACCTCCCAGTCGCGAGGCCATGTTTCGCGACTGGTGTGTTTAGGGACTGGCTTCAGCTTTCTTCTGTGCTTGTGGCGCGGGACTCCCCCCGTGTCGCTAGACCATGCTTCGCGCCATGGGGTCTAGCGACATGGCATTCTGGACACTGTCTATTTTGGGCCAGATGGGCCGAATTTATATTTTGTGGGCTTTTTCTTTCTTTTCCCATCTTTTTGTATTTTGTGGGCTCGTTTTATTCTTTTGCCCATCTTTTTCATTCCTTTTTATTTTCTTTTCTTTTTCTCATGTTTTTTGATTTTCTAGCATAAATGTGTAATAAAATTACATATTTATGCATTTTTCATACCAGCTCATTATTTTTACAAGTATGCATAAATCAGTCAAATTCTACTGCTTTCTTATTTGAAATAAGACCGGAATGCGATCAAATGCCCGTTTCAGACACGGAAATGGATTGGAAATAATGGACATTTCTGGCCATTATCAACATCCTCACATTTAATACTGATCGTCCCCGAGCAGTCAGAGTCAATGTTCCTAAGAACACGGACTCTACATATTCAATTCATTTTCGTGGCTTCATAAATTACGTTCTTTTCGGATTGGGATAAGATAATAAAAAACTACAAGTATTAAATTCCCTTGATTGCAGTGTTTAATGAAATGATACTTGCTCACTACATCGGGCCTACAAATCAAGCATTATTGTCAACCCTTCATGAATATCATGTTTGAAAAATGCAAGGATTAAAAATTAGAATTAAGGTGTGACACGAACATTCTTAGTGAAACAGAGCCTCACATATAGTAAACTTGGAAAATTCACTCACTCTCAACTGGGTTTAATCAGTGAACACTCAAAATCAGATTTGATTAAATTATCCCATAAGCTTGCAATCAGACCAACTCGCCACCGGCTCATTTCCTCAAATCGAGATCCCGAGGTCTTATTTAAGGTTATAATGGGGCATACGGTTGTAACATTCGGTAGGAAAGGGAAATTATTGGGCTAAGAAATGGCAAGAATTTATTCTATCATAACTTAGGATTTTTAAAATTTATGATCATCATTATTTTCTTTTTCTTTTGTTTTTCTATTGCATGACATTAGACTAGGTCTAATTTGTTTTGTCATTTGCAATTTATTTGTGTTGAGTTGGATTCAACAAAAATTTTCTCTTTTTTTCTTTTCTTCTTTTTTTTTAATTTTTTATTTTGATCGGTTCATAGTATACCGATTAACTTATTTTTGATGATCATGAATTTAATGCCTAGAAAGAATTTATTCTTGCAAACTTGGGTTGAATATTTTGGTCTTTTTGTAGGCTAGGAAAAATATAGTGGGTTTCAAAGAAAAATTAGGCTTATAGGCTCAAATTGGTTAATCCTAAAGGGAAAATATTTTTGGGTTTGGATTTCAAAAGAAGGCCAAAAATTTGGTTTTCTAGGTGCCTCGATCATGTACTCAATTTCGGGAATATGACATGATCTTGAATCGGTCCCAACTGCAAGTTCTAGTTTCCTTTAATCAAAATAATTCACACATCAAAGAGAATAAATGAGTGAAAGTGACTCATGGCTCAAACCTCACAAGGTTGGGTTGATTCATGTCATACAATATTCTAAAATTTAATCGAAGCTTAACTCTAACAATCTATTCAATCAAAATTTCCAACATGCAGATTTATTACCCAACAAGCTGATCGCATCATTAAATTTTTATAACTCAAAACCTTAGGAATTCATGTCATGCATGTTCTCAATCATATTATCCCAATTTAAAGGTTTGAAAATTTAATCACAAGCCTAAATTCAACATGTGAATTTAGAGCAGGTTTATGCATACTTTTGCTGGTTATTTAATTTAAAGCAGTAAAAGAGGCACTGTTAACATACAAAGTATGTCAACAGCATATTTTTGGCCTGACAGTCACTTATTCATCTCGGACTGTCAGACATCTTTTCAAGAATGCAAAATTTTTTGTACTGCAGAATTCCTTCTTGAAAGCATTAAATACATCAATTACAAGAGATTTTCAATGCAGTGAGATCGAATTTGCACAGATGGTAGAAAATTCTCTTATATGATGTTTACATTTAAACTCGCAATGATAAGATCGAGACGCACTCATTCAGTTGGATCCTGGGGTTGATTGGAAGGACCAGCATCGTCTTTTGGTGGAGCTGGTGGCTGTGGAAGTTGTTTAACAAGTGCAGACAGTACAAACTCCATCATCTTCCGTTGCCTTTCTTCACTTTCCAGTCTCTCTCTATGCATGCGCTCTTCTCTGTCCAATAGCATCTTTTTGAACTCTTCATCTCGCCTCCTCTGTTCGGCTCTCTCTTCGGCTCTTTCCTTTCTTTCATCCTCCTTTCCCAGAATCATTGTGTCTGCCAGCGTCCTTATGCTGTCTGTGACTGTTTTGCTCATGCTGCTCACAAGTTCCACCACAAGGGAGTCAGCCGGATGCTGTGAAACATTCTGACTTGTAGGTGGGACTTGGACTGGATGAGGTGGAGGTTGAGCTGGAGGTGGAGGTGGTATTTCCATCTGTTCCTGCTGATGCTCTTCTTGTACTGCGGTTGAAGGTCCCGCATTAGTACGGGCTTTCTTTGTTCCCTTCTTGGCCCTAGATGGCCTGATTCTCTTGCTCGTGGAGGGTGCTTGACCACCGGATATGAACGAAGATTGTACTTCGGAATCGCCGGGCAGTTGAGGTAGTGAATATGTAATCCTTTCACGCAAGGGGAGATTCGGCACACTGATGGGAGGGTTCACCCTTACTCTCTCATCGGTTGCAAACGCACTTAAATCGACGCCCTGGCTTATGCAGATTCTTCGGATCAAATTTGGATAGCACAAGACTTGCTTGTCTTCTATCCGGGTCGTCAGAACTTCAAAGACATGCCTCCCTACATTTAGCTTCACTCCATGCCACAACTTTGCGAGTCCTATAAGAACACTTCTAGATGTTGTGTGTGGGTGCGAGTTGGGCCGGATTTTCGACATGTAAAACTCATAGGTCGGCATGAAGTGCAGTTTCAACAAGTTTGTATCGAAAGTATGGTCCAGAGCGGGTACCCTTGTCATATTGTTTGCTATAGCTGAATACAATAAACTTTCTTGGTCTTCACTCTCTTCATCAGAATTTCTCCAGCAGGGAATTCGTCTCGGTTATCCGGGGTCTCGAAGAATGCATTCAACCATTCGGGTGAGATGTTGATAACATGACCCCGGATCCAAGTCCTTCTGTTGTTTGCTTCAATGTTGCAGAATAATTCGCGCGTTAGCTCTACAAATCCATCTTCCTCATGGTGCAACATGAAGTTCCCCCATTCTTGGTTTCTGTAGAATGTTTCAACTGTGGGGTGGAGCAAGATCTCTGGGCTGAATCCCTTATCTGGCACGATCGTCTTTAATATTTTTGCGTATCGTTCAGCCCCTTCTATGCGCCCATTGAATTTAACCTCCAAGTCTGCTTTGTCCAGTTTCTTCTTTTCATATTGCTTTGTCACTCCCATCCGGTGCCTTATAGTATTTTCAGACCAAAATTCAATTGGTCTAACAGAACCAATTGACTCCAAGTCTTCACTCGTGTGCCAATCTGTTGACCCACTTTGATTTCTTCGGGCAGGTTCATTGCTGGATCCTGCCTCATGCTCCCCTTGACTTGGTTCTCCTCCTTCCTTAGCTGCTTCATTTTTAGAGTCCTCCTCTGTAACACCCCGGTTTTTGGTCACCCAGGTCGGGATGTCACCGCCACATCTCCCTAGTAAGACACGGTTTCTCCGAGCTTACTAAAGAGATGCAAGGCTAGGTATTGCAGTTTGAAAAACATTTAAATCATTCAAAATAGCCCATACAGTATAATTCGAAAATAATAATAGCATAGCGCAGCGGAAATAATTGGTTTAGTACAATATCGCAGCGGAAAATATAAATAGGGCCGACATGGCCAACACACGGGTTAAACAGGCCCGTTCATAATATGGTCTAAAGTACAAATTTAAAAGCAAAATAATATTTCCCAAAACCCCATGCATGGTTCGTGCTCACACATGCTCATTCCACATACTCTGTAAGAAAAAGAAATAAAAATGGTTTGGTCAGCACAACTTGCTGAGTAAGTTAACACATGCATGATCGTAGGGTTTAAAAGCCATTAATTTAATAATTAACTAAAAGCATGATAATAACATAATATTCAATTTAATCAAGTCAACTATCCAATAGCATAATTTATTTCAGGGCTCTATTTAATAACACATTTCGCATGGTTTAGAATAATAGTCATAATTTAAATAAAGCATTTAAATAATTTAATTGGACAACAACATAATTTAATCTAATTTAATTTAATTTAATCTCCCCATACATCCCCGATTTGGTATTTCAAATTTTCACGATAGCATCGCGATATCAACAAGTTTAGCCGGTAGCCCGGCGGCCGCAACCGTATCAGCCATACCCAGTACCACTCCAGAGCCTCGGGAAACCCATGTGGATATTCTCGAGAGTGTAGGCTCTATATTTCGCCATTTTGGCAATATCATATCTCAAGTTTAGCGCGCGGGGTCACCATCGTCCATAACGGCACGAAGTGAAGCAGTTAGGGGGCACCCTGCAGAGCACTCACCCCTAATTTTAATTTATCAAGTTTTTAAGGGGATTTAAATTTTTAAACTCTGATTTCAATTTTTTCTTTTCAAAAATCATATTTCATCTCATTTCAACCATAAAGGTTAAATCCATGTTTCAACAAGATTTCAAGGTTTTGTTTCCGGTAAATCACAGTTTACTCTAAAATTCGTCTAAAATCAGATTTAATTCCAAAAATTATAAAATTGCACGACTAACTCAGAAACATCGAGATCTACAACTTTCGTGTTTTAACTTTTCCAATCCGAGATACCTAAATGGGTCAAAATCACCAATTTTCGCAGAAGAACAATTCTGTCCGAATTTAATGTATCACAGTTTAAAGATTTCGAATTCTACCATAGCAATTCAACTCCAAATTTGATGAAATTTTACAGAGATCATATTAAGACAATTATCTACGACTTTTATGTTCGGCCAAAGATCTAAAACGGTATGGAACCTATGTCAAAAACGTGATCAAGATCATTCCTAAGTTCCGTCAAGAATTTCAAGATCTAGATTCAAGCAGTTCGGTTTCGGTTGGTTTTCACATATCAAATCGTCTCTAAATATTCTCAAAAATTTACAGTAGATAGATCTAAGCCTTAGGAACGTTTTTCGTGTTTTAAGTTTTTCCATTTGAAGTCGTTTTAAGGTTCGGAAAAATTTATCAAATCTGTTGCGTCGGTAGAAAAACAAAAGTTGACAGATTTACAGTTTCTTGTTAAATCTTTTAGGTTTCGAATGTTTTAAAATCTCCCACAACCATGTAAGAGTTAACTTACTGATTTGTGAACGTCCGGGATGTCTATTTCGGAGGCGTGGCTTCCAGATCACCGTTTCTCCTCTCCGTTCGTCGGGTTCTCCGTTCTAGATCCGATACAGGGTGTAGAGAGAAAAGAAACGAAGTTAGAATCCGTTTTTGGATTGAAACGTGAAAAGATTTATCGGACTAGAGCTTACCACAACGCTGGAGATCCTTGGATTTTCGTCCAAAGCTGCTGCCTCCGTTTGGTGCCTCCGTTGACTCCGGGATTTCGACTTGTGTGTATAGAGAGTATCGTAGGGTTTTGAAAAAGAGTTTAAGCTTCCGAGGGGGTTTATTTATAGATGTCTAGGTCCTAGGGCGTCCAAAATCTGACCCTAAGGGTCTTGAGTCGAGAGACGTTCAACCGAAAGTCGAAAAATCCGCGTTCGGGCGAGAGATTCGCGCAACGGGCGAATCTGTCAAGTGGCGCGGGGTTGGCGCGCCTTTTGCCTAAAAACCGCGCGGCCAGCGCGCCGACTACGCCTGGACTTCGGTCCGGGCGGGTCGTGCGATCCGTCGTGCTTTTCTGCCTCTCTTTCGGGTTTCTATCCCCCTATGCTCCCGGTTTCCAATTTCCGGACTCTCTTCGGGTTTCTAATCGTGTCGTTATTTCTTTCGGATCTAATTTTACGTTTTGGCTTGAATTCTCGAGTTCATTTATATCGGATACCCGTGTAGCGACTTATTTAACTTTATTTAATTCTTTTGTTTTAACAAATCTCTTTTAATTAATTTCATTTCTCATTTCGTCTATCTTTATTTATTTAGTGTATTTACTGATTTATTTGTTTATTTATTTATTTATTATATTTGTTTATTTATTTATTGTATTTATTTATTTATTTATGTTGGAAAATTCTCGGGTATTACAGTCTACCCTCCTTAAGAATCAACTTCGTCTTCGAAGTTGTGTTTCGGCTTTTCTCGTGCTAAGGTCTTTTGCTTATTTTATTATTTTGTGACTGAACTTAGAATTAAGACTTCTAAGCTGCTTACGTACCCGGTGAAGGGATCAAGCCATAACGTAGTTCAAAAGTTTACAAAAATGCACGAAAAATGGGTGGTATGACATCCTCTCCCCCTTAAGATTGCAGTTATGTCCCCATAACTGTGTCGGTATCGGTTTGGAACAATGTCGGGTAGCGTTCTCTCATGTCGGATTCTACTTCCCAAGTTGCCGTCTCACTTTCGTGGTTTGACCAAAGAACCTTGATCATTTTGACGGTTTTGTTCCTCGTTACGCGTTCCTTAGTGTCAAGAATACGCACTGGAACTTCTTCGTAAGTCAAGTCTTCATTGAGCTCAATTATCTCCGGTTGAAGTACATGTGTCGGGTCCGGCACATACTTCTTTAGTTGCGAGACATGGAAGACATTATGAACTCGATCTAATTGTGGCGGTAAAGCCAATCGGTAAGCTAAAGTTCCGACTCGTTCTAGAATTTCGTAAGGTCCTATATATCGAGGACTTAACTTTCCTCGCTTGCCAAAGCGCATCACCCCCTTCATGGGTGATATCTTTAGCATGACCCTATCTCCCACTTGAAATTCTAGGTCTCGTCGTATCACGTCGGCATAACTCTTTTGACGGTCTTGTGCGGCTTTCATTTTCCCTTGAATCACTTTGATTTGTTGAGCCATGTCTTCGATAAGTTGTGGTCCCACCACCACGGACTTATCGTTTTCTTCCCAGCTCAACGGGCTTCGGCACTTTCGTCCATACTACGCCTCGAAAGGTGCCATGCCGATGCTAGCATGGTAGTTATTATTATAGGAAAACTCAATTAAGGGTAAATGAGATTCCCAATTCCCTTTGAATTCCAACACGCATGCTCTCAGCATGTCTTCTAGTGTTTAGATTGTCCTCTCGGTTTGTCCATCCGTCATCGGGTGGAATGCGGTGCTCATTTTGATTTGAGTACCGAGAGCTTTTTGTAACTCCGTCCAAAAATGAGAGACAAATCTACTGTCTCTATCAGAAATGATATGATGTGGTACTCCATGTCGTCGTACCACATTATCAATGTAGGCTCGGGCCAATTGGTCCATAGTCCATGTGTCTTTCATTGGGATAAATATGGCTGTCTTCGTTAGCCTATCCACAATCACCCAAATTTTGTTCATTCCTTTAGGTGATCGGGGTAATCCCGAGACAAAGTCCATTGAGATGCTATCCCACTTCCAACTTGGAATCTCTAGTGGTTGCATCAGGCCTAAGGGTTTATGTCGCACTGCCTTAACCTTTTGGCAGGTGAGACATCTCGCCACGAAGTTCGCCACTTCCTTCTTCATTCCCGGCCACCAATAGATCTTCTTCAGATCTTTGTATAGCTTGTCACCTCCGGGATGTACGGAATATGGCGTGTTGTGCCCTTCCTCCATCAACCTTTGTTTCAACTCGGCACATTTAAGGGGCACACACCATCTCCCTTTAAAGCGGATGCTTCCATCCTCGTGGACAGCAAATCCTATTGCCTTTCCTTCGGCAATATACCCTTTTATCTTCTCGAGTTTCGGGTCGCCCGGTTGAGCGAGTCGAATCTCGTCCAATATTGGAGTTTCTACGATCATGGCATTGATCGTTTCTCTCACTGTGCCAGGATGCACAAGTTCTAACTCCAATCTTGCCAACTCCATGTACAATGCCGGCGGAATTACCAACGAGTTCGTCACGTGTTGGGTTTTCCGACTTAGGGCATCGGCTACCACATTCGCCTTCCCCTCGTGGTATGCTATCTCTAAATCGTAGTCTTTAATAAGTTCCAACCACCTTCGCTGTCTCAAATTCAACTCCTTCTGAGTGAATATATATTTCAAGCTCTTGTGGTCGGTGAACATTCGACACTTTCGCCCATAAAGATAATGTCTCCATATCTTTAGAGCGAAAACGACCGCTACCAACTCCAGGTCATGTGTCGGATAATTCTCCTCGTGAGGTTTTAGTTGGCGTGATGCGTACGCTACGACTCTCGAGTCTTGCATCAAGACGCAACCTAAACCTTCCTTCGAAGCATCGCTATAAACTTTGAAATCACCATTCTCGGATGGTAGGGTTAATACGGGTGTGGTTGTGAGTTGTTTTTTCAATTCTTGAAACGCAGTCTCACACGCTTCGGTCCACTCGTATTTTGCTCTTTTTTTCAGTAGCTGGGTCAAAGGACGTGCAATCCTTGAAAAGTCCTTCACAAATCGTCTATAATACCCCGCCAGCCCAAGGAAACTTCTTATCTCGGTTTGGCTCTTGGGGGTTGCCCATTCAGTTACGGCGGAGACTTTTGCCGGATCCACTGATACTCCATCAGCGGATACTATGTGTCCGAGAAATGCCACTTCTTTCAACCAGAAGTCGCACTTCGACAGCTTGCCGTATAGCTGATTTCTTCGCAAGATTTCTAACACTTGATGTAAGTGTCGGGCATGCTCTTCCTCGCTCTTTGAGTAGATCAGGATGTCGTCGATGAACACTACGACGCACTGATCTAACAATTCTCGGAACACGTTGTTCATGAGATTCATGAACATGGCCGGAGCATTTGTTAACCCAAAGGATAACACTGTGAACTCGTAATGGCCATATCGCGTTCGAAACGCCGTCTTCGGAATGTCCTTCTCGGCGATCCTCAATTAATGATATCCAGACCGCAAATCGATCTTCGAGAATACTGAAGCTCCCTTCAGTTGATCAAACAGATCCTCTATTCTCGGTAGGGGGTATTTATTTTTGATGGTCACTTGGTTTAGTCCTCGGTAATCTATGCAAAGACGTAGTCCTCCGTCTTTCTTCTTGACAAATAAAACCGGTGCTCCCCAAGGGGACGTACTCGGTCTTATATAACCCTTTCCTAACAGCTCCTCGAGTTGGTCTTTTAACTCCTTCATTTCCAGTGGTGCCATCCGGTACGGAGCTTTTGAGACAGGCTCTGTCCCCGGAATGAGATCTATAGTGATTTCAAGATCTCTCTCAGGTGGCATGCCCGGAACATCCTCAGGGAACACGTCCGGGTATTCTCTTACCACTGGTATGCTATCAACCTTGTTCTCTTCCGCCTCAAGGTTGTGCATGTAGCACGCATATAGTTCATACCCCTTACGCATCAAGTTACTTAGTTTAAGTGCACTAACGATTTTGTTACTCTTCTTATGGGGCTGAGAATAAAAGATAACTCTCTTTCCCCTACTTTTTGACAAGGTGATCTTTTGTTTTTGGCATTCGATCACCGCTTTATACTGGGATAACCAATCCATCCCCAGTATGATGTCAAAGTCTCTTAAGTTAAATTCTACTAAGTTCGCGAAGAATTCTACGTTCTTTATCACTATAGGAATTCCGTTATATCATTTAGAGCAAGACACTACTTCTCCAGAAGGCAATTGAATTCCTAAGCTAATTCTCTCGCACTTAGGTAGATCTAACTCAGGCACTATCCTTGATGCTATAATTGAGCAACTAGCTCCAGAATCAAACAGAATTCTAAGGGGCGTATTCAAAACATAAAATGTACCTGCCATCACTTCTCCTTGCGCAGGCACGTCCGCTTGATTCACCACGTTCAGCCTCCCCATAGGGCGTCCCTGATTGCCCTGCTGATTCGCATTCGGCTGCTGATTTTGTTGCTGGTTTTGATTCTGAGGGGGCGGAGGTCGTTGGTTCTGGTTCTGGTTCTGTGGCCTATTTTGAGGGGGTCTGTACCCTTGGTTATTCCCGTTTCGCCCGTTTTGATTTTGAGGTTGTTCTTGCCCCGCGACCAAATCGTCCCTCCTTGTTATGTTCTCGAGCCTAGTCCGGCAATCCCGTCGAACGTGACCCATTTGACCACATCGGTAACAGGCGCCCTGTTGCGGGCACCCCCTTGCCAGATGGGGTCGTCCACATCTCGGGCAAGGTGGTACCGGATCTTCTTGGTTGAACCTCCTCCCAGTGTTGTTTTGTTGGGGCCTATTCGACCCTCTGCGCTGTTCGTTCCTTCCAGTGTTGTTCTCGTTTCTTGAGTCTCGGCTTTTCTTGTCTTGGGGACCCCTGCTGGACTCCCCACTCACCCTTCTTTTCAGCTGCTGCACACGTGCTACCGCCACAGCGCGGTCATACACGGCTTGCAAATCGGGGTAGTGTACCCCCGCGATCACCTCGCGCACAGACAGGTTCAGTCCCATCTCGAACTTCTGTGCCTTTTCCGCATCAGTAGGCACTAGCCTTGGTGCGAACCTCACCAGCTCCTTGAAGCGTGTGTAGTATTCTTGCACCGTTTGGCCTCCTTGCTTCAGCGACATGAACTCTTCGTACATGGCAGCTTTAGTACTCAAGGGATAGAATCGATCCTTGAGTAGCTCCATCATCTCCATCCACGAGTAGGGCTCATCATCTTCAGTCAGTTTGGCTTGCGTCGCCTGCCACCATTCGTCAGCCTCGCCTCCCAAGTAGTATAAGGCGACATGCACTCTTTCTCCTTCCGGACATTTAACTGCTCCCAGCAGCTTGTCGAAGGTCCGGATCCACTCTTCCAGTTTAGCTGGATCCTCCTCACCAGCGTAGTGGGGCGGCTGGTAAGGATTCACCATCGCCAGGTAGTTAGGGCGAGCTTGGGGCGGAGGTACCGCCGCAACTTGACCCTGGTTGACTTGCGCGTTTCCGAGCGCAATCAACACCTCCTCTATCGTCCTAAGACGATCGCCCACATTGTTCGGTGCGGGGGCGTCCTGCGCACCTTGGGGTTGTTCCACCTCAGGTTGAATCGGTTCCGTGACGTTTGGTAGTGTCTCAGTAGGAGTTTTGGTAGTAGTTTGGGGAGCGGTTTGAGTCCTTCCTCTTCCTCTGGGTGCCATTCTGGTACAAATAGGGTGGATTAGGACTTGTGAATTTAGTATATAGTCTAAGCAATTTCTATAAATGTATATGCGTTTTGTGATTTAGCACGTGGTGCTCGATTGAATTAAGAAGCGTCGTACGCTTCGGGGTTTTTATTTTAATTTATTCTTATTTCGAATTTTTTTTTCCGCACTGCTGTACGGACAGATCTCTCCGATTTTTTTTTTTTCAATTTATTACAAATAAATCGGGCATTTTATTTCCTCAAAAGAAATTTTAGTACAAAAGTAGAAATATTTTCCTAGCAAAATAGTATCTAACAATTGAATCTCTAGTGTCTCATGACGTCCTCCGGTGGGGTAGCAGGATCTTCCTCCGGATCTTCCTCCTCCGAACTCGGCGGCAGTAGCTCGTCAAAGATAGTGTTCAAGTCTTGCCCGTGGGCATCGATGTATTCCTTTAGTATTAAGTTTTGTGTAGTGAGGGTTTGGACTTGGCGTTCGAGTTGGTTTATGCGGTGATGTTCCGTCTCTCTCAAGTTGCCCATGTGGCATAAATTGGCCTCCAATTGAGCCATATGGTACTTCATTTGCTCTAGGGTTTGGTGGGAATCAAGATGAACGCTCATCATCCTGACCATCAACTGCATCATATCTTGACTAGCCATCTAGCGCAAGCAAGAGATCTAAGTTAATATTCGCCAGGATTCTAAGTTCAACTCGCCAAGATTCTATGTTCAAGTTTGGCCAAGATTCTAAGTTCAATCCACCAAGATTCTAAGTTCAATTCGCCAAGATCCTAAGTTCATAGGAGAGATGCAATATGCAAATGCAAATGATGATTCCCCCCAAAAATAATTTAATGCACCATATATACATTTTTCCATGGGTTTTAAAATAAAAAATTTTTCCATGGAAATAATACTTTAAAATTTAAAATAATAGTTGAAAAATAATAATAGTTTTAAAAATAATAGTTTAAAAATAATAGTTTAAAAATAGCCGGGCTCTGATACCAACTTGTAACACCCCGGTTTTTGGTCACCCAGGTCGGGATGTCACCGCCACATCTCCCTAGTAAGACACGGTTTCTCCGAGCTTACTAAAGAGATGCAAGGCTAGGTATTGCAGTTTTAAAAACATTTAAATCATTCAAAATAGCCCATACAGTATAATTCGAAAATAATAATAGCATAGCGCAGCGGAAATAATTGGTTTAGTAAAATATCGCAGCGGAAAATATAAATAGGGCCGACATGGCCAACACACGGGTTAAACAGGCCCGTTCATAATATGGTCTAAAGTACAAATTTAAAAGAAAAATAATATTTCCCAAAACCCCATGCATGGTTCGTGCTCACACATGCTCATTCCACATACTCTGTAAGAAAAAGAAATAAAAATGGTTTGGTCAGCACAACTTGCTGAGTAAGTTAACACATGCATGATTGTAGGGTTTAAAAGCCATTAATTTAATAATTAACTAAAAGCATGATAATAACATAATATTCAATTTAATCAAGTCAACTATCCAATAGCATAATTTATTTCAGGGCTTTATTTAATAACACATTTCGCATGGTTTAGAATAATAGCCATAATTTAAATAAAGCATTTAAATAATTTAATTGGACAACAACATAATTTAATCTAATTTAATTTAATTTAATCTCCCCATTACATCCCCGATTTGGTATTTCAAAGTTTCACGATAGCATCGCGATATCAACAAGTTTAGCCGGTAGCCCGGCGGTCGCAACCGTATCAGCCATACCCAGTACCACTCCGGAGCCTCGGGAAACCTATGTGGATATTCTCGAGAGTGTAGGCTCTATATTTCGCCGTTTTGGCAATATCATATCTCAAGTTTAGCGCGCGGGGTCACCATCGTCCATAACGGCACGAAGTGAAGCAGTTAGGGGGCACCCTGCAGAGCACTCACCCCTAATTTTAATTTATCAAGTTTGTAAGGGGATTTAAATTTTTAAACTCTGATTTCAATTTGTTCTTTTCAAAAATCATATTTCATCTCATTTCAACCCTAAAGGTTAAATCCATGTTTCAACAAGATTTCAAGGTTTTGTTTCCGGTAAACCATAGTTTACTCTAAAATTCATCTAAAATCAGATTTAATTCCAAAAATTATAAAATTTCACGACTAACTCAGAAACATCGAGATCTACAACTTTTGTGTTTTAACGTTTCCAATCCGAGATACCTAAATGGGTCAAAATCACCAATTTTCGCAGAAGAACAATTCTGTCCGAATTTAATGTATCACAGTTTAAAGATTTCGAATTCTACCATAGCAATTCAACTCCAAATTTGATGAAATTTTACAGAGATCATACTAAGACAATTATCTACGACTTTCATGTTCGGCCAAAGATCTAAAACGGTCTAGAACCTATGTCAAAAACGTGATCAAGATCATTCCTAAGTTCCATCAAGAATTTCAAGATCTAGATTCAAGCAGTTCGGTTTTGGTTGGTTTTCACATATCAAATCGTCTCTAAAAATTCTCAAAAATTTACAGTAGATAGATCTAAGCCTTAGAAACGTTTTTTGTGTTTTAAGTTTTTCCGTTTGAAGTCGTTTTAAGGTTCGGAAAAATTCATCAAATCTGTTGCGTCGGTAGAAAAACAAAAGTTGACAGATTTACGGTTTCTTATTAAATCTTTTAGGTTTCGAATGTTTTAAAATCTCCCAAAACCATGTAAGAGTTAACTTACTGATCTGTGAACGTCCGGGATGTCTATTTCGGAGGCGTGGCTTCCAGATCACCGTTTCTCCTCTCCGTTCGTCGGGTTCTCCGTTCTAGATCCGATACGGGTGTAGAGAGAAAAGAAACGAAGTTAGAATCCGTTTTCGGATTGAAACGTGAAAAGATTTATCGGACTAGAGCTTACCACAACGCTGGAGATCCTTGGATTTTCGTCCAAAGCTGCTGCCTCCGTTGACTCCGGGATTTCGACTTGTGTGTATAGAGAGTATCGTAGGGTTTTGAAAAAGAGTTTAAGCTTCCGAGGGGGTTTATTTATAGATATCTAGGTCCTAGGGCATCCAAAATCTGACCCTAAGGGTCTTGAGTCGAGAGAGGTTCAACCGAAAGTCGAAAAATCCGCGTTCGGGCGAGAGATTCGCGCAACGGGCGAATCTGTCAAGTGGCGCGGGGTTGGCGCGCCTTTTGCCTAAAAACCACGCGGCCAGCGCGCCGACTTCGCCTGGACTTCGGCGGGTCGTGCGATCCGTCGTGCTTTTCCGCCTCTCTTTCGGGTTTCTATCCCCCTATGCTCCCGGTTTCCAATTTCCGGACTCTCTTCGGGTTTCTAATCGTGTCGTTATTTCTTTCGGATCTAATTTTACGTTTTGGCTCGAATTCTCGAGTTCATTTATATCGGATACCCGTGTAACGACTTATTTAACTTTATTTAATTCTTTTGTTTAAACAAATCTCTTTTAATTAATTTCATTTCTCATTTCGTCTATCTTTATTTATTTAGTGTATTTACTGATTTATTTGTTTATTTATTTATTTATTATATTTGTTTATTTATTTATTGTATTTATTTATTTATTTATGTTGGAAAATTCTCGGGTATTACATCCTCAACCTCCTCCTACTCCCTTAAAATGTTTTCAGCTGCAGCTTCTGCCACAATATTCCGGACATTTTCCTTGAACGCAAAGGCCATAGGATGTCCACTTGATTGCTCTTCCAGAGTTTTGGCCACTGCTGCTGGATCAATGGACTCATGCGAGCCTTGTGACTGTTCAGCTTGATGGGACGGGCCTTCTGCTTCTGCCTGTTGAGCTTTGTCTTTCAAAAATTCTTCCTTGTGCTTTGCTTTGTTAGTCATGTATTCCTTCCACAGGGGGTCATCCTTGTTTATTGCAAAGAATGCTCTGAATTCTTCCTCCCATTCCTCCCGAGTCAAATGTGCATAAGGATGAGTATCGTCGCCTCTGGTGGATGGCCTAATTTCGGGCATCTTATCTAACACTAGCAACTCATCATCATTGATGTCTCCAATTGTCTTAGGCTCGGCAGATTTCTTCTGTTGCAGCTCGGCCCGCTGCTTCTTTTGTATCTCTTCTCTCTCATGTTTCACTCTTTTAAATCTCTCAAGTGATGGCTCCTCCACTGTTGCTTCAGTTTCAGCTCCCTTCTTGGATTCGAGCTCAGCCGCAAGCTTTCGAGCAGTTTCCTCATCTTTTGTCTGTTGAATATTTCTTCTAATTTGCTCCTCCTCCGCAGCTTTCTTTTCTTTTTCAGCTCATTCTTCCTCAGTTATCTTGTCCACTCCCGAACCTCCTGTTTCATTTCCTTGTTCAACCAGACCGGCTAATACATTCTCTTCTTCCTGTAATTTCCTAGCCAGGTCAGCATCGCTAGCAATCAGTTCTTTTATTTTAGGCGGTGGTGGTGGCATTTTCGCTTTGCCTCTATCTTTGGGATCTGACGATGCTGCAGGCTTTTTAGCAGTTGGCTCGGGTTCTTGGATCACCACTTTTTTCTCCGGAGCCCTTGCCGTCTTTTCTTTCTCAGCCGATTTAACTAGCTGTCATCTGGACTGTACAGGATGTTCAGGCTGGGCTGCAGTTTCGTCTACAGTAGGTGATGGCATTTCAGATTGAGTCGGCTGCACTGGAGTCCGAACTGTTTCTTGCTGTACTACAGACTCGGGGTTAGCAGTTTTTTGCGGTTCAGCCTGCTCCTTCGGTGGCAAGGCAGATGCTTGCACTGTTGGTTGGGTAGGCTGTAGATTAGCATCAGGAGGAGGTGTCGATATGTAGGCATAAACGTGAGCGTCTGGGTCCTCTTCGGCATCTCTTTCAGTGTCTGGCTTATCCTCATAGCCCAGTTGCTTCTCAGCGTGTTTCAAATAGTCCTCCACAAAGCTCCGATGAGTAATGCGCACTAGCTGTGCTTCCCAGTCTTCCTTTATCCTTTTGCAGAACTTGCTGCGGACATTGTGGTTGTAGTGCAAAATCTTTTTCTTCCTTTCTGACTTCTCATTACAGTATCGGAGTCCCTCTTTATCCATTTCCATGATCAGTTCCAAGTAGGCCTCCCGATACTTGTCTATCATAGCCCCTACTAGGTCTTTTCGGATCCCTTCGAAATAAGTCATGTTGTAATACCCGGGAATTTTCCAACATAAAATAAAACAATAATTAAATAAATAAACAATAAATACCATAAATAAATAAATAAATAAATATAAGGAAATGAGAAATGAGATTTAACTTAAAAAGGAATTAAAGGAATTAAATTAAATGAAAAGAATTATTAAAGGTAAATAAATTGTACACCAAAACCCGACACTAATGAACTCGAGGATTCGAGTCCAAAACATCCAATTAGACCCGAGTGAAAATTTAGAGAGAAAGTAGAAACCCGAAGATACCCTGGGAATCGGAATTCGGGAGCATAGAGGGATAGAAACCCGAAAGAGAGGCGGAAAAGCACGACGGATCGCACGACCCGCCCGGACCGAAGTCCAGGCGAGTGTCGCGTGGTGGCCGCGCGGTGGAAGGAGGAACAGCGCGCCACGACCGCGCCACACTATAGATTCGCCCGTTGCGTGAATCTCTCGCCCGAACGCGGATTTTTCGACTTTCGGTTGAACATCTCTCGACCCAAGACCCTTAGGTCAGATGTTGGACGCCCTAGGGCTTGGGAAATCTATAAATAAACCCCTTGGGAGCCCCGAACAAGGTTACAAAACCCTACAACCTTCTACACATTCGAAACCCTAAATCCGGAGTCGTCGGAGGCACGAAACCAAGACGAACGCTGTTGGACGAATTTTTCTACAGATCTCCATAGTCGTGGTAAGTCTCGATCCAATCCTTATTCAATAAACGATTCGAAAATGAATCCTAATCATCTCCTTTTTCTTTCTACACCCCGTATTGGATCTAGATCGTAGAACCCGACGAACGGAGAGGAGAAACGGTGGACTGGAAGCCACGCCTTCGAATAGACGATCCCGGACGTTCATAAACTCAGTAAGTTAACTCTTACATGGTTTTGGGATGAATTAAAACATTTAAACTAAAAGATTATCAAGAAATCGAAAATCTGTCAATCTAAACTTTCTACCGACGCAACAGATTTGATGAATTTTTCCGAACCTTAAAACGAACTCAAACGGAAAAACTTAAAACACGAAAAACGTTCCTAAGACTTAGATCTAGCTACTGTAAAATTTTGAGAATTTTGGGAGTTGATTTGATATGTGAAAACCCACCGCAACCGAGCTGTTTGAATCTAGATCTTGAAATCTTGAAAAGAACTTAGGAATGATCTTGATCACGTTTTTGACATAGGATCTAGGCTGTTTTAGGTCTTTGGCCGAACATGAAAGTCGTAGATAATTGTCTTAAGATGATCTCTGTCAAATTTCATTAAATTTGGAGTTGAATTGATATGGTAGAATTCGAAATCTTTAAACTGTGACACATTAAACTCGGACAGATTTGTTCTTCTGCGAAAATTGGTGATTTTGACCTACTTAGGTATCTCAGATTGAAAAAGTTAAAACACGAAAGTTGTAGATCTTGACGTTTCTGAGTCAGATATGAAATTTTGGAATTTTTGGAATTAAATCGGATTTTAGACGAATTTTAGAGTAAACTGTGGTTTACCGGAAACAAAATCTTGAAATCTTGTTGAAACATGGAATTAACCTTTAGGGTTGAAATGAGTTGAGATATTATTTTTAAATAAATACAATTGAAGTCAGATTTTTAAAATTAAATCCCCTTACAAACTTGATAAATTAAAATTAGGGGTGAGTGCTCTGCAGGGCGCCCCCTAACGATTCACTTCGTGCCGTAATGGACGATGGTGACCCCGCGCGCTATACTTGAAATGTGATATTGCCAAAACGGCGAAATATAGAGCCTACACTCTCGTGAATATCCGTATGGGTTTCCCGAGGCTCCGGAGTGGTACTGGGTATGGCTGATACGGTTGCGGCCGCCGGGCTACCGGCTAAACTTGTTGACATCGCGATGCTATCGTGAAACTTTGAAATACCAAATCGGGGATGTAATGGGGATTTTAAATTAAATTAAATTAGATTAAATTATGTTGTTGTCCAATTAAATTATTTAAATGCTTTATTTAAATTATGGCTTTTGTCTTAAACCATGCGATATGTGTTATTAAATAGAGCCCTGAGATAAATTATGCTATTGGATAGTTGGTTAGATGAAATTAAATATTATGTTATTATCATGCTTTTAGTAAGTTATTCATTAATGGCTTTTAAACCCTACGATCATGCATGTGTTAACTTACTCAGCAAATTTGCTGACCAAAACCGTTTTTATTCCTTTTCTTACAGAATATGTGAATGAGCATGTGTGAGCACGAATCATGCATGGAATTTTGGGAACTTTGTTTTGCTTTTAAATTCGTACTTTAGACTATATTATGAACGGGCCTGTTTAACCCGTGTTTTGGCCATGTCGGCCCTATTTATATTTTCCGCTGCGATACTATACTAAACAATTATTTCCGCTGCGCTATACTATTGTTATTTTCCAATTATATTGAATGGGCTATTCTGAATGATTTAAATACTTTTAAATACTTCAATACCTAGCCTTGCATCTCTTTAGTAAGCTCGGAGAAACCGTGTCTTACTATGGAGATGTGGCGGTGACATCCCGACCTGGGTGACCAAAAATCGGGGTGTTACAAGTTGGTATCAGAGCCCGGCTATTTTTTTTAAAACTATTATTTTTGAACCATTATTATTTTTAAACTATTATTAGTATTTGACTATTATTTTAAATTTTTAAAGTATTATTTCCATGGAAATTTTTATTTTAAAACCCATGGACAAATATATATATGTGGTGCATTAAATTATTATTGGGGGGGGGGATCATCATTTGCATTTGCATATTGCATCTCTCCTATGAACTTAGAATCTTGGCAAAACTTGAACTTAGAATCTTGGCGAAACTTGAACTTAGAATCTTGGCGAAATTTGAACTTAGAATCTTGGCGAATTGAACTTAGAATCTTGGCGAATATTAACTTAGATCTCTTGCTTGCGCTAGATGGCTAGTCAAGACATGATGCAGTTGATGGTCACGATGATGAGCGTTCATCTTGATTCCCACCAAACCTTAGAGCAAATGAAGTACCGTATGGCTCAATTGGAGGCCAATTTACATCACATGGGCAACTTGAGAGAGGCGGATCACGACCGCATAAACCAACTCGAACGCCAAGTCCAAACCCTGACTACGCAAAACTTAATACTAAAAGAATACATCGATGCCCACGGGCAGGACTTAAGCACTATCTTTGACGAGCTACTGCCGCCGAGTTCAGAGGAGGAAGATCCGGAGGAAGATCCTGCTACCCCACCGGAGGACGTCATGAGGCACTAGAGATTCTATTGTTAGATATTATTTTGCTAGGAAAATATTTCTAATTTTGTACTAAAATTTCTTTTGAGAAAATAAAATGCCCGATTTATTTTTTTCGGAAAAAAAAAATTTCGAAATAAGAACAAAATAAAATAAAACCCCGAAGCGTACGACGCTTCTTAGTTCGATTGAGCACCACATGCTAAATTACAAAACACATATACATTTATAGAGATTGCTTAGACTATATGCTAAATTCACCAGTCCTAATCTATCCCATTTATACCAGAATGGCACCCAGAGGAAGAGGAAGAGGAAGAACTCAACCCGCTCCCCAAACCACCACTGAAACACCCACTGAAACACCACCAAACGTCACTGAACCGATTCAACCTGAGATGGAACAACCCCAAGGTGCGCAGGACGCCCCCCGCACTGAACAATGTGGGCGATCGTCTTAGGACGATAGAGGAAGTGTTGATTGCGCTCGGAAACGCGCAAGTCAACCAGGGTCAAGCTGCGGCAGTACCTCCGCCCCAAGCTCGCCCTAACTACCTGGCGATGGTGAATCCTTACCAGCCGCCCCACTATGCTGGTGAGGAGGATCCAGCTAAACTGGAAGAGTGGATCCGGACCTTCGACAAGCTGCTGGGAGCAGTTAAATGTCCGGAAGGAGAAAGAGTGCACGTCGCTTCGTACTACTTGGGAGGCGAAGCCGACGACTGGTGGCAGGCCACTCAAGCTAAACTGACTGAAGATGACGAGCCCTACTCGTGGATGGAGATGATGGAACTACTCAGGGATCGATTCTATCCCTTGAGTACTAAAGCTGCCATATACGAAGAGTTCCTGTCGCTGAAGCAAGGAGGCCAAACGGTGCAGGAATACTACACACGCTTCAAGGAGCTGGTGAGGTTCGCGCCAAGGCTAGTGCCTACTGATGCAGAAAAGGCACAAAAGTTCGAGATGGGACTGAACCTGTCCGTGCGCGAGGTGATCGCGGGGGTACACTACCGCGATTTGCAAGCAGTGTATGACCGCGCTGTGGCGGTAGCACGCGTGCAGCAGCTGAAAAGAAGGGTGAGTGGGGAGTCCAGCAGGGGTCCTCAAGACAAGAGAAGCCGAGACTCAAGAAACGAGAACAACACTGGAAGGAACGAGCAGCGCAGAGGGTCGAATAGGCCCCAACAAAACAACACTGGGAGGAGGTTCAACCAAGAAGAACCGGTACCGCCTTGCCCGAGATGTGGACGACCCCATCTGGCAAGGGGATGCCCGCAACAAGGCGCCTGTTACCGATGCGGTCGAATGGGTCACGTTCGACGGGATTGCCGGACTAGGCTCGAGAACATAACGAAGAGGGACGATTTGGTCGCGGGGCAAGAACAGCCTCAAAATCAAAACGGGCGAAACGGGAATAACCAAGGGTACAGACCCCCTCAAAATAGGCCGCAAAACCAGAACTAGAACCAACGACCTCCGCCCCCTCAGAATCAAAACCAGCAACAAAATCAGCAGCCGAATGCGAATCAGCAGGGCAATCAGGGACGCCCTATGGGGAGGCTGAACGTGGTGAACCAAGCGGACGTGCCTGCGCAAGGAGAAGTGATGGCAGGTACATTTTATGTGTTGAATACGCCCCTTAGAATTCTATTTGATTCTGGAGCTAGTTGCTCAATTATAGCATCAAGAATAGTGCCTGAGTTAGATCTACCTAAGTGCGAGAGAATTAGCTTAGGAATTCAATTGCCTTCTGGAGAAGTAGTGTCTTGCTCTAAACGATATAACGGAATTCCTATAGTGATAAAGAACGTAGAATTCTTCGCGAACTTAGTAGAATTTAACTTAAGAGACTTTGACATCATACTGGGGATGGATTGGCTATCCCAGTATAAAGCGGTGATCGAATGCCAAAAGCAAAAGATCACCTTGTCAAAAAGTAGGGGAAAGAGGGTCATCTTTTACTCTCAGCCCCCTAAGAAAAGTAACAAAATCGTTAGTGCACTCAAATTGAGTAACTTGATGCGTAAGGGGTATGAACTATATGCGTGGTATGTGCACAACCTTGAGGCGGAAGAAAACAAGGTTGATAGCATACCAGTGGTAAGAGAATACCCGGACGTGTTCCCTGAGGACGTTCCGGGCATGCCACCTGAGAGAGATCTTGAATTCACTATAGATCTCATTCCGGGCACAGAGCCTGTCTCGAAAGCTCCGTACCGGATGGCACCACTGGAAATGAAGGAGTTAAAAGAACAACTCGAGGAGCTGTTAGAAAAGGGATACATAAGACCGAGTACGTCCCCTTGGGGAGCACCGGTTTTATTTGTCAAAAAGAAAGACGGAGGACTACGTCTTTGCATAGATTACCGAGGACTAAACCAAGTGACCATTAAGAATAAATACCCCCTACCGAGGATAGAGGATCTGTTTGATCAACTGAAGGGAGCTTCAGTATTCTCGAAGATCGATTTGCGATCTGGGTATCATCAATTGAGGATCGCCGAGAAGGACATTCCGAAGACGGCATTTCGAACGCGATATGGCCATTACGAGTTCACAGTGTTATCCTTCGGGTTAACAAATGCTCCGGCCATGTTCATGAATCTCATGAACAACGTGTTCCGAGAATTGTTAGATCAGTGCGTCGTAGTGTTCATCGACGACATCCTGATCTACTCAAAGAGCGAGGAAGAGCATGCAAAACACTTACATCAAGTGTTGGAAATCTTGCGAAGAAATCAGCTATACGGCAAGCTGTCCAAATGCGATTTCTGGTTGAAAGAAGTGGCATTTCTCGGACACATAGTATCCACTGATGGAGTATCAGTGGATCCGGCAACAGTTTCTGCCGTGACGGAGTGGGCAACTCCGAAGAGTCCAACGGAAATAAGGAGTTTCCTTGGATTAGCCGGGTATTATAGACGATTTGTGAAGGACTTTTCAAGGATTGCACGTCCTTTGACCCAGCTACTGAAGAAAGGAGCAAAACACGAGTGGACCGAAGCGTGTGAGACTGCGTTTCAAGAGCTGAAGAAACGACTCACAACCACACCCGTATTAACATTACCATCAGAGAATGGTGACTTCGAAGTATATAGCGATGCTTCGAAGGAAGGCTTAGGTTGTGTCTTGATGCAAGACTCGAGAGTCGTAGCCTATGCATCACGCCAACTAAAACCCCACGAGGAAAATTATCCGACCCACGACCTGGAGTTGGCAGCGGTCGTTTTCGCTCTAAAGATATGGAGACATTATCTTTATGGGCGGAAGTGTCGAATGTTCACCGACCACAAGAGCTTGAAATATATATTCACTCAGAAGGAGTTGAATTTGAGACAGCGAAGGTGGTTGGAACTTATTAAAGACTACGATTTAGAGATAGCATACCACGAGGGGAAGGCGAATGTGGTAGCCGATGCCCTAAGTCGGAAAACCCAACACGTGACGAACTCGTTGGTAATTCCGCCGGCATTGTACTTGGAATTGGCAAGATTGGAGTTAGAACTTGTGCATCCTGGCACAGTGAGAGAAACGGTCAATGCCATGGTCATAGAAACTCCAATATTGGACGAGATTCGACTCGCTCAACCGGGCGACCCAGAACTCGAGAAGATAAAAGGGTATATTGCCGAAGGAAAGGCAATAGGATTTGCTGTCCACGAGGATGGAAGCATCCATTTTAAAGGGAGATGGTGTGTGCCTCTTAAATGTGCCGAGTTGAAACAAAGGTTGATGGAGGAAGGGCACAACACGCCATATTCCGTACATCCCGGAGGTGACAAGCTATACAAAGATCTGAAGCAGATCTATTGGTGGCCGGGAATGAAGAAGGAAGTGGCAAACTTCGTGGCGAGATGTCTCACCTGCCAAAAGCTTAAGGCAGTGCGACATAAACCCTTAGGATTGATGCAACCACTAGAGATTCCAAGTTGGAAGTGGGATAGCATCTCAATGGACTTTGTCTCGGGACCCCGATCACCTAAAGGCATGAACAAGATTTGGGTGATTGTGGATAGGCTAACGAAGACAGCCATATTTATCCAAATGAAAGACACGTGGACTATGGACCAATTGGCCCGAGCCTACATTGATAATGTGGTACGACGACATGGAGTACCACATGATATCATTTCCGATAGAGACAGTAGATTTGTCTCTCATTTCTGGACGGAGTTACAAAAAGCTCTCGGTACTCAAATCAAAATGAGCACCGCATTCCACTCGATGACGGATGGTCAAACCGAGAGAACAATCCAAACACTAGAAGACATGCTGAGAGCATGTGTGTTGGAATTCAAAGGGAATTGGGAATCTCATTTACCCTTGATTGAGTTTTCCTATAATAATAGCTACCATGCTAGCATCGGCATGGCACCTTTCGAGGCGTTGTATGGACGAAAGTGCCGAAGCCCATTGAGCTGGGAAGAAAACGATAAGTCCGTGGTAGTGGGACCACAACTTATCGAAGACATGGCTCAACAAATCAAAGTGATTCAAGGGAAGATGAAAGCCGCACAAGACCGTCAAAAGAGTTATGCCGACGTGAGACGACGAGACCTAGAATTTCAAGTGGGAGATAGAGTCATGCTAAAGATATCACCCATGAAGGGGGTGATGCGCTTTGGCAAGCGAGGAAAGTTAAGTCCTCGATATATAGGACCTTACGAAATTCTAGAACGAGTCGGAACTCTAGCCTACCGATTGGCTTTACCGCCACACTTAAATAGAGTTCATAATGTCTTCCATGTCTCGCAACTAAAGAAGTATGTGCCGGACCCGACACATGTACTTCAACCGGAGATAATTGAGCTCGATGAAGATTTGACTTACGAAGAAGTCCCAGTGCCTATTCTCGATACTAAGGAACGAGTAACGAGGAACAAAACCGTCAAAATGATCAAGGTTCTTTGGTCAAACCACGAAAGTGAGACGGCAACTTGGGAAGTAGAATCCGACATGAGAGAACGATACCCGACATTGTTCCAAACCGATACCGACACAGTTATGGGGACATAACTGCAATCTTAAGGGGGAGAGGATGTCATACCACCTATTTTTCGTGCACTTTTGTAAATTGTTGAACTACGTTATGGCTTGATCCCTTTACCGGGTACGTAGGCAGCTTAGAAGTTTTAATTCTAAGTTCAGTCACAACATAATAAAACAAACAAAAGACCTTAGCACGGGAAAAGCCGAAACACAACTTCGAGGACGAAGTTGATTCTTAAGGGGGGTAGACTGTAATACCCGGGAATTTTCCAACATAAAATAAAACAATAATTAAATAAATAAACAATAAATACCATAAATAAATAAATCCAGCATATAAATAAATAAATAAATATAAGGAAATGAGAAATGAGATTTAACTTAAAAAGGAATTAAAGGAATTAAATTAAATGAAAAGAATTATTAAAGGTAAATAAATTGTACACCAAAACCCGACACTAATGAACTCGAGAATTCGAGTCCAAAACATCCAATTAGACCCGAGTGAAAATTTAGAGAGAAAGTAGAAACCCGAAGATACCCCGGGAATCGGAATTCGGGAGCATAGAGGGATAGAAACCCGAAAGAGAGGCGGAAAAGCACGACGGATCGCACGACCCGCCCGGACCGAAGTCCAGGCGAGTGTCGCGCGGTGGCTGCGCGGTGGAAGGAGGAACAGCGCGCCACGACCGCGCCACACGACAGATTCACGCCCGTTGCGTGAATCTCTCGCCCGAACGCGGATTTTTCGACTTTCGGTTAAACATCTCTCGACCCAAGACCTTTAGGTCAGATGTTGGATGCCCTAGGGCTTGGGAAATCTATAAATAAACCCCTTGGGAGCCCCGAACAAGGTTACAAAACCCTACAACCTTCTACACATTCGAAACCCTAAATCCGGAGTCGTCGGAGGCACGAAACGGGTATTACATTCCTCCCCCCTTAAGATCGCAACGTCCTCGTTGCGCTCGGCCATCCACATCTCGTGAACGCCACAACCATCCACATCCCGTGGATCTTTCACCCCGCTAGGCGCCTGGATACCACAGCACGCGGTCGCGGTCTGGCTCTGATACCATCTGTAACACCCCCATCTTCGGCGCAGCGGAAAGACGGGGTGCTACTCTAGATGTTGCCGGCTCCAGAGTGAAGGCTGTCCCCACAAACCAACATGAGCTCTTTCCAGTGCGCTTTGGCCTCACTCACGCACACCCTGGAAGACTTCCCAGGAGGTCACCCATCCTAGAATTACCCCAGGCCAAGCACGCTTAACTTTGGAGTTCTTATAGGATGGTTACCAAGAAAGAAAGGTACCTTGTTGGTATGAGTAGCTTATTTCACTCCATTTAAGCCATTTCTCCGGGGTATTACAGAAACCAAGACGAACGCTGTTGGACGAATTTTTCTACAGATCTCCATAGTCGTGGTAAGTCTCGATCCAATCCTTATTCAATAAACGATTAGAAAACGAATCATAATCATCTCCTTTTTCTTTCTACACCCCGTATTGGATCTAGATCGTAGAACCCGACGAACGGAGAGGAGAAACGGTGGACTGGAAGCCACGCCTTCGAATAGACGATCCCGGACGTTCATAAACTCAGTAAGTTAACTCTTACATGGTTTTGGGATGAATTAAAACATTTAAACTAAAAGATTATCAAGAAATCGAAAATCTGTCAATCTAAACTTTCTACCGACGCAACAGATTTGATGAATTTTTCCGAACCTTAAAACGAACTCAAACGGAAAAACTTAAAACACAAAAAACGTTCCTACGACTTAGATCAAGCTACTGTAAAATTTTGAGAATATTTGGAGTTGATTTGATATGTGAAAACCCACCGCAACCGAGCTGTTTGAATCTAGATCTTGAAATCTTGAACAGAACTTAGGAATGATCTTGATCACGTTTTTGACATAGGATCTAGGCTGTTTTAGGTCTTTGGCCGAACATGAAAGTCGTAGATAATTGTCTTAAGATGATCTCTGTCAAATTTCATTAAATTTGGAGTTGAATTGTTATGGTAGAATTCGAAATCTTTAAACTGTGACACATTAAACTCGGACAGATTTGTTCTTCTGCGAAAATTGGTGATTTTGACCTACTTAGGTATCTCGGATTGAAAAAGTTAAAACACGAAAGTTGTAGATCTTGACGTTTCTGAGACATATATGAAATTTTGGAATTTTTGGAATTAAATCTGATTTTAGACGAATTTTAGAGTAAACTGTGGTTTACCGGAAATAAAATCTTGAAATCTTGTTGAAACATGGAATTAACCTTTAGGGTTGAAATGAGTTGAGATATTATTTTTAAATAAATACAATTGAAGTCAGATTTTTAAAATTAAATCCCCTTACAAACTTGATAAATTAAAATTAGGGGTGAGTGCTCTGCAGGGTGCCCCCTAACGATTCACTTCGTGCCGTAATGGACGATGGTGACCCCGCGCGCTATACTTGAAATGTGATATTGCCAAAACGGCGAAATATAGAGCCTACACTCTCGTGAATATCCGTATGGGTTTCCCGAGGCTCCGGAGTGGTACTGGGTATGGCTGATACGGTTGCGGCCACCGGGCTACCGGCTAAACTTGTTGACATCGCGATGCTATCGTGAAACTTTGAAATACCAAATCGGGGATGTAATGGAGATTTTAAATTAAATTAAATTAGATTAAATTATGTTGTTGTCCAATTAAATTATTTAAATGCTTTATTTAAATTATGGGTTTTGTCTTAAACCATGCGATATGTGTTATTAAATAGAGCCCTGAGATAAATTATGCTATTGGATAGTTGGTTAGATGAAATTAAATATTATGTTATTATCATGCTTTTAGTAAGTTATTCATTAATGGCTTTTAAACCCTACGATCATGCATGTGTTAACTTACTCAGCAAATTTGCTGACCAAAACCGTTTTTATTTCTTTTCTTACAGAATATGTGGAATGAGCATGTGTGAGCACGAATCATGCATGGAATTTTGGGAACTTTGTTTTGCTTTTAAATTCGTACTTTAGACTATATTATGAACGGGCCTGTTTAACCCGTGTTTTGGCCATGTCGGCCCTATTTATATTTTCCGCTGCGATACTATACTGAACAATTATTTCCGCTGCGCTATACTATTGTTATTTTCCAATTATATTGAATGGGCTATTCTGAATGATTTAAATACTTTTAAATACTGCAATACCTAGCCTTGCATCTCTTTAGTAAGCTCGGAGAAACCGTGTCTTACTATGGAGATGTGGCGGTGACATCCCGACCTGGGTGACCAAAAATCGGGGTGTTACACATGTCCTGTGCAAAGTTGTAGTTGAGGTAAGTCCCTGCCTCAGCTTTAGACATAAGCTGGAACGGCCTGTCCCCTTTCTTTATAGGCTTCCAGCTACCCTTGTGTATGTCCACCAGCAGCTGTTCTCTCAGTACAGAGATGTGGCGAGGAAGCTCATCGTCCCTAGTTGTTCTAAACTGCCCGTATCTTCTGTGTGTAAAAACTGATTCAAATTTCTCTTCAGCAGGCAGCTCCACTCCACTCCCTGATCCAGAAAAGACTTGGTGATGCTCGGATTTCTTTTTCCCCATGAAAAAGTCAGATCTTCCCATTCTTGTCGTGCGTCCTTTATCATCTTTCTCATGGTTTCCAGTAATGAAGTGTTGTGGCCTTGCTCAAACTTTTCAGCACTTTTAAGGTGTTTGTACAAGTTGAAACTCAACTCTCTGTGCCTGATGCGTGCTTGATCTGTGATCCATCTTTGCTCCACCGGTCCCTTTCTTTCAAAAAGATATCGGTTCCACTTGAAAGGGAATGCTTCATGCATCATGATGGCTCCACTCTTTAGAATTCTGCTGAGATCAATCTGTTTGTCTGCGAATGCCATTCTGACTTGGGGATCTATGATCTGAACTGGGATGATGACGTCGAAGTCGGCCAGATGTAGATCCTTCGTCCCTCTTTCCACATGCCTGTTCGAGATTGCTCTGTGCTCTCTGAATCTTAGCTGGATACGTTCGTGGTGGACATCTGGAGTTGTGAGAACATCCTGTTGGGCATGGTCTATCATCATCCCCCAAAATTTCTTTAGGAAGTGATAGTAGTCTCTTTCTATGGATGCTGCAACAATGGTTCTCTCCTCCGGAGGTATGCTCACATCCCAGCCTGGTGCAAGCTCAAGTTTATCCTCAGTGGTATGGTCGAGCGGTACTTCGTATTCTGAAACAATTGCAGCTCTCATGTTCTTAATTTCAGTTCGGTCAGCTGCGGCTTGTGTAGCTGCATCTTCATATGTGCAGTCAGGCAACCCGATGCCTGACTTTACCACTAATTCACTCCTGAGAAGGATAGAAAAGATCAGGAATATTCAAGTTTTTATAATTTTCAAGAATTTGTTCAAGTTGAAAATCAACATCCTCACATTTTGAGCTCTGCTCGAAATGTGATTTAATTGATTGAACTTGAATTTTATTACAATGCATAAATAATACTATTTACAGCTGCAAAATTATTAAAATTGAGGTCATTGGACCTAAGATGTTTTTGATTTGGACTCTTGAGTCCAAAAAAAAAGAGAATGAGATGGTCTTTGGACCAAAAGTCTTTTTAATGGGCCTTTGGGCCCAAAAACTTGATTATCTTAAATTTTATTAAACAAGCTCGAGGTACTTGTTGAAAATGGGATGAGACGAGACGAATGGATGCTCGAAATTGGAATGTGCAGTGGAGACGTGGCGGAATGGATTTGCTAATTCCGGATTGCTTGGACTGTCTTTCGACAGTGAAACACTCGCAAAAAATTTGGCAAACACTATTTTTAATTTTCAAGGTTGACTTGTTTTATTTAATGAAAAGTGGGATGTGTGTGGTCCCATTTTTGGATTTTTGAAAAGTGATAGCAGTTATAAGTGGTGAAAAACACTGCTATCTCACTCACACTCTTAGTTCCATTGGGAACCAAAAACACCAAGTCAAACTTTATTCCACCAACATATTTTGTCTTTTTGTGAAAAAGGTGATATCAGGAAAAGGGAAGTGGTGGTGCAGGTTGCCACAAACAAACACACAGTCACTTTAGCAGATTTCCTTATAACTAAAAAAGGGTTGCCAACTCAGGTAATAAGCATTAAATGGCTGCATTGGCATGCAAACAAAATGAACACCATATCACATTAGCAGCAACACAAGATCATGCTTTTTACAAAAGCTAAAACAACAAATCTAAGACACACTCATGCTCCATATCATAATCATAAGATCAAGCAAACTGGCATGCTTTATCAATCAAAAATCAACACCACCAAACTATTCCAGAATAACCAGGTGTTCATTGACTCACGAACATAGCTCAGATCACTCAGACATCTCCATAATCCTCAAACATCATCGTACCAATCACATTCAATGATAGAGACAGGTTTGCACAGATTGAAAACAACCCCTAAGAACCCTAACAGCTTCAAAAATTCAAAAATGGCGAGTCCTCACCCTTAACCTGCATCCTGAGTTCTCTAAAACCCTAGACTCTCAAAAAAAAAAAATCGAAATGCCCAACAATAATCGAACATTCCTCTGTTAACAAAACCAAATCCCCATCCTTCAATCATGCTCAGCCAACACCCAAACTAACACAAAATCCAATCAATTTCTGCCCACGGCAAAACTCCCTAAAAAAAAACAAACTCAGATAAGCGAAACAGACCACAACAACACCTATTTACACATTTTCGCAAAATAGAAACATAAATCCCCCAAAATCTTAAGAAGAGCGGGTACAGGGAACTCGAGAATGGCGAATGGGGGCCTTACCACGGCTGAGCTTTAGATGAAGACGGAGATGCCATTGCGATTGTGCGCGAAAATCAGGCAGAGTAACGCCTGGAAGTGGTCGGAAACGAGTGCGAGGAACACTGTGGTGTTCTTTGGGAGAAAAGGGTTCGCGTAAGAGAGGATTCTGAAAATAATGGTTAAGTGTTGGAAGCGCAGGGGAGAAGAAGGAGAAAGGGGGGGGGGGTATAAATACTGATGGGCCCGGTCGCGGAACCCTAGCCCATGTCGCGGAACTGGGTTTCGAGACCAGGGCCTAGCGCCATTAGAGGGGGCGCCAAACTGGAAGCCAGTCGCGAGGCGTGGCCTAGCGACTGGGGTATTACTCGATAGGATTAAAAGAGGGGAAATGGGGCCAAATGGAAGTGTGTCGCGGAACTGTCCCATGGCGCTAGACGTAGTCCCGCGACACAGGGTTGTTCCGCGACAGGATGTGGTTATGAGGGTTTGGAGGCCCTGTCGCTATGCTTGGCCTGTGTCGCGGAGCTGGGGTCCGCGACATGGTTTGAGTTTAGCGACAGGAGTCCTTAGCTGACTCTGAACGGTTCGTGTCGCTATCCTCCTGACGCGGGACTGGGTTCCGCGACATGGAAGGGGTTTCGCGACACGGATTTTGAATTTTTCAAATTTTCCGTGGTCTGGGCCCGAGTGTGGTTTTGGGCCTGAATCCACTTTATTTGATTTGGACCTGAATATATTTCAGTTCCAAATAAATTCAAAATTGCTGGGCTGAGAATTAAATAGTCCACTTGCATAAAATAGGTTGGGTCAATTCCATTTGTTTGCAAAAATTATTCCGGATTTTAAATCGCTTTAAATTCCGGAAATATTTTCTTAAATTCATGGAATTAATCCAACCGAGAACCTGGTTTTCCGTGTTACTTTTCTGCTCCTTCTTTTTGGTGGTTCCAAAATTCCTGCAAGACAGATAAATGAAATGCATTAGATGTTATCCAAATATCAACATCCTCACACTTAGAGTCTCAGTACTCTAAATGTTTAATTGATTTTTGGATACTTTCTGATTTGAAATGAAACGATATAAATATGTATGCATATATAATGAAATTTTTTATGATTTTAATTGCTGTTCTTATTGAGAGTAAGCCGGGTCTGCCACTGTTTGGCTCTCTTTTTCCGGATCGAACTGTCCGATGTATTCCTTTAGTCGTTGCCCATTCACCACTATGTTGCCCTTGTCAGTTCTGATCCTGATGGCTCCATTTTCAAACACCTCTAACACTTCATGTGGCCCTTCCGATCTGGATTTAAGCTTTCCGGGGAACAGCTTCAACCTGGAATTGAATAATAATACATTCTGACCAACATAAAAGTGTTTAGGCTTAATCCGGCGATCGTGTAACTTCTGGGTCCGCTCCTTATAAATCCGAGAGCTTTCATAAGCTTGCCCTCGTATTTCCTCAATTTCATTGAGGTCCAACTTGCGTTTGCCTTGAGCAACCTTCGGATCGAAGTTAAGCGTTTTGACGGCCCAGTAAGCTTTATGCTCTAACTCTACAGGCAAATGACAGGCTTTTCCGAAGATAAGCCTATATGGAGACATCCCGATGGGAGTCTTGTATGCAGTGCGATATGCCCATAAAGCATCATTGAGCTTACGTGCCCAGTCCTTTCGGGTTATCCCAACCGTGGCTTCGAGTATATGTTTGATCTCGCGATTTGATACCTCGACTTGTCCACTGGTTTGGGGATGATAAGGCGTGCCTATCTTATGGAGGATTTCATTTTTACTTATTAAAGTTTCAAAAGCTTTATTAACAAAGTGTGTTCCTCCATCAGATATCACCACCCTAGGTATGTCAAATCTATTGAAAATGTTGTTCTTAAGGAACTTAATGACTTGGCTACCATCATTGGTTGGTAATGCGACTGCCTCGACCCATTTGGACACGTAATTGACAGCTACCAAGATATAGTAGTTTCCACCTGATGGTGGGAACGGTCCCATGAAGTCAATGCCCCATACGTCGAAGATCTCAAGTGCGAGAATCCCCTTTTGAGGCATCTCATCCCTCTTGGAAATGTTTCCTAATCTTTGGCATCTGTCGCAGGCTTTACAAACACCTTGCAGTCCTCATAAATAGTAGGCCAAAAGAATCCACACTCGAGTACCTTGTGGGCAGTTCGGGTGGGACCGTGATGACCTCCGTATTCAGATTCGTGGCATTTCTTGGTGATTTGGTAGGCCTCAGCTTCAGTAACACATCGCCTGATTATCGAATCAGCGCAATGTTTGAACAGGAAGGGATCTTCCCAAAAGTAGTTGACTACTTCTTTGAAGAATTTTGCCCTTTTGTATTTTTGCTGGAATGGTGGGGTTATTCCACATGCTAAAAAGTTAGCAATGTCAGAGAACCATGGACACGCTTGGTCATGCAGATGTAGTGCAAACAGTTGCTCGTCTGGAAAATCCTCATTAACGGCTTTATTGTTTTTATCATTTTCTAATCGAGATAAGTGGTCAGCAGCACCATTATCTCGACCTCGCCTATCTTTATTGTGATATCAAATTCCTGCAACAGTAGTACCCACCTGATTAATCGAGGTTTGGCATCTTGTTTGCTGAACAAGTATCTCAGTGCAGAGTTATCTGTGTATACTATAGTTTTCGTACCAATAAGGTACTGTCTGAATTTATCAAACGCGAAAACTACAGCATACATCTCTTTTTCCGTGGTGGTGTAGTTAATTTGAGCTTCATTCAGGGCATGACTTGCGTAATGAATTACACAATGTCTCCCGTCTTTATGTTGCCCAAGAACTGCACCTACGGCGAGGTCACTTGCATCGCACATTACCTTGAAAGGTATTGACCAATTGGGTGGTTGTACTATTGGAGCAGAA
The DNA here is from genome assembly GCA_030278955.1 of Hygrophila difformis. Taxonomy (NCBI): domain Eukaryota; kingdom Viridiplantae; phylum Streptophyta; class Magnoliopsida; order Lamiales; family Acanthaceae; genus Hygrophila; species Hygrophila difformis. The sequence goes on from JAOANR010000009.1 coordinate 43,669,748, forward strand.
ATTAACATCTTCTTGAGCGTGTCAAAGGCTTGAACACACGCTTCATTTATTAAAAAGGAATTTTCTTTACAAAGCAAGTTAGTGAGCGGCTTGGCAATTTTAGAGAAATCCTTAATGAATCTCCGGTAGAAACCGGCATGCCCCAAGAAGCTCCTAACCGACTTAATAGAGTCAGGGAGAGGAAGATTAGAAATGACAGAGACCTTAGCTGGATCAACCTCAATGCCTGCTTTGGAGATGCGATGACCTAACACTATTCCCTCGGTAACCATGAAATGGCATTTTTCCCAATTGAGTACTAGGTTAGTTTCTTCGCATCTCTTTAAAATTTTAGCAAGATTGGTCAGACATTCTTCAAACGTATCTCCATATACAGAGAAGTCATCCATGAAGACCTCAATGCATTTTTCGATAAATTCGGAAAATATAGACATCATGCAACGTTGAAAAGTAGCAGGTGCATTGCAAAGACCGAATGGCATGCGCCTGTAGGCAAAAATGCCATAAGGGCAAGTAAAAGTTGTTTTTTCATGGTCTTCGCTTGAAATAACAATTTGGTTATAACCAGAGTATCCATCAAGAAAACAGTAAAACGCTCTCCCTGCCAACCTCTCAAGCATCTGATCAATAAACGACAATGGAAAATGGTCCTTGCGGGTGGCCTCGTTCAGTTTCCGGTAGTCGATGCAAACTCTCCAACCGGTCACTGGCCTGGTTGCGACCTCTTCTCCTTGCTCGTTTTTGGTTATGCACATCCTTCCTCGTTTTGGCACGACCTGCACTGGGCTAACCCATTTGCTGTCAGATATAGGATATATTATACCAGCATCTAAGAGCTTGATAACTTCTTTCCTTACCACTTCTTGCATGAGGGGGTTCAAACGTCTCTGAGGTTGACGGGAGGGTTTATACTCTTCTTCCATTAAAATCCTGTGCATGCAAATAGAAGGGCTTATTCATTTCATATCAGAAATGGTCCAACCTATTGCATGTACGTATTTCGTAAGAATCGCCACCAGAGCATTTTCTTGCTCTTGGGAGAGCTTAGCCGAAACAATCACAGGTAATTTTTTATGTTCTGCGAGAAACGCATACTTGAGATGATCCGGTAATATTTTAAGTTCAAGCTCTGGTGGACATTCAATGGAAGGGAGCAGTTTGCGAGAAGTGGATAGTGGGGGATCAGATTTACCTTCGGGACTCTGCGTCAGTACAGGGCCCTCTTCCTCCTCTTCGGTGCCATCATTTCCTTGTGCAGTGAAATCAGCACCGTCGTATGCTTCAAGGTCCCCGGATTCGGGATCCTCAAAATGGACAGCACTGCACTGTTCCTTTGGCTCAGCACCAGCAGTCTTCAGTACCTGCTTTGATAGTTCATTCATCATCATTTCATCATTGTGTCCAGAGTCAAGCACTCTCTCAAAGTCAATCTCCTCTCCACTAACTATTACAGATTTTGATGAACAGAACCCGTCATCTGGGTGCTTCTGCAATTGTGCCATGTCAAATGTAACTTCTTCCTCATCGACTCGCAATGTTACCCGTCCAGCTTTTGCATCTATCAGCGCTCCGCCTGTTGCAAGGAATGGTCTCCTTAAGATCAATGGCATGTCCAGATCCTCCTCTATGTCCAGGATCACAAAGTCGACTGGGAATAGGATATTCCCAGTTTTCACTATGATGTCTTTGAGGATGCCAATAGGCTTTGTGATGGACCGGTCTGCCAATTGGAGTCTCATCTTGACTGGCTCGATTTGTCCCAGCTTAAGGCGTTGCACCATTGCCAAAGGCATGACATTGATGCTAGAGCCAAGATCACAGAGGCCTTTTCGTGCTTTGATTTTCCCGATTTGAATAGGCAGCGTGCAGCAGCCTGGATCTTCTTGCTTCTCGGGAAGCTTGCGCTGGATGATAGCACTGCATGTATTGTTAAGAACTACCAGTTCTTCCTGCTCAATTCTCCTCTTTCCTGAAACTAATTCTTTCAGAAATTTAGCGTATGCTGGCATTTCAGCGATCATTTCGATGAGAGGAATAGTTATTTCTAATTTTTGCATCCTTTTCAGAAATTTTTCAAATTTAAGGTCCTGTTCTTGATTTTTTAGTCTGGCCGGGTATGGCACCCTTGGCATGAACCTTTTATTATCAAAATGTTTTTGTGGTGAAAGGTCAGATATTGTACCTTCACCTTTACCAGTTTTTCCACTGAGTTCTGCTGTCTCAGTTCCTTTTTCTCCTTTCTCCTCTATTCCCTGGTTCTCTTCAATGCTTTCTTGTTCAGACTCCTTCCCTTGCGTTTCCTTGATCTGTGGCCCTGCCAGAACCTTGCCCGATTTCAACGTGATAGCCTTACACTGGGGGTTCTTTTCTGAACTGCTTGGTAAAGTCCCCTGATCCCTCTTTTGGAGTTCCTTGGCCATCTGAGTCACCTGGGTTTCCACATTCCTTATAGAAGCCTGCAGCTGTGTGTTTATCTCCTTCTGGCTCGAGATGAATTCAGTCATTATGTTCTCCAGTCTAGAAGGTGGCTTCTGCTGAGGTGGATTCCACTGGTTCTGGGCTTGGTTTTGGTTAGGAGCAAATTGGTTTTGGGGCTGGTTCTGATTGGGGACAAACTGATTCTGTGGCTGCTGGAAATTTTGGAAATTCTGGTTCTGAGGTGGCCTGGCTAGAATCTGGGGTTGAAAGTTTTGGTTAAAATGCTGGGGCCTTGGCTGGTTAAACTGTTGAGGCTGGGTTAACAGGTGTGAATTCAGGGCATTGTTGTTGGAATATGAAAGGTTAGGGTGCCGGTTCTGGAATCCACCTGCATAGTTACAACTCTCATTTGTCACCTGTTGACAAGCCTCCGTGGGATGTGGGCCTTGACATGATCCACAAACAATTTCAGTATTTTGAGCTTGCGCTGAACTCCCAGATTCTTGATTCAAGGCCAACACGGCCACTTGATCCTTCAATTTGTCTAATTCAGATTTCCCCGTTGTACCTACAGCACATTATCCACGAGGGGGAGGGGAATTAACATCATCAGTTAAAACAGCTCTGTTCACACTCATTGTCTCAATCTTGGCCCAGGCCTGATCCATGGGCATGTGCAACACATGTTGACCACCGGCGGCGTCAAGCATGTATTTCCAGGAATGGGTCAAACCGCTGTAGAATTTCCTTAACTTCTCCCATTCATGAAAACCATGCTGGGGGCATTTCCTGAGTAGGTTGAAGAATCGCTCCTTAGCGTCGTACAAGGACTCTTCCGGTTTCATCTTGAATTCTGCAATTTTGGATCGGCATTCGTCCACCTTGGATTCCGGAAAGTATTTCGCCAGGAAGTTTTTGATCACTTCTTCCCATGTGGACTTCTGATTGACTGGCAGTGATTTGTACCACGTTCGTGCTCCACTAGACAAAGAGAAAGGAAACAAACTCAAACGAATAGTGTTAGGAGACACATTATGGTTCTTAATGGTGTCACACAGTTCTAAGAAAGTCTGCAGATGGTCATGCGGGTCTTCATGGCTTGCCCCCGCAAACTGATTACTCTGAACAAGATTGATGAGTGCTGGCTTTAATTCAAAATTCCTGGCCAAGAATGGAGCTTGCCCAGGGATGTTCAAATATGGCTCCAAAATGGGCTGCATATAGTCAGCAGCTGCTGCTTGTTGATTGTTTCCCGGCATTCCTTGGTATTGCTGTGGGTAAAAGTTCTGATTCGGGTAGTAATTTCTGGGATCATTGAAATCATTTGGAATGGGAGGATTCTGATGCTGATTGAATTGAGGGTTTTGGTACTGTGGATTCGGGAATTGTTGGTTGTTTGGATTATTTTGGTTGATTGGGTTATTGAACTGGTTTTGGGGAGGTGGTGGGCTGAGATTTTGATTACCGATGTTGGGCAGGTTCCCCTCACCTTGAATTTCATTCAATGGAGGATCATCTGTCTCATCGCCATCTCCATCTCGGTTTTCATGAAGTGGTGGGGGGTTGTTGTCAATGATGACAGGGTTATCGGGAATGATGGGTGGATTGTTGCCTGGTAACTGTGCCATGTCCGAAACTCCGCTGCTTGTACTGGAAGAAGATTGTCGTGTACGTTCCCTCCTTTCCTGCTCTTTCCTCTGCTTAGTGAGGGCTCTGATTTGTCTTGCTTCCCTTTTTATTTCGAGGTTGAGTGGAAGTTCAGGTGGTGTCTCCTTTCTCCGTTGCATGTACAGCTTTGTTCAATGAGGGCAGTACCTGCAACCATCCCCAGGTTAGAACTGGTGTAGAAGAATTATTTCTCAGAGATCAACATCCTCACATTTAGGGCTTTACAGCTCTAAATGTGTGATTGATTCTTGAGACTGGAATATTTTTGTTTTATATGTACACTAGCTATGAGTAAATCAGGAGTTTAATTCTCTTATAAAATGGCGCTGCATCCTCCCCGGCAACGGCGCCATGAAACTTTTGACAATTTCCCACACGAGTATTTTCGAAATAAATGGAACCCCGGTCTTGATTTTATTTAATGAAAATCAATTTATGATTATGGAGTTGGGATTAGGGAAGTATATATATAGGTTGTCACGTTTTTATTACTCGGGTTAAGAAACTGTGGCCCGAAATCGCACGGTGTCAAAAATTGCAATAATTTGTAGGTAAGTCCGGATCGTTCACTGGAGGATGTGCGATGGAAGCAGGTCCCACGCCGTTTTATAAGATTTTCAACTCGGTTACTCGAATCAGTTGAGAAGTTGACTATCAACTATCTCGCTGAATTTAAACTAAGCTATGAAAGCAATTAAAGTTAATCTACAAAGCATGTAAGATTCTACTCTAGAATGCAGATAAGTTTAATCTAAAAAAATAGTTAAAATTAGGTCTAGAAAAGCAGGTAGATTTATCCTATAGAAGCAATAAAATTATTCTAGGAAAGCTGTGATCTAAGCTATACTAGCTATGAAGCTGATTCATAATGATGACAGAATGGACAGGGAGGAAAGAATAAAGATTGGACAAGGTTTAGACAAAACATAATTAAACTTCCATTTTTACACACAGATCTTCGTTTGGGATAATCCTGTCAGATAGCTAATTCTCATGCTCTCAGCACTATTTTCCCTTTAATAGACAGGTACTTACAGTGTGAGTTTACATGTTCTTAAGTCCGCAAATTCTAAGATAACACAGATTTCATAACTGCCCTGGCCAGGGCATGTTGTTTAATCTGTGGTGGACAAGCAACACCCGACAGTTCATTAGTTGAATTGCCAAGTACTGCTATCATTCCCCCATGTCACACCCAAAGTCTACAATTAAACCTGAACTATCCCTTAACTCTCAGTCCTAGTAGCAGTTAGAAGATCTAGTGACACATCCGAGTGACCTCTACGAAAGCGATTAAAAGAAAGCATTAAAGAAAGCATTTAAAATCCTATCACTCGGAAGTTTCAAAAGCTTCGTACTGGTAGTGAAAGAAAGCCCCCAGTCAGGATGACCAGATGTGGATCAAGAATTCCCGGACCTCGGTGAACCGCTCGCAGTGTTCACTTCCTTCCGGGTGGTTATGAGATACAAACTAATGAAACGAACTAATAGATTAGTTCGTTCTGGATGCACTCACTCAGGACTGAAAAATAGGCTTTGACAGAAGAGGATAGCAGTTGAAAGGAACTCAACCCTATCTTAGAAAGTAACCAAGGCCTATGTATTGTTCCTCTAGAATTATCCGTCACACTGTATTTGAATCCAAGTGGATCCCATCTCGGTGTGATGGTTAAGACTAAATTCACAATACACAGCAATTTCGGAAAATAATCGATGTGAAAATCATTCCCTAAACAGGTACTAGACCCTCATTAAGAACACAGACCCTTTCAGTCTAGATGAGACCTAATCGCTGACTCTGCTTCTAAATTCCCCAAATTAACCCTTGACAGAATATGAACTAGACATAACTGAGGAATTTATCCCTTACTCAGATCCGGATTTTATAAATGAATTTTTGTTAGAAGTTTAATATGCGGTATCTATTTTAAATCTAGACTTCTATGTCCAAGAGAAGGATCCCAAAATATTATGGACCACAGTAGCTACATAATAGTATCATGCATAAAGATATATGGAAGTGTAAAATTAATCAACCCAAAATATAATGGTGGGTTTAGACAGAACGCGTGACACAGAATGAGGTGGCCGTGAGGCCAAAAGATGGTGGCAGAATAATTAGGTGGATTGCAAACATCTGCTATCCAGTTTCCCAATTACTCGGATGGAATGAATTTAGACAGTAGAAACCCTATAATGGCAGTGTCGCTACCAGTTGGGCCCCTACTGTCTGCGAATTCAGATAAAAACCTACATGCTTCCTCTCTGCATTATTCATTAGCTAATATTGACAGATATCAATCAACTTGTACTACAGATTGGAATTTGGGTTAGGAAATTAAGATAAAGAGAATAGAAACTGTATTTGGATAGTAACGAACTGAGTGGCTACTTCATTTCCCGATAAAAGGACCGTTCGCCTGACCTCGTTAATTATTATCCAAACCATGCAAAATAACAAACAGTAATTAATATTCAGACTACGGGCTACTTCATTTCCCAGTGAAGGGACCGTTCGCCAACATTATTCTGGAATATCTTTTACTGTTCATTCATACATCACGGAAAAGACAGAACAAAATAAAATAGAATAAAATAAAAGAGAGAGCCTTGTATGAGAGACATTGGTTTCTCATGCAAGGTTATGGAATTAATCCATAATTAATGACTTAAATAATCCTTCATACCATAATTAATTACAGTCCGGATTATTTTCTTAAGGCATTAAAGTTTGTTTAAAGAAAAATGTTTTAATGATAATTGAACAAAGGTCCTTTAATCATGATAATTATTGATTTAATCATTGCTAATTACAATCATTAATCATTAGTGACTATAGGGTTCAATCAATTGTTGGTCGGATATGGAGAAACATGAAATTTTTGGCAAGGGGATGCCATGCATGTCACAAGACAGAAGATTGCATCATGAACCATGGGTTCACGATGGGAGGCTTGCAACATGGGGTTGGGTGATAAGAGAGATAAATCTGGAAGTTTAGGGTTTTCCTGTCGCTAGATGTATTTCCTGTCGCTAGGCATAGTCTAGCGACTGGAGTCTGGCGACAGGAGGTTCAGAAGTTAGAATTTTTGTGGTTTTAAAAAGAGAGGAGAGGCCAGTCGCTAACCATAAATTATGGCGTGAACCTAGGTTCCACGCCATGGGTTTAGCGACTGGGTCATCTGTAAAAATTAGCCAAGTCATGTAGCCCCAGTCGCTAGATCTGACTTGTGGCGCGAAACGTGGTTCCGCGACAGGAGTTTTTTTTCAGAATTTAACCAAGGCATAATTTCCCAGTCATGAGATTGAAATTGTGTCCTGAACCGTGGGTTCAGGAAAGGAGTTACATAACTGGAGCCCTTTTGGAAAAGGAATTGCAAAAATTTGATCCCAGTCGCTAGGCTAAAGGTGTGTCGAGAACCGTGGGTTCTCGACAGGATCACCTAGCGACTAGGTTTTTAGATAAAGAGACAATGGTCCTTAGTCACTCATGTCGCCAGACTGCCTTCCTGTCGCTAGACGTGGTCTCGCGACAGGAAGAGGTTAGCTACATGAGTGCGGTTCAGGACACAAGTCAGAAAAGAGAACAGTAGCATGCATAGTACGTGACCTCACCCCATTTCAGATCAAAAAGTAGTTCTATCCCAGAAGTAACCAAACAGAATTTGAATATAGCTAGAACACATTAGAATAAAAAGTAAACCCAATAAAAACAATATTTAAATAAGAAGAAACCTAATCTAGGGTTTAATCACACACATACATGCATCATAGTCCTAAAATAAAGAGAACAGGAAGCTAAAAATGAGCAAAAAGAGTAAAAAGACTCAAAATAAACAAGAAAGCATTAATCCATGGGTTGTGAAACCCATTTCATGTTTTTGGGACACAAAAATATTAAATGTTCTCCCATTTTATTAAGAGGTTTGCTAATACCCATTATTTAGGCATTACAAACCCTAAAACAAAGGTTTAGAAAATGAAAACAAGATAAGAAGCTGGCTACCTAAACTACTGAAATAGAAAACAGCATTAAAATAAACTTAACTAAGCTAAACTAGTGCATAAATTAAATAATACAAAAAAAATAAACTGGACTAAAGAAAAACTACCTAAGAACTGATCTCCTCAAGAGTGTCTTCAAGAATAATTTTCTAACTCCCAAGCACATAGGGATCACCATCTATTTATAGAGGTGAAACCCTAGGCCCATGGGCCTTGAGCCCAAATGTGTCGTAAGACTCACAAACATCACAGCTTCCTTCGTGTCGCGAGACTGCGTTGTGTGGCGCGAGATGAGGCTGCATGTCGCAAGACTTCTTGATTGAGTCTCTAACCTGCCTTCTGTGTCGCTAGACCACACCCAGTCGCGAGGCCATGTTTAGCGACTGGGTGCCTAGCGACTGGTGCCTCGAGACTGGAATTTGCCTTCAGGTTTTCGTGTGTCGCGGAACACCTCCCAGTCGCGAGGCCATGTTTCGCGACTGGGGTGTTTAGGGACTGGCTTCAGCTTTCTTCTGTGCTTGTGGCGCGGGACTCCCCCCGTGTCGCTAGACCATGCTTCGCGCCACGGGGTCTAGCAACAGGGCATTCTGGACACTGTCTATTTTGGGCCAGACGGGCCGAATTTATATTTTTGTGGGCTTTTTCTTTCTTTTCCCATCTTTTTGTATTTTGTGGGCTCGTTTTATTCTTTTGCCCATCTTTTTCATTCCTTTTTCTTTTCTTTTCTTTTTCTCATGTTTTTGGATTTTTCTAGCATAAATGTGTAATAAAATTACATATTTATGCATTTTTCATACCAGCTCATTATTTTTACAAGTATGCATAAATCAGTCAAATTCTACTGCTTTCTTATTTGAAATAAGACCGGAATGCGATCAAATGCCCGTTTCAGACACGGAAATGGATTGAAAATAATGGACATTTCTGGCCATTATCAGGGTCCCTCCGGTATGGTCAACATTATTGACTTGGCTCCCATGCCATCCCCTCCCCCTTCGGAAGGTTGAGCCATCAACCGATCAGCATCCTCATCATCCCGTTCGTATAATTGCAAATCTGCAACATTAAAAGTAGGGTTCAGTCCGTACTCCTCAGCTAGTTCTAGTCTATAAGCATTATCATTAATTCTATCCAGAACTTTAAATGGTCCGTCTCCTCGAGGAGAGAGTTTGGATTTCCGTTTAGAGGGAAACCGCTCCTTGCGTATATGCACCCAAACCCAATCCCCGGGGTGGAGTATCAGCTTCTTTCTGCCGCGATTGTTGTATTTCGCATAAGTCTCAGCAGCTTTTTCTAGACTCTTCTGCACATCTTTGTGCAATTCCTTTATCGCTCGTGCCCTGTCCCTGCCAACTGCATTTTTATGCTCACTTGGAGGAAGTGGCAACAGATCCAAAAGTGTCAGTGGGTTAAAGCCATAAACGATCTCAAACGGAGACATGTGTGTGTCACTGTCTGTTATAGGCAAACTCAATATACGGAAGGCATTCATCACAACTTTTAGAATTGGAAGATGTGATTATTCTTAACAGATTGCCTAGAACCCGATTGACAGATTCGGTTTGGCCATCTGTTTGTGGGTGATATGTCGTAGAGAAAAGAAGTTTGGTACCTATTTCAGACCACAGTGACTTCCAAAAATAACCCACAAATTTTCCGTCCCGGTCTGACACAATGGTCTTTGGTATTCCGTGCAGGCGCACAACCTCCTTGAAAAAGAGTTTGGCTACATGGGAGGCATCATTTGTCTTGGCACACGGTATGAAGTGGGCCATCTTGGAAAATCTGTCAACGACCACAAAGATGGAATCTTTTGCTCGAGCTATTCTGGGTAGACCCAGAACGAAGTCCATTGACAAATCTACCCAAGGACCGTCTGGTATGGGCAGTGCCTTATACAGTCCGTGAGGCTTCACTGTTGATTTTGCCTTTAGGCAGATAATGCATTTCGCAATGAAGTCCTCAACTTGCTTTGGCAATCCGGGCCAATAGATGGTCACAGTGGCAATTCTCCCAAAATGTCCTAGCATATCTCCACTGTGTGCTTCCTTGATGAGCAGCTCTCTGACCGATCCTTTCGGTATGCATAACCGATTTCCAAAATATAGGAAACCCTCCAGACGAGAGTATTCCTTAAAGGCATGCTTTTCCGTTTTCTCCCAGATTTTTTTGAAATCTGCATCTGTGCTATATAGCTCACGAATGTGTTCAAATCAGATGAGATGTGTAGTAGTGTATGCGGTCAGTGCCATTCTTCTTGAAAGAGCATCTGCTACTACATTCTCTTTACCTTTCTTGTATTTAATCACATACGGAAACGTCTCCAGAAAGCCACTCCACCTTGCATGTCGTCTGCTCAGCTGATCTTGAGATCTGATATGCTTCAAGGTGTCATGGTCCGTATGGATTATGAATTCTCTGCTCCTCAGATTATGTTGCCAGGTCTTCAGTGCCCGAATCACTGCGTACAACTCTTTATCATAAGTAGAATAATTCAGTTGAGCTCCCAAAAATCTCACTGTGATAGGCCACTGGGCGACCTCCCTGAATCAGCACGGCTCCACATCCTGTTCCTGATGCATCGCATTCGATCTCGAATGGATAGTCAAAATTAGGCAATGCCAGGACTGGAGCGTGGGTCAGCTTTTCTTTCAATTCCTCAAAAGATTTTTGTTCTGCAATCCCCCACTTGTACGGAGTACTCTTCTTGAGAAGTGCAGTCAGGGGTGCAACAATTATACTGAATTGGGGGACGAAACGTTGAAAGAACCCGCATAACCCAAGGAAACTCCTTATTTCATGAACTGAGGTAGGCGACTTCCATTCGGTTATAGCGGTTATCTTGGACTCGTCCACTTTTAATCCTTCTTTGCTGACGATGAATCCCAGAAATATCACCTCTGGAACACAGAAGGTGCATTTTTCCATGTTGGCACATAATTGGGCTTCTCGCAGCTTCCTCAGAACCTGTTCAACACGTGAGACATGATCAATTAGACAGTTGCTGTAAATAAGTATATCATCAAAATACACAACAATAAATTTGCCAATGTAAACTCTCAATGTCTCATTCATTAGTCTCATGAACGTAGATGGCGTGTTCGTAAGCCCGAATGGCATCACCAGCCATTCATACAACCCGAACTTTGTTTTAAATGCAGTTTTCCATTCATCGCCTGGTTGCATTCTGATCTGATGGTAGCCACTTTGTAGATCAATTTTCGAGAAGATACTCGCTCCACCTAGTTCGTCTAGCATGTCATCGAGTCTTGATATGGGATGGAGGTACTTGATTGTGATTGCATTCACGGCTCGACAGTCCACGCACATCCTCCAAGTCCCGTTCTTCTTAGGAACTAGTAAAACTGGCACAGCGCAGGGAGACGGAATCTCCCGAACTCAGCCTTTGTCCAAAAGCTCTTGGATTTGCTTCTGAATTTCTTTCGTCTCTTCAGGGTTCATCCTGTATGCTGGCCTATTCGGAATGGATGCCCCGGGAACAAAATCGATGCGATGTTCAATTCCTCTGATCGGAGGTAGTCCCGCGGGTACTTCATCCGGAAACACGTCTTTGTTGCGATCTAGCATCCTGCAAAATTCAATAGGCAATTCAGGTGCAGCAGAGACTGTTTCATTAATACAAACAATTGGCTTAACAAGGGCTAAGAGACAGTAACCTGAGAATTCGGGTTCCTGTATAGCCTCTTGAAACTCTGTTCTGGTGGTCAGTAAACATTGATCTACAAAAGCAATAGCACTATTAGATTTCTGAGTTTGTTGGTCCACTTTAGCCTTACCCTTCCTCTTCTCCTGATATTCAACTTCTTCTTTCTTAATAGTCTCTAACAGGATTTTTCGGTTGGCATGAACTGTAGCCATAGATAATGGCTTGACAGCTATCCTTTTGTCCCTGTGCAGAAAACATAAAGAGTTTTACGACCGTTGTACATGACGGACTTGTCGAACATCCAAGGGCGACCAAGGAGTAAGTGACAAGCTGTCATAGGTACAACGTCACACATAACGTTCTCAGAGTAATAAGTCCCTATTTTCAGTGGTACTTTAGCTCGCATGGTTACCTTCGTAGTCCCACTATCGTTCAATGGAGTTGGTATGGACGAGTGTGGTTTTCGGTAGGTATTTTCATCTTTCTTACAGCATATAGACTTATTACATTGGCACAATTACTATTATCCACAATAATAGAAGTCAGATTCCCACAAATTTCCCCATAACAATGAAATAAATTTTCCCTTTGTTCAAGTCCTTTGTCAGGGTTGTCAATCTGCTTCTCGGTGTTTAACACTCTCATTGCGACTAAGTTGGGTAGATGAACTTCATCTTGATTGATGCACTCGTCAGCTGAGTCTTCACTGCCATACCCGAACTCGTCTGCTTCTCTTTCTTCATCTTCGTCCTCGGCCTCATCCTCTTCAAAGCCCAAGATCCTGTAATCACCTGTTTCAGTGGTAACTACATTAGCTCTGCGTACATTGGGACAATTAGGAGAAATATGGCATGTAATACCCGTAATTTTTATAATATAGAATTTAATCCGATGAGAAAAGAGGTCTTGTTGAAATTTCAAAATAATCCAAGGAAGGATGAGAGCCGCTCAGGACCGGCAAAAGAGCTATGCCGATGTGAGACGACAAGACTTGGAATTTCAAATCGCGATAAGGTCATGCTGAATGTATCACCGATGAAGGGGGTGATGCGCTTTGGCAAGCGAGGAAAATTGAGTCCACGATACATAGGACCGTATGAGATCCTAGAAAGAGTGGGAAACCTAGCATATCGGCTAGCATTGCCGCCACAATTCGCTCGTGTCCACGATGAGTTCCATGTCTCACAATTGAAAAAGTACGTACACGATTCGACCCATGTACTCCAACCGGAAGAGATTGAATTGGATGATGACTTGAGCTACGAGGAATTCCCGGTACGAATACTCGACGTGAAGGAGAGAGTCACAAGAAATAAGACCGTGAGGATGGTCAAGGTTCTTTGGTCTAACCACGAAACCGAGACGGAAACATGGGAACTGGAAGCAGACATGAAGGAACGTTACCCGACCCTATTCCAAGACAATGCAACCACAGTTATGGGGACATAACTGTAATCTTAAGAGGGGGAGGATGTAACGGCCCGAATATTTGGTACCCCAAATAAACAAATTCAAATTGTTTTGAACTACATAATGACTTGATCCCTTCACGGGGTACGTAGGCAACTTGGAAATTTCAATTCTGGGTCCAGTCAAATAATAACAAACAACAACACACAATAATATAATCGCTTAATCAAACAATTCCCGAACTCGCGAGACGATAAAGCGCAACTTCGAGGACGAAGTTGATTCTTAAGGAGGGTAGACTGTAATACCCGTAATTTTTATAATACAGAATTTAATCCGATGAGAAAGAGGTCTTATTTCCGAGAACCCGTAGAATCGAAAATGCACGGAAGTTGAAAGACGACGATTTAGGAGTCGACGAACCAAAAACCGCCGGACCTAAGATTTCAAACATGAAATCAATTTAAGTCGGAATAAAAATTAGGATGGGAATCACAATCCGAAAATATCCCGGAAAAATCGAGCCCGAAAATATGGAAGGATAGAAGTCCGAAAGAGAGGAGGAAAAGACCCGACGGATCGCACGGACCCGCCCGGACCGAGGCCCAGGCGGAGGCCGCGCGCTGGCCACGCGGGGTTTGGCCTTCCAGCGCGCCAACCCCGCGTGACACCACAGAATGCGGCCATTCACGCGGTTTCGGCGATTTCTTGCCATATTTCAACCCCCCGACTATGGAAAGTGGATTTTGGACGGGGGAAGGAGTATTAGGATGACCTAGGGTTGATTTCTCACCCTTTCATCAGTCACAACAGCCTCCATTCATCCCCAAACTCTCCCCAAAGCCAAAACACCTTCCGACGACTCCCGACAACTTTCCGATCACTTCCCGGTGACGAAAACTGACGGAGGAGGCGTGGAATACAAGGTCTCTAGTGCTCCAGACTTTGGTAAGTCATTCATAGGTTTTCATTTAACTTTTCGAACCCGAAAACTCGATCTAACATTGGATTTCTTCTTCCGATTTGAAATCGTGGCCAATGTTGGAAGCTTGGCGTTGAGGAGATCCGTTCGTAGTGAATTTGGGCGAGCCGAGCGACCCGAGGAGGACCATACACCTTACCCCAGTAAGTTGATGCCTTTCATATCAATACGGGTGGACTAGGGGTGTCCGATTTAGTGACTTTATAACGAAACGTAAAAACCAAACTTAAAAACCCTATCTTGCGCAATTTCTGAAACCCGATTGAAACTCATATTTCGAGAATCCAATCCGAGAAACTCAAAACTAAACTTTTGTTCCTAACACATTAATCTATGTTGTATAAATATTTTAGATATTTTCATCAACATCTGCTATTCCAAATCGATCCGAACATAAACTGTGATTTAAAACCTTTTCGAAAATCTGACAGTGTAGATGTCCGAACTTGATGAGCCCGTTTCTATATTTTCTAGTCCGAATTGATCTTTGCAATCTAAATGAAAGTTGTAGATAATTATGTCTAGTATGTGCATATAAAATTTCAGAATTTTTGGAGTCTATTTGGTATGTCAAAAAGTCGATTTTCTGAACTGTGGTAAACCTGAACCCTGACAGTGCATATGTTGTGTAATAAACTCGATTTTTGACATGTTTCCTCAACTTATTCCGAAATCGTTAAACACGAAAGTTGTTCGTTATGTGTTTTTGATATACTGTGAAAATTTCAGAATTTTTGGACTCGAAATGAATTTTTAAATTCAAAAGGCGTAAACTGTGACGCCAAACGATTTTAAATCGAAGAGATTTTGAAATTTCGAAACAAACGGTCGAGACCTTGAAATACGATACATATATACTTTTGAAAAATCCCATTACACTAAATTGAAACAATATGAGATACTTCAGCGGAGGGTGAGTGCTCTGCAGGGTGCCCCTCTAGCCTTTCTCTTCGGGCCTATAATGGACGAGAGAATTTAGATGAGATACTACGCCAAAACGGCATTGAGATACGGCCTACACTCTATTTTCCGTATGGATTTCCCGAGGCTCCGGAGTGTTTTGAGTATGGCAGATACGGCTGCGGCCGGCGGATTACCGGCTACACAAGAAACTTACGAAACGGCTGCGGCCGCCGGATGACCGACTACACTGAATATTGAGAAACGGTGGTGTAACGGGGGAAAATTAAAAGACAAAACACTTTTTACGTATTTATTTATTTATTCTTGTCTTTAAATTTTGCATTTAAATTTATGTCTTAAATTTTATAACATAGATTACTATTATGAATTTAAATGCATGTCCAAGTATACAATTAAATTGTTAATTTTAATTTCAAATTGGTAAATGGATTGTTGTATGCATGATTAGGAGAGAATTTAATTATTTAATTAAACCCCTTTATTGCTATGTTAGGATCGACTTACTCAGTATTTTATAATACTGATAAAATTATTGTTTTCCTTTTTCTTTCAGAGTACGGAGATGATGCATAGCATGTGCATTGGGAGATGGAATTATTAAACATTAAATTGTCGTTTTTATGATACTGCATATCGGGCATGTAAAACCCAAGTTTTGGTCATGTTGGCCATTTTATTTATTTCTGCTGCGACATATTATTATTACTATTATGTGTGGATGAGACTTATTATTATTATTTTAAAATAAATTCGGAATACTCTTTGCAATACCCATAGCCTTGCATCTCTTTAGCAAGCTCGGAGAATCCGTGTCTTGCTAGGGAGGTGTGGCGGTGGCACCCGGGCCTGAGTTATCAAATCCGGGGTGTTACAAGTTGGTATCAGAGCCCGAAAAATTTTAAAGCTACTATTATTATTTTTAAACCATTATTTTAGAACCTAGTATTATTTTTAATTTTATTATTTTTAACTACTAGTATTATTTTTAGCCTAAAATTTGAGCCCAAAGATTAATTATTTTGACCCAAAATTTTTTTTATTGATTGGCCCAAATACCCATGATTTTTTTTTTTTTACTTTAGCCAAATTATTAATTTCGGCTCAATATAGAGGCCCAAATTTTTAAATCCATGATTAAATTAAAAACACATTAAATAAATTTTTTATTGGGGGGATTGCATATGCATATTCATGTAGATTTAAATTCCTGCATATCTTAACTTTGCTTAAAACATGTTATAACTCTGACTTCCCTTATTGACATTAGATGGCCGGACAAAACGCGAACATGATCAACCTTATGATGAGATTGATCGAGGCACATCTTGAAACCCAAGAAAATGTAAACAATTTCAAACTGCGTGTAGAACAAATGGAGGCTAACCTGGCCCACCTAGCTAACCTGAGGGAAGCAGATCAACCTGACCTAACCCAACTCAAGGTCCATGTCGACGAACTTCAAGCCCACGAGGCCGAACTCCAGGCCCAGGACCATGACATAAAGGTACAAGTAGGGGATCTGGAAAATGAACTGATCAATCTGACTGATACCTTGTTCCCACATGCCCCATTTAGCCCGGGAGCTAATCCTGCCGATGTCCCTGTCGCCGCTCCCCTTCCTGTTGCCGCCGCTGATCCTGCTGTGGCTGCTGGGCCCAATTGGCCAGCAAGCCCAGTGTTTCATGGCCCTCTTGGCATGGGTACCATTGAGGAATCGAGTGATGAGGACGATCCCATGGAGGATCTTCCATGTTTGAATAACCCACACAAGATATATCTGCACACGAGGAATCCACAGAGGATGAAGTAGATTTCACGGCTGAAGCAGTGGTGTCCATACTATCCCTGTTTGTGGAAGATGAGCTGCAAATACCACGACGGAGGTTTATCAAGAGAAATCGGGAAGATGGACATGCTAGGCTCGTGAATGATTATTTCTCTGAAAATCCGGTGTATCACGATCGTATCTTTCGTCGACGATTTCGGATGCGCAAGGATTTATTCATTTGTATAGTTAATGTAGTTGCAGGTCGATCTGGGTATTTCCAACAACGGAGCGACGCAATAGGGCGACAACGCCTATCACCGCTACAAAAATGCACCGCAATAGGGCGACAAAGCCCTACGTCAATTGGCATATGGAGTTTTTGCTAACTCTCTTGATGAGTATCTACGAATGGGTGAGTCAACCGCTATCAAATGCTTGTATAAATTTTGTGAAGTTGTCGTTGAATTATTTAGCCAGCGCTACTTGAGAAGGCCGGATCACAATGACATTCAACGTCTTCTACATTTGCACGAGACGAGACATGGGTTTCCTGGTATGTTGGGTAGCCTCGATTGCATGCACTGGGAGTAGAAAAATTGTCCAGTGGCTTGGAAAGGGCAATTCACAAGAGGACATTGGTCACCAACAATAGTGCTTGACGCGGTTGCATCTCAGGATCTATGGATATGGCATGCTTTTTTTGGAGTGGCTGGTTCACATAATGATATTAACGTTTTGAACGAATCTCCTTTGTTCAACAATGTTTTGACGGGGGATGCGCCGGACGTTAATTTCATGGTGAATGGGACTCAATATACAAAAGGTCATTATTTAACCGATGGAATATATCCAGAATGGTCCACATTCGTCAAAGTTTTTCCATGCCCACAAGATCCAAAGAGAAGATTATTTGAACAAAAACAGGAATCTACAAAGAAAGATGTTGAACGAGCTTCCGGAGTGCTTCAAGCTATATGGGCTATTGTCATGGGCCAGCTCGTCTTTCGTATAAGAAAAAGTTGAAATCAATAATGTTAACATGCATTGTTCTACACAATATGATTGTTGAAGATGAAGGGGATATGGTTACAAATTGGGTAAATGAGGAAGAAGACGAGCTTGTTAACATGCATTAATTTGGATCTACTTTTTTTTTAATTATTATTATTAAATTTTCAATTCAAAGTAATTTACAAATTACAAAAATTTAAATTGCAAAAATAAAAAATATAATGGGCATATTTCGAAATTAACTATTAGCTGTTAATGACCACGTGAGTAATAAATTAGTCAAAATTAGTTGTTTGGCAATTTCGAGGCTAACTTTTTGATTACAATAAGCTAAAATACAAAATGTTGCTATTTGAAGTGATTTTAAAAAGAGCTAATTGGGTACTGTTTTAAGTTATTTTGTGACTTTGAAAAAACTATTTTGTCTCATATTGTCTCACAATTAGCTTATTTGATTTAGTGTTCTGCCAAATAGGGCCAATAAATATGATGTTTTACTAATGGTGTTTTATGCGTATATGTGCTTTCATGAGCTTTTGATACGTTTAGGTTCTATCATAAATAAAAGCTCCATTTTTTACACCAAATTTTAAACGTTATGGTCTCGAAAAGAAGCTTTGCAAACCAAAGTTATCATGGGTAGCTTTCGGGTGTTTTCAAAGTTATTTTTCAATTTAAATAATTTTTTTAAACTGCTTTTAAAAGTATAACTGTATACACGTAAATTTTGTTCGCCAACAAAAATGCAACATATGTTTTTTAAATATTAATTTAATTATTTATGAGCATTTTAAATAAATTAAATATTTAAAATAATTATTTTAAATAAATACTTGGCCAATCATGGAATGCCACGTGGATAAGTCAAGATGAAGACCCGCGAGCACATGGACCAGTGAGAAAATGCCACATAAGCCCGCAATCCACCAAATGGACTGTAGGTTGGGCCAACCCATCAACAATCGGCCCGTGTCACACTATCTTGTCTCTATAAATTGAGGGCTTCCTTCATAACCAGCCTAACAACTAGTTGTACTAAACAATGTTCGACTTGTTTAGTTTTAAATTTTAATTGTTGTTATCAGTCAATTTACGTATATTAAAATAGAATATATACTTATTTAAAAATAATCTGAAATGAGTAATAATGATATTAGAGATGGAAAATATTCGAGTGCCTCGCAGGGATTCGAGTGCGACTAGAGATAGTTCGAGTGGCTCGAATCGAGTGAGTCGAAATTTATTACAGAATGCATGTATGAGAGTAACTCGAAGCCTAGAGAGTGACTCTTTCTTATTTCGAGTGGCTCGGAGTGATGGGAGTGGAGAGACAAACCCTAGTTCCATTACACAAATGTCCTGCATTGAATCTCTCATGCCGCCTTTCTCCCTTTGGAATTCTTTCGCTCCCATAGTTCGACATCTCTCGATTCCCTCATATCGCCCTTTGATTTCGTCGAGGCGAGGGCTTGGATCCTATCGAGGCGGTCCCAAATCGAAGTCAACACTCGACGTCCTTCGGTTCCGTCGAATCGCCCTTTGATTTCATCGAGGTGAGAGCTTGGATTCCGTCAACTCTCCCCGCCAGAGGTCGGCCAGCATTTCCGCTCCCACCACCACAGCCGTTGTACCGTTGCTGCTAGTCCGATTTACATGGCCGTGTAGAAATTCATGAATGGGAGGCTCACACCTAAAACCAATTGGTGATAGGTGGAGTTGCTCCCAACCATATAAGGTAGTAGGAGGACCACATTTTAACCGATGTGGGATATCAACACCCTCCCCTCGAGATGATATCCATCTCGAAATCAAATTCAAATTTAGGATCAAATATACCCAACCCGGGTAACCATAGCTCTGATACTATGTAGAAATTCATGAATGGGAGGCTCACACCTAAAACCAATTGGTGATAGGCGGAGTTGCTCCCAACCATATAAGGTAGTAGGAGGACCACATTTTAACCGATGTGGGATATCAACAGGCCGGCGCCGGGACATAAGCCACCACCACTGCCGCCGCTTCAATCTCCAAACGAGGTTAGTTTTTATGAACTGGTTTTTTTTTTTTTCTAAAAAAATGTGTTTAATGTCAATTGATTATTCTGTTGTATCTATAATGAACTAGGCCTTAGTTGTAATGCCTTTTTTATGGAGATCCGACTCCATAATTTGAATTAAATTGAAGATTGGATTGTTGTTCGTGATAATGCCCTGTCAAGCACATTTTTTCAACTTATGAAAGCACAAACAACTTTCTCTATTTATGTTCATCATAGCAATAAATACTGTGGTGGAGGATAATTGAAATGATTATATTCAAGTTGTTGCAGTGACAATCTCGTATTGAAGTTGAGGAAAGTTGCTCATCTTTGCTCGCTGTAATTCTGTCAATGGTTGTGTACTGATATATTGAAAGTTGGTTATTCATTTCAATTTGTTGTCCTATATTATTGAATCATTATTGTATACTTATGTTTTGGCCAAATAGATGCTGAAAAATGTGTATGGCATGATATTTCAAGCCCCAAAATTGATGATAATTTGCAGATCACATCAAATAACACATTAGTAATGCAACATTGTGGTTAGAAGTTGCTATCTATAAATATATTGAATTAAAAACATAGCCCATTTGATTATTATGGTTTGAATACTCATATTGGATGTTTAAAGGAGCTGTTGGGAATTTGGAATAGTTGTGGTTTTCATTGGAACATAGAGTTTATCTTGAGACTGCAAAGGTCAGCTACCTTGTGTCGAATGTAGTACTACCTCCGTTCCTTAATATTTGTCACGGACCCACATTTCACGCAATCCAATACACATTTTTAATCCGGAATAACTCAAATTGCATACAACTAAAAATTATGAAAATTTGATATTCTAAATCTATGCGATTAGACGAATCCAACAAGATCTCAATTGACCATATTTTATCTTATATAAATGTATTAAAAAGTCGAATCAAAGTTACTCAATGAATAGTAACAAAACACCCAATGTGTCAATAATTTAGGAACGGAGGAAGATTTGTTTTATTTGGGGTTGTTTGAAAGGCAATTTTCTTGTTCATCACACAGAATCCACATTTCATTGCCCTTCTTTGCTAAATTCGTTAAACTCTGCTGTTATGAAATACTCCCTCCGTATTCAAAACATATTAACATTCCTTGTTTCCATGTAATCCAATACACATTTTTAAAGAGTAATATCTCAAATTTTATAAAATAAAAAATTATAAAACTTTTATATTATAAAACTACGTGATTAGACGAATCTAACAAAATCTCACTTGACTATGTTTTATCTCATGTAACTGTGTTAAAAAGTCGAATCAAAGTTACTCAATGAATAGTGTTTACTATGCAAACGTTAACATTTTAAAAAATCATAGGAAGTATGAATTTCAGTTTTTGTTCATACTTATCGTGAAAGGATATCTATCTTATTCCTGCATTAGTATAATTGTTGCTTTGGATTCATAGTTTGAACTATTCCAGTGGTCCCCGTGTGGCTATTATGTGCACAACAACGTGGGAGTTGGGCAGCTGCGACCCATGGCACCTCGCTCATCCCCGTAACAATGTGCGCTAAAAAATTCTTAGGATTTTGAGAGTAGTTGTCAAATGTATTAAGCACAGTAAAAACCAGCACACCAATATTCCAAAAATCAGTAGGGAGCTATAAGCATAAATTTAAGTTTTGCGATCCCCACAGCTTGCATCGAATAATGTTTTTTTTCTATTAAGCAATAAGATTACGAGCATTTATTTTATAAATATATTTAGATTATCCTTACACCTTATTATATTACTTTTCTTATATACCTGTGGGAAACTCGACCAAACAAAGGTATTATTGAATAAACAATATATATATATGATAACAACTAAACAAAAATATGAGTATTAATAAATAGACGACATATATATATATTATTTATAAAGACAATAATTAAACAAAGGTACCTCCAACCCCAAACCCTAAAAACCATAAACCCTAGACCCTAGATTAAAAAAAAAAACCTGAACAGGTCACAGTTCAAAAAAAAAAAAAACAACACAACAACAAAGGCATGAATTTCTACTGCGAAATCATAACCTAAAGCGAAACAATTCAACCGCATTTCTAGAAACAACAACCAGAACAGATAACCGGGCAGGGATACGAGTCACAGTCAGTAGAATAGCCATTATACCACACATAGAGAAACTACTAAATCAACCGTTCCTGAGACAAGTCTAAATAAAAATGCAAAGAAAAACCATAAGATCACTGATCGGGAGGAGGGAACTGCCGACGCAAGAACTCGTCCATCTGTCGCATATAGGCGTACATGTCTGTCATAGTGGCATGCTGCTCCAGTTGTCTCGTAGTAATCGTATCCATACGAGCCTGGTAGAGATCCATCCTGGCATCCAAGGCGTCGTACCGAGCATCTAGGGCATCATAACGAGCCTGCCCGGCTGCGAACCCAGTGTCGATACTAAGCTGCATCCCCTGCATCATCTGGAGCATCTGCGTCATCTTCGGACCCTGCTGTGGGACCACAGGAGGTGGAGGTGGAGGCGACTGCTCTGGGGGAACGACTAGAATCAAACCACCATCCTCGGGCTATGGGCGAAGGACAGCCCGAGGCGCGCCGCGTCGCAAGGCATTACGCCGAATGGCGTAAGTCGGAACGCGATAATGCTCACCCGCAGCTAACTCGTAGGGGTCCGTCTCCGGCGTCATACGGATCCCCTGGGCAGCACATAACCCACAAATGAGGTGAACATGGGTGATCACCCTACTCCCTTGCCCTCGTCGCAAGCCCCTCAGATTGTCCGCAATGCAAGCTCCCACATTTACCCTACCGCCCCGGGCGATAAAGCAAATGGTCTCATAGACATGATCGATGACGATATGGCTCCGGGTAATCAGCCGGACACGTCCTAACCAAAGCTGAGCAAGTACACGCCAATGAGCGTCCATCGATGTCAACCGTAGCTCGTGGGTGTGCTCGGTCTGCGGGGGTCCACCGGTGCACAAGACACCCCATGCAGAAGCAATAACACGGCCCTCAGGCTGTGGACGGTATACGCCATCGTCAGGCAGACCGAAAGAGATGTTGATCGCCCGAACACTGAAGTCTAGATAGCGACCACGAACCCATACTCGAGATAAGTCGTCACCCTCCCCAAGACCGCCTATGTTGGCGATAACCTCCATAGCTAGATAACCGGAGGCAACGCCCTCGGGGTGACGTGCGAGTCCAGTCCACTGAAGGTGCTCCAAGACCACGCTAACCCTATCATCACCCAAATGATCAGGAAACATGCCTCTCTCAGGAACATAAGCCCTATTCCGACGAAGCTCGTCGAAATAGAACTCCTGCGAGGCCATCGTCCTGAATCGATGCCTATTGTGCCGGTGAGGACGCACCTCGTCCGGAAGACCCCTGAGTTTCGGGCCCCGCTGCTCCTCGTCCTCCTCAGACTCACTCTCATCAAAATCCGGCATCACCGGGACCGCAGCGCTAGAGCTAGCCTCACCGCACCGTGTAGCCCGTCTCTTGGCCCCAGGAAGGACCATGAGAGATGCCCAAACAACTCATAAGAAAAGCAACATCCTGCGAACACCCAATACCAATGATCAGGCTAATTTCCCACAATATATAGAGCGTATATGCGCAAAAAACCAAATATAAACTTCCAACACGAAGAATCCATAGCCACAACACCCCCAATCACCATTAACATAGCATAAAAGGGCAACGCACACAAAGGACATACCAAAACAAATTCCAAACCCCTTTATGGCATTTCATCAAACACGTGAAATGCGAAAAACAACAAGCTTCAATTATACTCATAAGATACACGAAATTTGCCCATAAATTAAAACAACTGCTCAAGCAACAACTCATCATCACAATATGACACCAAACAACAACAATGAAACCATCTTTCATGTCACAATACCACCCAAAAATCAAGAATTCCATATTATTCCTAAATAACCACATCACCGAGAAATGGTCAAAAACACATACACATTGGGGCATAAACTCAACAAAATCAACAAAAGCAACATCAATAATCACATATGCTTGCTAATTTGCATAAATCACGCTTAAAAATAACAAATCCCCGAATTGTGCACATAAATCCTAATTTCAAAAACCCATCCAAAATCAAGTCATCCAAAGCGTAAAAATTGAAATTGGTAAGTAGAAGTAGTAGATACATACCCTGCAAAGCAAAATTGAAGTCGGAATCGGTAGAATTTGAGATCGGAAGAACGGATTTGAGGGAAAATGTGAAGTGGTCTCGGATGGGGAAATGGGGGAAGTAGCTCGCGCGGGGCGCGGGCCCTGTTTTTTTTCGAACTGGTGTGCCCGCACGGTCCCTGCGCGCCGAGGCCTCATACCGCGCGGACAGCGCGCGGGTCACGAAAGAGGTTTTATTTTTTTATTTTCCGATTTTGCTTTATTCTCTTTTACTTTACACTACTCACTTAGCCCGAGCATACATCGATAATGTGGTACGACGACATGGAGTACCACATGACGTCATCTCGGACAGAGACAGTAGATTTGTCTCTTATTCTTGGACAAAACTACAAGAAGCCTTCGGTACGAAAATAAAAGATGAGTACCGCGTTCCACCCCATGATGGATGGACAAACAGAAAGGACAACCCAAACGTTGGAGGATATGCTAAGGGCATGTGTCCTAGAGTTTAAGGGTAGTTGGGAAAATCATTTACCACTAATCGAATTTTCCTACAACAATAGTTACCATGCTAGCATAGGCATGGCACCTTTCGAGGCACTATATGGACGCAAGTGCCGAAGCCCATTGAGCTGGGAAGAGAACAATAGGACTATGGAAGTTGGACCACAACTTGTTGAGGACATGGCTCAACAAATCAAAATAATCCAAGGAAGGATGAGAGCCGCTCAGGACCGGCAAAAGAGCTATGCCGATGTGAGACAACAAGAGTTGGAATTTCAAATCGCGATAAGGTCATGCTGAAGGTATCACCGATGAAGGGGGTGATGCGCTTTGGCAAGCGAGGAAAATTGAGTTCACGATACATAGGACCGTATGAGATCCTAGAAAGAGTGGGAAACCTAGCATATCGGCTAGCATTTCCGACACAATTCGCTCGTGTCCACGATGTGTTCCATGTCTCACAATTGAAAAAGTACGTACACGATCCGACCCATGTAATCCAACCGGAAGAGATTGAATTGGATGATGACCTGAGCTACGAGGAATTCCCGGTACGAATACTCGACGTGAAGGAGAGAGTCACAAGAAATAAGACCGTGAGGATGGTCAAGGTTCTTTGGTCTAACCACGAAACCGAGACGGCAACATGGGAACAGGAAGCAGGCATGAAGGAACGTTACCCGACCCTATTCCAAGACAATGCAACCACAGTTATGGGGACATAACTGTAATCTTAAGAGGGGGAGGATGTAACGGCCCGAATATTTTGTACCCCAAATAAACAAATTCAAATTGTTTTGAACTACGTAATGACTTGATCCCTTCACGGGGTACGTAGGCAACTCGGAAATTTCAATTCTGGGTTCAGTCAAATAATAACAAACAACAACACACAATAATACAATCGCTTAATCAAACAATTCCCGAACTCGCGAGACGATAAAGCGCAACTTCGAGGACGAAGTTGATTATTAAGGAGGGTAGAATGTAATACCCGTAATTTTTATAATATAGAATTTAATCCGATGAGAAAAGAGGTCTTGTTTCCGAGAACCCGTAGAATCGAAAATGCACGGAAGTTGAAAGACGACGATTTAGGAGCCGACGAACCCAAAACCGACGGACCTAAGATTTCAAACATGAAATCAATTTAAGTTGGAATAAAATTAGGATGGGAATCACAATCCGAAAATATCCCGGAAAAATCGAGCCCGAAAACACGGAAGGATAGAAGTCCAGAAGAGAGGAGGAAAAGACCTGACGGATCGCACGGACCCGCCCGGACCGAGGCCCAGGCAGAGGCCGCGTGGGGTTTGGCCTCCCAGCGCGCCAACCCCGCGTAACACCACAGAATGCGGCCATTCACGCGGTTTCAGCGATTTCTTGCCATATTTCGACCCCCCGACTATGGAAAGTGGATTTTTGACGGGGGAAGGAGTATTAGGACGACCTAGGGTTGATTTCTCACCTTTTCATCACTCACAACAGCCTCCATTCATCCCCAAACTCTCCCCAAAGCCAAAACACCTTCCGACGACTCCCGACAACTTTCCGATCACTTCCCGGCGACGAAAACCGACGGAGGAGACGTGGAATACAAGGTCTCTAGTGCTCCAGACTTTGGTAAGTCATTCATAGGTTTTCATTTAAGTTTTCGAACCCGAAAACTCGATCTAACATTGGATTTCTTCTTCCGATTTGAAATCGCGGCCAAAGTTGGAAGCTTGGCGTTGAGGAGATCCGTTCGTAGTGAATTTGGGCGAGCCGAGCGACCCGAGGACGACCAAACACCTTACCACAGTAAGTTGATGCCTTTCATATCAATACGGTGGGTTAGGGGCGTCCGATTTAGTGACTTTATAACGAAACGTAAAAACCGAACTTAAAAACCCTATCTTGCACAATTTCTGAAACCCGATTGAAACTCATATTTCGAGAATCCAATCCGAGAAACTCAAAACTAGACTTTTGTTCCTAACACATTAGTCTATGTTTGTAAGAATTTCAGACATTTTCATCAACGTTTGCTACCCCAAATTGATCCGAACATAAACTGTGATTTAAAACCTTTTCGAAAATCTGACAGTGTAGATGTCCAAACTTGATGAGCCCGTTTCTATATTTTTTAGAAACGAATTGATCTTTGCAATCTAAATGAAAGTTGTAGGTATTATGTCTAGTATGTGCATATAAAATTTCAAAAGTTTTGGAGTCCATTTGGTATGTCAAAACGTCGATTTTCTGAACTGTGGTAAACCTGAACCCTGACAGTGCATATGTTGTGTAATAAACTCGATTTTTGACATGTTTCCTCAACTTATTCCGAAATTGTTAAAACATGAAAGTTGTTCGTTTGGGTGTTTTTGATATGCTGTGAAAATTTCAGAATTTTGGGACTTGAAATGAATTTTTAAATTCAAAAGGCGTAAACTGTGACGCCAAACGATTTTAAATCGAAGAGATTTTGAAATTTCGAAACAAATGGTCGAGACCTTGAAATACGATACATCTACACTTTTGAAAAATCCCGTTACACTAAATTGAAACAATATTAGATACTTCGGTGGAGGGTGAGTGCTCTGCAGGGTGCCCCTCTAGCCTTTCTCTTCGGGCCTATAATGGACGAGAGAATTTAGGTGAGATACTACGCCAAAACGACATTGAGATACGGCCTACACTCTCGGGATTTTCCATATGAATTTCCCGAGGCTCCGGAGTCTTTTGGGTATGGCAGATATGGCTGCGGCCGCCGGATTACCGGCTACACAAGAAACTTACGAAACGGCTGCGGCCGCCGGATGACCGGCTACACTAAATAATGAGAAACGGTGGTGTAACGGGGGAAAATTAAAAGACTTAACACTTTTTATGTATTTATTTAATTATTCTTGTCTTTAAATTTTGTATTTAAATTTATGTCTTAAATTTTATAACATGTTAGATTACTATTATGAATTTAAATGCATGTCCAAGTATGCAATTAAATTGTTAATTTTAATTTCAAATTGGTAAATGGATTGTTGTATGCATGATTAGGAGAGAATTTAATTATTTAATTAAACCCCTTTATTGCTATGTTAGGATCGACTTACTCAATATTTTATAATACTGATAAAATTGTTGTTTTCCTTTTTCTTTCAGAGTACGGAGATGATGCATAGCATGTGCATTGGGGGATGGAATTATTAAACATTAAATTGTCGTTTTTATGATACTGCATATCGGGCATGTAAAACCCGAGTTTTGGCCATGTTGGCCCATTTTATTTATTTCCGCTGCGACATATTATTATTACTATTATGTGTGGATGAGACGTATTATTATTATTTTTAGATAAATTCCGAACTTGTTTTAAAACTCTTTGCAATACCCATAGCCTTGCATCTCTTTAGCAAGCTCGGAGAATCCGTATCTTGCTAGGGAGGTGTGGCGGTGGCACCCCGGCCTGAGTTATCAAATCCGGGGTGTTACATGGCCAGGTTGGCGACATTTATAACAAATAATTTCTTTATATTCGCTTTTGGGTCGATATCTGTCTGGCTCTCACGGCCTTCGATCATCCTTCATATCAGTTCGGAAATATTTGCCAATTTCGAAGCCTCGGGGCTTGTCCCTTTGTCATCCTTAGGATAGGATTTATGCTTGTCAGCTTCAGGCCTTGAGCTCCACTGCGTTGGCGGGTGAGGATGTGAACTGGAGTGCTGGCGGCTTCGCTCTTGCTTCATTTGAGGATCCAATGTGGTGGCAAGATGGATGCACTCCTGCAAATCCTTATAATGCCTTAGCTTCATCTCCTTCTGGACGTCTAGCCTCAAACCTTTGATGAAACGGGTGATGAAAAGTCCTTCGTCTTCCCGTACCGCAGACCTCATCATGATGTACTCTAACTCCTTGTAGGATTCATCTACAGATCTGTTCCCTTGGACACAGTCTTGTAGCTTCATATATAGTTCCATCCGGTAGTTATTGGGTACGAAACGACGGTCCATTTCTATCATCAATTCTTTCCACGTTTCAAGGTCAGGTTTTTGTCGTCTGGCTCGGATGCGGTTGTGATTGATCCACCAAGTAAGGGCATATTCCCTGAATTCACTCACAGCCAATCTGAATTTGGTTATGTCAGAATGGTTGTGCAGTTGGAAACAGAGTTCAATCGCATCCCTCCAGTCAAGGAACTCATCTGGCCCACCTGCTCCTTTGAAAGTAGGAATCTGTAATTTCAAGCCTCGCAGGTCGGGCTCATCTGGATCCTATTGATCCCTTCTGTGTCCTGGGATGACACAACCATGGTCGTGGTCATAGTCATGATTCCTTCGGCCTCTGTCTTCCCGATGGACATTTCTGATAGCGGCTCTCAGATGTCCTGCTGGCACTGGCTGAGGTACAATCGGGGGCATGTGCAACAGGTGGAGGTGCGACCGGAGGAGGAGGTGCAACTGGATTAGGCGGATTGACTGGTGGTGCGGGCTGCCTCGGGTCTTGAGCAGGTGGAGGTTGTCGTAGCTGCTGCTCGATTTCCGCCAGTTCCTGTTCTGCTATAAGCATCCCTTGGCGAGGACCGAATTCTCCCAGTTGACTACCTTGATCAGACCTCCGTGATCTGGTCTCCTCTATCCGTTCATCCACGGTCCGGATGTCATTACTTAATGCATTGAAACGTCCTTCAAACTTGTCGTCCATGTCATTCGCCTTTGTAGTCAACTGTGTGGTGGTGGTAGACAGTTGATCAAATGAAGTACTGAGGTTGCCCACATTGGTGGACAGTCCTGCTACCATGTTGGTGAGGTTCTTCATCATTTCCTCCATGCTGGATCCTGCCATGGTAAACACTAAAAGAGTATATCTATAAGTAGGTTAGAAACAAAGTGCAGAAATTTGTAGACTGAACTCACTCAAGTGTATCTCTCAGCTCAAACAATCCTGTCTTCAGTCCACTTTGGCTTAGCCACAAGAGTGTGAGATTGCCTCAAAGATATCACTTCGTCAGAGAGAAAGTCGGAGAATAAAGACAGACACTCACAACACGAAACAGAATGTTGTGCTTGAATCAAACAAAAATAAACTAAGGGAAATGGGAGAGACATGTGTGTGCTGTTGCAAATCAAGATAATCAGTTCACAGTTTTAATTAGGCTGCAATCAGTTATCCGGATTCCTACAAAAATAAAATGTAAAGTGTAAAACCTCGCAAAATAAAAGCGCTTGGAATCTCAGATATATGCCTCACACACAGTCCCCAAATCTGCTAAAAAGTGGCTGATGAAATTCACTATTGAGGAACCCCCACTATCTGACATTGCAGACGGGGCTTCAACTCAAGAGGTTTGTAAAATAATCCAGAGGAACGGTGATGAACACTTATTCCTCGGGGAATTCCAATATCAGTTACGACACAGATAAAAATTATCAGTTACGAGTCCTGATGAAACTTCAATCCAATAAATCGTTCGTGGATTAAATTAGTGAAACCGTTTACTGAAATTAATGGACCAATTTCCCACACTGCAATGATTGCACAATGATTGGATATGCCTTGGGGTTTGCACTGACACGTGGCAGCTTTTGATTGGATCCCTGAATTTGCTTGGTACGATGTAAAACTCGAAAATTTGCTGTTACGACGCTATCCTTAATTTCGTCGGAATACTTGCGTAGCGTCGTAATGGCTAGCGTCGTACTGCTTGGCGTCGTACTTCGGAATTCAAATGTTGGCCTTCTTGCGTATTTACGACGCTATGGATGTTTACGACGCTAGACTTGGTCTGCGTCGTAGTAGGTGTTCGGCGTCATAGACGTCTTTTCTGCCTTTGGCGTTGCTGGGAAGTGTTACGACGCTAGACGTGGTCTGCGTCGTTAGAGTTGTTTGGCGTCGTAGACGCTTGGCGTCGTAGACTGATGTTGACAGCTTCGTAGGAAATTTCCCCACTAACCCGATTTTGTACCATGCACGCCTAATGAAGGCCACGTACACCCTTGTGGTCCAAAACAAGAAAATTACAACCGAAACACTCCCAAACAATTCCTAAACACTTATCCAATAAGAATCAAAACCCAAAATACATGAATCACTGAAGAACACTATGATGTTCTTCCCAAGCTATTAAAAACCCAAAAATCCCGAAGACACTCGGATCACACTCAAACTTTGGATAATGATTGCATAATACCCAAATAACACTTAGAACCAATTACCCAATCAAAAACACACACAAATGATGAGAACGGACGAAATAGTAACAAACTGAGAGCAAGAAAAAATGGGCAAAAGAAGGAAAACAAGAAACAAGCATAAACAAAATATTTTTGGGGTTTTCTAACACTATAGATACAAATGCGGGCTCTGATACCAAATTATATAATCTGCCATGGATCGATATTGAAATCTATAGCTAAAACAAAATGAAGAAGAAACAAGGAAACAAGAAAAGGGATAGTGAGACTTCACAATGACCGATTGGAGCTTGAAGACAACCACCCCTCAAATATGGTGACCCCCTTCCTCCCTTCAATCATCCAAGGTGATAATCAATCGAGGAGTCTCGATTCTCGATTGATAGCCGAAGCCAAAATGCATGAAATCCATGGTGTTGTTTGAGAGTATGCCTCTCGGGAATGACCTTTGAAATTGGGAAATCAATTCATCAAATATGCAAAAGTGAGAACAATGTTCAAGGGATCCCATATATATAGGGAACCCAAAATCAACAATCCTAAATATGAATTAAACAACCCTAATCGAGTTCAACAAAACAGGAAACAAAAATAAGCAACTGGCCGACCTACGACGCTATACTACCACTACGACGTAACATTTGTTCAGCGACGTAGAGGCTGGCGTCGTAGGGGAAGACTGGATCTGGAAGCTTCTTGGGCATTATGACGCTATCTTGTGGCTACGACGCTATCCATGTCCGGCGTCGTCGAAACGTTCTGCGTCATAGTTAGGGTGTAGCGTCGTAGCGATCTGAGCCAAGTGGAAGAAGACTGTTCCGGCTGGGGAGTCCACTGTTCCGATGCACTGTTCCGGCCGTTGACCACCGTTGACCGACAGGTCTCCGGCGAGATTCCGGCCAAGTTCCGGCAACCTCGCCGGAGCTCCAGTGACTTTTCCGGCTGCGGCAACGGTGACGACGGATCTCTCCGGCTTGACCTCCTTATGCTGATTTTATCTGTTTTGGCATCTAGAGGTCATCCTCTGCTGTCATTCTTCTGTGTTAATTAACTGGGGTTCTATTTCTGCAACCCAGTTAATTACTGTACTTTCTCGGGCTCTATCTGTTCTGCTCACGGACTGCTCCCATTTATCTGACTCTGCTGATAAAATTTGGGCCACTGCATTCTGGAATCTGTTAGCACGTTGCTTTGAGCAGGGTCCCTCCGGTATGGTCAACGTTGTTGACTTGGCTCCCATGCCACGTCGCCCCAACAACACCCACACCCCTTATTCCCTCCGCCTCCCTAGCTTCGCCTTCCGTATTTACTACTGCAATTTTTCCCCTTCTCCGACATTGGAGAATGCCGTTACAAGAAAGGGTAATGTTTTTTGGAGAATGAAGGGTTGGAACCGCTGGAGAAGCTTTCTGCATAAAGAATGAGTAAAGTGCATAGTATTTTATTGGGTTATGAATATTTTATTCATTTATTTTACCATTTCTTTTTAAAATGAGGTATTCCATACTCCATAGTAAGTTTGAAATGTTTTAGGTATTTGATTCAAAGGAAAAAACATGTGTGCGGTACAGTGTAACTGTGGATACCCATGGGGGTTTTATCTCCAATTTCCTGTTAATTGAATAAGTATTTTTTTTTCAAATATAGATTATATTATTTATATTAGAATTTAAGTCTAAAATATTAACCTAATCAATATAATAAAATAAAAAATATGTAGTTTGAGTTTGAACACACCTTTGACACACATAGGTGTCAATATTTACCAAAAAATAATAAAATAAAAAAATTAATAATAATAATCTTTTTAAGTAATTTATCCAAATATATATAGTTAATAAGAAATTATAATACGTTATAAAAGTTTAATCAAAATTCATTCCTGATTTTTTGTATAAGGTTTAATTTTTAAATATATTTTTTATCATAAAATATTTTAATAAAATAAAAAATATAAAGAAAAAATAATTATTGAAAAAATATTTTTTTTATGAACATAATCCAGAATTTTGCAATATTTTTAGTTTTCTCAAAAAGGTCAAAAATTTTATTAGTCGATTTCGCGATGTTATTTGCTGATATATTGCCAAGAAAAAGATGAAAACCTGAATTGTTAATTATATAACTATAGAACATAGCCCTTCTGTGTATCGAAGCGTGCATAACATTAAAAACATGCATAATACTTTTAATGATGTGCAAAAAATGTATTCGTTTATATATTATTACTAAGTGTCTGTTCTGCAAGCAGCTTTTGATAGCTTTAGCTTTTAGTTTAAAACAAAAGCCCCGTTCTGCACACTAGCTTTTAGGAGCTTATGGGAGCTTTTGGAAGCTTCTTTTTAGAAGCTACCTGTAGTAGCTTTAAAATATAAGCTCCTAGCTTATTGTTGAACAATTACAATTTTATCCCAATAACCAACTCACTACCCAATAGTCTACATAAATGTTTGTCCTTTTATGTCATTTCATACATTTTTTGACAGCTACAACTAGTTGTACAGAACGCTTAAATAAAACTGACAGTTACAGCTCCCTACAGCTCCAGCTTCCTACAGCTTCAGCTCGCAGCTACAGCTCTGCGTGCAGAACAGACCCTAAGGAAAATAAGAAGACAATCATTCTATGATAGTTGAAAAACTGCTAATTTTGTTGAAATTGTAAGTATAAAAAGTGGATACTTTTTTTTTTATATTGTAGTAACTTATTTCTCTTCACTAATTTTATATTCAATTATCAATCAAACTATCATATTAAGATAAATGATGAATATAATGAAGTATGATAGTTTGAATTCATTCAATAACAACAAATATGATTGGAGAATCATTGTGAAAGTAATTCATATACGAGACAGTTACAATATATAAGTAAATAAATAAATCATATGCCATACATATTCTTATTGAATGTCAATATGACTATATACTAATTTCATACATAATCACCTCCACATAAATAGTTTTTATACACCAATATTTATATAATGATAGTATGGAATTAATTCTCTCCTATCATTTCTGTTCCTATTTGAATTTGATTGCTCATACCCCATTCAGTGTGATTGTACCAATTTCAGGTGATTGTTATTTTCTTATGATGCCCAAGAAATTTTCCTTTAGTAACATAATACTTCCTCCGTTTTTAAAAAATTGTAACATTCCTGCATTTTACGTTATTCAATGCACATTTTTAATGCTTAATATCGCAAATTATGTAAAAGTAAAAATTATAAAAATTTGATATTCTAAAACTACGCAATTAGAAGAATCTAACAAGATCCGGCTTGACTATGTTTTATCTTGTATAACTGTGTTAAAAATTTGAATCAAAGTTACTCAGTGAATAGCAACAACTATGCAAATGCTACAACTTTTAACAAACGGAGGGAGTAATATTTTTCTTCATATTTTATTGTATATTTTGTCTATTCAATTTGTGTGGGGCTATGAGTTATGAGGTTTAGTTTTACAATTAGTTGGTCTTGGTTGTCTTTGAATACCAGTTAGTTGTTTGCTTTTTTCTTCCCTTTCTTTGATCATATTTATTGACAATTTTTTAGGTTAGTGGCTGTATATGAATGTGGGAACTTGAAAACAAAAAAAATTTGCTAGCCTGAGAAGTGATCTCATAGAAAATTTAATTTTATGAAACTGATTGTATAGAATGATGAACAATTATATAATGGGAATAGCCTGATGATTACTACCAGTATATATAGTTGTACTTATAGCCAAAAGGATTGAGATTTTCGATTTCTTACCAACTAAGAACTTATTTTCTAATATTTTCTAGGTCTTCTAAATAATGGTTTGTATGATATAATGAATTGAATCCATCCCTCCTACTATCTTATTGAAATTGCGGAGATTCGTACTCATGGTTTAGAATAGTTTGGTTTATTGAAATTGGTGTATCAAGATATACATATAGTAATTGAAGTTGATTATCTCGAGGTAATGAACTGATTATTCACTTTGTCACATGTTTTATGATCAAATTGATATAGATTCTTATGGTTTCCTACGCCTATGTTATGAATTTAAAATAAGCAAACTTTATGCACAAATAATAATAATAAGACCACAAATACTTGATTTTATTTGGAAAAAAAATACCGCCCGCGAAGCGCGGGTCAAAATTCTAGTAATATTAATAATAACTCCTCGAAGGTAAAAATGGTAAAGAGATGAACGGCATAACATTCCTTAATTAGGTATGAACACTATTTACTTTAAAACTTGCCATGATTAGTCTGCATGTTTTTTTCTTTTCGTGTGTGTTAGGAGAGTTGATTTGATAGTGGTATGACTGATAGGTGATTGAAATGTGTATTATTATTATTATTATTATAGAAATTAGAATGAATATAGAAAATACTCAATATAAAGGAAAAGAAAAGGAGAGGAATGGGGGTTTAGTAAGGACCAAATCCCAATACTAAGTTTTAAAGGTGAAAAATTAATCAAAACTCAGGGTTTAATTTGGATGATATACTATTGGTGTGATTATTATTATTATTATTATTATTATTATTATTATTATTATTATTATTATTATTATTACTGAATTTAAAGAAACAGTAAATTATTATATAATGTGTATTTGGATCATATAATACAAGAATTGAGTAATACCTCATATATAAACACACACACACATAGGTTTATGCATTTATGGATGAAATCCAAATACTTATAGAAAGGGTTTCATTGGATTCTTACAGAAATATGCAATGATATGCAAAGTTATTAAGTTAGAGAGTTATACTGCTATGAGGCATCAAGTGTGCAAACCGGCATTGTGATATATATGCAGCATGCTTGATGCTTGTTCCTTATGGTACAATAAAAATTCACACATATGACATATTTCATTTGTTTCATTTTTTTTTTGGGTAACACAGCCTTAGAAGGCAAGCAAAGGAAAAAAAATAAAAAGAAAACAGTGAAGATAACAAACAATAGCAAAAACATAAACTACATCTTCACAGACATCCTACCAGCCGCATAATCACGAACGAAGTCTTGTATGTCATCCGGCGGGAAAGCCCAAGTCGTGTAGAACTCCTCTCCTAACACTGCTTTTCTAGCCAGCGCATCGGCCACTTTATTGCCTTCCCAATAAACATGTCGAACTTCACATGCACCAAAGAATTGAAGCTCACGCCTAACATCCTCAACAAGAGGCCATAATACATGCAAACGAGACAATCCAGTGTGAATCAACTTAGAGGCTTCCAAGGAATCGACATAACATGCAGTGATCATCAAATCATGAAGCTTGGCCAGTTGCAATCCCCATAATAGACCAATGAGTTCAACCTCTAGAATGTCACGGCCGTGATGCTTACCACCACAAGCAATTCGCCATTCCCCATGACTACTACGTATGACTGCTCCATAACCTGCATCTCCCTATCACGCTTCTTCGGATGTTGATTCTGCATAGCTCTGGCCAGATTTCGAGCTTTGCGTATGATCCTGCAAATATGTGTTTCCTCTCCATGAAAGACTCTATGGTTTCGTTCAAGCCAAATGATCCATCAAAGTGCTACAAAATAATCGCCTAAGGTCCTCCACATCCATTCCATCCAATGCCTGGCATCATGATCTTCAATAGTATCAATAAATAGCAGCTTGGAAATGCCTTCTTGATGCCAGACTTGCGAAGCCCAGGCACATTGGAAGAGACAATGTTTCCAGTCTTCCACATACTCACCACAAAGGGTGCACAATGGTGAAGAAGCCAATCTCCCCCAGTACCTTAGATCATTAACTGACTGTGAAGTGTGACCAATTAACCAAAGGAATAAACCAATCTTTTCAGGAATCCAGGGTTTCCACAACCAATTCCATCCCTTCGGCCGAGGCGCCTCTCGGGTCAGCCACTGGAAACCCGAAGCAACAGAATAAGTTCCATTAGACGACCCTTTCCAATGCATGATGTCTGCGGAAGGAGCAGAAAGATGAGGCACAGGAGATGTCATGATTGCTTCCTTCAATTCATTAGGAAGCGCAGTATAGAGCTCGGAAAAATTCACATCCCATTCATCACTACATCTTTCATCTTAAGATCAATGTCATTATAGTGCACATAAGCAACTTTATTCGTGAGACAATCCCCTTGCCACCAAGGGACATACCACAAAGAACTCTCGCTATTGCCAATTAGAATACCATAGCCCGCACGCAAAGACTCGGCCACCTTAACAAGCATCTTCCATACCTTGGTGCCTCGCCATCAGAAGCATATTTCCCACGGAGCGATTGTACCCACAATTTATGGGGGCTAAACATATAGTCCCAGACACGTTTGCCTAACATTGCCATGTTCATTTTCTGCGCCGGCCGGATTCCGAGACCTCCGTCCTTTCTGGCCAATGTAAGTGTATGCCAATTAACAAGATGCAAGCCACGATCTTCCCCTCCTTTCCAAATCCAGCGTCGGACAATCCTATCAATTTCCTTGCACGCCCCCATAGGTAACAAGTGAACTTCCATAGTATATACTGGAATGGAGGCCAAAACCGATCTGGCAAGCGTTACCTGCCCCGCCTTGTTTAAAAGCATGCCCGACCAGTTTCCCATTTTGTCCCTTAAACTCCGCAACAATGGATCAAAGTGAGATAATTTCATGCGCCCATGGACGACTGGAAACCATAAATATTTACCAAGCTCTTGCCCCACATTAATGCAAAGATAATTAGCCACCCATCCAACTTCGTCGATGGTTGAACCTGGGGAGCAGAAGGCCGTGGATTTGGATGAATTCATGTGCAAACATGAGCGGGAGCCAAATCTTTTTAATACCATCGCAATTGATGATATGCTGCCTCCATGTAATTGAGATGCCAAAATAAGATCATCCGCAAAGATCAAGTGAGAAATCGCTATTCCATTGGAACTCAGCGTGAAAGGCCGCCAAGCTCCTCCCTGAACCTCTTGCAAGATTGTCCGCGTTAATTGTTCCATGACCACTACAAATAAGTAGGGAGACATCGGACCACCTTGGCGCAGCCCTCTTTTCGCCTGAATATGACCAATGGGTGAACCATTCCAGAGAATGGAGAAGCTCGCCGATTGGACACATTCCATTATCAAATCAGCACGACCAATCGGAAGATCAAGTTCAGATAAGCATTCTCGCAAGAAAGAGCATCGGACTGTATCAAAATCCTTAGCAATGTCAATCTTAAAAATAAGCGAGCGAGCAGAAGCCTTGGAACCCTCCATATGTGCTACCATCTCTTGTAATAATAATCCATTGTCCGTAGTGCCACGACCAGGCAGAAAATGCCGATTGAAAGGGGCTAATTATATCACATAAAATTGGCCTCAACCGCGACACCAACACCTTGGTTATTATCTTGAAAGCCACATTACAAAGCATCAATGGTCTAAACTGTTGAATTGACGCCGGAACAGCCACCTTGGGTATAAGACACATGTAGCCATGAGCCAGCCCATCCGGTAGCTTCCTAGTCCGCATTACATCAACCACCAACTTCATAACCGGAGCTGCCATGAATTCCCAGTAGCGTTGGAAGAAAGCTGCTGGGAAGCCATCAGGGCCCGGCGCCACATAGGCCCGCATCGATTTAACTGCTCTCTCCACCTCATCTTCTGCAACTTGGCGACTCAGTCGCGATTTATGAATCTCCAAAAGAGGAGTCAGGACAGGTAACTCGGCTGCTACCGCATCTTCTTCAGTATCCTCATATTGATTGGCATAATAATCAGTGACATGTTGTTGCAATGTGGTTTGATTCTCCTCCCAGTTATCTCCAATCCTCAGCCCATAAATGCTAATTTTAATTGTCTTTTTAGTCAATATTGCACAAACCAAGAAATGCAATTATTACTCCATAATTTTCCAATTTTGCCCTTTAACTAAACCATTTTAAAATAAAGTAAACATTTATTATGAATAATACTCCCTTCGTTCCATTACAAATATCATACTTACTATTTTTGAATGTTCCATTACAAATGTCTTCTTTCTATAAATAGAAATAATTTTTCCCTCCTACAATTATATGGACCCAATCATATACTCACAAATCAACTCTACCTTAATTCTCGTTCCCAACAGTAACAAGACGTTTGAGGTGGAACGGAGGGAGTATATCATTATAAATGACTACTACCTAAAACTACCTAAAAATGACAACGATTGTGGAAAACATTTTTTTCCCCTCTAAAAAGAGTACTATTTTGGAACGGAGGGAGTACCAATGATATAGGCCCGTTTGGATTGGTTTTTAGAATAGTGCTTTTGACTTTTACTTTTCTCAAAAGTACTTATGATAGAAAAGATGTGTTTGTTTGGGTTTTTTCTTTTCTTTTCTTTCTTTCTTTTTACAAAAAAGCGAAACTGCTCGAAAAACCAAAAAACTAAATTACTTTTGGGGAATTGGATCCAATATCACTTGATAATATTGATCATTGTAATGAATGGTTGATTGGATTTTTGATGATGACACACATGATTGAGACACTGTTTTTAAGGCTTCGGGTGCTGGTGAGCCTACGGTTTACACTAGGAAAGCCTCAATCTCGAAGAAAAGAAAAGAGCAACCAAGTGATGTCGGTGATTCAAATCAAAAAACAAAAATCTCCATTAGATAATTATAAGGATGACTATGTTGGGGTTGAGGATAATGATGAGTATTGGTGCTTTTCCCTTCTCCCAAAAGTAAGCCAAAAGCACTTGGTAAAATCTTAAAAATCTAATATATCCCCACTAATTATTTATATAATAAATATGTAAATATATAGATATATATTAAATATTTATTTTAGTATAAATATAACATTTATAGAAAAATATTTATATATCTAATATATATAAATGGCTTGACAAGTTACTATTCAATGAATAGTATTTTCCTAGCCTCATTCCAAACCAGTCTCCCTTGCCAAGTTATTAATCAACCGAGCCTCATTCCGGACCTGTGATCACCAACCCTAATTTCAACCAGAATAACCCAAATTTTCAATTTCAATCTTCTATATGTCCTCTCGCAATCTGCTTCTCCTCCTCTCCCAGTCTAATCTGCTTCTCCTCGTGGTTCACCCCTCACCGCTGGGAACCTAGGGCTGCCTTCGTCTCCGTCCGTCGGAGCCCCACATGATTCCCTTTGCCTGACCCCACTTTAAAATGGTCTCAAATCTCAATTCCTTTCAACACCAATTCTGCACCTCCGTCTCCAATACTGCTCGTTCCGTCTGTTCCAGTATAATCCTCCGTCGCCTTTTTCACAGCGCCGCCCGTCCTTGTGCCGCAGCTGCTGCTCTTCGCTGTAGCGCCATCTTCCTAGCCAAAATCGCTCCGCGTCCTCCGTATCGTCAGCCCTTGCCCTGCCCCAGCTCGTAAGTCCGCCGGTACCCCGCTTGCACCACCACCATAGGCCCGAGTTGCGCTACTCCACCCTCCGTCTCGTTCAGGTAAAAAAAACGTATAACTTCAATGTTCAATTTGGGGATTTTGAGTTGGAGACTGTGAATTAGGGCTTTTAATTTGAGTTACTTGGTGGCTTACGAGTTGTGCTCCCATCCTTGTTAGCTTACTTGTTTGAATCTTGTGTTAAATATTTTTGGGTTTAAGAGCTTTTAATTTAGGGGTTCTGTGCTTTCCAAATTGCACCACATGATTTCCATTTTTACAGGGTACTTGCGGCCGTCCTTGCTCGGATTTGGGGGAAGATTTGTTGTTGGAGTGATTCAATTGAAGGGAATGGGGGTGGCACGATTATGATCCTAATTGGAATCTCTGACGACGATTCGAATTGGCCTACATTGGAGGATGATATAGGGTTGTTGCTCCATCAGCAAAGGCGGTAAGAAGTTGATGTAGAAAATGAACGGAACACTCACATTGTGTATGAATAGGTGTAGGCCACTGGTTTGAAATTCCTGACATCATGTGTTATTTTTTTGTTACTATTACAAGGATTGATTGTTCAACTCGTGCCTTCACTAATTTATGCTTATCTGTGCAGAATTGATCATTACTTGGGGAAAGAGTTAGTTGAGAACTTGTCAGTCCTCCGTTTTCCAAATCTTGTATTCGAGCCACTTTGGTCAAGAAATTACATCCGTAGTGTGCAGCTGATATTTTCCGAAGATTTTGGTACAGTGGGACGGGACGGTAAGAACCACCGATGCATTATAATTTTATGGAAAACAAAATTTTTTCAATTTTTGTTGATTGTCACGCTGTTGTTGATAGATACTTCGATTACTATGCAATCATCAGAGACATAATGTAGAAAAATTTGCTACAAATATTACCATTGTTTGCTATGGAGACGCCCGTTAGCATTGATGCCGAGGATATTAGAAATGAGAAGGTACTGATATCTTGGTACACGTGTTGAATTTAGTTGAGTGATCGTTTAAAATGCTATACACTGCAGATACATTTTATATATGATGCAAACGTGATTGAAACAGGTGAAGGTGTCGCAATCAATGAGGCCATTGCAGCTCGAAGATGTTGTCGTTCGCCAATACAAGGAGCACAACAAGGGCACAAAATTGTATCCCGTATACACTGACGGTCCCACGCTGCCAAACAACAGTATTACTTCCGCATTCGCAACAGCAGCACTCTTCATCAGCAATGCTCGATAGGACGTTGTTCCATTCCTCGTGAAAGCTGGAAAAGCCCTACACACAAGACGATACCTCTGATCAGTTTTCTTTTTTGGGCCATGACACTTCATGTTGTTTCTAATCTTACA
The DNA here is from genome assembly GCA_030278955.1 of Hygrophila difformis. Taxonomy (NCBI): domain Eukaryota; kingdom Viridiplantae; phylum Streptophyta; class Magnoliopsida; order Lamiales; family Acanthaceae; genus Hygrophila; species Hygrophila difformis. The sequence continues at coordinate 43,711,238 of JAOANR010000009.1, forward strand.
TTATGCACATAGCACGGCTGAGATTCGTGTCCAATTCAGACACGTACCAGGAAACTTGTACAAGCAAAACTCTGGGACCAACTTGGATAAGGCTTCGAATGAACTTGTGCTTCATGTGCAGCCAGATGAAATATATTTGAAAATTAATAATAAGGTCCTGGCGCTTGGAATGAGATTGGACCGTAGCGATATCAACTTGCTTTATAAAGCCAAGTAAGTCTCCTCAAGTTCAAATTTTTTAGTTAAGCTAGAATAGGAACCCCCTTAAAACTTGTAGTTTTTCTCACTTGATCCAATACTTGATTCTACAAATTTTGAAACTGTCAATTATATTCTAAGTTTCTGATATTGTTCATAATCGTCGTCAGCATCAACATTTATAGCCTTAGCAATACATTTGGACGATATCAAAATTTCATCATAGTCATAGAAACCTATAATAAAAAATTTTATGGTGGCTCAGCCAATGTCAATGTAGCTGGTATGTCTATAGTTTTGCACAATTGAGCTTTTGAGCTTACTTTGTTTTGGATTTTTGTAATTGATTTATATGTGAAATTTATGCTTTTTTTGAACAGATGTCAATGTTCCTGTTGTTGGTGGTCATGCTAGTCATGCTGGAAATACCATTTTCCCCTTGTTTTCACAGGTATTGAATTTACAGATGTTTTTATTATATGACATTTAGTTAGAAATGAGATATGAATGGTAACTCTTTGTTGTATGACCATTAGGCCACGCCAAGTGAAAATTTGGGGATGAATAGATCAAAGCTCTTACAAAAAGAAACAAGATAGTGGAACTGAAGTTGTTGATGCCAAGGCCGGAAAGGGTTCAACTACACTTTCAATGGCATAAGTTGTTGAGCTTGCACATTTTCCACAAGAGTTTCATTCGGTAATGAATTGTATTAGTGTTGTTGGGGATAGCTAGATAAGGTACATAATTTGATTTTTACAGATAATACTAATACACAATGCAAGTTACAAAATCTTCTTTTTGTGTCTACAAAAAAAAGGGAGTCTTGTGATACACTGAGTAGAGGGAATAATGATTTGCTGACCTTTGGATATGATTTAAATGTTTGTAATCCTTGACCTCTGGGTTGGTCTAATACTGCGTTTAACCTTTCTAATTGGTTATACATCACAAGAAAGCTACATGTTGATCATTGATGTTACCAAATGATAAAATGTAGTTTCATCAACTAAGTTACTGGAAAGTGGAAATGCAAACCAGTCAATGGGACTTAGCTTGATTTTTATTATAAAACTTTCTGTTCCATTATGCACTATAGTTTTCTAGGAGGGTGTTCATTGTTTGCGTTGGTTTTTGTTCTGTTCTTAGTTCATATCTGATGTAATGATTGTTACTAAGCTACCTTGTTTATCGAACTTTTAGGTTCATTGGAAAATTTATTGGAGTGTGTTGATCAAGTTGAAGGGGGATAAGATAAAGCAGGTTATTTTGTTATGAAGAACGCTTTTCCCATAATATTTTCAAGTCCATTTTTTTATTACTTGATGCAAACACATGATAACTTAACCCATTATGGTTTGTAATATTCTTTTACTAAAGTTAAAGCTAATATGGCACCTCTGAACATGTTATTCTACCCTATTTTGTGGTTCTTACATCTCAAGTGCCCATTCTTGACCTTTCATTTGATTTATTATGCTGTCTGTCTAACAAATGCAGAAAGATTGATCAAGGAGAAAGTCTTACAAGTTGAACCTTATAACTACATTTCATAATTAAATTTATTTTAATTTTGCTTTCGTTTCAGTTTTGATTGTCTTATTACAGTTTTCATAATATTTTTTCTTGACCGGGTGCGCGCAGCGTAGCGCGCGCATCCGAGAGATTTCTAGTATATATATATATATATAGCAGGGGTAACTTTATACTAAATTTAGCAGGAGTATATTATTTAGAATATAAATAAGTAAGGGCTTGGTACCTTCTCCCCTGTTAGAAATAGTAAAAAACAACTCCCCCTCTTTTCAAGCAAATCTCTTTTTTTGCCCGAAATGACAAAAAAAGCCCTAAGAACTTTTAAAAAAGGGAGTCAGTCGAACCACATCGAGTGAAATTCGAGCCTGCTATGAGTGATTCTCACAACATCGAGTGGAAAAGAGAAACTTCAAGAGAAAGAGTGACTCCCAGTACTTCGAGTAGTCACCGAGTAATATTCGAGTGACTCCCAGTACTTCGAGTGACTCCCAAAGCTGGAATGAAAGGAAAGGAAAACAAAACTTTCAAAATATCGAGTGACTCCCAAAGCTGCGAGTCAGCTTTATTTTTTTATTATTTTTTGTTCTCTTTTTCTTTTATTTGTCTTGGATTCTCTTTAGAAAAAAAATAAAAAATAAAATACTAATATAATATTAAAAAAATTGGAACTAGGTGTATTTGGGCTTGGCAACTATCTTCTGCCTAGATTTCTCTACAAAGTACGGAATCATTTGGGCCCATCTATAATCGGGTTTAGTATTTGTTTTCAATTTTCACAGGTATTTGCTTACATATTTATGTGCGTAGGTTCCTAACAGTAACAGAGCAGTCGACCGTCTCCGTCGTTCTGCCGTCCGCGGACTCGTTGTTGTTCCTCTCTTTCTATCTCTTGCTTGAAATCTTCGAATAATTGTGATTTTTGACTTTTTATTTCATACCAGTAACCTGAGCTTGGAGAAAAGATGTTCTTCTTGAGTGAAATAGAGCACACACTGAGGCTGACTCCTCATCTCCTGAATCAGCCGCTTGAGAAGCCTTGAAAAGCGAGCTTGACAATCTGTTTCTCGACAAGGTTTTGTAATTGTCTATGTTGGTTCAGAGCAGTCGACCGTCTCCGTCGTTCCGCCGTCCGTGGACTCGTTGTTGTTCCTCTCTTTCTATCTCTTGCTTGAAATCTTCGAATAATTGTGATTTTTGACTTTTTATTTCATACCAGTAACCTGAGCTTGGAGAAAAAATGTTCTTCTTGAGTGAAATAGAGCACACACTGAGGCTGACTCCTCATCTCCTGAATCAGCCGCTTGAGAAGCCTTGAAAAGCGAGCTTGACAATCTGTTTCTCGACAAGGTTTTGTAATTGTCTATGTTGGTTTTTTCCGCCTCCTTTTTCCCTCTAAAAAAATAAAAAAGTATTTTTTTAAAAAATAAGGATAAATTAGGTATTGTTCTGGGTATTGATGGCACGTGATTAAAGATCTAGGGTTATGCGTGTGCGTGTACGATATTCGCACCTATGACGGTGGATTTAGATATTCTGGTCATGGCTCTTTCACTTACACGGTACATGTTTGAAATAATCAGGGCTAACAAGTATTGATTGTGTAATTGTTTGCTTTTCCTCGTTATGCTAGATGATGTACACGTCAGCTTTGTTTATGGAATCTTCTTATTTTCAACTCTTTTTTTCTGCTTAACTCATCCTGCATTCCTGCCAAAACATGAATAAATTCTAATGAATATTAATATGTTTCCCCCTCAGAATTTTTGAAATTGTTGTATTTAAATGTGGATTACTCCGTTAGGATATTGTAGTTGGAATCTTCAGAATCTAGATTCTACATAAGAAATTTCAGTATATTTAGAGCAGCTACACCGCTGTTAAAATTTTCCAATTAATGTCAGAATCCAGCAGGAATTAACTGGAGATTGGGGATGCGAGAATTAATAGTGTGTGGACCCCACAAATTGAGTTCATATGCATTAACCCAATTCATACCTGCAAAGTGGGCTGAAAAGTAGCATGGAAAGTGAAAAGTGGATTGAAAAAAGTGAGACATGACCCATTTTCAACGCTTAAAAATTTGCAGGCCCACCAGTGAACGTTGCAGAAATTATAAATTCTTTATTTATTATTTTTTTTACTTTTCAACGATAAATTATCAATCTACTCCTATAAATTTACTCAATTTCCTCATACACAATACATCAATTTTCTATATTTCCTTCTCACTTTTCATCCAAATCCACTTCAATTTATTACTTTAAATTCCATATTTATTTACATCTAATACAATTTCCCACTTTTTTTCCATCCAATGGCCAACAATAATAATAGTTTTTTCAACAATTGGTTCAACCAAAAATCCAATGATGAAAATCCACAAAATATTTAGCCCTCTCCAAATTTTCCATTTCCCCCGAATGTGTAACGTCCCAAAAATTTTAACCCAAATTTTCGCGACGTCAATGCCGTATTTCCCCACCTAAATTGTTGGCCAATCAACTTAGGCGTAGTAATACGAAGCCGGATACCTGTAAATAAAAACCTAATTCCAACAATGTCCATAACATAAACAACATAGTAGTCATATCCAGGAGGTACTCCCTGAATTCACACATTTAAACAACTAGATTCATCACTCCTTAACGTAATAATAATAAGTCATCCTAACATACTGCGACTCCAATTACAACGAAGATAATACATATGACAAAACATAGATCACTCATCCCCAGATGTCCCACCGTGCCCAGCATCAGGAGAATCTGTAAAATAAATAAGCAGGGGGTCAGTACGGGTACTGAGCAAGGGAAAGAATAATGGGGGATGGGGATACATCAACCACATAATATCGTTAAACATAAACAAAATGATTAAATAGATAAATAAGTAAAGGAATGCAAACCATCACACCGTCCCATACCGGTGCTTCAACCACTGCAAGCAAATAGATGTTATGACATGATGAAATGAATGATATGACCTATGTGTCTATCTATCCTAAATGCAACAGATAATCATGTCTAACGCGTTTCCTAATAACCATGGTCGACAGTCATCATTGGCGAGAGGACACCACCCTCTCCCATCACAATGAACTGCCCGTCAACGTCGCCCCCGCCGCGGACGGACAGCATACGCAGGGCCAATAACACTGGTGAAGGAGCCGGATAGTCGTCACTGGCCAGAGCGGCGTCTAGCGGGTCATGGCAAAGGGTTCACTCCCCAATTGCCGCAACGTGCCACACGCACAACACACAGACCCGGGATATCAGCTGAATATCCCTACGGGTCAATTCCAGTCAAGGGAGTAAGTCCCAATCAAGCACATAGAATAAACTCAAAACATCCGAAAATAAGTGATTGAGGTTTGCCAAACCTCGCATAACGGCAAGCACAACATAAATCCAATTTTAAAGCATAATAGCTTAATGCGAAACTCTGAATTTGTCTAAGTTCTTATCTCGTAAGTTCCAACATGCTCCAACATCATTAAACATATATCGAGGAAGATATAATAGTACGAAGTCACAAAAACATAAAATTTAAGTTTCTGGCGTAGACAAGACTAACTACACCAAAACAGGATGTCTAGCGTAAGAAAATGCTAACCCTGGAAAAACATAAAGAGGAGCCTCCTGGCGTCAGTTGACGCCAGGACTGAAGGGGAAAATTTTTCTCCCCTGCTTGGCGTCAACAAGCCTAGTTGACGCCAAAAATGCCTCGCTGGCGTCAAAATACGCCAAGGCTGACTGTCCAGAAATGAAATTCCTTTTCTCATCTTGTTACCATTATTCAATTCAAGTATTATCCTATCCCTTGCCTTATGCATGTGCTTCCCAAGCTCTCAACTTCAACCTCTTGTCTCCTCTAAGTCCAAATCTTCAATTCTTCCATTTGATAGCTTACCCAATTTCAACAATTGAATCTACAATCAAAATCAAGTCAATTACACCATTATCTCCTTTATCTTCTTTTTCAATTCATCTTTCTCTTCCATATCATTTGTTAAATCAAATTTCTATGAAGTGAATCAACAAAACTTCTATCTCCCAACAAGCACTACTTACGAATCCCAAAATTTAGATAAAGCAAAGTTCTTCACCCAATTTCACAAAGAACAACAATTACCTCCAATTCCATGGATATCACATGCCTCCCTTTTTAAGACTTGCATAAACATAAACCCACATGTATCTATATATGCATGCATAACCAACTTACAATTTTGGCATGCCATTTCCATCCAATTACGAAAATTCCCAACCCCCCTACCCATTACCGTCACTCCCACTTAGGCTCTTAGGATTTCATCCAAAAACCATATAAGTCAACAATAAATGCTAAGAATTACTTACTAGAAGATTGCATGATAGATTCCCCAACCATTCTTGAGTCAACTCTTCCATTCTCCCAAGTTAAACTCTTCATTGCCTTCTTGCTCTCAAGTGACGGTAATGTTGATGTTTTAGAAATGAAAATGGACTCCAACAAGTGTTGACCGGTTATTTAAAGAGAGAAATGGGTGGGGTCGGGCCTATGGGCTTATGGGCTTGGGCTCATATTTAGTTGGGTCATAGATTTTCCTTCATTATTGTTTAAAACTCACTTGGACTTCTTCCTCCATATCTCTTGTCATCTTGACCAATTGGATTCACCAATTTAAATTAAAGCACTTATTTTAACTCAATGATAATAACTTTAATTAATTACAATTTAATTATTCGGGACGTTACAGAATGTCCCTCAAAATTTTTATCCTACTCAAAATCCTCATTTTTTGCATAATCCACAATATTATTAAAATTTACCTCAAAATTTTCATCAATCTCCTCCATTCTTTATGCACTCTTCTCCACCAATAATTTCGGCTTCACAACCATTTGCTATCCCCCCAAGAATGAGTGCATTCAATGATCCAAATACTCCATCCTTGGTTCTACACCGATTGATCTCACATCAGAAAAAAGAGATGACTATCGGAAAAGGCAAACAGAGATGGACAGTAGCAGAGGATGAACTTCTTGCAACATCATTCGTGACGATGAGTGATGATCCCATCATAGGCAATGGCCAAAAATGGGATGCTTTTTGGGCAAGAATTGGCGAGTACTAGAATAACAACCGCGCTCCAGACATGGCTTATCGAAGTGTAAGCACAATGAGGTCGCCTTGGTACAACTTTGTCGCAAAGAAGGTAGTAAATTTTAATTCAAGTTATAATGATGTATCAAGTGTTCACATAAGCGGGAGTAGTGATGCAGACATACTACACATGGCTCATGAAAAATATAAGTCGGGAAATAATGGAGTTGCGTTCAATTTTGGGCATGTTAGGGAGATTCTGAAGGATCGGCCTCTATTTAATTCGCAATATAATGACGAATTCGGTTGTTCGAAGAAGGCAAGGGCTTCGGACTCCAACACAAGTAATAGCTCCTCAACCAAATCCTGAGCCTTTGATTTCAATCTAAACATTGACGATGCTAGGCTGATGGGGCAGAAAATTGGCTAAAAGAAAAGCGAATGGTAAGGGTAAGGCACGATCCACATTATATTATCCGAAGTTGGGTGATGCACTCCGTCACATTAATGAAATACAATGAGGCAAAAAAGCTTGATGCACATTTTAGAGAGAAGCTGGCAAATGTAAAAAGGATGGAGGCAAAGGCAAAAAAGATCGCGGCAGAGGCAAAAAAAGGTAAAGCAGAGGCAAAAAAAGTAGCAAGTCTTATGCAAGAATGCGAGTTCATTGCACGTGACACATCAACAATGACGGATAAACAACCGAAAATCACGAGCGTGCATGTGCCCAAATTTATGCAAAGTGGGAATCCAACAATATTTGAGCTTGCAACTGACTCACTTCCGATGTTTCTATTCATTAGGTCTTGCATTTTCATTTATCTAATGTTGTTTCATTGGGTCTTGCATTTTTATTTATCTAGTGTTGTTTCATTAGGTCTTGCATTTTTATTTTTCTAATGTTGTTTCCCATTTTTTCGTGTATCAATTGACTATTTTTATAATGCAATTTTTTCAAACATTCCTTTTTGTATTTTATTACCGATTTGATCCGCTACATATGCTAATTATATCCGGAATGGTCCTAAATTCACTAATCATATAATGGCTGCTGGCGTGGCCTTGATTAACCCTAAACATACACGCTGGATCAATTCTCAAGTGGGCCTCATTACACGTATACATTGAATGACTTAAATAAGTGGAGGCCAAAGTACAGGAGCCCTAAACCCAAACAGACGACGGGAGAAAACTTCAACACCAGTGAAGGATTCCATTCCGGAGAAGAAAAATCCATCGATGACATCCAATGAAGCTTCCGCCAATCAGGCCCGAGAATCGTCCGGCCAACATCGAGGGAGACGCTCAGTATACGTTATCCAAGAACACCCAATTGCAGATGCGGTGAAAGGCCAGAAATTAGAGTTGTCGGTTCAAATCGGAATGGGAATGAAGGTAAGCTTTATTACTCCTGTGGGAAAAGTGGTTGTCGCGGTTTTGTTGGATGGGTAACGCCGACACGGACCCAATGGGAACCAAGCGGTGAAGATGTTTGACATCCGACCGAAGTGTTAGGGTATGGAATGGCAGAAGGTAGGGGAGGGATTTCAGAGCCGGCTGATGATTGGGTGGATCCTCCAAAGTTTGATAGAGATGGAGTAAGCAAGTGGTGGAAGTGGGGATTTCTGGTATTGTTGTTTGCATTTTGCTGCAATGTAATATGGAGATGAATTGTGCTTTGTTCATATACTCCCCATTTTGGAAATCATATGTGAGTTTTGGAAGGCTATAAAATGGTTAGGTTGATGGATTTTGGATGTTCAATCTTTGTAGGTGGTGGGAGTATGATTTCACTTTGTATCATGTTTTATTTTATTTTAAATGAATGATGTTTGGAGCAAATGTAGGTTTGGTGAAATGGTAAATTACTAGGAACGTGTTTCAAGTGATTGGCATTTTAGGGGGCAAAAACGCATGGTTGCTTCTTATGAGACGTGTTTGTTTGTGGTTTAGAATTGGTAAAAGAGATTGATATGGCTAGTTTTCATCTGTCGCATCATTTATTTCTTGCTATTGGTGATTTGGTTATACTTCTGAACCTTGTCCTGATAATGCTACAACTGTAAGGCGAGATCTTTATACCCTTATTTATTTTAGTGTTCCTCCTCTCTTATGCTTATGGCCAACCTTTACTGAAAACTTGAAGTTCCATTTTTATAAACTGATATAGCTGAATCATTCTTGTTTTCTGTAAGAATTTTTTTAGCAGTAATGCCCACAGTATTTTGTTGGGCTCAGTGACTTCTTCATGTGAGGTTGGCTTTCCTTGCCTAGATGCACCCTGTGATAAGATATTGTATACTCAATCAAGCCATTCTAGTTTTGTTCATGATCCATTTAATGCCATGTTTCATGAGAAACACTTTTGACAGATTTTTTATGGGTGAAATATACTCATTCATTTTTTATCGTTAAAATACTCGTCGTCTGATTCTTTATTCAATATCAGTGCACTAGATATACTTCAAGGCAAAGCCACATGCTGTTACATATAAAGTAACATTATATTTTATCTCAATTAAAAAGTAGAAATCTCACATGATCTTGCACAGAACCAAGAAACCAAGAAGATTATACAAGCTCCTCACTCAAGTTCCTTACACAGAACCAAGAAACCAAGAAGATTATATAAAGATAAAACAACATAACATAACTCTCAATTTCTTAGCACGAACACATCAAAACAAAAATGAGGTAGCCAATTGTAGTGAATAGGAATAAAGAACAAAGTAATGAATTTGGAAAGCAAACTTCAACTTCATTCCATAGTGAAATACGCAGTAGCCAATTGTTTTGGTGCAATACAATAGTTTGCAAGGGTAGTGCTCCCAAAATGACCATATATAGTCGATCTAAATAGAGCCACCCCCTTGCAAATATGATTGATCAAGTGTTCACACCGACCGTCCACTATTCAAAATAAACATTGTTCAAAAGAAGGCAATGTAGTTTTAGCCATTTACAAAAACCAAGCCATACAACAGTACAGCATCCACAAACATGATCAATCTCAAAGACCATTCCTCTTCTCTTTTGCAACGACATTCTTGATGGTCATGAAGTCTTTCCCATTTTTCTTGATGATTGGCGGCTTGATTTGACCAACAGCAGCATCACCAGACATATTGGGTTCCTGGTTGTCCACGTTTGGTGTGCTTGCAAGCATGGCGTGCAACAATGTATCCCTTTGCAAACCAATGTGATCCTCCATCGCGTTCCCTGAGTGGTCTCCAACCTTATGGAGCTGCCAAAAAATCAGAAATGTAAGCAGTGAAAACACTTCAATTTAAAAGTAGCCAATTGTTAAGAAAACAAAAAACATGGACAACTAGAATACAAAAAAGTTTACAGATTCACCTCCGTGGTAGCCTTTTGTTTCTCAATATCTGGCTGCACAATTACCACTTCATGCATCTCTACCTGTACAACTTAAAACTTATATCAACAACTATAGCAACTATCAAATTTAGAAGTAGTAACGAAGGTGGAAAACTTCTGTCTACTGGTTAAAAAAATTTAAAGTACTGTATATGCATTGATTTGGTATTAATTTTAACCTGCTCCATTTGTGTTTCCTGAGTAGCCATAGGGTAAGATCCAACTGTCAAGTCAATGATCTCTTCAGCCTGATCAACTTGTGGAATTTCTGGATTTTCAGCAGCAATGGATTTGTTCTTGCATGTCCTTATGTTGTGACCGTCGTTGCCACATTTCTTGCACCGTGGCTTGGATTCTTGTCTCCTAAGCTGTTTAAGACCACTAGAACCTGTAACAATTAGAGGCTTCACTTTAAACTTTTTGTTTTGTGAACCACCTATTTGTTCTCCCTGCTCCAGCCTCCTTTTTAGAGCCGGCCTCCCTGGTTTTCTCCTTGAATACAAAGGTGGTCCACAAGGAAGCATGCTCGTCTTTGGCCACTCACTCCTAGAATTAATTGGCACAATACATTCTCGGTATGTCTTCTTGTAAGTGGCTGTCTCATAACATTTATGAGTGTAAGGCTCCACATCAGCTTGAAGGAAATTGATGGCCCTCAATGCATGTACACAAGGGAATCCACTTAGTTGCCAGTTCCTGCAAGCACACGTCCCTCCTTTCAAATCCACATGGTATTGATCACCATGAATGCCCTTGATGCTGAAGTTGGTGTTATCAACTTTATATGGAATGAAATTTTGAAGCTCATTGGTGTGACTGTCAATGAAAAGATGGATCCGGGGGCAAATTACTTCCTGCCATCTTTGAGATTTTTCAGCCTTATCTCTATTATTGGCAAACCTCTTCATTAAGCTTTCACGGATTTGCTCAAGCATGGTAATGATAGGTCTCTCTCTACACTTCCTGATATTACCATTGAATGTCTCACACGCGTTGTTCGTCAATATATCACACCTGTAGCAGCAACAATGGAAAATATTATTAAGTGCCAAATAAAAAACACTATGAATTGTTGTGAACAAAACATGCAGCACTATTGTCATACACTGTCATGTATGGGCATGCTATATCAAAGCACTGAAACTAATAGCTTCAGGAAACTCTCACCCTTTACAATCCAGGAAACTATTGAAAGCTAATCGAAATTGCACAAATGAATAATGAAGATCAAACTCTCACCCTTTATACAATCGGAATTTTACAATACCACTTTCACACAAAAGAAACTGATAGCTATACACAAAATTATGTGAATTAAGTGAAGTTTGATAAATCTGTTAATGAATCAGTGAATGGAAATTTACAATACCACTTCCAACATATTAAGAAACTAATAGCTGCCACTTCCAACACTTTAATGGAAATTTACAAGATGATCAGTGTAGTTTAATAAATAATAATCTCCACCAACGCATAAAGAAACTACCTCCTTATGAACTATCCGAATTATAATAAATGATAAGACTAATCAATAAAATCATAATAACTCCTAACCAGCTCTCAAAACTAATTCATTATTAGCATTTAAAACAAAATTACCTGGAGAACTCCCTGAAGAAGGCCCTCGACCATTGGCTTGGTGGCCTTTCCCTCAACCATTGCTCTGCTGCACGGTCTTGCCTTTCAATTTCATCCATTACAAGATCGAATGAATTTGGAGTGGTAGCCCTTGCCGCCTTCCAAAACAATTTTTTCAGCCAAGCACCTCTGAAACTTGCATTTTGCATATTAACTAGCAAGTGTCGTGCACAAAACCTGCAGTAAAATATTTCAGAAAGCACAGATGTGTTTATGGAATCAGTGTAAGGGTAATTCTTAATGTTAACACTGAAAATTTATTATGTCACCTGTACTCGGCCCCAGGAAACTCCTCCAATTCAGCTTGTCTCAATCCTACACAGGAAGAAAATGCCAGATTGTCAGGTCAAAAAATGTATTCACAGCGAAATAACTTTCAAATGACATACCTTTTTGCTTATCAGACATGAGAGTGAAATGGTGTGGCTGGCTAATTTGCAAATCTCTTTTCAGGTGTCTCATGAACTTACTCCAAGTTTCGGTGCATTCTTTCCCAACAACCGCCTAAGCAATAGATAGATAACTATTGTTGGCATCGATCCCACATGCTGTCAATAGACATCCACCACTAACTCCCTTCAACCAAGCTTCATCCAAACATATTACCGGCCTACATCCCTCCCTAAATCCGACCTTACAAGCATGCAAGCAAATATACAATATGTCAAACCGCCTTCGACTGTCAGATCCATCAACTACCACCTCAACAGTACTCCCTGGATTACTTCTTTTTACCTCTTGGACATAACTGAAAATATGCTCGTACTGTGTATCCGGTGTTCCTTCAATTAATTCAAGTGCCTTCCTCTTTGACTTGATTACTTGTTGTTCAGATATGTGGACTTTTAGGTCTTCCATTGATTCTGTCCTAAACCCCTCCAGGTCCCGCTTCGGATCATTCTTAAACCTGTCTATGTACCTCTCGGCCAGCCATCTCGAGGTCATGTTTTTCACATTGAAACTTTCTTTACACTTGTGCTTCTCATAGTATTTTGCAATCTGGAAAGTAGAGTCATTCTTCATTTTTAAACCTCGAAGGCTCAAACCATCCACAGGCAGCTATCAACAGCACACTCAGCCCATATCCTAGTCTTGTCATTCTTTGTAAACTTTACATTTCTCTTGTCATTGATTGCCATTGACTGGATGGCCAACTTCAGCTCATTCTTGCTGCTAAAGATCATCCCCAAGCATAACTTTGGATTAAAAACATTAACTGAATTAAATGCGGGACAGTTCAATCTATTAGCTTCCTCCTCATCCGAATCCCTAGTAGTGATCAAATCGTCATCACTCTCATTGACACCAACATCATCTTCGCTGGCAACATCAACCTCATGCAATGCACTACTACCTTCCTACCCCACTTTCTCTTTCCCTTTCCTCTTTCTTGCACTGGTATGTGTCCCTACATCCTCCTCCCTTTGATTGATAAATACATTCTCAATTTCATCATTCGAATATTCACTTTCACCCATGTCATATTCGTATTCCTCATCTGATTCGCTAAAGTCACTAAGCCCAGCAAGAGAATCATCCCCATCACTTCCAGAATCCAATTCAAACACATCCCCATTTATATCACCCTTCAGTACACAACAAATTTTACACTCCCTAACAGTCTCCAATTTAGCAATTGCAGCAAACAACTGTGCATCATTTGTTAGACTTCTCACCCCGCTTCTATCTTTCAAATATAAACTAAACTCAGTAGTCACTTGAGTCTTTACAAATAACTCCATACCTCCAACACCTAATAGATTCACAGGGGCATGGTCATACTTCAATACCTTGACAGCTTCCCCTTCCTCCAAGTAAGCCCCTTGCTGTATTTTTCCTCCGAAGTGAAAGGCAATTGTGACCCGGTCATTCTCCGGCTCTGCCAAACCAAAAAAAAAAAAAAAACCGAAACCATTATGTCCAACAACCAAAATAGTTTTCTAAAGCAACTTGAAGAAAACCAAAAAATATAATAAAAAAAAACAATAGGACCCATCAAGCACTGACTAAACTTGGACCACACAATAAATTCAATAAATTTACTTCAACAACCATCATTTCATTCTTAAAGGCGAATAAACATAAAGAGACAAAAGGCATGTGACTGTCTCATACCACCCGCAATAGGTATATTTAAAGCTCAAGTTGCAAACACCCCTAAAATGGTAACCCATTATTTAACAATTGCAACCCCAAAATAGAAACCTTAACGCTATTTGCAATAACATAGAAATAATCGTCCCATACCACCCTATTTCAAAAAAAAATTTGCGAAGATGTACCGTAATCGGGTGGGGGCCAGCCATTCTCTTCTTCGACCCTCAGTTTGGAGCCGAACGTCCCCATTACCGTCGTTTTGTTGCCGGAATTTGACTACAGGCCGCGGGATTAGAGTTTGCGATTATTTCGGGGTGATTCACACGAAAGGATTCGAATAGGGGAAGTGCTGCGTTATCTCGATCGATCCACCCACATAAACCCTTTGGAAATAAGGGTCGGGGTCTGTTTGACATCTTATTTGGCAAACACGTGTAATGAGGCCCACTTGAGAATTGATCCAGCGTGTATGTTTAGGGTTAATCAAGGCCACGTCAGCAGCCATTATATGATTAGTGAATTTAGGACCATTCCGGATCAAATGGTAGTAAAATACAAAAAGGACCGATTTGGCTTTTTTTGAAAGATAACGGACGTATATGGCCTTTTTCCCATTATTTTCCAGATATCCATCGAGATACTCCCTTTCTGCACGCCCCAGTCCCCACTACAGCCTTATTTCCCTCAATGGATTTCAAGCAATCTCCAACCCACTCAAGGATTTTGCTTTCCCCTCCTCTTTTCCATTTTTCCATTTCAGACTTTCGATCAATCTTTCAATCACAGATCTTCATTTGAGATCTTCCAAGGAGCCCCCTAAAAGCACAATGGACAAGAAATTCCAGGTGACATCGTCCTCTACTCCCCCTTTTCTTTCTTTTTGGTGTTTGAAAAAGATGGGATGGTGAAGGGACGGATGGCTGTGGCGCCGGGAAAGGATGAACGGCACCGGCGTTGTAGAGGAGAGGCAGTTGTGGTGGTGGTGATTCTCTTTCTTTTGGGACCTTTGATTTGGGAATTCGAAATGGTGAGGATGAGGATGAAGATCGACAGGCGGTGGTGATGGCGTCACTGCTCTCGTCGATCAGATTTCGGGAAGGGAGAATGGAAGGCGGAGATGGTGGGGTGCGATGGGGATGATGATTCCGCGATGGTGGTGACGACAGAGGCGGCGAGGGCGTGGTGGTGGAGGGTTGTTGGCCGGAGCGGCGGCTGTGGCGAGGGGTGGCAATGGTGGTGGATTTTGGGAATGTTTTTTGAAAAATGGATGGATCGCGGTGGTTGTGGTCGGAGGGGCGGTGGCGCCGGAGCGGCGGTGGCGCCGGAGCGGCGGCGGCGCCCCCCTCCAAACTAGGTTTAGGGCTTTTTTTGTTGGGCATAGGGTTAGGGTTATGGTTGCAAAAAGGGTTGGGCCTGGGTTTGGTTGGATTGGGCTTGGTTTGTTATTTGGGCTCCGTTTGTGTATTTATTTGTCTTATTGGATCACATAATTAATTAATTGGCCCAATCCTATTCCCTAATTTTGGATTTAACCCACTAATTAATTTAAATTATGGACCTAATAATCTCCTAAAATTTATAATCTTTTTAATCTAATGGATTTAGTGTATTCGAATCACTTATTAATTGGCAACTTTAGTCAAATAGTACAAAATTCTCAATTTTCTAAATTCGGGACAATTGCTAGTTGAAAATCGGATTATTCATAAGTCTTCATCCGTTAGTTGTTAAATGCTTTTCGTATCTACTTAATCATATGAGAAACGTCGTCTTATTGACATAAGTTAATCCGATGAACTAATTAATTCAATTCCTCTCGTAGTCGATTTCATTAGTAATTCAACATAACACTTCAAATCCTCTTATTGAGGATAACCTGGTAATAATGGCGCCGATCATGATTTCCCTAAATTAATTGGTTAAATATATTCTTAATTAAAGCATATACGACTAATTTTGTAACTTAATCCATGCCCAATATTATTTATTACAACACTTACTGTAATGTCCTAGTCACACCCACTTATAGATATATTTTCCCCTTTGGGTCAATCCGCCCTCACGGCTTTAAAACGCGTCTTAAAGCCATGAGGGCGGGTTGGCCAAAAATGGAAAATATCTACAAGTGGGTGTGACTGGGACGTTACTGATGGTATCAGAGCCAGTACCCAGACTGGTGAGCCAGCGGGGACGCTGGGCCCCTAGGGGGTGGATTGTAACATCCCACATCAGTTGGAGAGGGAAACGAAGCATGCCTTATAAGGATGTTGACACCTCTCCCTTATAGACGCGTTTTAAAGCCGTGAGGAGGGTTGGCCCAAACGGACAATATCTACAAGTGGGTGTGACTAGGACGTTACAGATGGTATCAGAGCCAGTACCCAGACTGGTGTGCCAGCAGGGACACTGGCCCCTAGAGGGGTGGATTGTAACATCCACATCGGTTGGAGAGGGAAACGAAGCATGTCTTATAAGGATGTGGACACCTCTCCCTTGTAGACGCGTTTTAAAGCCGTAAGGGGGGGTTGTCCCAAAGCGGACAATATCTACATGTGGGTCTGAAAGGGACGTTACACTTACAATTTAGCGGACCTGATAAACATACTTGTTCTGAAACCATTGTCGCTTTACGGATTTAATTAGATTTTATTGTTGATCTTAGATTTATTGCTTCAGAATAACTTAACACTTGTTTGTCCAATTCCTACAATATAATATTTTTGAGCTGCAAACGCTCTGATAAACTATGAGTAGTTAATGAACTTCTTAGGCATTATTAATTAATCTTTGTGTCATAAGTGATATAAATTCTCTAATGCGTCATTGCGCTTAAAGAAATATCCAAAATAATATGTGGTCTTATAGTATACATAAGCTAATAAGTACTTAAATCGCCTAATAGTACATTTTATTAAATGATTCAAGTCTTAGGGTTCTGTAATTAGGCAATTTGTTCTTTGGGAATTTGGCCGCTCACGAATTCCACAATTAAATCGGCTACGTATTTTAAATCAAATTATGATGATTAATTCTACAGCTTAACGCATGTCCGATACTTCCTATTTAAAAGTTTATAATAACTCTTTTATTAAAAATCAAATACTCCGTAGCTTGTAAATTAATAAGGCTCTAATAATTAAACCTTGTTTGAGGATATATCTCCCTTTGGAACCTTCTCCGTATATTTCGAAATTAAATATATTCGATTATTCATTAAGGATTAATGATCTAAAAGTGAATAATTATTATGCTCCTGACTAAGTCAATTCAAGTTGGTGCTTCAAAAATTTAATAAGTTATCTTTAGTAATAAAGTCTGATATTTTTGATATATTAGTTAGCTCACTATTCATATTATCTAATTAAGTCTCGCTTGTAGTTAAATCACATTTTCGAATTCATTATCGATGATTTAAGTTTAGAAATGACTAACTAAATTTCGACTAAATAGTCGTACTAATTAATATGGATTTAAATAATTCATAATATCAGCTAACACTTATAAGTTAATTTAATGATCTCTTTTACTCAAAAAAAAAGTTTTCAATTACTTAAAGTTAATCCACTGATCACTAGGATCGACTTAAATAAATTCACGCTTCGAAAATACCTTTTCTTTTCATCTTCCAAAAATTAATTTATGAGAAATTTTGAGTATCTATTTATTAGAATTTAAATTTCAATTTAAAAATTTTACGGGTGTTATATTGAGCCTATATCAATAAAGAATATATAACCCTATGTTAAAACAGCTCATTAACAAAGAAACATGTTGCATTCTTTTTCCTCTTCTTCCCCATAAATTACTGAAAAAGATTCCTAATATAATTAAATTAGACGACCGTATAAAATATTAATGTCAATGTTTGAGTTTGAGGGGGCAGAATTATATAGAAAGAATTTCTGATATAGTTAAAATAAACATAACTATATAAAAATTAATAGGCAAACTAGCACACCCACGGCGCAATGCGCGGGAAGTAATGTTTATTTATTTTTTTAAAAAAATAACATAATATTTTAAAAATTCAAATATTTTATTATATAAACTTAATTGAGTCATGCCCATTTTTCGACCATATATTTTTAGAAAATTGTGATAAAAATGATGATATAAAAGAGACCGTCCGATAAATTTGTAAAATCTCCCTACCCAAAACGTTGTTCACCGCAATTTACATTAGATAAACAAATATAGTTCAATTTTTTACTAAATTAAGTTATCACGATTGATCAAAGTTGAAAAACTGTCGACATTAAAAAATATTATTATATAAGGAAAATATTATTTACATAATTGAGATACAAACTATCTTATGAATAATTTATTAACTAAATTATTCACTAAATAATTATGTTATTGTAAACTTATTTTTGAAATTGTTCATCCAAAAAACTTATTTTTTAAATTCGTTTATAAGGATACTAGCACACCCGCCCGCGCAATGCGCGGGAAGTAATGTTTGTCTTTATTATTTAAAAAATAATATAATATTTAAAAAATTCAAATATTTTATTATATAAACTTAATTGGGTCATGCCCATTTTCCACCATACACTATTGAGCAAAAATTGACAAAAAACGACATCTTTCCAATGAATTATAATCCAATGAATTATACAATGACTATTTCTCTCCCTCATCTTTATTTCGAAATCAATAATCCCTAAAATGAGAAAATTAGAATATACTGTATTCTATAAGATCAACCACCGCATATCACGACTAAAACCGATGAAACATAAAGAAAATTCATTCCAAATTATTATAATAGTTCAGGTTAATCATTCAGCAATTTCTCTTGAATAGAAATCTATTCTGTACTTCCATTTGAATCTTCTTGCTTCCCTAAACCGGCCCCATGCATGACTTTTTATATGAAGAGAATCTTCGACAAACGAACATGTGTTGGACGAATATATATTTTTCCTTGAAGAAGTGGTGAAAGAAGCTCGTTAGATGATTAAAATCACCTATAAAGCATAAAGTATCATTAGATGATATAAAAATGTAACGACCCGAATATTCTAATCCGAATATTTTGTATTTCAAATAAACAAATTCAAAGTGCTTTGAACTACGTAATGACTTGATCCCTTCACCGGGTACGTAGACAACTTGGAAATTTCAATTCTGGGTTCAGTCAAATGATATAATAAAATAATACAAACAACATCAAGAACAACAACACATAATGATACAATCACGCAATCAAACAATAGCACAAAATAGAAAGGACCTTAGTCCCAAGCTCGCGAGAAGCTAACACGCAACTTCGGGGACGAAGTTGATTCTTAAGGGGGGTAGACTGTAATACCCGGGATTTTTAGCGGCGTCCAAAGGAATAAAATTTATTTTTTAATCCAATCAAGGTCGAAATATCTCCGAGAAGAAGGAAATAATTTATCACAATAAATTATTGCTCGGAAATGGAACGCCGATAAATTCAAAAATTCAAAATGGAATAGAAGAGGGAAAGGAAGCCCGAAGACATTCCATGAATCGAGCCAAGAAAATTGGAATTAAATTCAAGAAGGAAAAGAATTTTTAAGTCCAAGAACCCGTGAAGTCGGAAATAATTGAATTAGATAAATTATTGCACGGGAGCGAAAAGACGACGAATTGGAAGCTGACAAATCCAAACGCGACGGACTCAAGATTTCAAATACGGGATTAATTCGAGACGAGATTAATTTAAGATAAGAATTTATAATCCGAGAATGACCCAAAAAGTCGAGCCCGAAAACGCAGAAGGACAGAAGTCCAAAGAGAGGAGAAAAGGCCCGACGGATCGCACGACCCGGCCCAGGCCGCAGCCCAGGCCGGAGCCGCGCGGTGAATGGCCATAGACCGCGCCAGTGCAGCAGCAGCTGCCAACTTGCTCGATTTCGGCGATTTCTTGCCAAAATATACGACCCCGACTTTGGAAACTTGATTCCAGCCGAGGGAAAGGCAATAAGGCCGAGAATTGGCTGCTCTCTATCCAACTTTTCAGTCTCCAAACCCTTTTCTTCAACTTAAACTCTCCCAAAACCGAAAACACAAGTTCTTCACTTTCCGACGACCTTCCGACGACTTTCCGGCGACCGAATCCGACCGAGAAAGTGTTTAGATCAAGGACTTCAGGCTTTATATTATTGGTAAGATGTAAATCAGGTTTCTTATTCGTTTTAATACCATAGCCATCATTCTAACTTACGGATTTTCATATGCAAACGCAAATCGGAGCCAAAGGAAGAAGAAATCGGGTTGAGGAGGTCCGTTCGTAGCCATCCGTCGATTCCGAACGACCCGGAGACATCCTTGATCACACCCACTGTAAGTTAATACTTACTTGGTTTTGGGTGACTTAAAATACAACCAAACATAGAGATTTAGTAACTCAAAAATCTGTCAACACGAAAAACCCCCGGCGCAGCAATTTGGTACAAATTTTTCGAACCCTTAAAACTGCTCAAACGGAAAAACTCAAAACATGAAAAACGTTCCTAAGATGTAGATCTATTTTGTGTAAAATTTCAAAATTTTTCATTGTGTTTTGATATCCAAAAACGGCCTCCAACGAACCTGCCCTAAAAGTCGAACTTGAAACTATGACAGATTTGAAATCGGACCAAAACCCCTACTTCAAGAGTTCAAACCAAAAAACTCAAAACTAGAATTTTGATCCTAACACATTAATCTATGTTGTGTAAAAATTTTAGCCATTTTCATCAACGTTTGCTACCCCAAAACAATCCAAACATAAACTGCTTTGTAAAATATTTTCGAAAATCTGACAGTGTAGATGTCAAAACTTGATGAGCATGTTTCTATATTTTCTAGTCCGAATTGATCTTCACAATCTAAATGAAAGTTGTAGAAAATCATGTCTAGTATGTGCATATAAAATTTCAGAATTTTTGGAGTCCATTTGATGTGTCAAAATGTCGAGTTTTGAAGCTGCGTCAAAATCTGAAACCAGACGGCATACTACCTTGGTGAAAGACTTGATTTTTGGCTTTTTTCCTTAACCCGGATCGAGAAACTTAAAACACGAAACTTTTTCGTCTCTGTGTGTTGAGTTACCAGTGAAATTTCAGAATTTTCGGGCTTAAAATGGATTTTTAAATAATTATGGAGTAAGACAGCGACTTGTGTAAGTTATATTTTGAGAAACTTGTGAAACTTGCGAAATGTGTTCTTACCTTGCGGGTTTGATTCCCCAAGGGCGATTGGTTGTTTTCCTGCAGGTTCGATTCTCCAGGATGTGTGTTGATTCCTACGGGTTCAATTCCCTAGGATGTATTTGAGTTCTTGCGGGTTCGATTCCCCAAGGGCGATTGGTTGTTTTCCTGCGGGTTCGATTCCCCAGGATGTGTGTTGATTCCTATGGGTTCAATTCCCTAGGATGTATTTGAGTTCTTGCGGGTTCGATTCCCCAAGGGCGATTGTTTGTTTTCCTGCGGGTTCGATTCCTCAGGACATGTGTTGATTCTTACGGGTTTGATTCCCTAGGATGCGTTTAAATTCTTGCGGGTCCATTTCCCCGAAACCAAATTATACTAGATCATATCGAACAAAAGTGAAATAGTGAAATCCTTGAAATACCAAATCCTGAAATCATGAGAAAATTAAGAGACTTGAATATTTTCTTTGTTTAAATTATGCCTTGCATATTGTTTTACCATGTAAGTTGAATTATGATCACGTGGAAATCCTTGTTTAAAATTATGTCATTTCTTTATTAGTTGATGATTAACTTAAATTGTGTATTACCTACAAGCATGTTTTTATTAAATTTAATTAAAGGCTTTGAAACCCCTAAATCATGCTAGGTGTTAACTTACTCAGCACGTTTTGCTGACCCAAACTATTTCTTTCTTTTTCCTACAGAGCATGTGGATTATACTGAGCACGTACATGCATGTGAATTTTTGGGAACACTTTATTTTAAATTTGCATTAGACTATAGTATGAACTGGCCTGTTTAACCCGTGTTTTGGCCATATTGGCCCAATTTAAATTCCGCTGCATTACTTATATCTAAATATCATTTTCCGCTGCAACCGTAATGATACTATTTTCAAGTTATATTTCAATGGGCTGTTTGAATATTTTAAATTCTGAAAAACCATAGCCTTGCATCTCTTTAGCAGCTCGGAGAAACCGTGTCTTGCTAGGGAGGTGTGGCGGTGGCATCCCGACCTGGGTTATCAAATCTGGGGTGTTACAGAGTGGTATCAGAGCGCCCGGAATATTTTTGAACTATTATTTTTAAAGTTATTATTTCTAAACTAATAATATATTTTAAAGAGCCCAATTATTATTTTGAAGTTAAAGCCCAAATTTTTAGCCCAAAAATTTTTAGAAGCCCAAATATTTTTTTTAGAAGCCCAAGAAATTATTTTTAGCCCAATACTTTATATACTTACTATTGTGGGCTCAATTTTTTTTAAGCCCAATTGTTTTAAGGCCCAATACCTGTATTTTTAAATAAAGCCCAAATGTTTATTATTTTGGCCCAATATAGAGGCCCAGGACTTTTATCTACTATTATTATCTTTAAATTTTAAAAATATTACCTCCATGGAATAACTTATTTTTAAAATCCATGGAAGATAGATATAAATAAAATATACTTTATCTTCGGGGGGAATTGCATTGCATTGCATATATACATAAATATTTACACTAACTCTTTTTATGTGAATTATCTGTGATAAGAAACACTCCTACCTTAGAACTCGACATGACCTTGACTTAGGAGCGCTTGCTAAAGACTAACTTTGCCTTAGTCCTAGATCTTGATCACTTAGAAACTCATCTTCGCATGCTTCTATAACAGAAAATGGCACCTAGAAGAAAACTGAGGAAGGTAAGCCCAAACGGCACTGACACTTACCTCCCAAACGCACCAAACAACAAGGAGATTCCTCCGAACGTAGGAGATCGAGCGCCTCCTATTCCCAACAACATGGGTGAACGTTTAAGGACGGTAGAAGAAGTACTCGTAGCATTAGGAAATGCCGAGGTGCATAGGGCACAAGCGGCAATACCTCCGCCAGTAGCCCGAGTCAATTACTTGGCATTGGTAAACCCCTACAACCCACCCCATTATGACGGCCAAGAGGATCCGGCCAAGTTGGAGGGTTGGATCCGTACCTTTGATAAGCTCTTGAATGCTATCAAATGCCCTGATAAGGAGAAGATACACGTAGCGACCTACTACTTAGGAGGCGAAGCCGATGAGTGGTGGCAAAACCTTCAAACGAATTCAGAGGAAGATGAAGAATCCTACACCTGGGAAGGACTTAAGGAAGCCTTGAGAGAAAGATTCTACCCACTGAGCACCAAGACTGCGAAATATGAGGAATTCATCAACCTGAAGCAAGGTTGATGCACCCTATGAAACCACATTTAAATAAGCTTAAATTATGATAAAATGAACATAAATTGCATGCATGAGACCTTATTTTACTGCTTTTTAGTGTACATTTCATGTGATGTGTAAATATTAATAAGACTGATTAAATTGAGCTTATTTGAGTTTAATTTACCTTGTTTTATGCTTTTTAATAAGACTTTGGCAATTCTAATACATTGCAATGATGTTTCAGGCATTAAAATGAAGAAAGAAGATGTTCGGAGGTCAAAGGATGCAAAATTCGGAATTTTCAACACTGGAAGGCTCCAGAATGCGCCACATAGGCATGGCGGCGCATAAAAATGCTCTCCAGCGCCATTTTATGCGCCACTTCAACACTTGGGAAAATTTCGGATGGAAAAAGCTTCAGGATGCGCCAGTTCTTCTTGGCGGCGCCTGAAACCACCTTGGAGCGCCACTTTTTGCGCCGTTTTGGAAAATTCGGAAAATCAGCTTATGCGCCAGTTCTCCTTGGTGGCGCCTAAAACCCTCTCCGAGCGCCGTTTTATGCGCCATCGTCGCAGTTGGGCAGTTTTCTAACCTCCCGAACACGGTTTTAAAGGGCGTTTTTCTTCATTTCTTGATACGACAGACTGAAAAATTCGAAAGGATACACTCTGAAATCATCTGCAAATGGGAGAAGAAGGCCGGAAACACAAATCCATGCCGGAGGAATGCATCAAGGACGCTGTTCTGGGCGTGTTCTTCCTATTCTAGGTGTTGCCTTTCTTTTTCTTGCTTTGTAATGAATTGAATTTGCCTTTAAAAGTAATCTGCTATCATGTTCTTAATTTGTAGATGGATTTCTGTAATGTTCGTGTTAGAAGTGTTCTAGAACGGGAGTTCAGAATCACTTTGAAGTACGAATTCATCTTTTATGGAAGTAAGATGATATGTCGATGTTCTATTATGTAATCTGGATTAATCTGTTTGAATTATTAGAATGTGGATTAAAATCATGTATTGTATGCCTGCATTTGATCGATAATTAGAATGTAGGAGAAATCTGGAATCTGTCATTTCAATCGATCAATCTGCTTTAATGTGTTTTAATTAATCTGCTGCAATATTAATCTATTCATATACTAAATTTAGGATTATATGTTAAATGTTACTGAAATTGATCGATCTTTTGTGTTTTATCAAATCTGTGATTTAGAATATTAATCTGCTAAAAGCCTGACTGATCGATCAAATCTGTAATTCCCTATTTTTAGTAATCTGGCATTAACTCTAATTTATCTGCATTTTAATAATATTAATTAAATCCAGTTTACCATGTTTTGCTATTATTTTACCATAATTGTTAAATTATTTACACTGTTCTGCATAATTAAATGTTAGAATTCAATTCTATAAATTCTGCTTTGCTAAATCGGGAGATAAAAAGTGGGATTCATATTTTAGTACCGGAATTGGGAATAAATTACATTAAAGATGGATTCTGGCATGTGCACAATGATTTGGGAAATGAAAAGTGCCTATTAATTGCTATAGGAAAATTTGTAAGCTTGGGAAAGACTCAAATTTAAGCCTAGAATAATGATTGCAGAATGTTAGATAATTTAACCAACTTCCATGAAATCTGTTTAAGCATAATTTGATTATTAGCAGATTATAATATTTTTAATCTTTATAAAATAATTAATTTTAAGAAATTGATTTTTAGAACATTGGGAAATGTCAAATTATTACACAATTTCTATTTTATATAAAGATGGCAATATTTAAAATATTACAAGCAACTCCCATTTATATTCTTATTAAATATAATTTTAATTTGTTTTATTTTTGATGTCATTATCTTTAATTAAATCACCATTAGAATTAATCAAAATCTTTTTAAATATATTACAATTAATTAATGAACTTAAGAACAATTAAAATTTCTCCGGAATGAAATAATATTATGAAATTCCCCGTGGATTCGACCCGGTATTCACCGGTTTTTATTACTTGATGACTACCATCCGCTTGTGGTAAAATATGAGTAGTGAAAATCACCCATCAAGTTTTTGGCGCCGTTGCCGGGGAATTTGTTGTGAATTTTTAATTGTTTTTAGTTTATTAATTTAAATCTATTAAGTTAAATATTAATTTAACTGTTACTTATTTTATTTTATTTTATTTAATACTTGCAGTGCGAAGCAAACAAGCAGAAATAGCTTATGATCCTGAAATTGAGCGTACTCTTAGAGCTATTAGATTAAGAAAACGTAGGAGACCAGCTCAGTTGGAAATTTTAATTAATTCATCCTCTGATGAAGAAGACTATTCTCCAACGACTGGAG
Organism: Hygrophila difformis; assembly: GCA_030278955.1. Lineage (NCBI taxonomy): Eukaryota > Viridiplantae > Streptophyta > Magnoliopsida > Lamiales > Acanthaceae > Hygrophila > Hygrophila difformis. The sequence continues at coordinate 43,736,867 of JAOANR010000009.1, forward strand.
TTTCAACAATTCAAACTAATAAATTAGTTGCTCAGTTCAATAGGTTAAACATGGCAGCGAATGATAATGATAATCAGGGTAATAATGGAGGTAACGGTGGTGATTTGGAGCACGATGATCGAGCTGAAATGACCATTGAATAACACTTACAAGGAACTAGTGGAAATCTGCTTAATAGAACTCCTAGGCCTGATGTAGATGCTTTAAGCTTTACCCTTCAGCCTGCACTAATCACAATGGTTCAAGCTAATCAATATAATGGAGCACCTACTAATGATGCTGTAGAACACATAAGGAACTTTCTGGATTATTGTGACACAGTGAAAATAAATGGTGTTACTAGTGACGAAATTAAGTTGAGATTGTTCTCGTTTTCACTCAGAGATAAAGCTAAAACTTGGTATAACTCACTTCAATTAAGAGATGTCACTACTTGGGATAAAATGTTAGAAGCTTTCTTAGAACAATTCTTCCCACCATCCAAGGTTATTGAATTACAAGAAAAAATCAAAGAATTTGTGCAAGATGAGGGTGAAAGTTTACTTGAAGCATGGGATAGATATAACACTTTATTGGCGAGATGCCGGAATCATGGCTTTGAAGATTGGCAGCAGATGCATTTCTTCTACAATGGGTTGATTGATCATTGGAGGAACTTGTTGGATGCGGCAGCTGGAGATTCGTTTCTGTCTATAGGACCCTCTAGAGCTAAGGAAATCATAGAGAAAAAGATTTCTAATAAGAAAAAATTTCCTGGTAAGAAAAATGCTAGAAATAAAACAAAAGGGGGAATCTATGAGGTAGAAAAGGCAGTTGCTATAGATTCTAAGTTAGATGCTTTGATGAGGGAAGTTTCTACACTTAAGAAAGGTCAAGCTAAAGTTGTGAGATGCGGTATTTGTCATGGACCTCACGAGTCATCAGCTTGTCACTTGCTTGATCAAGGACTTCAAGAGACTATGCAGTGTGAGGGGACTGATGAGCAAGTGGAAGATGTGAACTACATGGGAAATAGGCAGCAAAACTACAACCAAAACCGTCCTCAAAATCAAAATTTCTATCCAAATCAGAATTCTCAACTTCAACAAAACACTTATCCACAAAACAACCGTCAACCTTATCCACAAAACCAAAATCAAAATTACCCAAATCAAAATCCAAATCAAAACCAAAACTTTCAAAACCAAAATCAAAACCAAAACTATAATCAAAACAGAAACCAGAATCAACCTTTTTACCCTAACCAACAGCCTAGGAACTTTCAACCTCAACAACAGCTGCAACAAAATCAAGTAAGTGATGAGGTCAATTTAAAAGAGTTAATGAGCACAATCGTGTCTCAACAACAAACAATTCAGCAAATGCAAGCCTCAATGAGAAATTTAGAAGTACAAGTTGGTCAAATTGCTAGGGACACTTCAAATAGACAGCGAGGAACACTACCAAGCATGCCTGATCCTAATCCAAAAGAGCAATGTAAAGCAATTACTTTAAGAAACAAAAAGGAATTACCCAATCCTTACCCTACCTTAGATAATCCAGAGGTTTTAGCTGATGCTATAGAGGATCAAAATGAGGATACAGAGAAAGAAAGTCAGCATAAAAACACTGATGAGCCTAAGGAGAGTGAGAAACTTCGAGTTGAACAAGATAAGGGTAAAGGAAAGTCTGCTGTCTCGGTCAAGCCATATCAGCCACCTATTCCATATCCACAGCGTCTTAAGAGGGCTAAGGAAGATAAAGACTATGCTAAATTTTTAGAAGTCTTTAAAAATTTAAGAATTGATATTCCTTTCTCTGATGCCATTTCACAAATGCCTGTGTATGCTAAGTTTTTAAAAGAAATTCTATCAAAAAAGAGGAGTGTTGATGATGAAGAGAAAGTGACACTGACAGGGGAATGCAGTGCAATCTTACAAAGAAGGCAACCTATTAAACAAAAAGATCATGGGAGTTATACTATTCCGTGCATTATTGGCACTAAAGAATTCAACAAAGCTTTGTGTGATCTCGGGTCTAGTATTAATCTGATGCCTCTACATGTCTTTAGAGAACTAGGAGTAGGAGTTGTGAAGCCTACTAGGATGCAGCTACAGCTTGCTGATAGATCCATTAGGACTCCTTTAGGCATTGTAGAAGATGTTCCTGTTCAAGTAGAAAGCTTCATTTTCCCTGTTGACTTTGTTGTTCTTGATATGGAAAAAGACATTGATATTCCTCTGATTTTAGGTAGACCATTTTTGCAAACTGGTAGGGCTATGGTTGATATGGATGATGGTAAAATTACACTTAAAGTAGGTAATGAGCAAGTGTCGTTTGACATTTCTAAGACAACTAAAACACAACACGCTAGTTCTGACACCTACCCGTGTAATAGAGTCACAGCTATCTATTAGGAGGATGAGGTGATTGAGAGAGAGTTCTTTGCTAGGCATGATCCCTATAGGAAATTTGAGCAGTTAGTGGAGAGTTGTGAGGACTTAGCTGAAAGTAAGTGTGAGGGAGGATTACCTGTGCAAGTAACATGTGCAATAGAAGAATCCAAGTTAGTCCCGTCTGTTGAAAAGCCACCTACATTGACATTGAAAGAGCTGCCATCACATTTGAGGTATGTTTTTCTTGGTGAGAATGATACATTACCTGTTATTGCAAGTAATAAATTGAATGATAATCAATTAACTGCATTAACCCGAGTGTTGAGTAAGCATGTTAGAGCAATAGGTTGGACGATAGCTGACATCAAGGGACTGAGTCCAGCGTTGTGCACACACCGGATTTACATGGAGGAGGATGACAAGCCAGTGAGACAGCCCCAGAGGAGATTGAATCCACATCTACAAGAAGCTGTAAGATCAGAGGTTATTAAACTACTCGATGCAGGTATTATCTATCCTATTTCTGATAGTCAGTGGGTGAGTCCAGTTCAAGTAGTGCCTAAAAAGGGAGGTATGACTGTGATTAGAAATGAAAATGGTGAATTAGTACCTACTAGACCTACTACTGGATGGCGTGTATGCATTGATTATAGGAGATTGAATGATAAGACTAGGAAAGATCATTTTCCACTGCCTTTTATTGATCAAATGCTAGAACGTTTAGCTGGCCATGAGTTTTATTGCTTTCTAGATGGCTATTCTGGTTATAATCAAGTTCCAATTGCACCTGAGGATCAAGATAAAACTACATTTACATGTCCTTACGGTACATTTGCATATAGGAGAATGCCATTTGGTTTGTGTAATGCTCCAGCTACATTTCAGAGATGCATGATGTCTATATTTTCTGATTTAATTGAGACATGCATTGAGGTATTTATGGATGATTTTTCTGTATTCGGGTCTGATTTTGAAAAATGCTTAATTAACTTGGAGAAAGTTCTGATTAGATGTGAAGAGTCAAATTTAGTTCTTAATTGGGAAAAATGTCATTTTATGGTTAATGAAGGTATTGTCTTAGGACATAGGATTTCTAAAAATGGCATTGAAGTTGATAGGGCTAAAGTAGAAGTGATTGCAAAAATTCCACCTCCTACTAATTTAAAAACTTTAAGAAGTTTTCTGGGACATGCTGGATTTTATCGAAGGTTCATAAAAGATTTTTCAAAAATTGCATTGCCTCTGTTTAAGCTGCTATGTAAAGATGTTGAGTTTGATTTTACTGACGAGTGTATTGAGGCATTCAATAGGATCAAGGAAGCATTGGTGACAGCACCAATTATTCAGCCACCTGACTGGAGTTTGCCATTCGAGATCATGAGCGATGCTAGTGACTTTGCTGTTGGAGCAGTATTGGGTCAACGAAAGGATAAGAAACTTCATGTTATTTATTATGCTAGTCAGGCCTTAAATACTGCACAGAAAAATTATGCCACCACTGAAAAGGAACTTTTATCTGTTGTTTATGCATGTGAAAAGTTTAGGCCATATCTGATAGGCTCAAAAACTGTAGTTTACACTGATCATGCTGCTATTAAATATCTGTTTGCAAAGAAAGATGCTAAACCGCGGTTAATTAGATGGGTATTATTGTTACAGGAATTTGACTTGGAAATTAAAGATAGAAAAGGAGATGAGAATCCTGTAGCTGATCATTTATCTAGATTGGAGCATGAAAAAGGGGAAGAAAGATTAATTAATGATGCATTTCCTGATGAAAATTTGTATTTAATAAATAGCACTTCCTCTGATCCGTGGTTTGCTGATTTTGTGAATTATTTAGCATGTGGTGTAATTCCTGATCATTTAAAATGGCATAGCCAGAAACAAAAATTTAAAACTGATGCTAAATATTTTATTTGGGATGAACCTTATTTGTTTAGACTCTGTTCAGATCAAATTGTAAGGAGATGCATCCCTGATGAAGATTTTGAAAAAGTATTAAAGGCTTGCCACGAAGGACTTGGAGGAGGACATGTTGGACCGAATAGGACAACTCATAAGGTACTCGAAGGTGGTTTATATTGGCCTAACATTTATCGTGATGCTAGATCATTTGTGCTAAAATGTGATGTATGTCAAAGGGCTGGTAATATCACTAAAAGGGATGAAATGCCATTAAAAGGAATTATGCCTGTTGAGTTGTTTGATTTGTGGGGAATTGATTTCATGGGTCCATTTCCACCATCTAATGGGAAACTGTATATTCTTGTCGCTGTTGAGTATGTTTCAAAATGGGTAGAAGCTGAATCATGTGCTTTAAATGATGCTAAACAAGTGATTAAATTTCTGAAAAAACAAATCTTTACTCGTTTTGGTGTGCCTAAAGCGATCATTAGTGATGGTGGATCTCATTTTGTTAATAGGGCTGTTAATCAATTGTTATCTAGATTTCATGTTCATCATAGGATAACAACACCCTATCATCCTCAAGCCAATGGTCAGGTAGAAGTCACTAATCGTGAGATTAAAAAGATTTTGGAAGCCACTGTAGGAAAATCAAGAAAAGATTGGGCTTTTAAGTTAGATGAAGCATTATGGGCTTATAGGATAGCTTTTAAAACACCTATAGGTATGACTCCTTTTAAATTGGTTTATGGTAAAGCTTGTCACTTACCTTTTGAACTTGAGTTTAAATCACTTTGGGCTATGAAGAAATTAAATTTTGAATTTAAAGAAGCTCAAGAGAAAAGAAAGATAGATCTTAATGAGTTAGAAGAAATAAGGCGTCATGCTTATGACAATGCTTTAATTTATAAAGAAAGAACAAAGCTTTATCATGATAAAATGCTTAGGCCTAAGGTGTTTGAAGCTGGTCAATTAGTGCTTTTATATAATTCTAGATTTAAACTCTTTCCTGGTAAATTGAAGACGAAATGGTCAGGACCTTTTAGAATTGTGAAGGTATTGGATAATGGTGCAGTAGTTTTAAAAGCTGAAGATGAAAGGGAATTTACTGTAAATGGTCAAAGACTTAAACATTATTTTGGAGATGAAGTTAAATTCATCGAACAAATTAATGTTAAGCCTTTGGTTGTTTAAATCTGCTTATTGAAGTATTTGCATTGCATGTTTAATTATGTTGAGTTTTGATTTATTAAAATTTATAAAAACCAATAAAAATTATAAAATGGCAGAAAAAGACAAAAATATTTTGCATTTTATTGTTTATGTGCTTTTAGCTTCTTTACTGCTTTTATTAATTTAAGTTGTGTTTTTATTTTAATTATGCTGTTTAATTGTTATGCTATATATTGCATGTGTTCAATAAATTGAGTAGGACATTGCTTTTGAATTGGAACAAGTAGTAAAATGTTGAGGATGATAGATTTGTGTGTGCTTGGAGAATTGAGTTTGACATGTGTATTTTGACTCGGTGATGAGTTAAGGAGAAGGATCTATATGGACTAGTTGATTTAATTGAAGAGAATATGATCCGGAAGGATTTGAGGGGCCTATATATGCTAAATCTGACTTGCTAACCTTAGGGATTGAATTGGCTATCATTTTGGTTGAGTTTGAGCTAAAATTCGAGTGTCACGGACTCAGTTCAGGCGCCACACCTTCTTGGTGGCGCCCAAAATCGAGCTCAGGCGCCACTTTGTGCGCCATTTTCAACCTTGGAAAAATCTGGAGTCAGTTTATGCGCCACATATACTGTGTGGCGCCTAAAACTGCTCTTGAGCGCCAAAAATTGCGCCACTTTTAAACTTGGAGAAAGTTGAAGTCAGGTTATGCGCCACTTCTTCTTTGTGGCGCATAAAATCACTCCGGAGCGCCATTTGATGCGCCATTTTCGGACTTGGGATTTTTCAGAAAATTCTCAGGCGCCACTTGTACTGAGTGGCGCCTAAAACACCATCCAAGCGCCATTTTGGCGCATCGACCCGCGGGTCAGAACCCTGACCCGGGTCCAAAATCGGGATTTTTACCCCAAAATTCACCTCCTCTTCTCATTTTTCATCCATTCGACCGAGCCTCCTCCTTTCTTTCTCAAGACCGAGTGCCATTCTTCTTCCCAAGCGACACATTTGCGCCACTTTGGTAAGAATCCTTCCAATTCTTGTTTCTTCCTATCAATTCTCATCTACATTGTTCAAATTCTCATCCCAAAACCCAAATTTTGTTTTGTTTGAATCAAATTAGGGTTCTTCAACCCTAGTTCTTCAAATTTGGGGATTTCTCTTCAAAGTTTTCAAATCCTTCAATCTAGGTAAGAATGGCTATCCTAATTCAATTATTATCATATTCTAGTGCTTTGGAATGCATTAATTTTGGTATTGGTGTTGTTACTTGAATTTTGGGTTTTTGTAGAATGTGGGATAAAATTTGATTTTGATTGTCTAAATTTTAGTTTTAGCATGAGCAAGTGTTGTTGAACATGGTTTGAATGCATAATTATGAAATTTTTGGATTAACATTAAAACTTGGGATTTTTGAAAATTTAAAAATCTGGAAATTATTTTAAATTAACTAAAATGATATTTGTGTTTAATTAAATGGATGAAACATTACTAGAATATGTCATTTTAGTTATATTAAAAATATCAAGTTGTTTTCTTGTCAAAAATTCCATGTTTTTCATAATGTGAGTTAATTAAACCATGTTTTGATAAAAGCTCTCTTATTTGTAATTTAGTTAATTTAGATAGGTTGATTTATAATAAAAATAAATTAAAATGGATTTAAATATTAATTTAAACCATTTGTAATGCATTAGTTTGATAGCTTAGGTTGTTTTAGTTTTTAAATGTGAATTTAATAAAATAGGGAGTTTTTATTAAAAAGACATGTTGAACATGAATTTTAAACTTTAAAATAAAATGGGTGTTATGTTTAAACAAAGTTTAGGATTCATAATTTTTAAACTGCAACATCTTGGTCATTGAGTTATTTAAATCCCACATTCTAGGTTGATGTATATGTTTGCTTTGTACTTAACACTTAAGTTAAACCTGTGGTTTAAACTTAAGTGTGAGGATGGGAGACAATGCATATATATGATACTAACCCAGAGTTTTTGTACAACCAGGTACTGAAATAATGTATAATCCTCCAAACCTCCCTAAGAAATCGGGTTATAGGTATATACCCAAGCCCGAGGGGAGAATGGGGATTTATGATCCACAGTCACCGGATAACATTCCTACTCCTATTCCTGATGAGCATATTTTTGAAAATCGCAGACTCCGCACTAAAAATTCAGTACAGATGGATCATCCTCAGGGATCAGGTGGTGCCTCCAAGTCCAAGGGACTCCTCTCCTATTTTAGGAGGAACAAGTCCAGGAGTGGTGCATCTTCTAGACATACCACAGTACCAGCTGATGACCATCAGGAGGTCATTCAGCCTGATCAGCCTGACCAGCCTGATCAGCCCATTCAGCCTGAGACGTCCGATCATTCACAGGCCCCTTCTAGAGCCTCTCGGGGGAAGGCACCTGTCACGAGTTCCACTTCCTCTCGACCTAGGAGGGGGAGATCTGCAACATTAGTCATACAGGAGCCTGTCCCTGAGGCTGTAGGAGGAGAGGAAGATGAGGAGGAGGTTGATCAGGAGGAGCAAGAGGATAGGGGAGGACCGAAAAAGCAAGATCCTAGAGCGTATGTCCCCGAGTTGCATTATGTCAGCCCGGGCATATTTGATGCCACTGTGTTTAGGAGTGCCAGAGCCTACGAGTTATACAAGAGGTTTCACAAGAAGAGGATTATTGCCGATAGAGGATTTTCAGATAGAGATCTGCAGCACCCCCTACTCCGTGATGCTATTAGATCCAGAGGTTGGGAGAGATTTGTTAGACATCCAGCCGGAACATATTCATGGGAGTTGACTAGGCTGTTTCTAGCCAACGCTGAGGAGGAGGATTCTTGGATTTTCGGGGTTAGAGTACCCATCACTCCTCAGCACATCAACCAATTTTTCGGAGTAGTGGATGTGCCTTACGGCAGGGATTTTTGGGAGCCGGTTATGAGGGCTGATGATAGGGAGGAGATCAAGAAGCTGGTCTTGATGTCGATGTTTGAGGGTCAGGAGGATGTCCTCACATATAATGACGATGATATGAGTAGGCTACATGGGCCTGATATGGATGCACCCATGTATCAGCTGCTCATGTTCTACAGATCTAGACTGAGTCCTTCGACTCACACCTCTGGACCTACTGCCTTGGATATGTATGTCCCATACTGCATCAAGGTGGGGAGCCCGGTTAACATGGGAGAGCTCATATCACTGGAGTTGAGACAGACACCGGGGGTGTCTAAGAGATCAGCTCTCATGTTTCCCAGCTTGATATGGCAGCTGTGTACACAGGCAGGAGTGGATATGGGGCAGTTTGACAGAGACTGGAGGATGAGGCCCCCTATTCCATTTGGGAAGAGGAACTTCAAGCTGCCTGGCATTAGATTCAAGCCCATGATACTTCCGAGGGAGTTACCCAGGCAGTCACCACCACCTGCACCTTCACATGCTAGCCAGGAGCATTCTGAGGCTCCTTCGCAGTCCACCCGGGGTACACGAGGTGGTAGAGGCAGAGGTAGAGGCAGAGGGAGAGCCCAGCCACAGCAGTCGCAGCAGTTACATCAGCAGTATCCGGGAGAGCCGGATTGGGCTAGGGCATTGAGGATTGATCAGCAAACGATGATGACCAACCAGCAAAATTGGATGAACACTATGGATGAGCGAATGAGGTTGGTAGCTCAGAGGCAAAACTTTTTGAGCGATCAGATTGAAAAGAATGCCCGAGCCCAAGCTTACCATGCAGCCAGACTGGAGTATTTTATGTCCCAGAGCCTAGGGCAGCGTTATGTCGCTCCTCAGACACCTTCTGAGGACGATGATGATGAGGATTATGTTGGTTCTGGAGATGGTAGTGATGATGCTGAGGATGCTGATGCTGGAGATGGGTCTGAAGAAGTGGGAGACAACGATGATGATTCTGAGGACTCCGACTGAGTGAGAGAGATGAGCGATAGATAGGCTTGTGGTCGTTATAGATGACATGTATTGATAGGCCTATGTATTTGACTCTATTGTTATTTTGCTACATTTTAGTTATTTACATTTGGGTTGTAATTGTCCTAACTCTATTTTCTTTTATTATTTTTGCTATCTTAGACTTATTATTTCTATTATCCATGTCTTTTGATTAGATGGAGTATTAGATGATGCTTATTTAGATTATAAGAGTGTTAGTTGCTTTTAAATTCAATAAAGTAGCTCTTACCAATAACATGCTAAATTGAGTTGTTTTGAACTGGTAAAAAGATCAATAAAGTTTATTTGGACTAGATTGAGGTGTAGATGTAGTGAAATTGGTATTGTTGAGTGATTTGGAGATTTTGGACATCATGGGGAAGAACTTAGGAAAAACACATTCTGCTCGAATTGGCACAGAATGCGCCACTTAGGCACTGTGGCGCCTAATCATGCCCTGAAGCGCCATTTTATGCGCCAGAAAACTTAGCAATTTTTCTAAGTTTTTCCAAAATGCGCCACACATGCTTGGTGGCGCATAAATCTGCCTTTCTGCGCCACTTTTTTGCGCCGCAGAATTAAAATTTTTCCAAGTTTGCTTCAGGATGCGCCACTTCTTCTTGGTGGCGCATAAAACTCCCTTACTGCGCCAATTTTTGCACCATGGCTTATTTCTAAATTTATATTATTTTCAAAATGCGCCATTTGTGCTGTGTGGCGCCTAAAAGTGACCTTCTGCGCCACTTTTTGTGCCACTGACGCAAATTTTTCAAAAATTCGCGAATCCAAAATATTCAAATCATATCTATTCGATTTTTGGGATCCTAAACAGCATTATACTAACTCCAAATCATATGTTTAGTGTATATTTGGATCTAGATTAAATCAATCCCGTCATATCTCAACAAAATCAAGATTTCACCCCCTTTAAAAGAGCCATGACCGATCGGTCATACTCTCATTCTCAAATCTGTCAATTTTTCTCTTCTTCCAGTTTAATTAGCTTTCCAATCCCAATCATTTCTTCCTAAATTCTGCCACCATGAGACCAAAGAGAAAGAATAACCCAAGAAACAATGGTGGAAAGAAATTGAAAGCCACAGAGCCTGCTCCATCACAGACACCAGAAATTAATGAACCCATTCTGGAGCCGGCTGCTGTGGGTGCTGAAGATGAGTTTGTGAACAATCTGGTAGTTCCCGATTCATATAATGGTTATGATACTTCTTTCAATTCTGCTCAACCAACGGAGGATGATCCACAGCAAGAAGAAGATGTCGCTGAATCCCCGGAGGAAATCTCACCAGAAATTCCTCGTGAATCTAAAACCAAGAGGAAGAGTCACAATAGAAAGAATGATACTACCCCTCTGGAAGAATTAACAGGAGATACTTTTAATTCGGCTATTTTCATCAATCAAACTGCATATTCTTATTATCAGAAGATGGTGGAAAGATGGATTATTCCGGATAAAGGGTTCACTGAAGCTGACATGGAGCGATTTTCTGTTCATGATGCTCTCATGAGTCGAGGATGGATGAAATTTGCTGCGCATCCGGAAGGAGTTTATTCTTGGGAGCTTACCAGACAGTTCTTGTGCAATGCTCAGTATGATCGTTATACCTCATGGATTAGGGGAGTGCCTGTGCCATATGGTCCCGCAGTAATCAATGAACTTTATGGTACTGTGGATGTTTCTTGCCCAGCTACAAAGAAGAAGCACTTTCATGACCCTATTCATGAAGAGGAAGGAGGACCCGAATTGGAGAAAAGAATTTTGAAAGAGATGTTTGAAACTCAAAAGAAGGTGGCCTACATAGGGGAGAAGAAGGAGAATGTTGTAGCTACTTTAATGGCTGCACCGCTTTTATCAGATCTACCTGCTTTACAAGCATAAGGTATTTCCTACTTCGCACACTTCACAACCGAGTGCAGAGGAGCTTTATTTTGTGTATTGTGTGAAGAACGGGTTGCCTATTGATATTGGAGAGATGATAGCATATGAGCTGGATAAAATGGCGTCTGACACTGCACGGATTGTGCTGGGATTTCCTGCACTGATCTGGACACTTTGTGAGAGAGCTGGAGTGAATATGACGGCCTATGCTCATGATGTGAAGCCAAAGCCTCCTATCTCTTTCAAGAATTTCTATAATAAGCCTGGAGTAAAGTGTGCAGAGCTTGGTTACCCTACTACATCCCATGGGACACCCACTTGTCATCCTGATAGACCTAGTACATCTGGTACTAAGGTAGAGCCTGCAGAGATTGCAATCAATAGGATGACCTATGAGATTCATCAGCTTAGAGAGGAGATGAAGAGGAAGGAGGATAGTACACGAGCACAAATTTCACAACTTTCTAGTAGACTTGAATTCTTCATGTCTGAAAGTCTAGGTGATCGATATATTCCTCCTACTACTAGTTCGAGCTCTACAGGGAATGATGATGTTCCTAGGGAAAATGAAGTAGGTGATTCGGATGGATCTTTAGAAATTTAGATTTTTGATTAGATAGGATTGCTCCCTTTTTGGTTTAATTTGTAATAGTTTGAATTATTTTTGGTACTATTTTGCTTATTTAATTAGCACTTTTATGTAATAGTTGCTAGAATTTGTGGTATTTTGCTTTTGGTAAATTCATGGAATTTAATATTTTAATTAAATCTGTCCTTGTTTATTTAATGGATGAAAACAATTATTAAAAATCAAAAATCTGAAACTTATAAATTAAAATAGCAAAAATCTGAATTAAATAAATAAAGGATAGAATTTTAATTGCTTGAATCTATAAATTACCATGTGTTCTAACAATTATCTTTTGTATGAGCAAATACCATATAAATATAAAAAGAAGCAGGATATGCCATGAGAAGCAAGCAAAAGGGGAACATCCAATACGGTGAAAGAATTTCTAGGATCTACATATTCCAGGTGTGATCTTTTCATGTATTATGTTATCAATTTGCATGAAGAATATGGTAAGAGCTTGAGTTGATTTAATTTTAGTTTATTTTATTATTTACTATGGTTTAAATAAAATGGTACATGCATGACTAGTTATTTTAAATTTAAATTGTGTTTTCCCAGTGGTGCTATTATTTAGAGATTATCACATCATTGCCAATCTGGAGAAAATCCAAATAAGTCTAAATGTTCTGCTTTAATCCGATTTTACAATTTAATGAGTGTTAGGTTTCTTAGTTTAAAGTTCTAGACTTTGTCAAATTGTTATGCAAGTTGTTTGAGCTATTGGTGACGATTCTATTTGCCTTGCAGAAAGCTATTTGATTAATTAGACTAGTTATTTAAAATGTGGAGAGTTATCATTATTTATAAACAAATATGCTCGTTCTAAGTCTTTTTAAATGCTTAATTAAAATAAAGTCAGAGTGAGAACCCTGTAAAGAAAAAAAAAAGTTATCTTGCAAAAAGAAAAAGAAAAGAAAAATTAAAGAATGCAAGATTAAAAAAAAAGAAGAAGAAAAATAGGGTGATCAAATAAAAATTCATAAACTCTTGACTGGATGACTGGCACATATTCGGTGACACGAGTAGCTTTTGGAATTCAACCGTCTACAACTCAGCCAAAGTGTCGAGAATATAGTGAAACCTAGCCATAGATTGAGCATATTTAAAGACTGGAATAGAAAAGCATATTTACATTATTCACTTTCCCATATTGAGTGCTAGGTATAATTAATCTGTTTTCTGTATTGTAAGTGCTTTGGACATCTGGTTCTAATAACTGATGTATATCAATTTGCCTAGTTCTAGTACATTAAACTTTGAACCCTCTTATCTCATTTTGTTGTTGAAATCTATGATTTGGCAGAACTATAAAGACTTTATCTTTATTATCTTGATTGGCAAGTTGATGTGCTAATTGATCTCATTGCTCAAGGGACGAGCAATATTTAAGTGTGAGGATGTTGATGCACCCTGTGAAACCACATTTAAATAAGCTTAAATTATGATAAAATGAACCTAAATTGCATGCATGAGACCTTATTTTACTGCTTTTTAGTGTACATTTCATGTGATGTGTAAATATTAATAAGACTGATTAAATTGAGCTTATTTGAGTTCAATTTACCTTGTTTTATGCTTTTTAATAAGACTTTGGCAATTCTAATACATTGCAATGATGTTTCAGGCATTAAAATGAAGAAAGAAGATGTTCGGAGGTCAAAGGATGCAAAATTTGGAATTTTCAACACTGGAAGGCTCCAGAATGCGCCACATAGGCATGGCGGCGCATAAAAATGCTCTCCAGCGCCATTTTATGCGCCACTTCAACACTTGGGAAAATTTCGGATGGAAAAAGCTTCAGGATGCGCCAGTTCTTCTTGGCGGCGCCTGAAACCACCTTGGAGCGCCACTTTTTGCGCCGTTTTAGAAAATTCGGAAAATCAGCTTATGCGCCAGTTCTCCTTGGTGGCGCCTAAAACCCTCCCCGAGCGCCGTTTTATGCGCCATCGTTGCAGTTGGGCAGTTTTCTAACCTCCCGAACACGGTTTTAAGGGGCGTTTTTCTTCATTTCTTGATACGACAGACTGAAAAATTCGAAAGGATACACTCTGAAATCATCTGCAAATGGGAGAAGAAGGCCGGAAACACAAATCCATGCCGGAGGAATGCATCAAGGACGCTGTTCTGGGCGTGTTCTTCCTATTCTAGGTGTTGCCTTTCTTTTTCTTGCTTTGTAATGAATTGAATTTGCCTTTAAAAGTAATCTGCTATCATGTTCTTAATTTGTAGACGGATTTCTGTAATGTTCGTGTTAGAAGTGTTCTAGAACAGGAGTTCAGAATCACTTTGAAGTACGAATTCATCTTTTATGGAAGTAATATGATATGTTGATGTTCTATTATGTAATCTGGATTAATCTGTTTGAATTATTAGAATGTGGATTAAAATCATGTATTGTATGCCTGCATTTGATCGATAATTAGAATGTAGGAGAAATTTGGAATCTGTCATTTCAATCGATCAATCTGCTTTAATGTGTTTTAATTAATCTGCTGCAATATTAATCTATTCATATACTAAATTTAGGATTATATGTTAAATGTTATTGAAATTGATCGATCTTTTGTGTTTTATCAAATCTGTGATTTAGAATATTAATCTGCTAAAAGCCTGACTGATCGATCAAATCTGTAATTCCCTATTTTTAGTAATATGGCATTAACTCTAATTTATCTGCATTTTAATAATATTAATTAAATCCAGTTTACCATGTTTTGCTATTATTTTACCATAATTGTTAAATTATTTACACTGTTCTGCATAATTAAATGTTAGAATTCAATTCTATAAATTCTGCTTTGCTAAATCGGGAGATAAAAAATGTGATTCATATTTTAGTACCGGAATTGGGAATAAATTACATTAAAGATGGATTCTGGCATGTGCACAATTATTTGGGAAATGAAAAGTGCCTATTAATTGCTATAGGAAAATTTGTAAGCTTGGGAAAGACTCAAATTTAAGCCTAGAATAATGATTGCAGAATGTTAGATAATTTAACCAACTTCCATGAAATCTGTTTAAGCATAATTTGATTATTAGCAGATTACAATATTTTTAATCTTTATAAAATAATTAATTTTAAGAAATTGATTTTTAGAACATTGGGAAATGTCAAATTATTACACAATTTCAATTTTATATAAAGATGGCAATATTTAAAATATTACAAGCAACTCCCATTTATATTCTTATTAAATATAATTTTAATTTGTTTTATTTTTGATGTCATTATCTTTAATTAAATCACCATTAGAATTAATCAAAATCTTTTTAAATATATTACAATTAATTAATGAACTTAAGAACAATTAAAATTTCTCCGGAATGAAATAATATTCTGAAATTCCCTGTGGATTCGACCCGGTATTCACCGGTTTTTATTACTTGATGACTACCATCCGCTTGTGGTAAAATATGAGTAGTGAAAATCACCCATCAAAGGTGCACAAACAGTGCAAAAGTACTACACCAAATTCAAGGAGCTAGTACGATTTGCTACGAGGATAGTACCAACCGATTCTGACAAGGCTCGGAAATTCGAGATGGGTCTGAACCTTAGTATCCGGGAGATACTTGCAGTAGGACAATTCACAAACCTGCAGACGGTTTACGATCGAGCTGTAGCAATTGATCGAGTCCAGCAACTGAAGCGTAAAGAAAATGGTGAGTCGAGCAAGGACTCGCAAGAGTTTGAGAAAAAGAATCGAAACATTAGCAATGAAAATTTTAAGGAGAATAAGAATAAAGGTTTCAATTATGGGAGAAACGGCATACGTCATACAGTCATACCACGTTGCCCGCAGTGCCACCAAGCCCATCTGGTGCGCGAATGCCCAAGGCGCGGGGCTTGTTATGGATGTGGTGGGGAAGACCACATGATTAGAGAATGCGATGTTCGTGAGGAGAGGATTGAGAAAAGGCTAGATTTGGTAAACCCTCAACCAGAAGTTCCATAGGACGATTGAACGACATCGATCAAGCGGACGTGCCAGCTCAATGAGGAAGGATCATAGGCAACGATACCCGAACCTGTTTGCGAATAATACATAGGCAGTTATGGGGACATAACTGTGATCTTAAGGGGGGGAGGATGTAACGACCCGAATATTTTAATCCAAATATTTTGTATTTCAAATAAACAAATTCATAGTGCTTTGAACTACGTAATGACTTGATCCCTTCACCGGGTACGTAGGCAACTTGGAAATTTCAATTCTGGGTTCAGTCAAACGATATAATAAAATAATACAAACAACATCAAGAACAACAACACATAATGATACAATCACGCAATCAAACAATAGCACAAAATAGAAAGGACCTTAGTCCCAAGCTCGTGAGAAGCTAACACGCAACTTCGGGGACGAAGTTGATTCTTAAGGGGGGTAGACTGTAATACCCGGGATTTTTAGCGGCGTCCAAAGGAATAAAATTTATTTCTTAATCTAATCAAGGTTGAAATATCTCCGAGAAGAAGGAAATAATTTATCACAATAAATTATTGCTCGGAAATGGAACGCCGATAGATTCAAAAATTCAAAATGGAATAAAAGAGGGAAAGGAAGCCCGAAGACATTCCATGAATCGAGCCAAGAAAATTGGAATTAAATTCAAGAAGGAAAAGAATTTTTAAGTCCAAGAACCCGTGAAGTCGGAAATAATTGAATTAGATAAATTATTGCACGGGAGCGAAAAGACGACGAATTGGAAGCCGACAAATCCAAACGCGACGGACTCAAGATTTCAAATACGGGATTAATTCGAGACGAGATTAATTTAAGATAAGAATTTATAATCCGAGAATGGCCCGAAAAGTCGAGCCCGAAAACGCAGAAGGACAGAAGTCCGAAAGAGAGGAGAAAAGGCCCGACGGATCGCACAACCCGGCCCAGGCCGCAGCCCAGGCCGGAGCCGCGCGGTGAATGGCCATAGACCGCGCCACCACCGCGCCAGTGCAGCAGCAGCTGCCAACTTGCCCGATTTCGGCGATTTCTTGCCAAAATTTACGACCCCGACTTTGGAAACTTGATTCCAGCCGAGGGAAAGGCAATAAGGCCGAGAATTGGCTGCTCTCTATCCAACTTTTCAGTCTCCAAACCCTTTTCTTCAGCTTAAACTCTCCCAAAACCGAAAACACAAGTTCTTCACTTTCCGACGACCTTCCGACGACTTTCCGGCGACCGAATCCGACCGAGAAAGTGTTTAGATCAAGGACTTCAGGCTTTAGATTATTGGTAAGATGTAAATCAGGTTTCATATTCATTTTAATACCATAGCCATCATTCTAACTTACGGATTTTCATATGCAAACGCAAATCGGAGCCAAAGGAAGAAGAAATCGGGTTGAGGAGGTCCGTTCGTAGCCATCCGTCGATTCTGAACGACCCGGAGACATCCTTGATCACACCCACTGTAAGTTAATACTTACTTGGTTTTGGGTGACTTAAAATACAACCAAACATAGAGATTTAGTAACTCTAAAATCTGTCAACACGAAAAACCCCCGGCGCAGCGATTTGGTGCAAATTTTTCGAACCCTTAAAACTGCTCAAATGGAAAAACTCAAAACATGAAAAATGTTCCTAAGATGTAGATCTAGTTTGTGTAAAATTTTCAAAATTTTTCATTGTGTTTTGATATCCAAAAATGGCCTCCAACAAACCTGCCCTAAAAGTCAAACTCGAAACTGTGACAGATTTGAAATCGGGCCAAAACCCCTACTTCAAGAGTTCAAACCGAAAAACTCAAAACTAGACTTTTGATCCTAACACATTAATCTATGTTGTGTAAAAATTTCAGCCATTTTCATCAACGTTTGCTACCCCAAAACGATCCGAACATAAACTGCTTTGTAAAACATTTTCGAAAATCTGACAGTGTAGATGTCAAAACTTGATGAGCATGTTTCTATATTTTCTAGTCCGAATTGATCTTCACAATCTAAATGAAAGTTGTAGAAAATCATGTATAGTATGTGCATATAAAATTTCAGAATTTTTGGAGTCCATTTGATGTGTCAAAATGTCGGGTTTTGAAGCTGTGTCAAAATCTGAAACCAGACAGCATACTACCTAGGTGAAAGACTTGATTTTTGGCTTGTTTCCTTAACCCGGATCGAGAAACTTAAAACACAAAACTTGTTCGTCTCTGTGTTTTCGAGTTACCAGTGAAATTTCAGAATTTTCGGGCTTAAAATATATTTTTAAATAATTATGGAGTAAGACAGCGACTTGTGTAAGTTATATTTTGAAAAACTTGTGAAACTTGCGAAATGTGTTCTTACCTTGCGGGTTTGATTCCCCAAGGGCGATTGGTTGTTTTCCTGCGGGTTCGATTCCCCAGGATGTGTGTTGATTCCTACGGGTTCAATTCCCTAGGATGTATTTGAGTTCTTACGGGTTCGATTCCCCAAGGGCGATTGGTTGTTTTCCTGCGGGTTCGATTCCCCAGGATGTGTGTTGATTCCTATGGGTTCAATTCCCTAGGATATATTTGAGTTCTTGCGGGTTCGATTCCCCAAGGGCGATTGTTTGTTTTCCTGCGTGTTCGATTCCTCAGGACATGTGTTGATTCTTACGGGTTTGATTCCCTAGGATGCGTTTAAATTCTTGCGGGTCCATTTCCCCGAAACCAAATTATACTAGATCATATCGAACAAAAGTGAAAGAGTGAAATCATTGAAATACCAAATCCTGAAATCATGAGAAAATTAAGAGACTTGAATATTTTCTTTGTTTAAATTATGCCTTGCATATTGTTTTACCATGTAAGTTGAATTATGATCACGTGGAAATCCTTGTTTAAAATTATGTCATTTATTTATTAGTGGATGATTAACTTAAATTGTGTATTACCTACAAGCATGTTTTTATTAAATTTAATTAAAGGCTTTGAAACCCCTAAATCATGTTAGGTGTTAACTTACTCAGCACGTTTTGCTGACCCAAACCATTTCTTTCTTTTTCCTACAGAGCATGTGGATTATACTGGGCACGTACATGCATGTGAATTTTTGGGAACACTTTATTTTAAATTTGCATTAGACTATAGTATGAACGGGCCTGTTTAACCCGTGTTTTGGCCATGTTGGCCCAATTTAAATTCCGCTGCATTACTTATATCTAAATATCATTTTCCGCTGCAACCGTAATGATACTATTTTCAAGTTATATTTCAATGGGTTGTTTGAATATTTTAAATTCTGAAAAACCATAGCCTTGCATCTCTTTAGCAGCTCGGAGAAACCGTGTCTTGCTAGGGAGGTGTGGCGGTGACATCCCGACCTGGGTTATCAAATCCGGGGTGTTACAAAAAAACTGGATTAAAAAAAAACCTAGAATACAAAAAAAAAATTATATATTCATAATACATGCTACAAACATATTTATTACCGATTTCAAATGAGTCAATCACGTATATGCTACAAAAAACTAAAGATGAATGAACATTAGATCATAGAAAAATGACTAAAAGATATCTAAAGTAATAAAATAAAATATATATATTAAAATTTAAGATTTGGAATATAGATGAATGAAATGAATAATGGTGGGGATATATTTATAGACAATTCAAATAGGTATATTTCATGAAAATAATTTAAAATTTTAAGAGGATTATATATTTAGGTAGTTTATACTATTGACATAGTTGAAAATAGTTGAAGTATTAGATTATAATATATATTACAGATTTAGTGAGTATATATGATTTAGTGAATATATATGATTGGGGTTATTGAAATTAAATAATTATATAAAATTTTAATTTTTATATATAAAATATTAAAACACAAAAAGAAGAATTATTAAACAAATTTGAGTATATTAAAAATCCTTAACCAAATTTTACGTTGAAAATGACCAAATTAGCAAATAATTTCATAACAAAATATGGAGAGCAATTTTTTTAATACCGTGGTTCAAACAAACAAATCACTAAATGTAACACCCCGGTTTTGGTAACCCAGGCCGGGATGCCACCGCCACACCTCCCTAGCAAGACACGGTTTCTCCGAGCTCACTAAAGAGATGCAAGGCTATGGTTTTTCAGAATTTAAAATATTCAAACAGCCCATTCATATATAATTTAAAATTGATACATCAAAGTTGCAGCGGAAAAATAAATTGTGCAGCGGAAATAAAGTATAAGGGCCGACATGGCCAAAACACGGGTTAAACAGGCCCGTTCATACAAGTCGAAATTTAAATGCAAGGATTTAAAATAGAGTTTTTCCCAAATATTCCCATGTATGCATATGACGATGCATAATCTTCATACTTTGTAAGAAAAAGGGAATAACTGGTTTGGGTCAGCAAAAACGCGCTGAGTAAGTTAACACATAGCATGGGTTAGGGGTTTCAAAGCCTTTAATTAAATTTAATAAAAACATTTCAAAAATATTTAATTTAGCCGGCAATCCGGCGGCCGCAGCCAATTTCATAAAATCTAAGCTTTTTAATATATTTCCCGTTACGCCCTCATCTCAACAATATATCATTTAGCCGGTGATCCGGCGGCCTCAGCCAATTTCATAAGTATCATTTAGCCGGTGATCCGGCGGCCGCAGCCAATATCAATAGTATCATTTCTCAAAATATTTTTCGTTTCTTTTATAGTTCACCATTCACCAGGGCTCTTGTGACCGCAATCCTCATAATCAATATTTATAAATAACCATTCGCCAGGGCTCTTATGTCCACTGGCCGTTCGCTTGGGCTCTTATGTCCACAAGCCGTTTGGTCGACCATTCGCTAGGGCTCTTATGTCCACTAGCCGTTCGCTTGGGCTCTTATGTCCACAAGCCGTCTGGCCCATATTGATAATATCAAACTTGGTCACAAATCCCCAATGTTTCAAAAGAATTCTTTTAAAGAAAATGTTTTTATTTGGTGTAACGGGATTTTTCAAAAGTATAGATATATCGTATTTCAACGTCTCGCCCATTTGTTTAGAAATTTCAAAATCTCTTTGATTTAAAAATCATTTGGCGTCACAGTTTGCGCCTTTTTGGTTTAAAAATCCATTTCTTAGGCGATTGTTCTGAAATTTGTACAGTAGCTCAAAAACATCCCAACGAACATCTTTCGTGTTTTAAGTTTTTCGGAAAAACGATGGGAAGCATGTCAAAAATCAAGTTTTCTTCAGAAACAAAAAGCTGTCAGGATTCAGGTTTGACAACGTTAAAAGATTCGACTTTTTATCATATCAAATGGACTTCAAAAATTCTGAAATTTTTCAGAGACATACTAGACATGATTTCCAACAACTTTTGTTTAGATCATGAAGATTAGTTCGGACTAGAAATGATAGGAATAAGCTCCTCAAGATCGGTTATGAAATCTGTCATCCTTTGACAATTCCTAAAAACGCAGAATATGTCCGACATGATTTGGGGTATCAAAACTCGATGAAAATCTTTGAAATTTTTACACAATATAGCTTATGATCTTTGGATCAAAATCTTAGTTTTGAGTTTTCAGATTTGAACACTCGAAGTAAGAGTTTTGCTCGTCGAGTTTGATTATGAAATCTGTCAAGGTTCTTGACATCGGTTCTAACGCAGATCAGATCGGCTCGAGTTTGGAGGTTCAAATCTCAATGAAAAATTCTAAAAACTTACAGTAATATTCCAAACTCATAGATCTACAATTCCTATGTTCAACTCCAATCCTAGATCGGCCTAGATCCAAGGTCAAAATGGCTAACAAGATTGAGAATGAAATCTGTCCAAAGTTCTAAGATCCAGATTTGATGCTCTTCGGTTTTGGGTCGGTTTCAGGTTTCAAAACAACATGAAAAATTCCAAAATTTTTACAGAGGCTAGACCTAAGTCTTATGAACGTTTTTCATGTTTTGAGTTTTTCCGTTTGAGCAGCTTTAGTGGTTCGAAAAATTCATACGAAAACGCTGCGCCTGGGGTTTTTCTTGTTGACAGATTTTAGAGTTTCTAAATCTCTATGTTTGGTTGCATTTTAAGTCACCCAAAACCATAGTAAGGTTAACTTACAGTGGGGATGATGTCTAGGAAGTCACGGGGTCGTCCGGAATCCACGGGATGTCACGAACGAATCTCTTCCACCCGATTTATTCTTCCCTTGGCTCCGATTTGTGTTTGAATACGAAGATTCGTAAGTTAGGATGATGTTTATGATCTTAAAATCATAAAGAAACTTGATTTACATCTTACCAACAATCCAAAGCCTGCGATCCTTGATCTACACACTTCCTTGGTTGGATTTGGTTGCCGGAAACTCGTCGGAAAGTCGCCGGAAGTTCGTCGGAAGAGTGTTTGGCTTTGGGAGAGTTTTGGGAGAGTTTTGGGGTAAATGATTGAAGAGGGAGGCTGACAATGGAGATTGGACTCCATACATAACGTCCAAAAGATGCCACACCCGTGATAGATCGAGATTCCACCCTTGGGCCCCGAAAATTGGCGAGAAAGTCGCCAAAACGCGACAAAGGTTGCTGTCAGGCCTCCCACGCGGGGTTGGCGCGCGAATCGGCCAAAAGCCGCGCCGGGTGCGCGCCACCGAAACGCGACAACGCGGCTGTCGACACGGCGCGGGGTTGGCGCGCTAAATAGGGGATTCCCGCGCCGGGTGCGCGCCACTCTCGCCTGGACTTCGGTCCGGGCGGGGTCGTGCGATCCGTCGTGCTTTTCCTCCTCTCTTTCGGACTTCTATCCTCCTACGTTTTTGGGCTCGATTTTTCGGGTCATTCTCGGGTCATAAATTCTTATCTTAAGTTTATCTTGACTCAAATGAATTTCATGTTTGATATCTTAAGTCCGTCGGTCTCGGGTTCGTCGGCTTCCAATTCGTCGTCTTTTGATTCCCGTGCAATAACTTGTATCATTAAATTTCTTCCGACTTCACGGGTTCTTGGAATTAAAATTCTTTTCCTTCATGAACTTAACTCCAATTATTTTTACTCAATTCATGGAATGTCTTCGGGCTTCCTTTCCCTCTTTTATTCCATTTTGAATTTAAATCTATCGGCGTTTCATATCCGAGCAATAATTTATTGTGATAAATTATTTTCTTCTTCTCGGATATATTTCGACATTGATCGGAATAAATTTTTATTCCTTTGGACGTTGATAAAAATCCCGGGTATTACAGTCTACCCCCCTTAAGAATCAACTTCGTCCCCGAAGTTGCGCCCTCACTTTCTTTTGGGCTCAATTTAATGTTGGGGTATCTCCATCTACTTTCCTTAAGGATAAACGTCTTTCACAAGAAATTAATTCCATTCCTTTGAATGTGAATTAAATTTCTCGGGTGTTACATCCTCTCCCCCTTAGAAATCAACTTCGTCCTCGAAGTTGGGCGTTAGCTCCTTTCGAGCTCGGACATTGTTTGGTTGCGTGATTGTATTAATGTGTGTTGTTGTTTGTTATTATTTGACTGAACTCAGAATTGAAATTTCCAAGTTGCCTACGTACCCTGTGAAGGGATCAAGTCATTACGTAGTTCAAAAAGAATTTATTTGGGATACAAAATATTCGAGTTTCGAAATAAATGCTTATGCATTCTTACGGGGTATTACATCCTCCCCCCCTTAAGATTACAGTTATGTCCCCATAACTGCCTATGTATTATTCACAACCATGTTCGGGTATCATCGCATATGATCCTTCCTCAGTATTCTTCTAGGTGTCATTCTAGAAGCACGCGAAGATGAGTTTCTAAGTGATCAAGATCTAGGACTAAGGCAAAGTTAGTCTTTAGCAAGCGCTCCTAAGTCAAGATCATGTCGAGTTCTAAGGTAGGAGTGTTCCTTATTACCGATAATTCACATAAAAAGAGTTAGTGTCAATATTTATGTATGCATATGCATATGTGATCCCCCCAATAAAAAAAAATTTATGCATGCCTTTATTTATCCATGGGTTTTAAAAAAATAAATTTATTCCATGGATAGGTTAAAATAAGGATAAAAGGTTTGGGCCACTATATTGGGCCGAATGAAATAAATTATTTGGGCTTTAAATAAAAACAAGGCTATTGGGCCAAGATAATTTCTTGGGCTTCTAAAAAAAAATTTTGGGCTAAAAATTTGGGCTTTAACTCCAAAATAATAATTGGGCTCTTTAAAATATACTACTAGTTTAGAAATGATAACTTTAAAAATAATAATACTTGAAAATAATAGTTTAAAAATATTACGGGCTCTTTAAAATAGTAGTTTTAAAATATTCCGGGCTCTGATACCAACTTGGTATCAGATATTTTCTTTAAAATAATAGCTTTAAAATATTCCGGGCTCTGATACCATCCTGTAACACCCCGGTTTTGGTAACCCAGGCCGGGATGCCACCGCCACACCTCCCTAGCAAGACACGGTTTCTCCGAGCTCACTAAAGAGATGCAAGGCTATGGTTTTTCAGAATTTAAAATATTCAAACAGCCCATTCATATATAATTTAAAATTGATACATCAAAGTTGCAGCGGAAAAATAAATTGTGCAGCGGAAATAAAGTATAAGGGCCGACATGGCCAAAACACGGGTTAAACAGGCCCGTTCATACAAGTCGAAATTTAAATGCAAGGATTTAAAATAGAGTTTTTCCCAAATATTCCCATGTATGCATATGACGATGCATAATCTTCATACTCTGTAAGAAAAAGGGAATAACTGGTTTGGGTCAGCAAAAACGCGCTGAGTAAGTTAACACATAGCATGGGTTAGGGGTTTCAAAGCCTTTAATTAAATTTAATAAAAACATTTCAACAATATTTAATTTAGCCGGCAATCCGGCGGCCGCAGCCAATTTCATAAAATCTAAGCTTTTTAATATATTTCCCGTTACGCCCTCATCTCAACAATATATCATTTAGCCGGTGATCCGGCGGCCTCAGCCAATTTCATAAGTATCATTTAGCCGGTGATCCGGCGGCCGCAGCCAATATCAATAGTATCATTTCTCAAAATATTTTTCGTTTATTTTATAGTTCACCATTCACCAGGGCTCTTGTGACCGCAATCCTCATAATCAATATTTATAAATAACCATTCGCCAGGGCTCTTATGTCCACTGGCCGTTCGCTTGGGCTCTTATGTCCACAAGCCGTTTGGTCGACCATTCGCTAGGGCTCTTATGTCCACTAGCCGTTCGCTTGGGCTCTTATGTCCACAAGCCGTCTGGCCCATATTGATAATATCAAACTTGGTCACAAATCCCCAATGTTTCAAAAGAATTCTTTTAAAGAAAATGTTTTTATTTGGTGTAACGGGATTTTTCAAAAGTATAGATATATCGTATTTCAACGTCTCGCCCATTTGTTTAGAAATTTCAAAATCTCTTTGATTTAAAAATCATTTGGCGTCACAGTTTGCGCCTTTTTGGTTTAAAAATCCATTTCTTAGGCGATTGTTCTGAAATTTGTACAGTAGCTCAAAAACATCCCAACGAACATCTTTCGTGTTTTAAGTTTTTCGGAAAAACGATGGGAAGCATGTCAAAAATCAAGTTTTCTTCAGAAACAAAAAGCTGTCAGGATTCAGGTTTGACAACGTTAAAAGATTCGACTTTTTATCATATCAAATGGACTTCAAAAATTCTGAAATTTTTCAGAGACATACTAGACATGATTTCCAACAACTTTTGTTTAGATCATGAAGATTAGTTCGGACTAGAAATGATAGGAATAAGCTCCTCAAGATCGGTTATGAAATCTGTCATCCTTTGACAATTCCTAAAAACGCAGAATATGTCCGACATGATTTGGGGTATCAAAACTCGATGAAAATCTTTGAAATTTTTACACAATATAGCTTATGATCTTTGGATCAAAATCTTAGTTTTGAGTTTTCAGATTTGAACACTCGAAGTAAGAGTTTTGCTCGTCGAGTTTGATTATGAAATCTGTCAAGGTTCTTGACATCGGTTCTAACGCAGATCGGATCGGCTCGAGTTTGGAGGTTCAAATCTCAATGAAAAATTCTAAAAACTTACAGTAATATTCCAAACTCATAGATCTACAATTCTTATGTTCAACTCCAATCCTAGATCGGCCTAGATCCAAGGTCAAAATGGCTAACAAGATTGAGAATGAAATCTGTCCAAAGTTCTAAGATCCAGATTTGATGCTCTTCGGTTTTGGGTCGGTTTCAGGTTTCAAAACAACATGAAAAATTCCAAAATTTTTACAGAGGCTAGACCTAAGTCTTATGAACGTTTTTTATGTTTTGAGTTTTTCCGTTTGAGCAGCTTTAGTGGTTCGAAAAATTCATACGAAAACGCTGCGCCTGGGGTTTTTCTTGTTGACAGATTTTAGAGTTTCTAAATCTCTATGTTTGGTTGCATTTTAAGTCACCCAAAACCATAGTAAGGTTAACTTACAGTGGGGATGATGTCTAGGAAGTCACGGGGTCGTCCGGAATCCACGGGATGTCACGAACGAATCTCTTCCACCCGATTTATTCTTCCCTTGGCTCCGATTTGTGTTTGAATACGAAGATTCGTAAGTTAGGATGATGTTTATGATCTTAAAATCATAAAGAAACTTGATTTACATCTTACCAACAATCCAAAGCCTGCAATCCTTGATCTACACACTTCCTTGGTTGGATTTGGTTGCCGGAAACTCGTCGGAAAGTCGCCGGAAGTTCGTCGGAAGAGTGTTTGGCTTTGGGAGAGTTTTGGGAGAGTTTTGGGGTAAATGATTGAAGAGGGAGGCTGACAATGGAGATGGGACTCCATACATAACGTCCAAAAGATGCCACACCCGTGATAGATCGAGATTCCACCCTTGGGCCCCGAAAATTGGCGAGAAAGTCGCCAAAACGCGACAAAGGTTGCTGTCAGGCCTCCCACGCGGGGTTGGCGCGCGAATCGGCCAAAAGCCGCGCCGGGTGCGCGCCACCGAAACGCGACAACGCGGCTGTCGACACGGCGCGGGGTTGGCGCGCTAAATAGGGGATTCGCGCGCCGGGTGCGCGCCACTCTCGCCTGGACTTCGGTCCGGGCGGGGTCGTGCGATCCGTCGTGCTTTTCCTCCTCTCTTTTGGACTTCTATCCTCCTACGTTTTCGGGCTCGATTTTTCGGGTCATTCTCGGGTCATAAATTCTTATCTTAAGTTTATCTTGACTCAAATGAATTTCATGTTTGATATCTTAAGTCCGTCGGTCTCGGGTTCGTCGGCTTCCAATTCGTCGTCTTTTGATTCCCGTGCAATAACTTGTATCATTAAATTTCTTCCGACTTCACGGGTTCTTGGAATTAAAATTCTTTTCCTTCATGAACTTAACTCCAATTATTTTTACTCAATTCATGGAATGTCTTCGGGCTTCCTTTCCCTCTTTTATTCCATTTTGAATTTAAATCTATCGGCGTTTCATATCCGAGCAATAATTTATTGTGATAAATTATTTTCTTCTTCTCGGATATATTTCGACATTGATCGGAATAAATTTTTATTCCTTTGGACGTTGATAAAAATCCCGGGTATTACAGTCTACCCCCCTTAAGAATCAACTTCGTCCCCGAAGTTGCGCCCTCACTTTCTTTTGGGCTCAATTTAATGTTGGGGTATCTCCATCTACTTTCCTTAAGGATAAACGTCTTTCACAAGAAATTAATTCCATTCCTTTGAATGTGAATTAAATTTCTCGGGTGTTACATCCTCTCCCCCTTAGAAATCAACTTCGTCCTCGAAGTTGGGCGTTAGCTCCTTTCGAGCTCGGACATTGTTTGGTTGCGTGATTGTATTAATGTGTGTTGTTGTTTGTTATTATTTGACTGAACTCAGAATTGAAATTTCCAAGTTGCCTACGTACCCTGTGAAGGGATCAAGTCATTACGTAGTTCAAAAAGAATTTATTTGGGATACAAAATATTCGAGTTTCGAAATAAATGCTTATGCATTCTTACGGGGTATTACACTAAATATGGTAATACTCTATAATAAGTAATTAATAATACTATAAATTACCATATTTCAATCAATTATACAATAACTATTTCTCTCCATCCTCTTTATATCGAAATCAATAATCCCCTAAAATGAAAAATTAGACTATATTTATATAACATCTATCACCGCATATTACGGCTAAAAGAAACGGAACATAAAGAAGATTCATTCCAAATTGTTGCAGCATTTCAAGTTAATCATTCAACAATTTCTCTTGAGTATAAATATTGTTTGCACTTCCATTTGAATCTTCCTACTTCCCTGAACTGTCCCAATGACTTTATATGAAGAGACTTTTCGACAAACGCACATGTGTTGGACAGAAGAGATATTTTTCCTTCAACAAAATGGTGAAAGAAGCTTCTTATATGATTAAAATCACTCATAAAACATAAAGTATCATGAGATCATATCAAACAATCGGGAAAAAAATACAAAATAAAAATAGAAAAAAAAAGTATTTATAAGATATGCTAGAAAGATAAACATACCAATTCACATGAGTCAATCATGTACATGCTACAAAAAAATAAGATGAATAAACTTTAGATTAGAAAAAATGACTAAAAATATCTAAAGCAATAAAAAAAAAGTAACATATGAGATTTGAAACAGAGATGAATGAAACGAATAAGGATGAGGGGATGCATTTATAGGCAATTCAAATAGGTGTTTTTAATGTAAATAATTTAAAATTTTAAGAGTATTATAAATTATAGATTTAGAGAGTAAATATGATATGATTAAGTTTGTTGAAAGTAAATATTAGATTTATATATATTATAGATTTAGTGAATATATATAATGGGGTAGTTGAATTATTATTTAATATACATTAGAGATTTAGTAAATATATATGATTGTTGAAATTGGGGAAAAAAGTTGGAGGAAGTGTTGAAAAAAGGGGTTGGGGAAGTGGGGGGAAAGTAAACTATATTACTTTTATATATATATAGATATAATATTGGCATTAAACAAATTAGGTTATAATATATATCTATATAATAATATCTTTTTAAATTTAAACGCATATGGTAGGGTGCGGATTCTTGGAGGGTGCAGACGTGCGGAACCGGCCATCCACCGTTGATCATTTTCATCATCCAACTATCGAGATCATTTGTAGGGTTAGTTTCTTAATTTTACTTCTTAGGTATTTTTATATAGCATCGCTGAGAAGTATTATATCAAGTCGCTGAATTGTGTTAGTCTTATCGTTGAATTGCATATGGTTATGTCGCTGAAATGTGTATGTTCCGTCGTTGAGATGCGCTAACATGCATAGAACCATGTCCCTGAAATGTATAAAATTTTGTCGCTGAAATTAATACAATAATGTCGCTGAATTGCATATCCCATGTTGCAGAATTGTGAGAAGGCTCGTCGCTGAGATGCGTTTAAAATAGCAATGAACTTCAAACGGCTCCAATGTCAAATGTCGCTGAGATGAACACAATAATGTCGCGGAATTGAATATGTTGTGTCGCTGAATTGAATTGTCTTTGTCGCTGAGTTGTGTATGTCATGTCGCTGAATTCAACTGATGAAATACCTAACAAATAAAATTACGAAACTAACCCTACAAATGATTTCAACCGTTGGATGATGAAAATTGATCAACGGTAGAAAATCCATCCGCATGTCCGTACCACCCTTCCATCCGCACCCTAACTCTACCCAAATTTAAATATCATGCTAGAGTTGGAATCTTAATTTGCCCTCATTCGCTCCATTTTCATTCTTTTATTTTTCCGCTTTTATAATTAAATATGAAATATAAATTTGTTCTTATATTTGATTTTATGACTATATATATGATATTTTTCTTCCTTTTTAAGATATGTCACCCTAACATATTATTCATATCATATAGAAAATATTTTTAATGTATGAATTCTACCACTATTATTTAAACTTGACTCAAGAATTTGTGAAATCCAGAACCAATTAATTTAAAATTCGAGAATGATGTATTCCAAATCATTTTATTAATTTAAACACATAGAATAATTTGTTAATATAAATTTACAAATTCTGTCCAAAATTCATCCATTTAAATAATTAACAGTATCTTTAAGTTAAATTATGATTTTATTGGGAAGTGAATCATATTAATATTTCTACTATGGTAATATTTTTGGACAATATATTATTTGATGGGGAAGGTTATGGTGCGGATAAAAATTTGGAGGTACGTGAAAGACAACAATCTCAACCATTGAATTAAATCTAACGGTTATAAATTAAAAAGGTTAAAATTGTCAAAAAATGTGTAATGGTTTCTTCATTTACCAAAATCGCTGAATATATATTCTGTCTCTAAGATATGAATAACATGTCGCTGAGATATGAATAACATATCGATGAGATATGTATAATATGTCACTGAAATATACTATATCAAGTCGTTGAAATAAACATTGCATGTCCCTGAATTGGATTGGCTCCGTCACTGAGTTGTTATGTCATGCCGTTGAATTGTATATCCTATGTTGCGAATTCAACAGATTAAAATACCTAAAAAGTAAAATTACGAAACTCGCCCTACAGATGATCTCAATTTGGATGATGAAAATGATCAACGGTTGCAGACGTTGCCCGTACATCTGCACCATACTATACACCATTATTTGATAGTGTTTTTGAATATTACGATAAGGTTTATTGAGAAACATAAAATTTAGAATTATTTAAACAAATTTTAGTATGCTAAAAAATCTTAAAAATCGTGCATATGAAATTGCTAAATTAATAAATAATGTCATAACAAAATATGGAGAGCAAATTTTTTTCTCTTGGTTCAAACAAACACATCACAAAATATTGTAATACATATAACTAAATATTGTAATATTCAATAATATAGTAATTAGTAACACTATAAATCACTATATAATAGAATCACTTATACAATGACTATTTCTCTCCCTCATCTTTATATCAAAATCAATAATTATACAATGACTATTTCTCTGCCCCATGATATTGAAATAAATAATCCTCTAAAATGAGAAAATTAAAATATATTTTATAACATCTACTACTGCATATCACAACTAAAAGAGACGAAATAGAAAGAAGATCCATTCCAAATCGTTGTAATAGTTCAGGTTAATCATTCAATAATTTCTCTTGAGTAGAAATATATTATGCACTCTTTTGAATCTTCCCGCTTCCTTGAATTGTCCCCATGATATTTTATATGAAAAGAATCTTTGATAAACGGACATATGCTGGACGGAATAGATAAAAAAAAAAAAAAGTAGTGAACAAAGCTTGTGTTGGGGCCATGGGCCACAATAAGGGAATTGGGCCATACAACATGGGCCAAAGAAGAATTTTAAAGGAAGTGGGCTCAGAATTGATTGGGCCGAGAGATAAAGGAAGACGATCCATAACAGACGAAGAGTCCAAAACAGAGGGAGGTCTCAAAGGCAAGTGATTTCGGCCGAAATGAAGCCAAGTCAGCCGATTGAGGGGAGACAAAAATCGGCTCAAGAGAGTAGGCCGGAGGAGCGGTTACCGAGCTCCGGCTATAAATAGGGGATGCCATATACAGAATCAGGGAGATCAATCCAACCCCCAAATTCCTTTATCAAATTTAATTCTTTGTATCTTTTACTGCTTTCTTTACAGCTTTCCTTTACAGTTTTTCCTAGACTCTAGCTTAGCTCGTAGCGGTTACTTTTCCAAATCCGCCGTTGTTCCTTAGCAACCGGTAGTTTGGTTCCAACTTTTCCGGTGAATTCACCGTTGTTTCTTAACAACTGGTAGATTCTCCATTGTATCTAGTTTGCCATTATAAATTCAGAGAATATTCAGTCAAGTTTGGGCATTATTAGTCAAGTTTGGGCGCATTATTATTGATCCGGACCCGTAATCGGTTTGATCCTTTTCCGATAGCCTCCCTTGAGGAGAAAAAGGTCCTTGGCTCATCTGTAACACCCCCATTTTCCCTAAGGATGCAGCGGAAGAAAAGTGCGGGAACAATGGGTGGGGTGCTACCGCCACGTAATTCCGGACCGCCCGAAATACGCTAAGGCTAAAAATAATAAGTGCAGAAAATCAGAGTTTAATGCATATGCTAACCACTTCCCGGGCAAGTTAGCATATACTCTGCACAAAAGCTTATAATACCGTAACAAGTATAAAATAAGCTTAATAAAAAAAAATTGTTTGGTATAGCGAAACCAAACGGAGGAACGTATTCCTCAAAGGAGCTCAACAGTAGGAATAGAATAAATCCATGGAAATTTTTATTTTAAAAGAGGTTGTACCTCGCATTTCAAAAATATTATAATAAGGGGTTGTCTATCTCGTATTTCAAAATAACACTGCTAAATGCAAAAATGCATTGTTTAAACAGTAGGGCACAACGTTTGCATAAACGGGATAAAACCCAAATATTTACTCATGCTTGATAATTACTTTACCATGCTTTATAAAAATTATCTTTGCCTCATAAAAAAATGATCTATGCCAAGTAATATGTCCTTATCCCAAAGGGGATTAAAAATATACATTCTTTTAATTAATACCCCATACCGTGCTCGTGCAAAATATGCTCTATCGAACCTTGCAGATCTGAAACCTGAAAGAAAATGGTGACAAGTGTAGAGTCAGCGAAAACAATCGCTGAGTAAGTAGAGGTTTACTCCCGGAGGAGGTTGGGTAGCAGAAATAATTTAAAGGCAACAGTTATGGTAATGGTATGCTAAAAACGAGAATAATTTGTACATAAAGACAATATTAATCTAAACCCGGGAACAGATAATACAGCAATATGCATTACCGAGAAGTAGTATCTCAGCCACTGTGATGTGCAGGTGCCCAAACGGGGCCCAAATCTCACATACACGCAAGGGTGTGGGGGAGGTAAGAAATTTCCTCGAAACCCACCACTGGAATCAGATATGGAATCACCTGGATAGTCCCAAGAGTCCCCGTGTGGCGATTAAGTGCAACAGCAACGTAGGAGTTGGGCAGCCGACCCATATCCAGACCCAGCCCCCGTAACAATGAGCTCAAAAATCCGTAGGATTTGAGAATAGTTGCGAACAGTATAAAGCACAGTAAAATGGCATACCAGTAATCCAAAAACAGTAGAGAGCTATAAGCATAAATTTAAAAATAAGAAAACGGTATTTAAAATTTATGCTTAAGCTAAATAAATTAAGGCTTACTCCAAAGAGTAAAAATCTACTTACTGTCACCGTGGATGAAATGGACACGACACACACACAGGCCTACGAGCAGATATTCCCTTACAGCTATTTGACTAGCAAGAATTTAATATTAAGTTAGTAAGTTATAATATAAAAATAATAATAACTAGAATTTCCGACTTAATAAATCTTACCCGAAGCACTAACACGAACTAGCTAACAGATGATCCTCTCAAGTAAAACAACTAGTGGACCTGTTATTCCCACAACACTTTAAACTACTTTGGAACACCTCTATTGCGAAATAGTAAATCTTCCCTAACAGAAACTAAAATATAAAACGAGCAAGAAAATTGAGAGTTGGGGTGTGAAAATGGGGTAGGGGTATGGGTTATTATATAGGCAAACCATTGGTTGGAATAAAACAGATGTACCCCCCTTTTTCCTGCTCCTACTGCGCCCATTTCCC
Organism: Hygrophila difformis; assembly: GCA_030278955.1. Classification (NCBI taxonomy): domain Eukaryota; kingdom Viridiplantae; phylum Streptophyta; class Magnoliopsida; order Lamiales; family Acanthaceae; genus Hygrophila; species Hygrophila difformis. The sequence continues at coordinate 43,770,367 of JAOANR010000009.1, forward strand.
CTTTTTGTATCTGTCCCTCATTAATTTCCCTTACCTTTCCCGAGTCAAAATCTGTCCATTTCCTCATTTAACATTTCTGTCTCGTCCCCCCTACTTTACAGAACTTGTAGGAGTATTTTCTTTTGTCCCTTCTCTTTCTCTCCCAAGGCAGCTCCGGCGGGCGGCGCACGGAGGTGACGACGGGACGGCGAGCGGTGGCAGCGGCGGCTCTTTTTCTTCTTCTTCTTCTTCTTTCTTTCTCCTTTCACTTTTGTTTTGGAAATTGGATGGTGAGGAAGAGGGGATGAAGGCAGCGGTGATGGGGCGGCAGGGCGGTGGCTTGAGGCCGAGGCGGCGATGGCGAGGGGCCTGTCGGCCCTAATCTTTTTTTTTTTTTTTTCTTTTCCTCCTTTCTATTTCTCTCTCGCTTCTCTTTTTCTTTTGGTTGGTTGTTGGTTTTCGAATTCGGAGTGGTGGTGTCCGGACGGAGGCGGAAATGGAGGGGTGGCCGGATGGAGGAAGGGCGGCGGGCTGCCCGGCCTATACTGGTGGCGGCGTGGTGGTAAGGTGGCTGCGGTGGTGGAGGGATCTTGGCCGGAGGTGTTGTGTTGGCGGTTCCCGGTGGTGGTGTAGGCTGGAATCCGATAATGGGCATGAGGAGGGGTTGCCGGAGGCATCTCCGGCGGCGATGGCGGCGCCGGAGTGGCGGCGGCGCCGGCTGTACACTTTTAGGGTTAGGGTTTTGTCCTAGGGTTGCAAAAAGGGTTGGGCTTGGTTTGTTATTTGGGCTCCATTTTTGTATTTATTTGTCTTGTTGGATCAAATAATATATTGGCCCAAATCAAGCTTAATTGACTACCTTATTTGTTTAAATTATGGACTTAATTTATTTAACAACCCAGATTCGTTAATCGAGTAATCCAATACCCCACATTCCTAAATTCGGGACCATCTCAATTGGAAGTCGGACATGTGTTAAGCATTGTAATCTAATCATAAAAACTTAATTTAATTTCGAATGGTCTTTACACTTGTAATTTAACTTAATGGATTTAATGTATTAAATCACCTATTAACTTGTTGTCACTAGTAAAATGATTAGAGACTTAAATCCCTTAAATTGGATAATTTTATTAATCACCATTCAATCACTTGTTAATCTCATAATCTAATTAGCCATGTACTTTAAACAAGTCATAGGGGTTCATCCTACATTTTAATCCATCCTTTAATATTAAATTGCATTCTTGCAAATAAAAATCTATGAACTTAAAATAATTCAAATCTCCTAATTGAATAATCTATTTAAATAAAAAGATCATCCTTGATTTCCATAAATGAGTTTAACTTTATAATGATTAAATACAATCATAATGATTAATTTTATAATATAGTTCTTCATTATTAATTAATCCAACATTTATAAAGTAATGGATCTATACTCCAAAGTTCTCGGCGTCCGCCCGTTACGCGATTAGGATTTAATTTGTGCTACAATGCAGGTAGGGAATTTAGGTTTAAAATGACTAATTAATTTATATTAAATCCGATTACATAGTCGTTGCTTCGAAAATATATCATCCTCTTAAAATGTTTTAAATTTAATGGGAAATTTAGAATATTTATTTATTTAAATTTTTAATCTTGTTTAAAATTTTATAGAGTGTTATAGTCTACCCTCCTTAAAATAAGGCTTCGTCCTCGAAGCCTCAAGACAAAACTTAAGAGTAGTTCATAATCATGTTTTATAGGAAGCTTTTATCATTCTTACCTATTAATTTCAATTTCCTTCAATTGGCCGCAAACATTTATTCCTAATCTCCGCTTGATCTCCTCAGGTATATCATGTACATGGCAGGAATCATCTCATTTTAATTCTGTCGGTATTTCTAAAAATTTATACATGGTCCTTAATTATTGAGGTCAAATATGGATTGGTTCATCTTTCTCGTGAAGCTTTCTTTACCGGAGTATGCTAACGGCTCCGTACTCCATTCACTTCGTTGGGAGATAAAGATAGACTATCTCATTTAATTATTTATCCATTCCCTATATCTTAATAAGCCTAGGTCAAAAAGATCTATCGATATGCTATCTTTTATCCATTTTGGGGTTTTTCAATGACTCAATTTAAATTGATAGGCTTCATTTGTGTATACTCTAATCCTTAATAAATTCCACTTTTCTTGTTGTTAAGGTGTTGCTCTTAGGAAAATTTAGTTATTAATTTTCAAACTCTTGGTCAGTCTTGTTTGATACTTGATCCATCAATTATTTACAACACTTGGAGTGTTCTTAAAGTTTTAAAAATATTATATTGAATTCCTCCGTTCAACCTAGAATAGACAACATTAACTCCTTTGGGAAAATCCAACTCGGCTCATCCTTAATCGAAAATGTTCACGTCTAAAGTCACCGCTAATCATCTTTAGTTGTATTCATGGGAATTTCCCAATTATTCCTAAGTTCCTATTCCTTGAAAATTCCAAATGTTCATTAAGTATCTCTTATGGTTATCCGACCAATGGTTACATGAAAGTAGGTTAGGTTCAAACGATTAGTCTCTAATATTTATAGCATCGCCCTTAATATGTCTCGGCATTTATTTTGCAAACAACACTAACTTTTATTGGGAATTTTACGATTTCTTTACTTGGTGGGTTATTGCATTGATAAATAATAATGGCATTTCCCATCTAAGGATTTTCCACCATAACTTGGTAATTATAAATTTTAAAAAAAATTCTTGGGTGAGCTAGTCTTCCGTTCTTAATTATGAACTACGTCCTTGACAATCCATAGTATTCAATCCAAGCTCTTGTATATTTTTATTTCTATTTGATTATTATTATTATTATTATTATTATTATTATTATTATTATTATTATTGTTGTTGTTGTTGTTGTTGTTGTTGTTGAAGGAGAAACCTTTTTCATAGCTTATTTGGGAATCGTATCGAGGTAGATGAAAATAATTTCCAACGATTCCACCGAGTCTTATTTAGCATATTATCTTAATCAAATGTTGGGTTCCAAGTCCTTAAACCTAAAGGAATAGAGTCTAATGTCTTAAGTTAACCCCTTAAGTGCTTATTGAGGCAAGTTGCCTCCTCAAGAATATTTTTGTAAAATTTTTTTTTTTTTTTGACTTCCCTTGTCCATTCGGCACAAGAATTTAGGGAAACTTTGTAAATATTTTATAGAACTCGTGGTGAGTTTAAAAATCTCTTTGGTGCCCTTACTTGACACTCGCGTCTTATCTTTAAGACCATATAATATTTAGAAAAATTCTTATTCTTGGTTACTCGTGTGATTATCGTGGTTAACACATAAATCGTGTTCTTACAAGCCTAAGGCATAACCTTAATTAAGCTTATAAATAATGCTAGAGCAAAGCATGATAGTAGAATTTCAGTTATATATCCGATAACGCAAAATGGCTCAAGGCCGGTTCGATATAACGCCGTGATTTGGTAGATCTACTGTTGGGGTAAACGTCCCCGAGATCTTACCGATGATAAAAGTAAAACTAAGTGCAAATACCGTCATCTACTGTAGGCATCGTCTACATAATAGGTCCTAAATAAAGCGACTAGGTTCTGGGAACTAGACACTAAGGAAATGTGATACGCGAAGGTAGCTAGAGATAGGTGGAAGACGGCTCATAAGGGAAACGACCGAGTCCCTCATCCTACTCGTCGGATCCCTCGTGGTCTGACCCCTCTTGCGCGGGTTCCCCAGCTGCCGCTGCACCGGTGGACGCGGGCGCGTTCTCCATAGAAGTGTACTTATGGATACGGTCTAGTATGTCCGTGCGCATCCACCCCTCGGGTCCCCACTCGGTCCGAAGATGGTGAAGCTCCTTGAAGAGCGAGATGGTGTGTGTCTCCAGCGCAGCGATCCTCTGTCGCTGTCTCGCAATCTCGCCATCCTGTCGCTGAGCGACAGCCTCGAGGTAGTCCTGCATCTGCACCCTCAGGCGAGTTTCGGTCTCCACCTGAGCTTCCACCTCTTTCAGCCTTGCCCTCAATTGGGCTTTCTTGGCCTCAAGGCCGCAGACTTTGTGCTCGAGCCTGGCCACGTCCCTAGTCAAGTGGGCCACGGTGTCACTAAATGCCGAAAGTGCCTGGTCCGACATCTGGGAAAAATCCTAGTCAGAATATCTTATAACAACCAAAATTCTGCTCGTGCCTATATGCATAATGTGTGTGTGTTCCCATCCCCAAATATAACTTTTAAAATACTTGGCATAGTCTTTTCAAAAATTATTTTCGTGCAAAAATTGTAATAATTTAAATGCACTACTTCCTTGGGCAAAAATGCTTCAAAAATAATTCATTCGTGCACAAATTTTAAAAATTTTAAATGCACTACTAGCATAGCAACCATGCTTTAAAATAATCTCTCATGTGCCCAAAACTTAAGGAATTTGAATGCACATCTTCCCATTGTAAAAATACTTCCAATGCTTTTCGTGTAAAAATTTAATAATTTAAATACACTACTCGCATAGCCATAGAGCTTTCAAAATAATTCATGGTGCATAAATTTTAAATAATTTAAATGCACAATTCCAAGAGCAAAATGCTCTGATACCAAACTGTAACACCCCCATTTTCCCTAAGGATGCAGCGGAAGAAAAGTGCGGGAACAATGGGTGGGGTGCTACCGCCACGTAATTCCGGACCGCCCGAAATACGCTAAGGCTAAAAATAATAAGTGCAGAAAATCAGAGTTTAATGCATATGCTAACCACTTCCCGGGCAAGTTAGCATATACTCTGCACAAAAGCTTATAATACCGTAACAAGTATAAAATAAGCTTAATAAAAAAAAATGTTTGGTATAGCGAAACCAAACGGAGGAACGTATTCCTCAAAGGAGCTCAACAGTAGGAATGGAATAAATCCATGGAAATTTTTATTTTAAAAGAGGTTGTACCTCGCATTTCAAAAATATTATAATAAGGGGTTGTCTATCTCGTATTTCAAAATAACACTGCTAAATGCAAAAATGCATTGTTTAAACAGTAGGGCACAACGTTTGCATAAACGGGATAAAACCCAAATATTTACTCATGCTTGATAAATACTTTACCATGCTTTATAAAAATTATCTTTGCCTCATAAAAAAATGATCTATGCCAAGTAATATGTCCTTATCCCAAAGGGGATTAAAAATATACATTCTTTTAATTAATACCCCATACCGTGCTCGTGCAAAATATGCTCTATCGAACCTTGCAGATCTGAAACCTGAAAGAAAATGGTGACAAGTGTAGAGTCAGCGAAAACAATCGCTGAGTAAGTAGAGGTTTACTCCCGGAGGAGGTTGGGTAGCAGAAATAATTTAAAGGCAACAGTTATGGTAATGGTATGCTAAAAACGAGAATAATTTGTACATAAAGACAATATTAATCTAAACCCGGGAACAGATAATACAGCAATATGCGTTACCGAGAAGTAGTATCTCAGCCACTGTGATGTGCAGGTGCCCAAACGGGGCCCAAATCTCACATACACGCAAGGGTGTGGGGGAGGTAAGAAATTTCCTCGAAACCCACCACTGGAATCAGATATGGAATCGCCTGGATAGTCCCAAGAGTCCCCGTGTGGCGATTAAGTGCAACAGCAACGTAGGAGTTGGGCAGCCGACCCATATCCAGACCCAGCCCCCGTAACAATGAGCTCAAAAATCCGTAGGATTTGAGAATAGTTGCGAACAGTATAAAGCACAGTAAAATGGCATACCAGTAATCCAAAAACAGTAGAGAGCTATAAGCATAAATTTAAAAATAAGAAAACGGTATTTAAAATTTATGCTTAAGCTAAATAAATTAAGGCTTACTCCAAAGAGTAAAAATCTACTTACTGTCACCGTGGATGAAATGGACACGACACACACACAGGCCTACGAGCAGATATTCCCTTACAGCTATTTGACTAGCAAGAATTTAATATTAAGTTAGTAAGTTATAATATAAAAATAATAATAACTAGAATTTCCGACTTAATAAATCTTACCCGAAGCACTAACACGAACTAGCTAACAGATGATCCTCTCAAGTAAAACAACTAGTGGACCTGTTATTCCCACAACACTTTAAACTACTTTGGAACACCTCTATTGCGAAATAGTAAATCTTCCCTAACAGAAACTAAAATATAAAACGAGCAAGAAAATTGAGAGTTGGGGTGTGAAAATGGGGTAGGGGTATGGGTTATTATATAGGCAAACCATTGGTTGGAATAAAACAGATGTACCCCCCTTTTTCCTGCTCCTACTGCGCCCATTTCCCCTTTTTGTATCTGTCCCTCATTAATTTCCCTTACCTTTCCCGAGTCAAAATCTGTCCATTTCCTCATTTAACATTTCTGTCTCGTCCCCCCTACTTTACAGAACTTGTAGGAGTATTTTCTTTTGTCCCTTCTCTTTCTCTCCCAAGGCAGCTCCGGCGGGCGGCGCACGGAGGTGACGACGGGACGGCGAGCGGTGGCAGCGGCGGCTCTTTTTCTTCTTCTTCTTCTTCTTTCTTTCTCCTTTCACTTTTGTTTTGGAAATTGGATGGTGAGGAAGAGGGGATGAAGGCAGCGGTGATGGGGCGGCAGGGCGGTGGCTTGAGGCCGAGGCGGCGATGGCGAGGGGCCTGTCGGCCCTAATCTTTTTTTTTTTTTTTCTTTTCCTCCTTTCTATTTCTCTCTCGCTTCTCTTTTTCTTTTGGTTGGTTGTTGGTTTTCGAATTCGGAGTGGTGGTGTCCGGACGGAGGCGGAAATGGAGGGGTGGCCGGATGGAGGAAGGGCGGCGGGCTGCCCGGCCTATACTGGTGGCGGCGTGGTGGTAAGGTGGCTGCGGTGGTGGAGGGATCTTGGCCGGAGGTGTTGTGTTGGCGGTTCCCGGTGGTGGTGTAGGCTGGAATCCGATAATGGGCATGAGGAGGGGTTGCCGGAGGCATCGCCTGCGGCGATGGCGGCGCCGGAGTGGCGGCGGCGCCGGCTGTACACTTTTAGGGTTAGGGTTTTGTCCTAGGGTTGCAAAAAGGGTTGGGCTTGGTTTGTTATTTGGGCTCCATTTTTGTATTTATTTGTCTTGTTGGATCAAATAATATATTGGCCCAAATCAAGCTTAATTGACTACCTTAATTGTTTAAATTATGGACTTAATTTATTTAACAACCCGGATTCATTAATCGAGTAATCCAATACCCCACATTCCTAAATTCGGGACCATCTCAATTGGAAGTCGGACATGTGTTAAAGCATTGTAATCTAATCATAAAAACTTAATTTAATTTCGAATGGTCTTTACACTTGTAATTTAACTTAATGGATTTAATGTATTAAATCACCTATTAACTTGTTGTCACTAGTTAAATGATTAGAGACTTAAATCCCTTAAATTGGATAATTTTATTAATCACCATTCAATCACTTGTTAATCTCATAATCTAATTAGCCATGTACTTTAAACAAGTCATAGGGGTTCATCCTACATTTTAATCCATCCTTTAATATTAAATTGCATTCTTGCAAATAAAAATCTATGAACTTAAAATAATTCAAATCTCCTAATTGAATAATCTATTTAAATAAAAAGATCATCCTTGATTTCCATAAATGAGTTTAACTTTATAATGATTAAATACAATCATAATGATTAATTTTATAATATAGTTCTTCATTATTAATTAATCCAACATTTATAAAGTAATGGATCTATACTCCAAAGTTCTCGGCGTCCGCCCGTTACGCGATTAGGATTTAATTTGCGCTACAATGCAGGTAGGGAATTTAGGTTTAAAATGACTAATTAATTTATATTAAATCCGATAACATAGTCGTTGCTTCGAAAATATATCATCCTCTTAAAATGTTTTAAATTTAATGGGAAATTTAGAATATTTATTTATTTAAATTTTTAATCTTGTTTAAAATTTTATAGAGTGTTATATCATCACCAGCCAAACAGTGGCACGCCCAGTGGGACACGAAATGGCATTCGAACAGGCAACTCCAGCAGTTAACACGACGGCAAGGACCGATTTACCGCCGATCCAGGAAGAACGCACAGCAGAACCAGCTGAATTCCCCCCAGGGTTCCCTGGACCATCAAACTTCCACAATCAGGAGTTTTCGCACGACGATCTAACCCCGCGGTTCCGCGATCATGTCCAGTTTATGGTGGAAGTGGCGGTTACTAATTCGGTTCAGCAGATAGAAGGCAATATTCTGGCAGCGATGCCAGCAATGTTTAGAGCCGAATTAGCGAGGAATAAGTATCCGATGGGAACACAGAATGCACAGATGGCGCAAAATCCACCACCTGCTATGCAAAATCCTCACAACTTTCAACAGCAGGCCTATCGGCCGCTAGGAGGGCAAGGACCATGGCCTTTCGTCCCTCCGCAACAAAGGTACGATCAGCAGCAGAATCAACCGCCTCAGCCAGTAGTGCAACCGCCTGCTCCAGTGGTACAACAACAATTTTTACCGCAGCAGCCGAATCCGCCACAACTGGTTGACAGGGAACTTATTGCTGAAATAATTCGTACACAATTTGGAAATCTCATCGGCCAGGAGAATAGGCCGATGTATAAGAAGCCTTACCCCGAGTACATTGAAGAGCAGTATCCACTACCTAGAGGAGTGAAGGTTCCAGATTTCAATACTTTCTCGGGAGAGGTTGGCCGATTTACGATAGAACATATTGGCCGATTTACAGCTCAATGCACCAGAATCGCACAAAACGACTTTCATAAGTTGATATTGTTCAACTTGTCGCTCACTGGTCCAGCATTCGAGTGGTACATTAATTTGCCAGCAGGATTGGTTAGCATTTGGGCCGAAATGGAGCGGTTATTTCATGACCGATTCTACAACACCAGTCCTCAAGTATCAGTGGTTGATCTAACATCAACCAAACCGAAGGCGGCGGAATCAGTCACTGAATTCATTGAGAGATTTTATGCAGTTAAAGCTCAAATGAAAACAATGCTGCCGGAGCATGAGTATATCCAAATCCTGAAGCAGAATCTGAAGTTCGCCATCAAGGCCAGATTGATGGTCACGAGACCTAGGACGTGGCCGAGGCTATAAGAATGGAGACTTATTTGGCGGAGCAAGCGGCTTTTAAATCAAGCCAAAGTCAAAGTAGAAGATCACAGTCTATCCAGTCAGCCGCATCGTTTGCAGAATCTCTGGATAGATGTGAAATTGAGGAAGAGTATAATACAGATGATATTCCTGCTTTAGCTGAAGTAGCAAGGGCCGAACTGGTGATAAAGAAGCCCATGACATGTCCTGCTCTTCGGCCAGTCAGAGGCAAGGAAAAGGAGGGAGAAGTCAGGGACGAATCTCAGAGGTTTTATTCTTTCGATCTATCTCAGATGGACGAAATATTTGATTATTGCCAGAAGAACGGATTATTGGAGTTCAAAGGAAATCACCCGCAGCCAACCAAAGAGCAACTGGAAGCCGGGTGGTGTAGATTCCATGGATCGGCTACTCATTCTACAGCAGTTTGTGGACATTTCAGAAAGCTGATCCAGAAGCATGTGGACGATGGGAAATTGAAATTCCCGGACATACTCATGGAAATCGATAAGAATCCGTTCCCTGTTGCTAATATGGTAATGGTGCACCCAGAGAACAAGTCTGTACACGATCGTTTGGGGGACCAACCATCGACTAGTAGAAGTTCTGTGCACGATCGGCTAGGGAGTCAGCCATCGGTTCAGAAGAAGACAGGAGTGTGGATACGATTAGGGTCACCGCAGAAGGGGAAAGAGAAGACTTCAGACGTTTTCGACCGATTGGGAAACTATGAAGTAAAAGAATGGATTAAACAATCGGACAAACCTTAGAAGACGGAATTCAATGGTGAGAGTCAGAGGCCAACGTTGAAGATCATAACCAATGGCTGGGACTCAGAAATGAAGCTAACAGCTGATAAGCAGAATGGAAAAACTGTGATTCAGATCACAGTTCCTGAAGATGCTGTGTCCCCAGAAATAAAGAGACTCAGAAGGCCACCAGCTAATACTCAGGTAGGCCGATGGGTTCAGAATTCCCCAGAGAAAATGCATTTCGGCCAACGCCGATTTGAGAATTCGGCCTGGAGGGCAGGGGAGAAGGAGACACCAAGAGGAAAAGGATCATATTGTACCTTTAAGCGGAGAATGCGGCGGCTTAAAGCAGCCGGCGCATTTGAGCAGGAAGAGTACGAAATGATGCATATGGAAGAAGATTTCCCAGACGATTGTTCTTCGTCTGAAGGAAGGATACTAGATAAAGTGTTGTCAGCTCGACTGAAATCAGCCGAAGGGAAGGAAGAAAGAAAGCCAAAAGAAGGACAGGATCGGCTGAGGAATAAAACTGAATTTCGGCCGAAACTAATGCAGCCGAAAGCCAATAATGAATAGCCGAAAGTAAAAGAGGAGTGGAAGCCTATACCAGTCCGAACTAGGGAATAGAAGCCGAAAACAACCATTGTCCCGAATAGTGAGACACTCTCGATCGGGCAGTTCAAGTTTGACTTCGGGTCTAGTGCAAACATGATAGGAATGACCACAGCAACCGATGAGGAGTACTGGTCTGATTCTGAACTAGCTGTGGTCTTTTGTCAGAAAGAAGGAGAGTACAAAGATGTCTCAGCATGTGAGGCCTTTGTACGTCAAAGGCTGGGTCAATGGAAGACCACTCAGGAGAATGTTTATTGACGGAGGAGCAACCGTCAACATTATGCCATTATCCACACTGACGAAGATAGGCCGCTCGAAGGACGATTTATTGCCCACAAGGATGAAAGTATTAAGTTTCGTGGGAGCACAAACGGCGGCCGAAGGGTGTATTCTAGTGGATGTAACGGTCGGAACAATCTCGATTCCGACTATGTCCTTTGTAGTGGATGCAGAGGCTCCGTATGCGGCCCTATTAGGCCGATGCTGGATCCATACTGCTAGATGTTTGCTATCAAAACTTCACCAGAAGATATGGTTGTGGAAAAAGGATGGCACAGTCGAAGAAGTGGATGGTGATCAACCTCCGTTTCCAGTCAGCACAGCCGGCCGAATTGATGCGGTGTTGTACGAAGAGCCCATACAACCATTTCTAGCAGTGGTGGGGGAACGATATCCGCAGGTCGTTGAATGAGACTGGACAGACTTGGGGTTCGAGGTCAGATATCTGGCCGATGTACGGTCGAACGATGAAGAAAGTAAATGATGAACGAAGAAGCTAAAGGAATGATCGAGTTCGAATCGACCGAACCCGGATCGACAGGAGAGAGAGCGAATTGGAGTGAACTCATGGATGCTATTCCAAAATGAACACCAGATTTCAAAGCTCAAGATCCCTTGAAAACGGTCAATGTTGGTACAGATGAGCACTCAAGGGAGATCCCGGTGAGTGCAAATTTAGATCAGCAGACGACAAGCCGATTCAAGGAGGTGTTAATAGAGTTCAAAAACTGTTTCGCATGGGACTACATAGAGATGCCAGGATTGGAATGATCGATCATGGAGCATAGATTGCCAATCAAAGAAGGATTCAGGCCGCATAAACAGCCGGCCAGGAGGGCAGCACCCGAAATAGTCCCGAAAATAAAAGAAGAAATAGAAAAGTTGTTAGCGGCCGGATTTGTTAGGCCAGCTAAGTATGTAGAGTGGTTGTCAAATATTGTTCCTGTAATAAAGAAGAAGGGGAAATTGAGAGTTTGTATCGATTTCCGAAATCTTAATATAGCCACTCCTAAAGATGAATACATGATGCCTATTGTCGATTTGTTAATCGATACGGCTGCAAAACAGGGGATGTTATCCTTTATGGATGGGTATTCAGGATACAACCAAATCTTTATGGCCTTAGAAGATGTGCATAAAACAGCATTCAGATGCCCTGGAGCTATTGGGATCTATGAATGGGTAGTGATGCCATTCGGGTTGAAGAATGCAGGAGCCACATATCAGAGGGCCATGAATTATGTTTTTCATGATCTAATAGGAGATTGCGTAGAGGTCTATATCGACGGTGTCATGGTCCGATCCAGAAATGTGGAAAGCCATTTGGATGATTTACGAAGATTATTCGTAAGAATGAGGTTACACGGAGTTAAAATGAATCCAGCCAAGTGTGCTTTTGGAGTGCAAGCAGGGAATTTTCTTGGGTTCTTGGTACACAACAAAGGCATTGAAATTGATGCAAATAAAACCAAGGCCATCCAGGAAGCTAGGCCTCCACACGATAAGAAAAGTTTACAAAAATTCCTTGGACAGATCGGTTTCCTGAGACGATTCTTGGCAAATGCGGCCGGGAAGTCGAAACCATTAATCGATTTACTAAGGTTGAAGAAAGGAGAGGAATTCAAATGGGGAGCTGACCAACAGGAAGCCTTTGAACAATTAAAACAGGCTTTCATAAATCCACCAGTGTTGGTCCCACCGATTTTAGGCCGACCTTTAAAGCTATATATAGCGGCGGCCGAAGAGTCTATTGGAACATTACTAGCCCAAGAAGACGATGAAGGAAGAGATCGGGCGATCTATTACCTTAGCCGAATTCTCAGAGATGCTGAGTTAAGGTATTCGCCGATTCATAAACTGTGTTTGAGTCTCTATCACGCATGCCAGAAGCTAGAATATTATATCCAACCGAGGCAAGTGATAGTGGTGGCTTCGGTTGATATAGTCCAAATCTTGATGAATGATCCGATCAGTAGCCGAAGGATGGCCAAATGGGCCATGAAGTTAAATGCATATGATTTGAAATATCAACCACTCAGGGCTATGAAAGGACAAATTGTAGCCGATTTTTTGGCCGATCATGCGATATCTTCAATATCCGACGATGTTGAAGGACCAGTTCGGCCGAAAGAGATAAACGAAATTGGGATAGTATATCTACACCCGTGGGTGATGATGTTTGACGGTTACAAGGCCGCCTCAGGAGTTGGGGCAGGGTTCACACTACATACGCCGGAGGGCAAGATATACAGGTACTTCGTACAATTACCGAGTTCCTATACCAACAACCAAGCGGAATACAAAGCGTTGATTTCAGGGCTACAACGACTTATAGAAGAAGGAGTGAAAGCTGTTATAATCAAAGGAGATTCACAAGTGGTTATTCAACAATTGTTAGGAGATTTCTCGGTAAAAAGTTCTCAACTGATTAGATTTTACGAAGAAGCAATCGGTTTATTGGAAGAATTCGACGAGGTATATATTGAGTACATCCCAAGGGAAAGGAATGAGTTAGCCAACGAATTGGCTCAACACGCAGCCAGATATCGGCTAATGCCGGTAGCAGGGAATGTGGAAATACATTTGGCCGAAACAGAAAAAGCCGAATGGATAAAGGAGATAGCACGAACATTGGGAGTGTGATACCCCGTAATAAAGTAGATGCATTTCTTTTTGAGTTGATTCAACGATATGTATTCCTAATAAATAAGCAAACAAATTCAAGTTGTTTTGAACTACGTTATTGCTTGATCCCTTCATAGGGTACGTAGGCAGCTTAGAAGTTTTAATTCTAAGTTCAGTCACAAAATAATAAAACAAACAAAAGACCTTAGCAAGAGAAAAGCCGAAACACAACTTCGAGGACGAAGTTGATTCTTAAGGAGGGTAGACTGTAATACCCATGAAATCAGTAAGGCAACTTCGAGGACGAAGTTGATTCTTAAAGAGGGTAGACTGTAATACCCGTGAAATCAGTCACCCCTAAATAAATAAATAAACACATAAATAAATAAATAAATAAATAAAATAAAAATAATAGTAATATAATTAAAATAATAATAATAGTAGTAGTAATAATAATAACCACAATAAAATAATATGTATATGGTAATCAAAATAAGATTTAACCTATCTTTAGATATTCGCAAGATTTAGCATATCTTTAGATATTGGCAAGATTTAGTCTATCTTTAGTATATTGTTATAACCTTCAATGATAGCAAAATATTTGAAAATCAAATCTTGGATCCTAAGTCTCTAAATAAGCGCCCTTTACTTCTTTTTAAATTTAATCTTTTTCATCTTCCTAATTTGCTATTCATATCAATTCTACATACACAAAAAAAAAAAATTCTACGTACAAAAGAAAAAAAAAGCGAAGAAGAAAAAAAATACATCTTCCTCCACCTTTAAAATTCAAAGAAAACCCTAGATCTAGATCTTTGGAGGCAAGAAGTTGAGAAGGAGGACGTTTTCCAGGCGAGTTCAAGAGTTCCCGGGCATAGGAGGACTGTGGAAAGGAGAAAGAAGGATCTCGGGAGACAAACGGTGAACGCAGAGGTCGTTGTCATCCAAATCGACGAGCCGGAACGTCCATAGATCGGTAAGTTAATACTTACATGGTTTTGGGAGTAACTAAAACACGAAACCTAAAAGCTTGAATCGAATCTTGCGTAAATCTGTCACTGAATGTTTTCTACCGGCGCAACAGTTTTGACGAATTTTTCCAAACATTAAAACGACTTCAAACGGAAAACCTTAAAACACAGAAAACGTTCCTAAGGCTAAGATCTATCTACTGTAAAATTTTCAGAATTTTTAGAGACGATTTGATATGTGAAAACCAACCGAAACCGAACTGCTTGAAACTAGATCTTGAAATTCTTGACAGAACTTAGGTCTGATCTTGATCACATTTTTGACATAGGTTCCAGACCGATTTAGATCTTTTTTCGAACATGAAAGTTGTAGATAAATATCTTAAGATGATCTCTGTAAAATTTCATTAAATTTGGAGTTGATTTGCTTGTTAGATCTTGATAATCTCGAACTGCTGTATATGAATCTCGGACAGATTTAGGTTATGACAAAAATTGATGATTTTGACCTATTTCAGTAACTCGGATTGAAAAAGTTAAAACACAAAAGTTGTTCATCTCAATGTTTCGGAGTCAGTGGTGAAATTTCAGAATTTTTGGAATTAAACTCGATTTTTACTGAAATTTTGAGTAAACTGTAGTTGACCGAGTCAAATCTTGAAAAATCTTGTTGAAAAGGATTTTAAACGATATCGGAGCGGATAGCGTCCTGAAATAGTATATTTTGAGAAACTTACTAAATTTGAGAAATTGGCCTTTAAGGTTTAAATGAGTGGAAACTCCTTTGAGATAAAACACAGAACAAACATTTTCGAAATCCCGTTATAGCTAGTTTGAGCTTTCTACGTAGAGGGTGAGTGCTCCATCGGGTGCCCCTCTAGCTTTTTGCTTCGTGCCTAAACGGACGAGAGTGACCTATGTAGGGGGTGAGTGCTCCATCGGGTGCCCCTCTAGCTTTTTGCTTCGTGCCTAAACGGACGAGAGTAATCTACGTAGGGGGTGAGTGCTCTGCAGGGTGCCCTCCTAGCTTTGCACATCGTGCCTGATTGGACGATGGTGTTGAACATGAGAAACTATGCCAAAACGGCGAGAGAAACTTGTCTACAAATAAAATCTTGATACTCGGCTAGGGATTAACGGGAAAATTTAAAAGACTTGAATACTTTCCTTCGCTTATTTAAATTATACATTTAAATTATGTTATGCAATTATTTACCTTGCAAGCAATATTGTGATATTATGGAGTCCCTGTCTATTTAATTATGCAATTAAATTGTTGTTAGATAAATAAATTAAATTATGGGGTATTGTGTACATGTTTTCTTAAAATTTAATTAATGGCTTTGAAACCCCATAATCACGTACGTGTTAACTTACTCAGCACGTAGTGCTGACCAAAACCATTACTTTCTTTTTCCTACTGAGCATGAAGAATATGCAGCATCATATGCATGCATGGGATATTCGGGAAATATTATCTTCTTTAGTTATTCTAGTCTTAGTTATGAATCGCATGAACGGGTCTGTTTAACCCGTATGTTGGCCGTGTTGGCTCAATTTTAAATTCTGCTGCATTATATATGTAAACATTATTTTCCGCTGCAACTTTGATGTATTATTTTTAAATTATATATGAATGGGCTGTTTGAATATTTTAAATTCTAAAAAACCATAGCCTTGCATCTCTTTAGCAAGCTCGGAGAAACCATGTCTTGCTAGGGAGGTGTGGCGGTGACATCCCGACCTGGGTGACCAAAAACCGGGGTGTTACAAAGTGGTATCAGAGCCCGGAATATTTTTAAACCTATTATTATTATTATTATTATTAGTAGTTTTAAACTATTATTTTTAAACCATTGTTATTTTTAAATTATTATTGAAGCCCAAATTATTATTTTGAAAGTTTCCTAGCCCAAATCATTTTTAAGCCCAAATGATAATTATTTTTGACCCAATATAGAAGCCCAAGGATTTTAAATATTACTTCAAATTTTTAAAGCATTAATTCCATGGATTAAATTTTTATTTTAAAACCCATGAGAAAAAATATATATAGTGCATGAATTATTTTCGGGGGAAAAACATCATTTGGATTTGCATATTGCATCTCCTTTATTTAAAGAACTTAGAATCTTGGCGATTTTAACTTAGAATCTTGGCGAATTTTAACTTAGAATCTTGGCGAAGTTAACCTAGAATCTTGGTGAATATTAACTTAGACCTTTTGCTTGCACTAGATGACTTAGACGCTTGACATCAAATTAGAAACGCTCACTAGAGACTGATTTTGCCGTAGTTCTAGATCGCGTTCATCTAAGCGCACGCCTAAGCATAGCAAATCTCGACCTTAGTCATTCCTATCCTTGTACGAATTAGAAAATTTCCTCATGTGAAAAAAAAAATCTGGACAGACCTGTCCGAATTAAAAAAAAAATCGAAATAAAATAAAACCCAGGAGCGTACGGC
This sequence comes from Hygrophila difformis, assembly GCA_030278955.1. Taxonomy (NCBI): domain Eukaryota; kingdom Viridiplantae; phylum Streptophyta; class Magnoliopsida; order Lamiales; family Acanthaceae; genus Hygrophila; species Hygrophila difformis. The sequence continues at coordinate 43,787,145 of JAOANR010000009.1, forward strand.
GCTTCTTAGTTCGAGCGCGCACCACGTGCGAAATTACAAAACACATATACATTTATAAAAATCGTTAAGACTATATGTTAATTCCACAAGACTTAATCCACACTGTTTGTAATAGAATGGCACGCAGAGGTAGACCGAGAACCCAACCGGCTCCCCAAACTACTACTGAACCCCCACCAAATGTCACGGTACCTGTAGAGGAACAACCTCAAGGTGCGCAGGACGCCCCTGCACCGAACAATGTGGGCGATCGTCTTCGGACGATAGAAGAGGTCTTGATTGCGCTAGCGAACGCACAAGTCAATCCGGGTCAAGTTGCGGCGGTACCTCCGCCCCAAGCTCGTCCCAACTATCTAGCCATGGTGAACCCTTACCAGCCACCCCACTATGCTGGTGAGGAGGATCCAGCAAAACTGGAGGAATGGATCCGGACTTTTGACAAGCTTCTGGGGGAGGTCAAGTGTCCGGAAGGAGAGAGAGTGCACGTCGCTTCGTACTACTTGGGAGGCGAAGCGGACGACTGGTGGCAAGCGACTCAAGCGAAACTGCAAGAAGATGATGAGCCCTAGTCGTGGGCGGAAATGATGGAGATGCTCAGGAATAGATTCTATCCCCTGAGTACCAAAGCAGCGATGTACGAAGAATTTTTGTCGCTGAAACAAGGGGGCCAGACAGTGCAAGAGTACTACACTCGATTCAAAGAGTTGGTGAGGTTCGCACCAAGATTAGTACCCACAGATGCGAAGAAGGCTCAAAAATTCGAGATGGGACTGAACCTGGCAGTACGCGAGGTGATCACATGGGTGCACTACCCCGACCTACAAGCTGTTTATGATCGTGCGGTAGCGGTTGCACGAGTTCAAGGACTGAAGCGTAAGGCGAAAGGTGAGACTGGCCGAGGTCCCCATGGACAAGGCAAAAGAGATAAGGACAGCAGAACTGATATTGACTTGGGTAGAAATAATTATCGTGAAGGACCAAATGAGCTAGCCCAAGGCGACGATGAAGGCAACAATAGAAAGATTTTCAACCGTGAAGGCTACGTACCCCGATGCCCAAAGTGTAACCAACCTCATCTGGTGAGAGGATGCCCTCAACCCGGCACATGCTTCCGGTGTGGTCGACGTGGACATCGGATGAAAGAGTGCCGAACCCATATTAAGAATATCACCAAGAGAGAGGACTTGGCCGCTGGACCTGACCAACCACGAAACCTAGACGGTCAAAATGACAACAACCAAGGACACCGATACCCTCAGAATATAGACCCAAAACCCGAAGCCCCTTGAGAATAACGTATCGGCAGTTATGGGGACATAACTGAAGTCCTAAGGGGGAGAGGATGTGATACCGCGTAATAAAGTAGATGCATTTCTTTTTGAGTTGATTCAACGATATGTATTCCTAATAAATAAGCAAACAAATTCAAGTTGTTTTGAACTACGTTATGGCTTGATCCCTTCATAGGGTACGTAGGCAGCTTAGAAGTTTTAATTCTAAGTTCAGTGACAAAATAATAAAACAAACAAAAGACCTTAGCAAGAGAAAAGCCGAAACACAACTTCGAGGACGAAGTTGATTCTTAAGGAGGGTAGACTGTAATACCCATGAAATCAGTAAGGCAACTTCGAAGACGAAGTTGATTCTTAAGAAGGGTAGACTGTAATACCCGTGAAATCAGTCACCCCTAAATAAATAAATAAACACATAAATAAATAAATAAATAAATAAAATAAAAATAATAATAATATAATTAAAATAATAATAATAGTAGTAGTAATAATAATAACCACAATAAAATAATATGTATATGTTAATCAAAACAAGATTTAGCCTATCTTTAGATATTGGCAAGATTTAGCATATCTTTAGATATTGGCAAGATTTAGCCTATCTTTAGTATATTGTTATAACCTAAAGATATTGGCAGGATTTAGCATATCTTTAGATATTGGCAAGATTTAGCCTATCTTTAGTATATTGTTATAACCTTCAATGATAGCAAAATATTTGAAAATCAAATCTTGGATCCTAAGTCTCTAAATAAGCGCCCTTTACTTCTTCTTCCTAATTTGCTATTCATATCAATTCTACATACACAAAAAAAAAAGAATTCTATGTACAAAAGAAAAAAAAAGCGAAGAAGAAAAAAAATACATCTTCCTCCACCTTTAAAATTCAAAGAAAACCCTAGATCTAGATCTTTGGAGGCAAGAAGTTGAGAAGGAGGAAGTTGAGAAGGAGGACGTTTTCCAGGCGAGTTCAAGAGTTCCCGGGCATAGGAGGACTGTGGAAAGGAGAAAGAAGGATCTCGGGAGACAAACGATGAACGCAGAGGCCGTTGTCATCCAAATCGACGAGCCGGAACGTCCATAGATCGGTCAGTTAATACTTACATGGTTTTGGGAGTAACTAAAACACGAAACCTAAAAGCTTGAATCGAATCTTGCGTAAATCTGTCATTGAATGTTTTCTACCGGCGCAACAGTTTTGACAAATTTTTCCGAACCTTAAACCGACTTCAAACGGAAAAACTTAAAACACAAAAAACGTTCCTAAGGCTAAGATCTATCTACTGTAAAAGTTTCAGAATTTTTAGAGATGATTTGATATGTGAAAACCAACCGAAACCGAACTGCTTGAAACTAGATCTTGAAATTTTTGACAGAACTTAGGTCCGATCTTGATCACATTTTTGACATAGGTTCCAGACCGATTTAGATCTTTTGCCGAACATGAAAGTTGTAGATAAATGTCTTAAGATGATCTCTGTAAAATTTCATTAAATCTGGAGTTGATTTGCTATGTTAGATCTTGATAATCTTGAACTGCTGTATACGAATCTCGGACAGATTTAGGTTATGCCGAAAATTGATGATTTTGACCTATTTCGGTAATTCGGATTGAAAAAGTTAAAACATGAAACTTGTTCATCTCGATGTTTCTGTGTCAGTGGTGAAATTTCAGAATTTTTGGAATTAAACTCGATTTTTACTGAAATTTTGAGTAAATTAAGGTTGACCGAGTCAAATCTTGAAAAATCTTGTTGAAAAGGATTTTAAACGATATCGGAGCGGATAGCGTCCTGAAATAGTATATTTTGAGAAACTTACTAAATTTGAGAAATTGGCCTTTAAGGTTTAAATGAGTGGAAACTCCTTTAAGATAAAACACACGAACAAACATTTTCGAAATCCCGTTATAGCTACTTTGAGCTTTCTACGTAGAGGGTGAGTGCTCCATCGGGTGCCCCTCTAGCTTTTTGCTTCGTGCCTAAACGGACGAGAGTGACCTATGTAGGGGGTGAGTGCTCCATCGGGTGCCCCTCTAGCTTTTTGCTTCGTGCCTAAACGGACGAGAGTAATCTACGTAGGGGGTGAGTGCTCTGCAGGGTGCCCTCCTAGCTTTGCACATCGTGCCTGATTGGACGATGGTGTTGAACATGAGAAACTATGCCAAAACGGCGAGAGAAACTTGTCTACAAATAAAATCTTGATACTCGGCTAGGGATTAACGGGAAAATTTAAAAGACTTGAATACTTTCCTTCGCTTATTTAAATTATGCTTTTAAATTATGTTATGCAATTATTTACCTTGCAAGCAATATTGTGATATTATGGAGTCCCTGTCTATTTAATTATGCAATTAAATTGTTGTTAGATAAATAAATTAAATTATGGGGTATTGTGTACATGTTTTCTTAAAATTTAATTAATGGCTTTGAAACCCCATAATCACGTACGTGTTAACTTACTCAGCAAGTAGTGCTGACCAAAACCATTACTTTCTTTTTCCTACAGAGCATGAAGAATATGCAGCATCATATGCATGCATGGGATATTCGGGAAATATTATCCTCTTTAGTTATTCTAGTCTTAGTTATGAATCGCATGAACGGGTCTGTTTAACCCGTATGTTGGCCGTGTTGGCTCAATTTTAAATTCCGCTGCATTATATATGTAAACATTATTTTCCGCTGCAACTTTGATGTACTATTTTTAAATTATATATGAATGGGTTGTTTGAATGTTTTAAATTCTGAAAAACCATAGCCTTGCATCTCTTTAGCAAGCTCGGAGAAATCATGTCTTGCTAGGGAGGTGTGGCGGTGACATCCCGACCTGGGTGACCAAAAACCGGGGTGTTACAGGGAGATCCATCCGAAGCTAATCCGGCCGAAAAAAGAAAGGCGATGGATTACGTAATAATAAGAGGATTACTTTTCAAGCGAGCCGTCGATGGAGTGCTACTCAGGTGCGTTGGAGAAGATTATGCAAAAAGAGTAATGGGAGAAGTACATGAAGGGATATGCGGCGGACATCGGGCAGGAAAGTCAATGAAATGGAGCATCATTCGGCTAAGATATTATTGGCCGAATATGGGAACAGACTGTGAGAAATATGCCATAGGATGCCGCGAATGTCAGAAGCATGGGCCGATTCAGAAGTTACCGGCCGAAGAACTACACAGAATGATTAAGCCATGGCCATTTCGAGGATGGGCTATGGATATTATCGAAAAAATTCACCCCTCTTCATCGAAAAGGCATGAGTTCGTGCTAGTGGCAACGGATTATTTCACAAAATGGGCCGAAGCTCAGGCATATGTTAGCATTTCTCAAGAAGAGGTTATTGAGTTTATTAAGAGACAATTGATCTACAGATTCGGAATCCCACAAACAATTCTGACAGATAGAGGAACAGTATTTGTGGGAGAAAAAGTCAAAGCTTTTGCAGACGAATATGGGATAAAAATCGTGCATTCGACGCCATATTATCCACAGGGGAATGGGCAGGCAGAGGCCACGAACAAGCAACTGATAGGAATCATAAAGAAGATGATCGAAGATCAACCGAGGAAGTGGCATGAAAAGTTATCCGAAGCATTGTGGGCTTATCGGAATGCCAAGACTTCAGCAACGGGACTCACGCCATTTCGGTTGACATATGGGATGGACGCAGTCCTTCCAGCCGAAATATCAGTGCCGACTTTGAGAACAAGTCAAGCAGATTTGATGTCGGCCGAATAGTACGATCGATCAATGAAAGATGAATTATTGGATGCCAACTCCGATCGGGTGCAAGCATTTGAAAATTTACAGAAAAATAAAGATATTGTGGCCGATTGGTACAACAAGCGAATTCGTGTTAAGCGATTTGAAGTTGGCGATTTAGTGTGGAAAGTCATATGGCCACCCAAACAGAAGGATGGCCGATTAGGAAAATGGAGCCCCAATTGGGAGGGGCCATTTATTGTTCAGATGAAATTGCCAAACGGAGCATACATATTAGTCGACGAAAATGGAGAACAAATGTCAAATCCAGTAAATGCGAGATATATGAAAAAATATTATGCTTCAGTTTGGGATTATACATCAAGCCAACAAACCAACCCCGGTTTTTGGTCACCCAGGTCGGGATGTCACCGCCACACCTCCCTCGCAAGACACGGTTTCTTCGAGCTTGCTAAAGAGATGCAAGGCTATGGTTTTTCAGAATTTAAAACATTCAAACAGCCCATTCATATATAGTTTAAAAATAATATATCAAAGTTGCAGCGGAAAATAATAATTACATATGCATAATGCAGCGGAATTTAAAATTGGGCCAACACGGCCGAAATACAGGTTAAACAGGCCTGTTTATGCAATTCATAACTAAGAATAGAATAATCAAAGAAAGTAATGTTTTCCCAAATATCCCATGCATGTATATGATGATGCATATTCTTCATACTCTGTAGAAAAAGGGAAAAACATGGTTTGGTCAGCAAAAACTTGCTGAGTAAGTTAACACATACATGATTATGGGGTTTCAAAGCCATTAATTAGATTTAAAGAAAACATGTGCATACAAGACATGATTTAATAACAATTTAACCGCTTAACTTAAGAGACAGGGATTTCATAAGATCATGAATATAGCTTGCAAAGTAATTAAATAAATTGACATAAATTTAAAAGCACAATTTATTAAGAATTTAATCAAAATTTCTTATAAATGTCTCGCTTCGTTTCTTTCACAGATCACCATCGCTAGGGCTCTTATGTCCGCCAGCCTTACGCTCGGGCTCTTATGTCCACGAGTATCATGGTCAATCTTTTAATAGGTTTATTACGTCCGATAGCCATACAATCAATATGTCGCTAGGGCTCTTACATCCTCTAGACATACACTTGGGCTCTTATGTCCCAAGCCTTAGACAATATTGATAGTATCCAGCTTAGTCATAAACCACAATGTTTTAATCTTCTCTTTGTTTAGAAAGACCGATTCCCCAAATTTAGTAAGTTTCTCAATATATACTATTTCAGGACGCTATCCACTCCGATGTCATTTAAAATCCTTTTCAACAAGATTTTCAAGATTTGACTTGGTCAAAACCACTGTTTACTCCAAAATTAACTAAAATCGGTTTCAAGTCCCAAAAATTCTGAAATTTGACCAGTGAGTCGAAAACACAGAGTTGAACAAGTTTCATGTTTTAAGTTTTTCGACCCGAGATACGGAAGTAAGTCAAAAACGTCGATTTCTAACAATTACAAATCTGTCCGAATCTTTACGACAGCAGTTCCTAAATTTCGAGATCTACCATAGCAAACCAACTCCAAACTTGATGCAATTTTACAGGGAGATGCTTAAGACATATATCTATAAGTTTTAAATTAAACAAAAGATCTAATTCATCCTATATCTATGGTCAAAAATGCCTACAAGTTCGGACCAAGAATCTGTCAAGATTTCAAGATCTAAATTTAGAACAGTTCGGTTTAGAGTCGAATTCTGATATCAAACCTCAACGGAAAATTCCAAAAATTTACGGAAGTGTTCTTAACGTATAGATCTACAATTCTTATGTTTAGTACCATCCTAAATCGGTCTAGATCTAAGGTAAAAATCAACCTCAAGTTCGGACTAAGAATCTATCGCCGTTTTAAGATCTAAGTCAAAGGCAGGTTTGTTTGCGGTCATTTTCAGATATCAAAACACAATGAAAAATTATGAAATTTTTACAGAAGATAGATCTATGTCTTAGGAACGTTTTTCGTGTTTTAAGTTTTCTCGTTTGAAGTGTTTTAAGGGTTCGGAAAAATCATGCAAAAACGCTGCGCTGTAAGGATTTTAGTTGTGCCAGATTTTACGTTCTTGATTCAAATCTTTAGATCAAGTGAATTTTAATTCTCCCAAACCATGTAAGTATTAACTTACAGATCTTTGGTCGTCCGGGATCATCGATTCGGAGGCGTGGCTTCCAGTCCACCGTTTATCTCCTCGGTTCGTCGGGTTCTTCGTTCTAGATCCGATTCGGGGTGTCGAAAAGAAAGAGATCAAGTTAGGATTCGTTTTCGAATCAAGCATGGAAAGCAAGATGGTTATTGATTAAGATTTGTGTAGAGAGATTTCGTAGGGTTTGAAAAGTATTCGGGATTGATTAAGATGGTTATTTATAGATGGACAAGACCTAGGGGACGTCCAAGGTCTGTCCCTAAGTGTCTTGAGCCGAAAGGAAAGCAACCGAAGTTAAAAAATCCGGATTCGGGCGAGAAAATTGCGGAACGCCGCTGCTGTCTGATCTGGCGCGGGGTTGGCGTGGGGTTAGTGGAAACCCCGCGCGGACACCGCGCGGACCCGGAATGGGCTTTGTCCTGGGCCGGGCCGTGCTATCCTTTGGGCCTTTCCTTTTCCTCCTTTCTTTTGGGCCTTTGTCTTCTCTTTGGGCCTTTTCTTCTATTTTCTTGGGCTTACTCCTTGGGCTATCTCTTGGACTTTAAATGCTATTTTAAATTTATTTGGGATCTCAAATTAATTTCGGGTTCGAAATATTAAGTCCATCTATATTTGGTTCCCCTGCAATAATTTATTTAATTACTTTCGACTTCACGGGTTCTTGGATATTTAATTCCTTCTTTTGGAATTAAATTCCATTTCTCATTTTATCTTTAAATTATTTATTTTATTTATATATTGTATTTATTTATTTATTTATGATACAAAATTCTCGGGTATTACAGTCTACCCTCCTTAAGAATCAACTTCGCCCTCGAAGTTGCGTTTTTAGCTTCTCTCGAGCTAAGAACTATGGTCCTTTTGTTTATATTGGTTTTTCTTTCTTTATTATTATTATTATTATTTTTTTTTTGTGACTGAACTTAGAATTAAAATTTCTAAGCTGTCTACGTACCCTGTGAAGGGATAAAGTCATTACGTAGTTCAAAATAATTTGAATTTGTTTATTTATGATTTAGGATACATCTTATTGAGTCGAACTCCAAAGAGAAATTATTATGGGGTATCACATCCTCTCCCACTTAGGACTTCAGTTATGTCCCCATAACTGCCTATACGTTATTCTCAAGAGGGTTCGGGTTTTGGTCTTGCTCCTTGTCCCTCTCTCCTTGCTGACGGTTCACCAAATCTATCCTCTTTTCGATCGCCTCCTCTGGCGTTCGACATCCCCTAGACTTGTGCCCAAGCTTGCCGCACCTATTGCAGGTTCCAGGCTTCGGGCATTGGTGCACCAGATGTGTATGGTTGCATCGTGGGCAGTGTGGTATAAACGCACCACGGTTGTCATCTCCTCCATTGTTGAGACCTTTATCCTCTTTCCTTCGAGATCCATTGCCTTTCCTAGAGTTGTTGTTGTTGTCTTTCCGATCCTTCTTCTCAAGTCCTTGCGAGTCCTTGCTCGACTCACCAAGTTCGTTACGCTTCAATTGCTGGATTCGAGCAATTGCTACAGCACGGTCATATATCATCTGCAGGTTCGTGAATTGTCCTACTGCAAGTATCTCCCGGATACTAAGGTTCGGACCCATCTCGAATTTCTGAGCCTTGTCAGAGTCGGTTGGTACTAGCCTCGTAGCAAATCGTACTAGCTCCTTGAATTAGGTGTAGTACTCTTGCACTGTTTGCGCACCTTGTCTGAGGTTGATGAACTCCTCGTATTTCGCAGTCTTGGTGCTCAGTGGGTAGAATCTTTCCCGCAAGGATTCCTTAAGTTCTTCCTAGGTGTAGGCTTCTTCGTCTTCCTCTGAATTCCTCTGGAGGTTTTGCCACCACTCATCGGCTTCGCCTCCTAAGTAGTAGGTCGCTACGTGTATCTTCTCCTCATCAGGGCATTTGATAGCGTTCAAGAGCTTTTCAAAGGTACGGATCCAACCTTCCAACTTGGCCGGGTCCTCTTGGCCGTCATAATGGGGTGGGTTGTAGGGGTTCACTAATGCCAAGTAGTTGACTCGGCTACTGGCGGAGGTACTGTTTGTGCCCTATGTACCTCGGCATTTCCTAATGCTACAAGGACTTCCTCTACAGTTTTTAAACGTTCTTCCATATTGTTGGGCACAGGTGACGCTCGTTCTCCTAAGTTCTGAGGAGTCCCATTGTTGTCGGCCACGTTGGGGAGGTTAGCGTCAGTGCCGTTTGGACTTTCCTTCCTCGGTTTTTTCCTAGGTGTCATTTTCTGTTATATACGTGTATAGATTAGCTTATCAGAGTTTAGATAGATCGCTTGAACAAGACGTTTTAGTAAATTTCTAATTTCGAATTTTTGGATTTGTTGTTTGGGAAACCAAACAAGGTTTTTGGAATAAATCGTGTTTTAATAAAAACTTGATTTTTATTGTCTCCACATAAGGAAATTCTCTAATTCGTACAAGGATAGGAATGGCTAAGGCCGAGATTTGTTATGCTTAGGCGTGCGCTTAGATGAACGCGATCTAGAACTAAGGCAAGATCAGTCTCTAGTTAGCGTTCCTAATTTGATGTCAAGCCTCTAAGTTATCTAGTTGTAGCAAGATATCTAAGTTAGAATATGTCACGCTTCTAAGTTCTCTAAGTTTAGGCAATCTAGTATGCACATGCAAATGATGATTCCCCCCCCCCCAAAAAAAAAAAATAATTCATGTTCTATATATATTTTTCTAATTTCCATGGGGTTTAAAATAAAAATTTATTCCATGGAACTAATGCTTTAAAAATTTAAAATAATAATTAAAATTCTTGCACCTCTATATTGGGTCAAAAATAATTAACATTTGGGCTCAAAAATATTTGGGCTAAGAATAATTTGGGCTAGGAAATTTTAAAAATAAAAATAATAATTTGGGCTTCTATAATTATGACAATAATAATTTAAAAATAATCATGGCTTAAAAATAATAGTTAAAAATAATAATCTAATAGTTTAACAATAATAATACAAATTTAAAAATAAACCGGGCTCTGATACCACTCTGTAACACCTCGGTTTTTGGTCACCCAGGTCGGGATGTCACCGCCACACCTCCCTAGCAAGACACGGTTTCTTCGAGCTTGCTAAAGAGATTCAAGGCTATGGTTTTTCAGAATTTAAAACATTCAAACAGCCCATTCATATATAGTTTAAAAATAATATATCAAAGTTGCAGCGGAAAGTAATAATTACATATGTATAATGCAGCGGAATTTAAAATTGGGCCAACACGGCCGAAATACGGGTTAAACAGGCCCGTTCATGCAATTCATAACTAAGATAGAATAATCAAAGAAAATAATGTTTTCCCAAATATCCCATGCATGCATATGATGATGCATATTCTTCATACTCTGTAGAAAAAGGGAAACAACATGGTTTGGTCAGCAAAAACTTGCTGAGTAAGTTAACACATACATGATTATGGGGTTTCAAAGCTATTAATTAGATTTAAAGAAAACATGTGCATACAAGACATGATTTAATAACAATTTAACCGCTTAATTTAAGAGACAGGAATTTCATAAGATCATGAATATAGCTTGCAAAGTAATTAAATAAATTGACGTAAATTTAAAAGCACAATTTATTAAGAATTTAATCCAAATTTCTTATAAATGTCTCGCTTCGTTTCTTTCACAGATCACCATCGCTGGGGCTCTTATGTCCGCCAGCCTTACGCTCGGGCTCTTATGTCCACGAGTATCATGGTCAATCTTTTAATATGTTCATTACGTCCGCTTGCCATACATTCAATATGTCTCTAGGGCTCTTACGTCCTCTAGACATACACTTGGGCTCTTATGTCCCAAACCGTAAACAATATTGATAGTATCCAGCTTAGTCATAAACCACAATGTTTTAATCTTCTCTTTGTTTAGAAAGACCAATTCCCCAAATTTAGTAAGTTTCTCAATATATACTATTTCAGGACGCTATCCGCTCCGATATCATTTAAAATCCTTTTCAACAAGATTTTCAAGATTTGACTTGGTCAAAACCACTGTTTACTCCAAAATTAACTAAAAATTGGTTTCAAGTCCAAAAATTCTGAAATTTGACCAGTGACTCAAAAACACATGGATGAACAAGTTTCATGTTTTAAATTTTTCGATCCGAGATACGGAAGTAAGTCGAAAATGTCGATTTCTAACAGGTTACAAATCTGTCCGAATCTTTACGACAGCAGTTCCTAAATTTCGAGATCTACCATCGCAAACCAACTCCAAACTTGATGAAATTTTACAGGGAGATGCTTAAGACATATATCTACAAGTTTCATGTTCAACAAAAGATATAATTCATCCTATATCTATGGTCAAAAACGCCTACAAGTTCGGACCAAGAATCTGTCAAGATTTCAAGATCTAAATTTAGAACAGTTCGGTTTAGAGTCGAATTCTGATATCAAACCTCAACGAAAAATTCCAAAAATTTATGGAGGTTTTTTTAACGTATAGATCTACAATTCTTATGTTTAGCACCAATCCTAAATCGGTCTAGATCTAAGGTAAATATCAACCTCAAGTTCGGACTAAGAATCTATCGCCGTTTCAAGATCTAAGTCGAAGGCAGGTTCGTTTGCGGTCATTTTTGGATATCAAAAAATGATGAAAAATTATGAAATTTTTACAGAAGATAGATCTATGTCTTAGGAACGTTTTTCGTGTTTTACGTTTTCTCATTTGAAGTGTTTTAAGGGTTCTGAAAAATCATGCAAAAACGCTGCACCGTAAGGATTTTAGTTGTGACAGATTTTACGTTCTTGATTCAAATCTTTAGATCAAGTGAATTTTAATTCTCCCAAACCATGTAAGTATTAACTTACAGATCTTTGGTCGTCCGGGATCGTTGATTCGGAGGCGTGGCTTCCAGTCCACCGTTTATCTCCTTCGTTCTAGATCCGATTCGGGGTGTCGAAAAGAAAGAGATCAAGTTAGGATTCGTTTTCGAATCAAGAATGGAAAGCAAGATGGTTATTGATTAAGATTTGTGTAGAGAGATTTTGTAGAGTTTGAAAAGTATTCGGAATTGATTAAGATGGTTATTTATAGATGGACAAGACCTAGGGGACGTCCAAGGTCTGTCCCTAAGTGTCTTCGGCCGAAAGGAAAGCAACCGAAGTCGAAAAATCCGGATTCGGGCGAGAAAATCGCGGAACGCCGCTGCTGTCTGATCTGGCGCGGGGTTGGCGTGGGGTTAGCGAAAACCCCGCGCGGACCCGGAATGGGCTTTGTCCTGGGCCGGGCCATGCTATCCTTTGGGCCTTTCCTCTTCCTCCTTTATTTTGGGCCTTTGTCTTCTCTTTGGGCCTTTTCTTCTTCTATTTTCTTGGGCTTACTCCTTGGGCTATCTCTTGGACTTTAAATCCTATTTTAAATTTATTTGGGATCTCAAATTAATTTCGGGTTCGAAATATTAAGTCCATCTATATTTGGTTCCTGTGCAATAATTTATTTAATTATTTTCGACTTCACGGGTTCTTGGATATTTAATTCCTTCTTTTGGAATTAAATTCCATTTCTCATTTTATCTTGAAATTATTTATTTTATTTATATATTGTATTTATTTATTTATTTATTTATGTTAGTAAATTCTCGGGTATTACAAAACGTCCTAGTCTAAAAAGGCGGGAAAAGGATGAAGGCCAATGGGATCTGAAGTGGTAGATGCCCAACATTCATTTCCAAGTCCAAATTCTTCCCGCCGGCGAGAGCAGAGATGGCTGTGTCATGAAAGCCAGATTCCCAACCGAGAAGGAAAAGAAAGAAAATAAGTCTCTGCTCCAGCAAGGACACCCCTACGCACAATAAGGGTAAAATCTGAGGGGTGTGCCCTTCAGAGCAGAAAAGATGATTCGGTCCCATAGAAAGGCGCGATTATCATTCGACCGCCCAGGACTTTGGGACCGATATTAGCGAGGCTACGACAGGTCATATCAATATCAAGAGACCGAACGGAGCCTGGATATGACCGTCAAAACATATGTTAGGAAAAGTGCTAAGAGATCCTCTTCCACGTGAGGATGGTAATAAAAAGATTAGCTGAACCCGTACCGCATGACGGAAAGATTTTTGGGTCATGAATAAGGGTTCAGCAGGCCAAAAGAGCCAGAGAGAAAGAGGAATGGAACACATCAAGGGGATTATGATAAGCATTGCAAAGTGTTGAGGAAAAAGGGAGAAGACGCCGGTATTTATAGAGAACCAACGGAGTGTCATTTATAGCAAAAATAGAAACGTAAAAAGGAAAGCATTAATCATAGAAGAGACGTTTCAGGAATCCCAATAAAGCTGCAGAGAATATTACCATGCCAAAAAAGATATCCCGAAGATTACGGGAAAATGGATACAGTAATTCACAAAAGACAAACATTTGATAACAGGCCGATCGAGTATACGAAAAAGAAAGGGGATCGGCTAAAGAAAGAGAGAAAAGTCGAAAGTACATCAAATGATACATCAAGAATCCAGCCGAAAAGGGAAAAAACCGAAAGAGTCATAATAACCATATTCGAATAACAACAATGATAGAAAAATCTCAATCCCCACTCAAGTCATAAGCAATATCATCGTCGAAACCGCTGGGCAGAACGACGGACGAATTTCGCGCAGTCGCAGAATGCAAGGCCGATTGAAAGTCCTCGAATGTCGGGCTTCAGCTTCGGCCGAAACTAGAGGGTCATTGGGTTGAGACGAAAGAAGATGTTCAGAAGCATCTTGAAGAGCTCCAGACTGAACATCTAAAGAAAAAACAAAAAAAAAAAAAACAACAAGGATAAAGTTCATCAAAGTAGAAGAAGGGCATAGTCGCCATACATTTTCTTGGTCAAAAGAACAAGCTAAATATTACCAGAATCCTTCGGATTGTCCCCTACAGAAGAGTCAGCGACAGGGTTATCTTAGACCGTGGAGGTGTCAAGTGCAGAATGGAGTTTGGTTGCAGTAGACCGAATCCTATTAACCACAACTTAGGTCTCCAACCATAAACCACGAAAAACACCGATGATTTCGTCACTAAAGGAAGTCCTCAGAGAAAGATAACCCATCTCTTGTTGAAGACTGGCAAGCTTATCTCTCGGAGCCTGAGCAGATTTATGAAGCTGCTTGACAAGGCATTGCAGGTGAACCAACTCCTTATCCACCTCAACCAGGGCATCTTTCACACCTTGTGCCTCACGCTGGAGTCGGCTAATTTCCGAATTAATGGCAGAGAGATCGGCCGAATACTTGAGTTTAAGATTATCATTGGCTGACAATTTATCCATATATACCTGATAATCGGAGGCATGTTTATCGAACTCCAGCTTGTGGAGAGTAAGAGAAGCCTGTTCGTCCTCAAGTCTTTTACGAGTGGCCAAAATGTTGGGGAGCTCTAGGTCCATCCGTAAAAGGCAAGTAAACATTGCTTGATGAGCATCTGACAATCCAGAAGTTCAGAGAAAGACTGCTTGATATGAGAGAGGAGCAGGAGGATAGGCTTGGTTTGAACTGAAAGGGCATCAGATTGGCAGGAAATCAGACTTCCAACTTGTCCAGACAAGCCCTGAAAGAATTAGGGAATTCCGACGAGGGGAGAGAAAAGGAAGGGAAAAAGAAATCATCCAAAGGTACTCCTATCGGGAAAAGGAGAAGAAGGAGTAACATCACCAAGAGCTGTCCCTTCTTGTCGGACACGAGCAAGAGAGGGGTCTGGAAGAGAAACAGAAGAAGAGGAAGGCAGATCAGCCACCAAAGAAGCAGTCGGATCAGGGGTGGTTAAATCGATATCACCAACCCCAAAAGTAGTAGGAATCGAGCTTGGCCCTAGGCCAGCTGATGAAGCAGGAAGCATACCAGAAACAATGACCGAAGTCTCATCAATAGGATCAAGAGCCAAATGAGAAGTCTCAAGAACAACATTCTTGGCGGGCGCACACCAGAAAAATCGACTAAGAAAATGCATCATGAAAGCCACAGGTTCCGGCTTGAGAAGTCCAGGCTTGGTACCGCAAAAGTGAGTCCCGAAGAATAGCCAGTGGATTTCATTGAGGGGTTTTCGGAACCAGTAACACCCAAGAAGTGTTTTCCAAGAGAGGGTAAATCTAAGAGAAGCTAAACATCTTCAATAGTTGGAGTCATCATACCCCAGGGAAAACAAAAACAGTTGATAGAAGAATTCCAGAAACAGAGAAGGGCTTGAATGTGCCGGTATTCAGAAGGAAAGGGTTGAACGCTCAACTTAATCAAATGATTGATGCCGGTGGACAACCAAATCGGTTCACAATGAGGACGTACCCGTTCATACCAGGCAACATGTTCAGGAGTCACGAGGGGCCAAGTACTGAGGGGACTGAAAAGTTTAGCGGAAAAGTAGTCCGAAAACAAAGGGATTGTCCTCAAATCACCGAAAAAAGTAGTAACAGAGGCGGCGGCCTCGGCGGAAGTTGCGAGAGGCCCGAGAGTAGTAAAGCCTTCATCAGTGAGACGAAGGGAAGAGGTATCGGCGAAAGAATCTTCGATGTTCTTGATTTTTAGGGAAGAAGGCGAGAGAGCTGGTTGCGCCATTGAAAAAAGAGGAAAAAGTTACAGAGAAAGTAGAATGAGGAAAAGAGAAGAGCAAGGATTAAAAGATAATAGAATATAAAGAATATGAAGAGGCGTGGCCGGATTTCAAGGAGGAGTTAGCACACGAAAAGGAGAAGTTGAGAGGATTGAGTTTACTTGGGCTCTTTCTAGAGACAAAAATTCGCCCAAGTAAGGAGGGCATCTGTTGGGGCCATGGGCCACAATAAGGGAATTGGGCCATACAACATGGGCCAAAGAAGAATTTTAAAGGAAGTGGGCTCAGAATTGATTGGGCCGAGAGACTAAAGGAAGACGATCCATAACAGACGAAGAGTCCAAAACAGAGGGAGGTCTCAAAGGCAAGTGATTTCTGCCGAAATGAAGCCAAGTCAGCCGATTGAGGGGAGACGAAAATCGGCTCAAGAGAGTAGGCCGGAGGAGCGGTTACCGAGCTCCGGCTATAAATAGGGGATGCCATACACAGAATCTGGGAGATCAATCCAACCCCCAAATTCCTTTATCAAATTTAATTCTTTGTATCTTTTACTGCTTTCTTTACAGTTTTTCCTAGACTCTAGCTTAGCTCGTAGCGATTACTTTTCCAAATCCGCCGTTGTTCCTTAGCAACCGGTAGTTTGGTTCCAACTTTTCCGGTGAATTCGCCGTTGTTTCTTAACAATTGTAGATTCTCCATTGTATCTAGTTTGCCATTATAAATTCAGAGATTATTCAGTCAAGTTTGGGCATTATTAGTCAAGTTTGGGCGCATTATTATTGATCCGGACCCGTAATCGGTTTGATCCTTTTCCGATAGCCTCCCTTGAGGAGAAAAAGGTCCTTGGCTCATCACCAGCCAAACAGCTTGTTAAATGATTAACATAACCTATAAAGCATAAAATATCATCAGATGATATAAAGAAATGGATAAAAAAAATTAAAATACAAATAGGAAGAAAAAATCATAAGACATGTTACAAACATATTCATTACCGATTCACATTAGTCAATCACGTACATGTTGGAAAAAACAAAAGATGGATAAACATTAGATTAGAGAAAATTGACTAAAAAATATCTTAAGCAATATATATATATATTAAAATATAATATTTGGAATACAGATGAATGAAATGAATAAGGGTGGGATGTATATATAGGCAATTCAAATAGGCATATTTAATAAAAATAATTTAAAATTTTAAGAGTATTATAGATTTAGGAAGTACATATGATTGAGGTAGTTGAATAAGATTATGTATATTTATATTATAAAGTTAGATATAAATATAGAATACATATAAATGCGATGTCAATGAAAAGAAAGGAAATTTTGTATATATATTATATATATTATTATATATATGATAAAATCATAAACATAATCAAATTATCTCATGATCATATAGTATCATAGGTTATTAGTATATATATATATAAAGATATTATTAAGATATACTAAAAAATATATTAAGGAAAATCGATACATATATACTACCTCCGTTCTTTTTTATTTGCACGTTTTAACTTTTTGTCACTGTTCATTGAATAGCTTTGACTCGACTTTTTAATACAATTATATAAGATAAAATATAGTCAAGTGAGATCTTGTTGGATTCGTCTAATCGCATAGATTTAGAATATTAAATTTGCATAAATTTTACTTGTGTGGAATTTGAGTTATTACGGATTAAAAATGTGCATTGGATTGCGTGAAATGTGGATATGTTGCATTTATTGAGGAACGGATGAAGTATATATATATGATAAAATATTATTCATATACATAATAAAATCATCTCATGATTATATAGTATCCTAGGTTATTAGGATATACATAAAGATATTTTTAGGATATACTAAAAGATATTATTAGGATATTATATTTATAACTGTATTAAATATATATAAGAATGGTTGTTGAAATTGGGGGAATAAAGTTGAATGGAGTATTGAAAAAAGGGGGTGGAGAAGTGGGGGGAACATACTATATAGTTTATTTATATATAGATAGAATCCAAAAGGAGATATGGAAAGGGAAAAGGAGCTGCGGGGTGGCGGAGGTGACGGGGCATCGACAGGCGGTGGCGGATGAGCTGGAAGAGGAGTGGTGTTAGGGGCGGCATCTCCTGCAGCAGCGTCAGAGGTGGCACCTTCTGCAGCGGGAAAAAGAGCGGTGTCCGGAGGGTTTAGACGGGGGAAGCAGGAGATCAGGGGGTTCGGTGGTGTGGTATCGCCTAGGCGCTTTCGGGCAGGAGTGTATGTCGGGAACATCCCGATAGGGGCTGAATTCAGACAATTTGTGGGGGAGATTGACAAAGTAGCTAGGGTTAGAGATTGGTTTCGCCCTACTAGACGGTGGTCGGAGAATGGTTTCAAGTTCGGGTTTCTTCGGTTCTCCACTAAGGAAGAAGCAGGGTTGGTAATTAGGAAAGTTAATGGCATGCAGTGGATGGAGAAAAGGTTATCGGCGAGATAGGCTGCTCCGAACAATAGGACGGTCAGAAAAGGAATCGATGGTCCAAGGGAGTGAGCAAATCTAACAATTGAAGGGCAGGCCACATATGTAGTGAAGGAAGGGAGGGAAGAATACTGAAAGTATTGCATGGCGTGATGAACGTTCTTACGCTAAGGTCATCAAAGGAGAAAAGGGAAAGAATACAGATATTGAGAAGAGGTCGGGTGAGGACATTGTGGAATTAGAGGTCGTGCACGAGGACATTAAGAGGCTTGAACGGTCGGCAACAATTTGGAAACACTCACTGAATATCAAGACTGGTTATACTCCTCATATAAGGACTGTGAAGATGTAATATATGGGGGGGGGGGGGGGTCACCTGATATTGGCAATTTTCCCAAGCTTGAAGAAGAGGGACAGCTTCCTGTCTGATCAAAGAGATAGGCGTTTAGTAGTATGGAAACGTAGATGGGACCATGGCCCGATGGTCAGGAAGATACTTGTATGGATATACGTATCTGGCTTACCTTTCAACACATGGTGTGCAGGAAATTTTGACAAGGTGGTGGAAGGCTGGGGGAAGGTGATTAACATCGATAAAGATACTAAAGAGAAGAAGAGATTTGATCGTGCGAGGCTTTTGGTGGCGGTGAAGATTGGTGACAATATTCCACCGGTCATGAGGGTTAAGGTTGATGGACAATTGTTCACAATTCGTATCTCAGCCAGTTTTAGTGAAAAAAATTGTTTAGGAGGATACGATTGAGGACGTGCGGGAGACAGGAATGAATTCCGACCAACTGGATGCACGACACGGTGGACGGGTCGCCGGAGTTGATAGTCGTTGGGGAGTCCAGGTCCAAGGTTTTTGGGGAACTGGAACAAATTCCTGGGGAGTTGCATGGAGACATTGAAACCCCCAAAAAGGTGGCGGCAAACGGAGATGCTAAGAGTATTGGAAATATTGAAACTCACAAAAAGGTGGCGGTGGATAGAGATGTTAACAGTAATGCATGCGGAGTAATGATTCAAGGGGGATCTAGTATATTAGGGGGGGCAGAGTCGATGGACCAGAACAAAATACAAATGGGCTAACTGTTGTTGGGTCGTATCTTGGCCCAAAAACATTGAGCCCGCTGGTGAATAGATATGTGGGGGTATCAGGCAATGGGCTATTTGAGGATGTAGGAGAAAGAGCCAATGAGGCTGGCAAGCACATGGCCTCTAAGAGCGTCTCAACTGAAGCCCACGACGGTCTAAAAAGTTTGGGGTGGGATGCAGGAATGGGTCAGCCTGGAGGAGTGGCTACTGATAATGATTCATCGGGTGTCCTAGATAGATTCCCGGAAGCAGTATTGCTGTCGCCTGATAGAGTTGAGGTGGGGGTGTCCACGGTAAAGTCGAAGGGCCAAGGTGGAGAAGTGGGGTTTGGGAGTGGGAATGATAAGGAGTTAGTCGGGGTGGATAAAGTGGTGGGGTATACAGAAGAGTCGGAGGGGGTAGGTGTAGAAGGTTTGTCGGAGGGGGTTAGGGAGACAGAGTTGGAGGCCATGGTGAGTAATGAAATAAGGAAAGTGGAGGAATTGATGGAGAATTTTGTTGTAGGGCGCATGAAATCTCACAAAATAGGGAAGAAAAGAGAAAGAAGGGCTATTCCAAAGTGCCACAGCAGCGGGGTGAATAAGCATCCTGCAGGTGTGCATGTAGGTGATACTTTCGCCAAATTAGACTTCTCGACGATTCGTGTCGCGACAAGGTTAAATTGGTTTACTACTCAGAAGCTGAAATGATACATGAGCTTGCTAAAGTATTGGGGTTGGGATGTCGCCTGGGTAGAGGGGAGGCAGTTGCTAGAATTTTGGAGGACCTGGTAGGGTAGTAGGGTGAAATGGGAGTGAGGGTGGTATTTAGCTTTTATGATGCATCTGATAACCTGCAATTTAAGAGGTCTCAATGGGGGGATTCAGCGTAGGGATGTAACGAGGCTTTGTTAGAAATACAAGCCAACAGTGTTCTGTTGTCAAGAAACAAAAATGTCGGAGGTGCGGGATAGGCTGGTTTATAGGTTATGGGGGTCGCGAGAGTGCGATTATTGTTACCAACCGGCAGTAGGGAACTCGGGGCGTTTACTGATTATTTGGGGTGGGTTGGGTGGTCCTTTTAGGATAATCGAAAGTTCGCATTATTTCATTTGGATTAAGGGTAGGTTGAAGGGGTGTGGGGGAGCGGTCAACATCTTTTGTATACACGCCCCGAATAGCCGGAGGGAGAGAGCGGAGTTGTGGTGTTTGTTAAACCAAAAATGTGATGTGAATAATGGTGAATACTGATGAATGATTTTCACTACTCATATTTTACCACAAGCGGATGGTTGTCATCAAGTAATAAAAACCGGTGAATAACCGAGTCGAACCACAGGGAATTTCATAATATTATTTCATTCCGGAGAATATTTTAATTTTTTTTAAGTTTATTAAATATATTTTATATATTTTGAAAGAGTTTGTTTAATTCTAGAGTTGATTAAGGTAAAAAGAGTGACATTAAATTTAAAAATAAAGCAAGTTAAAATTTTAATTAATAAAGATATAAATGAGATATGCTTGTAATATTTTAAATATTGTCATCTTTATATAAAGTAGAAATTTCATATTGATTTAACATTCTCCAATGCCTAAAAAGATCAATTTCTTAAAACTTAAATATTTTACAAAGAATAAAAATATAGTAATCTTCTAAGATTCAAATAATGCTTAAACGGACATCATGGAAGCTGATTAAATTATCTAACATTCTGCAAATCGTTAATCTAGGCCTAAACTTGAGTCTTTCCCAAGCATACAAATTTTCCTATAGCAATTAATAGGCATTTTTCGTTTCCCAAATCAGTGTACACATGCCAGAATCTATTTTAATGTAATTTATTCCCAATTCCGGTACTAAAATATAAATTCTACTTTTTATCTCCCGATTTAGCAAAGCAGAAATCACAGAATTAGATTCTAACATTTAAATATGCAGAATAGTGTAAATAACCCAATAACATGGTAAAATATTGATGAAACATGGTAAAGTGGATTAAATTAATAATAATTGAATGCAGATAAATTAGAATTATTGTCAGATTACTAAAAATAGAGAATCACAGATTGATCGATCAATTCAGGCTTTTAGCAGAGTGATAATATGAATTGCGGATTTAGAAAAACACAGAATATCGATCAACTTGTTAGCATCTAATACATAATCCTAATTCAAATTTCAACATCATAGCAGATTAACCCAGAATTAAAACATAAACATCGATAATTTATATTGCTTCCATAAAACATAAATTCATACTTCAAAGTGATTCTGAACTCCCGTTCTAGATGACTCTTAACACGAACAATACAGAAATCCGTCTACAAATTCGAAACATAATAGCAGATTACTTTTAGAGGCAAATTCGTAACATTACAATGCAAGAAAAAGAAAGGCAACACCTAGAATAGGAAGAACACGCCTAGAACAGCATTCTTGATGCATTCCTCCGGCATGGATTTGTGTTTCCGGCCTTCTTCTCCCATTAGCAGATGATTTCAGAGTGTTTCTGATCAAATTTTTCAGTCCGACTGTCGAAGAATGACGAAAAACTACGTTTAAAACTGAGTTCGGGAGGTTAGAAAACTGCCCAACCGCGACTGTGGCACGTAATGTGGCGCTCGGAACCTGTTTTAGGCGCCACCAAGGAGGTGCGGCGCATCCTGACGATTTTCCCAAATTTCTGATTACGGCGCCTAAAGTGGCGCCTGGAGGTCAATTTCGGTGCCGCCAAGCACGTGCGGCGCATCCTGAAGCCTTTTCCATCCGAAATTTTCCTAATTGTTGATGTGGCGCCTGATGTGGCGCTCCAAAGTCTTTTCCGGCGCCGCCATGCCTATGCGGCGCATCCTGGGCACATTCCAGTGTTGAAAAATCCGAATTTGACATACTATATAGTTTATTTATATATAGATAGAATCCAAAAGGAGATATGGAAAGGGAAAAGGAGCTGCGGGGTGGCGGAGGTGACGGGGCATCGACAGGCGGTGGCGGATGAGCTGGAAGAGGAGTGGTGTTAGGGGCGGCATCTCCTGCAGCAGCGTCAGAGGTGGCACCTTCTGCAGCGGGAAAAAGAGCGGTGTCCGGAGTGTATGTCGGGAACATCCCGATAGGGGCTGAATTCAGACAACTTGTGGGGGAGATTGACAAAGTAGCTAGGGTTAGAGATTGGTTTCGCCCTACTAGACGGTGGTCGGAGAATGGTTTCAAGTTCGGGTTTCTTTAGTTCTCCACTAAGGAAGAAGCAGGGTTGGTAATTAGGAAAGTTAATGGCATGCAGTGGATGGAGAAAAGGTTATCGGCGAGATAGGCTGCTCCAAACAATAGGACGGTCAGAAAAGGAATCGATGGTCCAAGGGAGTGAGCAAATCTAACAATTGGAGGGCAGGCCACATATGTAGTGAAGGGAGGGGGGGAAGAATACTGAAAGTATTGCATGGCGTGATGAACGTTCTTACGCTAAGGTCATCAAAGGAGAAAAGGGAAAGAATACAGATATTGAGAAGAGGTCGGGTGAGGACATTGTGGAATTAGAGGTCGTGCACGAGGACATTAAGAGGCTTGAACGGTCGGCAACAATTTGGAAACACTCACTGAATATCAAGACTGGTTATACTCCTCATATAAGGACTGTGAAGATGTAATATATGGGGGGGGGGGGGGGGGGGGTCACCTGATATTGGCAATTTTCCCAAGCTTGGAGAAGAGGGACAGCTTCCTGTCTGATCAAAGAGATAGGCGTTTAGTAGTATGGAAACGTAGATGGGACCATGGCCCGATGGTCAGGAAGATACTTGTATGGATATATGTATTTGGCTTACCTTTCAACACATGGTGTGCAGGAAATTTTGACAAGGTGGTGGAAGACTGGGGGAAGGTGATTAACATCGATAAAGATACTAAAGAGAAGAAGAGATTTGATCGTGCGAGGCTTTTGGTGGCGGTGAAGATTGGTGACAATATTCCACCGGTCATGAGGGTTAAGGTTGATGGACAATTGTTCACAATTCGTATCTCAGCCAGTTTTAGTGAAAAAAATTGTTTAGGAGGATACGATTGAGGACGTGCGGGAGACAGGAATGAATTCCGACCAACTGGATGCACGACACGGTGGACGGGTCGCCGGAGTTGATAGTCGTTGGGGAATTTTGACATCCTTTATCCTCCGAACATCTTTCTTTCGTCATTTTAATTCCTGAAACATCATTGCAATGTATTAGATTTGCCAAAGTCTTATTAAAAAAGCATAAAACATCGTAAATTGAACTCAAATAAGCTTAATTTAACCATGATTATTAATATTTACAAACCACATGAAATATAAACTAAAAAGCATTAAAATAGTGTCACATACATGCGAATTAGGCTCATTTTAACACAATTTAAGCTCATTTAAATGTGGTTTCACAGGGTGCATCAACATCCTCACACTTAAATATATTGCTCGTCCCTTGAGCAATGAGATCAATTAACACATCAACATGTCAATCAAGATAATAAAGATAAAGTCTTTATAGTTCTACTAAATCATAGATTTCAACAACGCAATGAGTCAAAAAGGGTTTAAAGATTAATGTGCTAGAACAAGGTAAAGTGTCATGCATCAATTGTCAACCTAGGTATCCAAAGCACTTACAATACAGAAAACAGATTAATCACACATAGCAACTCGAAATGGGAGAGCGAATAATGTAAATATGATTTTCTATTCCAGTCTTCAAATATGCACAATTAATGACTCGGTTTCACAATTATTCCAGACACTTTGGCTGAGTTGTAGACGGGTGAATTCCAAAAGCTATTCATGTCTTAGAATACGTGCCAGTCATATAGTCAAGGGTTTATAAATTTCTGTTTTATACCCCTTTATTGTAGTTTCTCTTTTTTTTTTCAATCTTGCATTTTATATATTGTTTTTCTTCTTTTCTTTTTGCAAGATTTAATATTCTCTCTTTTTTTCTTTTTTTTGATAGGGTTTTTACTCTTACTTTATGTGTAACTAAGCATTTGAGAAGACGGAACGAGCATATTCATATATAAATAATGATAACTCTCCACATAACAAATAAACTAGTCCAATTAATCAAGAAGCTTTCTGCAAGGTAAATAGAATTGTCACCAAAGTTCGAACAACTAGCATAACAATTTAACAAAGTCTAGAGCTTTAAACTAAGAAACATAATACTCATTAAGTTGTACAATCGTATTTAAGCAGAACATTTAAACTTATTTTGATTTTCTCCAGATTGGCAATGATGTGATAATCTCTAAATAATAGCACCACTGGGAAAACACAATTTAAATCTAACATAATTTATATATCCATATTGTGCATGTACCATTTTATTCAAAGCATAATAAAATATCAAAACATAATTAAGCTCTTACCAAAGTATCTTATGCCGACTGATAAACATAAAATATGAAAAGATCACACCTGGAGTATTTAGGCTTTAAGATTTCACTTCATCATCATGGATGTCTCCTCTTGCTTCTTTGTGGCATATCCTGCTTCTTAATATTTTTATATGGTATTTACTCAAACAAAAGACAATCATTAATGCACATGGTAAAATTTTTTTTAAAACATATAAATAATCCCATCCATAATTTATTTAATACCAGATTTTTAATATTAAATTTCAGATTTTAAATATTATTATAATTACTATTATTATTGTATAAATAAATACTATATTAAATTTATGTATTATTAATTTAAATTATTTTTATTATTTTAATTCAGTTTGTAATCTTAATTAACCATTTGCATCAAATTAATAAATATGGACTGATTTAAATAAAACATTTAAATTTATTAATTCACCAAAAGCAAAATACCATAAGTCTAAGCAAAAAGCAACATAAAAATGCCAATTCTAATTTAATTAAGCAAAAAAAACATCATTCCTATCTATCTAAATATCTAAATCTCCAAAGATCCTTCCGAATCAGCTACTTCATCTTTCCTAGTATCATCATCACCATCTTTAGAGCTTGGATCATTAGGAGGAACATATCGATCACCTAAACTTTCAGACATGAAGTGCTCAAGTCTGGAAGAAAGTAGTGCAAGCTGTGTCTGTGTACTATCCTCCTTCCTCTTCATCTCGGCCCTAAGCTGATGAATCTCATAGGTCATCCTATTAAGTGCCACCTCTGTAGGCTCTGCACTAGTACCAGATGTACTAGGTATATCAGGATGATGAATGGGTGCTCTACGAGGTGAAATCGGGTAATCCAGTTCTGCACATCTTACTCCAGGCTTGTGATAGAATCTCTTGAAAGTGATAAGAGGTTTCCTTGCCAAATCTTGAGCATAGGCTCCAACGTTCACTCCAGCTCTCTCACAAAGTTCCCAAATCAATGCCGGGAACCTAAGTGTCTTCCTTGCATCATCAGATCCCATACTATCTAATTCACCTGCTATCAACTCTCCAATATCAACAGGCAACCCATTCTTCACACAGTACACAAAAACAGCTCTTCTACACCAGGCTAGGAAGTGTGTGAAGTAGGATATATCCTATGCTTATAAAGCAAGTAAATCTGATACAATGGGGCCTCCATCAAAGTAGCAACAATCTTCTCATTATTTGTACCCTCTATGTAGGCAACTTTCTTTTGCTTTCCAAACATCTCTTTTGAAATCTTCTTTTCTAGCTGCTTTCCTCCTTCTTCAGCATAACAGGATCATAAAAGGCATTCTTCCTCGTAGCCGGGCAAGAGACATCCACAGTACCATAGAGTCGGTTAATTGTGTTCGGATCATAAGGTACGGGCACTCCCCGAATCCATGAAGTGAAGTGTCCATACTGGGCATTGGCTAGAAATTGCCTAGTAAGCTCCCACGAATACACTCCATCCGGGAGCTCAGCAAATCTCATCAACCCTCGACTTCCTAAGGCATCATGAACCAAAACCCGCTCCATATCATCTTCAATAAAGTCTTTATCTTGGATGATCCACTTTTCACTCATTCCTTGATAGTAAGAATAAGCATGTTGACTTATAAAGATCGCCGGATTAAAGATGTCTCCGGTTAATTCTCGCAAGGGAGGTGTATCATCCTTCCTATTATGGTTTTTCCTCTTTGCCTTAGAACCACTTGGATGTTTGGTTCCCTCGGGTGAAACTTTTTCTGGAGATTCAGCATCATCTTCAACCTGTTGTGAATCATCCTCCTCCTGTTGAGCAGAATAGAATGGAACTTCCTCTCCATCCACAAAATCAGCAACCAATAATTCATCCACAAACTCATATTCATTATTTACAGCTGCCGGTTCCGGATCAGATTCCCTAATAACAAGTGGTTGTGATGGAAGAGGCTCCTTGGCTTTCTGTTTCTTTCCAACATTGTTTCTCTGGGTTATTTTTCTCTTTGGTCTCATGATGGCAGAATTTGGGAAGAAGGAATTGATGTTAGGGAGCTAATTAAACTGATAGTAGAAGAATTTGGACTGATTGGGAAGATTAGAACAAAGGACCGATCAGTCTTCCCTTTTTAAAGAGGGTGAAAATCTTGATTTTGTTGAGATATGGAGTGATTGATTCAATCTAAGTCCAAATATACATTAAACATATGATTTGAAGTCAGTAGAATGTTGTTTTGGATCCCAAAAATTGATTAGATATGATTTGAATCTTTTGGATTCGCGGATTTTTCAAAAATTCGCGTCGGCGGCGCCAGATGTGGTGCTTGGAAGCTGATTTAGGCGCCACACAGTGTGACTTAAATCCCCGGCGCCAAAAATAGCGCTGGAAAGGGTATTTGGGCGCCGCATAGTTGATGCGGCGCATCCTGAAGCAAACTTGGAAAATACCTATTTTGGCGGCGCCAGATGTGGCGCTCCAGACCAGTTTTAGGCGCCGCAGAGTACATGCATGCGGCGCATTCTGGAAAAATTTGGAAAATTTTCTAAGTTTCCAGGCTGCCAGTGTGGCTCTGGAAGGCCCATTTAGGCGCCACACAACCTGTGTGGCGCATTCTGTGCAAAATTCGGGCAGAATGTGTTTTTCCTAAGTTTGTCCCCGTGATGTCCAACATCTCCATATCAAATAACAACACCAATCTTACTTCTTCTACAACTCAATCATGTCCAAACATACTTCAATGATCTATCCAACAGTTCAAAACATTACAATCTAACATGATACCGGCAAGAGCTATTTTATTGAACTTAAAAGCAACTAATGAGATAATTAGGATTAATAAGAACCTTTCATGCTAAAACCAACAAGGTAACATCAAAACATAACCAAAATAACCAAATAGTAGCAATAGACTTCAAGACGATACAATAGAAAATAAAACCAACTAGAATGTAGCAAAATAAAGACAATATAGACAAATACATAGGCCTATCAATACATGTCATCTATCACGATCAAAAGCCTATCTATCCATCATCACTCAGTCAGAATCGTCATCTTCATCGTCCTCATTGTCTCCTACTTCCTCAGATCCATCTCCAGCATCATCATCCTCAGCCTCATCATCATCATCATCATCGGAGCCCACATAGTCCTCATCATCGTTCTCATCATCCTCAGAAGGCGTCTGAGGGGCAACATACCTCTGTCCCAAGCTCTGAGACATGAAATACTCCAGTCGGGCAGCATGGTAGGCCTGAGCTCGTGCCATCTTGGCCATCTGATCAGTCTTGAAATGGTGCCTCTGAGCTACAAGTCTAGCATGCTCATGTACAGTGTTCAGCAGGTTCTGCTGGTTCAACATCAATGTCCTAGCCCACTCGGGCTCTATAGCCTACTGAGACTGCTGTGACTGTGCTCTACCACGGCCTCTACCTCTACCACCCCGTGTGCCCCGAGTAGACTGGGAAGGAGCCTCAGAATGCTCCTGACTGCCCTGTGATGGAGCTGATGGTGGTGACTGCCTAGGCAACTGTCTGGGAAGCATCATAGGTTGGCATCTAATGCCTGGCAACTTGAAATTCTTGGCAAAAGGAATCGGAGGCCTCATCTCCCAGTCTCTCTCAAACTGATCCATGTTCACCCCTGCTTTGGCACACAGAAGCCAAATCAAACTAGGGAACATGAGGGCTGACCTCTTTGACACCCCAGGTGTCTGTCTAAGCTCGAGTGATATAAGCTCCCCAATGTTGACTGGACTTCCAGTCTTGATGCAGTAAGGCACATACAGATCTAGGGCAGATGGTCCAGATGTTTAAGTCGAAGGACTCAACTTAGATCTATAGAACATAAGCAGCTGATACATAGGGGAATCCATCTCAGGCCCATCTAATCTGCTCGGGTCATCCTTATAAATGAGGACATCCTCCTATCCCTCGAACATAGACAGCAACACCATCTTTTTGTTATCCTCTCTATCCTCAGCTCTCATCACTGGCTCCCAGAAGTCTCTGCCATATGGCACATCGACTACCCCAAATACTTGATTGATGTGCTGTGGAGTGATGGGAACAGTGACTCCAAATATCCAGGAATCCTCCTCCTCAGCATTGGCTAAGAATAGCCTAGTGAACTCCCATGAAAATGAGCCGACTGTGTGTCGCACAAATCTCTCCCAGCCTCTGGATCGAATAGCATCTCTCAGCAGGGGGTGTTGTAAATCGTTCTCAGAGAATCCTCTATCTGCAATGATCCTCTTCTTGTGAAATCTCTTATACAAGTCGTATGCCCTGGCACTCCTGAATCTAGTGGCATCAAAGATGCCCTCTCCAACATACTGCAAGTCAGGGACATAGGTCCTGGGATCATGCCTCTTTTGTCTCCCCCGTGTTGTATGCTCCTCCTGCTCCTCCTGCTCAACCTCAACATCATACTCCTCCTCACCTACAGCCTCAGGAACAGGCTCCTGAATGGCTAATGCAGCAGATCTCCCTCTCCTAGGTTGAGAAGAAGTGGTACTAGTAGCAGGTGCCTTCCCCCTAGCAGCTCTAGAGGGGGCATGAGAGCGGTCAGATGCCTCAGGCCGTATGGGCTAAGTGACCTCCTGATGGTCATCAGCGGGTGCAGCAGTGTGCCTCGAGGAAGCACTCTTGGACTTGCTCTTCCTGAAGTAGGAAAGCAGTCCCTTTGACTTAGAGCCACCTCCTGATCCCTGGGGCTGATCAATTTAGCTTGGATTTTTAGTACGGAGTCTGCGATGTTCAAAGACATGTTCATCAGGAATAGGAGTAGGAATACCATCTGGTGACTGTGGATCATAAATCCCCATCCTTCCCTCGGGCATTGGTATATACCTATAACCCGATTTCTTAGGGAGGTTTGGAGGATTATACATTATTTCAGTGCCTGGTTGTACAAAAATCATGGGGTTAGTATCACATATATGCATTGCCTCCCATCCTCACACTTAAGTTTAAACCAAAGGTTTAACTTAAGTGTTGAGTACAGAGCAAACATATACGTCAACCTAGAATGTGGGATTTAAATGACTCAATGACCAAAACGTTGCATTTTTAAAAGTTATAAATCCTAAACTTTGTTTAAATATATCATCCATTTTATTCCAAAGCATAAGATTCATGGTAAAGCATACTTTTTTAATAAAAACTCCCTTTTTATTAAATTTCTAAATTTTTAAAATCAAAATAACCCAAAATAATAAACTAATACATTACAAATGGTTTAAATTAATATTTAAACTCATTTTAATTTATTTAAATGATAAATTAACCCATTTTAATTAACTATGTTATATAAAAGAGTTTTTTTATCAAAATATGCTCGAAATTGACTCACATTATGAAGAACATGGTATTTTTGACATAATAATGAACTTACATTTTCAATATAACTAAAATAGCATGTTTAGTGATGTTATATCCATTTAATTGATCAAAAATGCCATTTTAATTATTTTTAAAGAAATTTTCAGATTTTTAAATTACAAAAATTCAAATTTTAAATGTAATCTAAAAATTTCACAATATGCATTCAATCCATGTTCTACAACAATTTATTCATATTCAACTTAGAATTTCAATAATTAAACCAATTTTAGTCCCACGTTCCAATAAAACCCAAAATTTAAGCAACAACACAAATACAACAAATAATGTACTCCAAATCACTAAAATGTATCAAGAATAGAAATAGGATAGCTATTCTTACCCAAATTGAAGCTTTGAAGCACCTTGAAGAAAATCCCCAAAATTTAAAAACTAGGGTTCTTGAGAGGAGGTCAACCAATTGGTAGTAGAGAAAAGAGTTTTGGAGTGGATTTGAAACAATGTAGAACAATTTTGGTGTAGAAGAAGCAAGGATTGGAGAAGATGGAACCAAAAAAAATGGCGCTTGGAGTAAGGTGGTGGCACTCGGTAGTGAGACTTGGAAGGGAGAAAGAAAAACTCTCGGCCGATTTCGAATGACGGAGAGAAAAGGGATTTTTGGGATTAAAATCCCGATTTGGAACCGGGTCTGGAACACTTGACCCGCGGGTCGGCGCCATTTGTGGCGCTCGGACCACCTTTTAGGCGCCGCACAGTGTATGCGGCGCCGGGTCTGACCCGAAAAATTCTTAAGTCTGCTTGTGGCGCATTTGTTGGCACTGGAGAGTCTTTTTAGGTGCCACACAGCATGTGTGGCGCATATTCTGACTTCCAATATTTCCAAGTCCCGATTTGGCGCATATTGCGGCGCTCCAAGCTCAATATTGGCGCCGCACAGTATGTGTGGCGCTTTTACCGAGTCTGTGGGCTCGAATTTTGTGCCAATTCCTTAGTCAGATTGTTAGATGATTCACTTCCCACAGTTAGCAAGTCAGACTTAGTATATATAACCTTTCTAAATCATCCCGGGTCATAGTTCTCCTCAATTAGACATAATCAAGCCACATATAACTTCCTCTTTAATTCTTTCACCGAGTCAAATTACACATGTTAAGATCAATCATCATGCACACACAATTCCATCATTTCTCAATGTTTTGCTACTTATTCCATTGTACTAATCCATTTGCTACCATTCTACTTTATTGGCAATCTCGTGCTCAATATATTCAAACATATGCAATTAAGAGAACATAAAATTTCAAACGACATAATTAAACTTAAAGCAACTTTTAAACTAACTTAAAACATAAGTACTAAAGCAAATAAAAGCACATAAACAATAAAATCTAAAATTTTTATTTTTCTTTCATTTTATAATTTTTATTGGTTTTTTTTAATTTTAATTAACCAAATAAAATCCTATCATTTAGATAAATTGCAATGAATTTATTATAATAAGCAGATTTAAATAACCAAAGGCTTAACATTAATTTGTTCGATGAATTTAACTTCATCTCCAAAATAATGTTTAAGTCTTTGACCATTTACAGTGAATTCCCTTTCATATTCAGCTTTTAAGACAACTGCACCATTATCTAACACCTTTACAATCTTAAAAGGCCCCGACCATTTTGTCTTCAACTTACCAGGAAACACTTTAAATCTAGAATTATATAAAAGCACTAATTGACCAGCTTCAAACACCTTAGGCCTATGCAACTTATCATGATAAATTTTTGTCCTTTCCTTATAAATTAGAGCATTGTCATATGCCTGACGTCTAATTTCTTCTAATTCATTAAGATCAACTTTCCTTTTTTCTTGAGCTTCTTTAAATTCAAAATTTAGTTTTTTCATTGCCCACAATGATTTAAACTCAAGTTCAAAAGGTAAATGACAAGCTTTACCATAAATCAATTTAAAAGGGGTCATACCTATAGGTGTTTTAAAAGCTATCCTATAAGCCCATAATGCTTCATCTAATTTAAAAGCCCAATCTTTTCTAGATTTTCCTACAGTTGCTTCCAAAATCTTTTTAATCTCACGATTAGTGACTTCTATCTGACCATTGGCTTGGGGATGATAGGGTGTTGTTATCCTATGATGAAGGTGTCAATTTCATGTTTCAGGTCGTGTTCGTGTCGGGTTGATCAGGTTGTATAATATTTCAGGTCGGGTTTCGGGTCGACCTGATTTGGGAAAAAACCCAAAATGACTAAACCCAAACCTGAAATTTTTTCGTGTCGTTCGGGTTTGTTTTTTCGGGTTATAGCCAAAATTGGCAAAATTTAAGGTTTCGGGTCGTGTTCGTGTCAGGTTGATCAGGTCAAATAATATTTCAGATCGGGTTTCGGGTCGACCTGATTTGGAAAAAACCCAAAATGACTAAACCCAAACCTGAAATTTTTCGTGTCAGTCGGGTTTGTTTTTTCGGGTTCGTGTCCAAATTGACATCCCTAGATGAACATGAAACCTAGATAACAATTGATTAACAGCCCTATTAACAAAATGAGACCCACCATCACTAATGATTGCTTTAGGCACACCAAAACGAGTAAAGATTTGCTTTTTCAAAAATTTAATCACTTGTTTAGCATCATTCAAAGCACATGCTTCAGCTTCTACCCATTTTGACACATATTCTACAGCAACTAGAATATACAATTTACCATTAGATGGTGGAAATGGACCCATAAAATCAATTCCCCAAAGATCAAACAACTCAACAAGCATGATTCCTTTTAATGGCATTTCATCTCTTTTAGTGATATTACCAGCCCTTTGACATACATCACATTTTTGCACAAATGATCTAGCATCACGATAAATGTTAGGCCAATATAAACCACCTTCAAGTACCTTATGAGCTGTCCTATTAGGTCCAACATGTCTTCCTCCAAGTCCTTCGTGGCATGCTTTTAAAACTCTCAAAATCCTCATCAGGGATGCATCTCCTTATGATTTGATCTGCACACAGTCTAAACAAATAAGGCTCATCCCAAATAAAATATTTAGCATCAGTTTTGAATTTTTGCTTTTGACTATGCCATTTTAAATGATCAGGAATTACACCACATGCTAAATAATTTACAAAATCAGCAAACCATGGATCAGATGAAGTATTATTAATTGAATACAAATTTTCATCAGGAAATGCATCATTTATTAATTTTTCTTCCCCTTTTTCATGTTCCAATCTAGATAGATGATCAGCTACAGGATTTTCATCACCTTTTCTATCTCTGATATCTAAGTCAAACTCCTGTAACAGTAACACCCATCGAATTAACCGAGGTTTTGCATCTTTCTTTGTGAATAAATATTTAATAGCAGCATGATCAGTGTAAACTACAGTTTTAGAGCCAATCAAATAGGGTCTAAATTTTTCCCATGCATACACAACAGATAATAATTCTTTTTCAGTGGTAACATAATTTCTTTGTGCAGAATTTAAAGCCTGACTAGCATAATAAATAACATGTAATTTCTTATCCTTTCGTTGACCCAACACTGCTCCAACGGCGAAGTCACTTGCATCACTCATGATCTCAAATGGTAAACTCTAGTCAGGTGGTTGAATAATTGGTGCAGTTACCAATGCTTCCTTGATCCTATTAAACGCCTCAACACACTCATCGGTAAAATCAAATTCAACATCTTTACACATCAGTTTAAACAGAGGCAGTGCAATCTTATAAAAATCCTTTATAAATCTTCTATAAAATCCAGCATGTCCCAGAAAACTTCTCAAAGTTTTAAGATTATTAGGAGGTGGAATTTTAGCAATCACTTCTACTTTAGCCCTATCAACTTCAATGTCATTCTTAGAAATTCTATGTCCTAAGACAATGCCTTCATTAACCATAAAATGGCATTTTTCCCAATTAAGAACTAAATTTGATTCTTCACATCTAATTAATACTTTTTCAAGATTAATTAAACATTTTTCAAAGTCAGGCTCAAACACAGAAAAGTCATCCATAAAAACCTCAATGCATGTCTCAATTAAATCAGAAAATATAGACATCATGCATCTCTGAAATATAGCTGGTGCATTACACAAACCAAATGGCATTCTCCTATATGCAAATGTACCATAGGGACATGTAAATGTAGTTTTATCTTGATCATCAGGTGCAATTGGAACTTGATTATACCCAGAATAACCATCTAAAAAGCAATAAAACTCATGACCAGCTAAACGCTCTAACATTTGATCAATAAAAGGCAGTGAAAAATGATCTTTCCTAGTCTTATCATTCAGTCTCCTATAATCAATGCAAACACGCCATCCAGTAGTAGGTCTAGTAAGTACTAATTCACCATTTTCATTTCTAACCACAGTCATACCTCCCTTTTTAGGCACTACTTGCACTGGACTCACCCACTGACTATCAGAGATAGGATAGATAATACCTGCATCAAGTAGTTTAATCACCTCTGCCCTTACAGCTTCTTGTAGATGTGGATTCAATCTCCTTTGGGGCTGTCTCACTGGCTTGTCATCCTCCTCCATGTAAATTCGGTGTGTACATAACGCTGGACTCAGTCCCTTGATATCAGCTATCGTCCAACCTATTGCTCTAACATGCTTACTCAACACTTGGTAATGCATTTAATTGATCATCATTTAATTTATTACTTGCAATAAAAGGTAAAGTATCATTCTCACCAAGAAAAACATACCTCAAGTGTGATGGCAGCTCTTTCAAAGTTAATGTAGGTGGCTTTTCAACAGATGGGACTAGCTTAGACTCTTCTATCGCACATGCTACTTGCACAGGTAATCCTCCCTCACACTTACTTTCAGCTAAGTCCTCACAACTCTCCTCTAATTGCTCAAATTTCCTATAGGGATCATGTCTAGCAAAGAACTCTCTCTCAATCACCTCTTCCTCTTGATAGATAGCTGTCACTCTATTACACGGGTAGGCATCAGAACTAGCATGTTGTGTTTTAGTTGTCTTAAAAATATCAAACGACACTTGTTCATTACCTACTTTAAGTGTAATTTTACCATCATCCATATCAACCATAGCCCTACCAGTTTGCAGAAATGGTCTACCTAAAATCAGAGGAATATCTATATCTTTTTCCATATCAAGAACAACAATGTCAACAGGGAAAATGAAGCTTTCAACTTGAACAGGAACGTCTTCTACAATGCCTAAAGGAGTCATAATAGATCTATCAGCAAGCTGTAGCTGCATCCTAGTAAGCTTGACTACTCCTACCCCAAGTTCTCTAAAGACATGTAAAGGCATCAGAATAATACTAGACCCAAGATCAGACAAAGCTTTGTTGAGTTCTTTAGTGCCAATAATGCACGGGATAGTGTAACTCCCGGGATCTTTTTATTTAATAGGTTGCCTTCTTTGTAGGATTGCACTACATTCCCCTGTCAGTGTCACTTTCTCTTCATCATCAACACTCCTCTTCTTTGATAGGATTTCTTTTAAAAACTTAGCATAAATAGGCATTTGTGCTATAGCATCAGAAAAAGGGATGTCAATTCTCAGATTTTTAAACACTTCTAAGAATTTAGCAAAATCTTTGTCATCTTTTGCCTTTCTAAGACGTTGTGGATATGGAATAGGTGGCTGATATGACTTGGCTGGGACAGCAGACTTTCCCTTAACCTTATCCTTGTCAACTCTAAGTTTCTCACCCTCCTTAGGCTCATCAGTGTTTTTCTGCTGACTTTCCTCCTCTGTATCCTCACTTTGATCATCTACAGTATCAGCTAAAACCTCTGGATCATCTAAGGTAAGGTAAGGATTAGGCAATTCCCTTTTATTTCTTAATGTGATGGCTTTACACTGCTCTTTTGGATTAGGATCAGGCATACTGGGTAGTGTTCCTTGCTGTCTATTTGAAGTATCCCTAGGAATTTGACCAACCTGAACTTCTAAATTTCTCATTGAGGCTTGCATTTGCTGAATTGTTTGTTGTTGAGATACAATTGTATTTATTAATTCTTTTAAATTAACCTCATCTCCTCCTTATTTTTGTTGCAGCTGTTGTTGAGGTTGGAAGTTTCTAGACTGTTGGTTAGGGTAAAAAGATTGATTTTGATTTCTGTTTTGATTAAAGTTTTGGTTCTGATTCTGATTTTGGTTTTGAAAGTTTTGATTTTGATTTTGATTTTGAGGGTAAGGTGGACGGTTATTTTGTGGGTAAGTGTTTTTGTTGAAATTGAGAATTTTAATTTGAATAAAAGTTTTGGTTTTGAGGACGGTTTTGGTTGAAATTTTGCTGCCTATTTCCCATGTAATTCATATCTTCCACTTGCTCCTCAGTCCCCTCACACTGCATAGTCTCTTGAAGTCCTTGATCGAGCAGGTGACAGGCTGACGATTCATGAGGTCCATGACAAATACCGCATCTCACAACTTTAGCTTGACCTTTCTTAAGCGAAGAAACCTCCCTCATCAAAGCATCCAACTTAGAATCAATAGCAACTGTCTTTTCTACCTCATATAACCCAGCTTTTGATTTGTTTCTAGCATTTTTCTTACCAGGAATTTTTTTCATATTAGATATCTTTTTCTCAATGATTTCCTTAGCTCTAGAAGGTCCTATGGCTAGAAAAGAATCTCCAGCTGTTGCATCCAACAAGTTCCTCCAATGATCAATCAACTCATTTTAAAAGAAGTGCATCTGCTGCCAATCTTCAAAGCCATGATTTGGACATCTAGCCAATAAGGTGTTATATCTATCCCATGCATCAAGTAAAGTTTCGCCCTCATCTTGCACAAATTCTTTGATCTTTTCTTGCAATTCTAAAACCTTGGAAGGTGGGAAGAACTGTTCTAAGAAAGCTTCTAACATTTTATCCCAAGTAGTAACATCCCTTAACTGAAGTGAATTATACCAGGTTTTAGCTTTATCCCTAAGTGAAAATGAGAACAATCTTAACTTAATTTCATCACTGGTAACACCATTTATTTTCACTGTGTCACAATAGTCCAGGAAATTTCTTATGTGTTCTACTGCATCATTAACAGGAGATCCATTATATTGATTAGCTTGAACCATTGTGATTAGTGCTGGCTGAAGGGTAAAGCTTAAAGCATTTACATCTGGCCTTGAAGTTCTATTAAGCAGATTTCCACTATTTGCTTGTAAGTGTTCTTCAATGGTCATTTCAGCTTGATCATCGTGTTCCACATCACCACCGTTACCTCCATTATTACCCTGATTATTTTCATTATTTTCTGCCATGTTTAACCTATTGAATTGAGCAACTAACTGATTAGTTTGAGGTGTTAGAACTCTAGTCGTTGGAGAATAGTTTTCTTCATCAGAGGATGAGTTAATTAAAATTTCCAACTGAGCTGGTCTCCTACGTTTTCCTAATCTAATAGCTCTAAAGAGTACGCTCAATTTCAGGATCATAAGCTATTTCTGTCTGTTTGCTTCGCACTGCAATTATTAAATAAAAATAGAATAAAATAAGTAACAGCTAAATTAATATTTAACTTAATTAATTTTAATTAATAAACTAAAAATAATTAAAAGTTCACAACAAATTCCCCGGCAACGGCGCCAAAACCTTGATGAATGATTTTCACTACTCATATTTTACCACAAGCGGATGGTTGTCATCAAGTAATAAAAACCGGTGAATAACCGAGTCAAACCACATGGAATTTCAGAATATTATTTCATTCTGGAGAATATTTTAATTGTTTTTAAGTTTATTAAATATATTTTATATATTTTGAAAGAGTTTATTTAATTCTAGAGTTGATTAAGGTAAAAAGAGTGACATTAAATTTAAAAATAAAGCAAGTTAAAATTTTAATTAATAAAGATATAAATGGGAGATGCTTGTAATATTTTAAATATTGCCATCTTTATATAAAGTAGAAATTTCATATTGATTTAACATTTTCCAATGTCTAAAAAGATCAATTTCTTAAAATTTAAATATTTTATAAAGATTAAAAATATAGTAATCTTCTAATATTCAAATTATGCTTAAACAGACTTCATGGAAGCTGATTAAATTATCTAATATTCTGCAATCATTATTCTAGACATAAATTTGAGTCTTTCCCAAGCATACAAATTTTCCTATAGCAATTAATAGGCACTTTTCATTTTCCAAATCAGTGTGCACATGCCAGAATCTATTTTTAATGTAATTTATTCCTAATTCCGGTACTAAAATATATATTCTACTTTTTATCTCCTGATTTAGCAAAGCAGAAATCACAGAATTAGATTCTAACATTTAATTATGCAGAATAGTGTAAATAACCCAATAAACATGGTAAAATATTGATGAAACATGGTAAAGTGGATTAAATTAATAATAACTGAATGCAGATAAATTAGAATTATTGCCAGATTACTAAAAATAGAGAATCACAAATTGATCGATCAATTCAGGCTTTTAGCAGTGATAATATGAATTGCAGATTTAGAAAAATACAGAATATCGATCAACTTGTTGGCATCTAACACATAATCCTAATTCAAATTTCAACATCATAGCAGATTAACCCAGAATTAAAACATAAACATCGATAATTTATATTGCTTCCATAAAACATAAATTCCTACTTCAAAGTGATTCTGAACTCCCGTTCTAGATCACTCTTAACACGAACAATACAGAAATTCGTCTACAAATTCGAAACATAATAGCAGATTACTTGTAGAGGCAAATTCGTAACATTACAAAGCAAGAAAAAGAAATGCAACACCTAGAATAGGAAGAACACGCCCAGAACAGCGTTCTTGATGCATTCCTCCGGCATGGATTTGTGTTTCCTGCCTTCTTCTCCCATTAGAAGATGATTTCAGTGTGTTTCTGATCGAATATTTCAGTCTGACTGTCGAAGAATGACGAAAAACTACGTTTAAAACCGAGTTCGGGAGGTTAGAAAACTGCCCAACCGCGACTGTGGCGCGTAATGTGGCGCTCGGAACCTGTTTTAGGCGCCACCAAGGAGGTGCGGCGCATCCTGACGATTTTCCCAAATTTCTGATTGTGGCGCCTAAAGTGGTGCCTGGAGGTCAATTTCGGTGCCGCCAAGCACGTGCGGCGCATCCTGAAGCCTTTTCCATCTGAAATTTTCCTAAGTGTTGATGCGGCGCCTGATGTGGCGCTCCAAATTCTTTTCCGGCGCCGCCATGCCTATGCGGCGCATCCTGGGCACATTCCAGTGTTGAAAAATCCGAATTTGACATCCTTTATCCTCCGAACATCTTTCTTTCGTCATTTTAATGCCTGAAACATCATTGGAATGTATTAGATTTGCCAAAGTCTTATTAAAAAGCATAAAACATGTTAAATTGAACTCAAATAAGCTTAATTTAACCATGATTATTAATATTTACAACCCACATGAAATATAAACTAAAAAGCATTAAAATAGGGTCACATGCATGCGAATTGGGCTCATTTTAACACAATTTAAGCTCATTTAAATGTGGTTTCACAAGGTGCATCAAATACTGGTGTCTGGATGGGGATTTTAACGCAGTGGTGTGGGAGGGAGAGAGATTTGGGGCAAGTGAAGATAGTCGGTCGAGTTCTGATTTCAAGGAATTTTTTAATCAATCGGGGCTAATTGATATACCTATGTTGGGGGGCCCAATACACATGGTATGGGAGAGGGGGGAGGGCGGGGAGTAGGCTCGACAGGTTTCTCTTATCCCCGGGTTGGCTCTGCCTGGAAAGTGAGGTCTCACAGAGGAGAGGGGAATCGGTTCTCTCAGACCATTATCCTTCATGTTGGAAATGGGGGAAAAATCTTGGGGTCCTAAACCATTCATGCTTTATAATTATTGGATGGATGAGAAGGATTTCCCGAAGATAGTCCAGGAAGTTTGGGAAGCAGAGGGATCGGTTGGGGCTAATAAGATATTTGGCAAGCTAAGAGCTTTGAAGGGCAGACTTCGCGAATGGGAAGGGTATAGGGTATCGGCTCTAGAATCTCGAATGCAGGGACTGTTGGGAGAGCTGGAGCAGATCGAGGAAGTAATACAGGGTGATCAAAGTGCAACAACATTGAGAGATGATTGGCGAAGTAAAAGAAAGGAACTTGGGATGTTACTGTTGGCGGAAGAACGAAGATGGTTACAAAAATCTCGACTTAAGTGGATCAAGGAAGGGGGACCAAAATACTCAGTTTTTTCATGCGGTATCCACCCTTAACAGGAGCAAAAATTACATTGGAGTAATAATTGATGAGGGGGAGAGATGCGAGGAACCAATGATGATTAACGAGAAAGCAGAGAAGTACTTTCAAGCGCTTTTTACTAAGAAAAAAGAAGAATTTTTCCATGTGACTGATGCTGGATTCAATTCATTAAGTGTCGAAGAGAGGGAGTGGCTGTGTAGAAGTTTCTCAAAAGAAGAAGTCCGATCGGCCGTTTGGAGTTGTGACGGTAATAGGGCCCCTGGTCCCGATGGATTTAATATTGGATTCTTCAAAAGATACTGGGAAAGGCTTAAAGATGATGTCCTCGAGGTTTTTAAAGGTCTGGAAGTTGAGAATAAATTGCCAAGAGAAACTGGTAGTTCGTTCATTGCCTTGATTCCGAAAGTGGAAGACCCAGTGGAGTTCAAAGATTTTCGCCCCATTTCTCTGATTGGTAGCATCCAAAAAATTGTGACTAAGGTTCTGGCGAGACGCATGCAGGCCATGTTGAGTAAGGTGGTGGGAGCTTCCCAAATGGCATTTGTGAAAGGTCGCCAAATACTGGACGGAGTATTGGTGGCGTCCGAGCTTATTCAGTCCACCAAGAAGGCGGGTTTGGCAGGATTTATTATCAAATTATATTTTGCTAGGGCATATGACAACGTATCTTGGAATACCTTATTTGATCTTCTTGAGATTATGGGGTTTGGGGAGAGATGGATCAATTGGATTAAAGATGCGTGTCCAGGGCGTGTGTGGCTGTTCTTATCAATGGTTCTCCCACTAAGTTCTTTAAATTGGAAAATGGATTAAGACAAGGCGACCCTTTATCTCCGTATCTCTTCGTGATAGTCGCCGAAGTGTTGAATAAGTTAATGATGAGGGCAGTTGAAGAATGATTGATCTCTGGATTGTCTGCAGGTCTGGATGGTCCAAGAGTTACCCACCTCCAGTACGCCGATGACACAATTTTATTTTGTGGAGGAGAATTACACCAAGTGATCACCATCAAAAGAATCCTAAAGTGCCTTTCCTACGCTACTGGTCTTTAAATTAACTTTGGCAAGAGCTGTTTGATTGGGGTCAATTGTAGTGATGTGGTAGTAGAAGAAGCAGCAACTTACTTAGGTTGTCAAGTGGGTAAGTGGCCAATGATTTATCTTGGAATTCCAATTGGGGGCAGAATTAATGGTGTCGAGTTATGGAACCCGGTAATTGACAGAGTGGAAAGGAGATTGGC
Source organism: Hygrophila difformis (assembly GCA_030278955.1). Lineage (NCBI taxonomy): Eukaryota > Viridiplantae > Streptophyta > Magnoliopsida > Lamiales > Acanthaceae > Hygrophila > Hygrophila difformis. Next base: position 43,828,617 of record JAOANR010000009.1, read on the forward strand.
GGGATAGAAAGGAAGGATGTTAACACAAGCTAGTAGATTATGTCTGTTGACATCGGTACTAAATAGTTTGCCGGTCTATTTTATGTCAATTTTTAAGATCCCAAGGGAGGTGACGGATCGCCTGGAGAAAATAAAAAGAAAATTTTTTTGGAATGAGTGGGATGGAGCGAGGAAATACCGTTCAATATGCTGGGAAAAGATTTGCTCGCAAGTTGAAGAGGGTGGGTTGGGCATAAGAAATGTGCAGAGAATAAATGAAGTGTTGTTGTTGAAGTGGAGATGACGATTTGGGAAGGAAAATGCACTTTGGAAAGATATTATTGACGCAAAATACTATAATGGGGAGACCCCTCTATTACCGCAACCTAAAACCGAGAAGACACTTTGGGAAAAAATATGTAGCTCGTGGAAAGAGGCGGAAACCAGTGGGCTGGGAAGAGAATTCCATATCAAGGTTGGAGATGGAGAACAGATCCGTTTTTAGAAGGACCTTTGGTGGGGGAAGGGAGATCACTAGAAACTATGTTCCCTCGGATTTATGCATTAGCAGAGAATAAATTTGGGAAGGTGACAGAGTTTGGGATATGAAAAGGCTTTGAGTGGGAATGGAGGATACAATTACGGAGATCTCTTTTTGATTGGGAATTAGGACAGTGGAGTAACTTCATGGGTGTTTTGAAGGGACAAAACCTTAACCGATTTCTGCCAGATAGGGTTTTTTAGCTAGGAGAAGCAAATGGACAATTCACTTCGCAATCATGCTGGAAGAGACTAGAGGACACTGGAGAGGCTGAGGACAGAAGGGTGTGGCAGCGTCTATGGCGGATCAAATGCCCGACAAAAGTTAGACTCATTGCATGGAAGCTAATGCACGATGCTCTTCCTGTCCGGGCCAACCTTGTAATGAAAGCTCATATCCAGGTACCTAACATAAATTGTCCTATCTGTAATGATGATATTGAAACTGTGGATCACCTATTTTGTCATTGTGAAAATATTGGAAAAATGTGGTATCAAGGGGTGGCGTGGTTCGGGGTTGAGTGGGTCATTCTGGGTAATACAAAAAGTTTGCTAAGGGGGTGGATAGATAGTATGCCAAAGCATGGCGGGTGGGATGCATGGATGCTGACTGGCATGGCTATAATTTGGGTGATATGGAAGTCACGCAATGAAGTGATCTTTAAAGGAAAGACTTTCAACATTGGGGAAGTGATGGAAGAAATTAAGTGGAGAGTAGGGGTATGGTGGAAAGTATGGCAGGGGGATATTGATGTGGGTATGGCAAGTCTAGATGGTAATTTTCCAATGGCTTTGTCTCGACAGCAACTAGTAAGAGCTAGGGGGCTTCGGCAGGGGTTAGTGTGGGAGAGACCGAGGGAGGGGTGGTGGAAAATCAACACTAACGGGTCATCATTGGGAAACCCGGGACCGACAGGGGTGGGGGGGAGTCATTAGAAATAAAGATGGGGAGGTGTTATACATTCTCTCGGATCACATTGGGCATACAGATTCAACTGAGGCGGAATTGGTGGCTATTAATAGAGTTTGTCAGGCGCTAATAAAGGATCAAGGATTCCCATTACCAAAGCTATTGTTTGAATGTGATTCAATCAATGTGGTGCGATGGGTTTTGGAACCGGGAACAATACCATGGAGGTTACATGCACTGCTTCCTCCGATTTTAGTGATACTACACCATGCAGGCAGAGTGAATTTTCAACATATATGGCGTGAACGAAACGATGCTGCAGATCAATGGGCTAGAATGGGGGCGGCTGGCAATGGAGGAGTCGAGAGGTGGTTCTGATCCGTTTGCAGACGAAAGGGTCACCAGCTTGGTGAGAGTATTCTGATAAAGATAGGTTGTGCTTGAATGATATATTATGCATGTCTACTCCTATATGGATTGTATGGTTTGTATTCCGATTCTGAGGGGCCTGATCTGTAAGTGAAGTTGGGAACTTTGGCGAAAGTGGTCATGATTCTCACTCTCGAGGGCGGCTGGTGAAGGATTGAATGAAGAATGGACATGATTTGGTGACTTTATTAGGATGATGGTTGAGAATTGGGAAGGTTTCTATTCTCCATTATGTTGGCAGAGACAAAGTCAAGGAGCATTGAAGACTACTATTTACATAATACGGTTGGAGATTAAATCACATGGTAGGAATGAAGATCTCTTGCAATGAATAACTCAAGACAAATGACATCTTTCCCGGTGAGATCTAAGCTTTAAGTCTTATTTGATGTGTGCATATGTGGGGTTCATCTTGACATTCTAGAACTTGCTTAATCATTCATGTCGAGCTTGCATCTTTTTATTTCAGTGTATCGAAAATGATAAGGGCTCTAGGTTTACCCATGGTGATCTTCATACTTACCACTCTTCTTCAAATCCCACCTAGAAAGCCATTTGTAAACCAAATTGAGAACCCTACCCTCTGTCAGCCTACATTTTATTCCCTGAACAATTCCAGTCTTCTCGATTTAGCCTCAAAGTTCTTTGGTCCCTCTGAGAGCTCCAGGAATTGCCTTGACCCTGCATTATAAAATTTCTCTCGATGTTGCAATTTTGCTGTTGGGAATATCAGTGAGTCGGATAGGTTTTGAAAAAAATGGTGAGGAAGCGACAGTTTGAGATCGAGTGGTTGTTGATTGGTTTTATGAGTGGAAATAGAAAGAAGGTGTTGTTTATGCTATTGTTTGTGCTATTGTTCTAAAAAAAAGGAAAAAAAGATATGAAAAAAAAGAAAAAAATGTGTAGCAAGGAAAAATGGAGGTGCTGATGCATTACAATGAAAAGGGGTTGTCCCAATAAGAAAAGATGTTGACAGAAAGTGTTGTGAGGTGCAACAGCATTTTGTTCTCTTTGTGGAATTCTTTGGTATTGCTTTTGCTTAGTTCTTTGCTTAGTGCAATTCGTCTGGAATATTAGTCTGATCACCTATAGAAGGTTTTTCTTATTCTATAAGTTGTTCACCCCCTTCTCCCTACCTTCATCCAGCTGTCTACCCCCTCTTTCCCTACAGCTAGCCTGTCCCCGTTATATATCTTACCAAGTTCCTTTGATTCGATGCAATGGATTTGTATATTACATGCAGGGGAGATGTGATTATGAAGCAAGTTTTTGGGATTGTTATTTTGAGCCGGCACTTGAAAGTTCTATTGTACAATGGGGAGTTTGAGGAAAGGTACTTGAGCAAGGATGTTGTTTGCTGCTGCTGCTTTTAAAGTTATGGCGCAGGCTGCGGAGAGTGCCTATGGGAAGAATAAAGAAGAAGGTTTTCAAGGTGCTGTCACAGGATGAAGTGTAATGGATATGCCAGTCTTGGAAGTGGAGGCGTTTTTGGTCTATTGCAATTGGTTTTTGATGTTGTTTTTGATTGTGTGTTGCTGCCTGTCGGTTAGAGAACTACCTTTCTTCCTCCTATGGATGTTGGATTTCCTTTCTAGTATGTGTTGTACTCAACCCTTTGGACTTGAATGGAATATATGCCGATTTTTCCTCAAAAAGCAAAAATATATATATATATATAGAGAGAGAGAGAGAGAGATTTCAAACTCGGGGAGGGGCGGCCCCCCAATTCCCGATATAGTTCTACCACTGCCCGTGCGCAGCGGACAAAAAAATCTAGTAGTGTATAAAACCCCAATGGGGCAAATAAAAATATAAAGAACCCTCAATCATAAAGTTGAAAGTTAAGAGACATGACCACTTGGCAAAGTCCCATTCTCAATTTTTTTAAAGTTTTTTTAAGCTATATATTGAATAACTAAAGATTTTTAAAAGTATAAATTAAATACCCAAACTTTGTGAATCCAAAAAAAAATACTCCTATTATAGAGCTAAAATTCATGAAGAAACTCTTTATCTGTATGACATCAACCTTGTGTTCTCGAGTTTAAAATATTCTATTGTTTTAAGAAAAAATAAAAGGGGATAAGAATACCATGGTAATTCCAAATTTCCAATAATCCAATCTGTTTCTCCTTCATTGTATAAAAAGAAGGAAAAACTATCTTTTTAAATTCCTCAAAATCTTTTGTTTTTTTTTTTCCTTCATGGAGAATACATTTTTTTTCCCTCTCTGTGCTTTAAAAAATTTGAGAATAGAGTGCGTCAAGTGACTAAGAGAGCTGAGCCCTTGTGCGACTGACTGCGCGTTTGATTTTTCTCCGGGGCCTGTCGTCATTTTTCCATCCTACAAGTTTGCCGTTATGCTCACCTTCAATTATCCTACAAGTTTATTCCATGAGAATGAATAAGTAAAGCTCTACCAATTTGTTTGTTTGGCTTAAACACACTCAATTCCTTCCTTGCCTTGGTTTCTTTTCACGTATTAGTCAATACCCTCATTCATTCATTCAAGAAATATGTAAATACAAGGAATTGAAACCACCTCTAAACCTCCTTTGATTGCTCTCCAATATCTGTTCATTCATATCCTACACCAATCACCAATGCCTATACACACGCACTGACGCACACAATGGATCTCACTTCATCTACCTATCTGTGGGCACTCTTATTTGCCAGAAATGTTAATTCTCAGCTTGTAAGATATCATCTCCATGAGGCAAAGAACCGGGCTAAATAAAGAGACGGGAGGGGTGAGCTGAATTTACACGTGAAAAGAAAATGAGAAAGAATCAAGCATGGATGAAGGAATTGAAGACACTGCTAGTCTACTCCCGCAGATTGCACTGCTGCAGGCAAGGATGATTGTAGTTGACATGTTTTTTCCACAAATGCTTGTACTCATCGAGGCCGCTGTCCAGCCACGGTTTCAAGGTTCCATCAAAATGTATCACTGCAGCCTTATCAATGTCCTCCTGACTCACATTGGGTTCTTGGCCTAAGCCCAGGATATGCCAGGTTTTGTCTAGAGTTATTGTCCGGTGGTAGAATGTGATCCATCCAGTGGGGAGGGTTCCCGATCTCCAGAGTGGATTCTCATTGCCCCGTCAAAAATAATGCATCAGACATAAAACAAGAAACACGAAGAATTTAAGTACGTGGGAAGCAAGCTAAGAACAAGTAAATTTCTACTCACCAAAAGCAGGTACTTGTGATAGAGTTCAGTTAAATTTTGCCGCCTCCATTCCTGAAGATCAAAAAGGTTCATTCCAAAAGCCCAAGTGCATTCGTTATGATCAAAATTGTCTGCTATAAAGGGATCTGTGAAGTTGAGAAGCGTGTCCATACTTTGCCTCTCATGTTTATGTGCCAGAGTTTACTCAAATCCCTTTGCACCACCACATCATGATCAAGAAGGACAATCTTATGCAGATGTGAGAAAACATGAGGCAGATAAAACCGAAGGTGGTTCAGCTTAGAGCTGAATCGGGAATCAACATAATAATCCCTTGGAAAAGTTGCAGTATATTTTGAGGATAACCAGTCGAAACTTTCCATGCTGTCCACATGGACTGTAGCTCCTACTGGGGAGTTGAATAAGAACCACATTGACATTGCTGGGAAGTTGAGGGAATCGGTCACGATATGAAAAACAATCTTCTCTGGATCCTGTCAAGTACCCAAATGCAACTAAAATAAGTTTTGTAGGCATGAGTACAATTCAGAAGCATCACTTTAACTTACAACATATACATTTGTATACACCAAACTGAGAGTACAGGTAAACTTATGCAAAGACTTAATGCACTAAATTTTTTTCTGGTAAACTAGCAAATATTATGGTAGTGATCAAATAGGTTGAGCAATACTGCTTAGTAGCAGGCTACTGAAGAAACAGAGGACCCAAAATGATCAGGTGTCGATTAAGAAATACAAAAACTACATATTCCTTATTGCCTAAGACTAATCTGTCATGAGAGTAGATGCGAAGATGAGAGAGAGAGAGAGAGAGAGAGAGAGAGAGAGAGAGTGTGTAAGTAGAACACAGTGGCTTACCCTAGCGGATGAGAAAGTTGAGTTCACAACAACTGAGCAAGCCAATACATTGTCAGAGAAAATGGCAAAGTGATGAAGATAAGGATCTACAAGCAAACGGTTGTAGGGGAAAACCCTTTCTGCAGGCTCCAGGGCAAAATATTCAGTTGTCAATTTCAAAGACAAGCAGTGATGGCCCTTTGGCATTGTCTTTCCAACAAGCTCGGTGAGAAACAGTTTGTAATTGTTTTGTGATTCGACCTGATCTTCTGAGTTATAAGTCATAGCACCAAGTCTCTTTATTATGGCAGTACAAGCAGGGAACATATGGCTGGCTTTTGTCAAGGCAGCATCCATTGCTCTCATCTTTTGCCCAGCACTGAGAAGAAATAAACAATGTATTTATTAGAAGCAACTTAATAAAAATTCAAAGAATTTTGGTTTGGCAGGACTGCTGATAGTCGTAGATATGCTGTGTGCCTCCCGGAGTGCCAAGCACAAACATCATTGTCCCGAAACTAAAATGCAGAATAAAATATGAGAGAAAATATTAAATTTTGGTGAATTCACTTAAACCCTGAAACAATGAACCTCATCAATAAACTGATTCCAGGTCCTAATAACAAATTCAGAGGATGATTTACAGCTTAAATAATAAACCAGCAACACCACAAACTGTAAGTTAAGCAGAAAGCAAAAGGGATGTGATCATCCTTCCTACTTTTATTAACTCATTTAATACCACAGACAATTCCATTTCAGTTGGAAGCTGTAAGCTGTTAGCATTACATTCAATAAAAATATATTGTCAGACGAAGACTAAAAAAGCTAGAGATAACTAGGTTTCATAGTCATTACGAAACAAAACAACTGCAAAAATTAATGAAAGTCAACGTTTGTTAAGTGTGGCTTTCATTTGATATCAGTTCAATCATCTGGCTAAAAATGTGCATTTATCTAATTCTTGCTAGTGTAAAGAAACACTAACAAATGATATAAGGAAGTAAATGTTTGTACCTCCTTGGGAAATGACTAGCTTCCGAGCAGGAATTCAAGCCTCGTTCCACTTCTTTAACTCGAAGTTTCAGCTCTTTGACAAAATGAGCAGTGCTATTTGGTGATGTAAAGCTCAAGTATAGTCTGGCCCTAAGCAGTTGGTCTTGCATTGCTTTCACCTTCTTATCAATTCCATTTGACCTAGTGGAATTAACAAGATCATGACTTCCACTATGAGCATGGGGCTGTTCCAACAGTAAAGTCATGAAAAACAATCAGGTGAGTCAAAAGGAAACCAAGAGGCAAAAATGACAGTATTAGATAGACCAGGACTTTCTATTCACAGCATACAGACTAGGGTATAAATAAATCAATAAATATTGAACTGAATGTAAAAGCAAATGTATAAAAAAAAATAAGTAGTAGAGTACTAAATCAAAGAGAAGCAGCTTTGCGTTCAAGGGAGATGGGGAAAAGTCAGGCAAGCGGCTGCCAGTGGAGACGAAGTCAGGCAAGCGGTAGTCAAAACCCAGTGAAAACGAGTACGGGGAGCAATCAAGGAGGTGGGAACAAATCGGGGAACAAGGGAATTGATGGTCAAGTGGGAGTTGGTAAGGCAGGGGGAACAGAAGAGTAAATCTGGTGGGGGTCTATGTAGGGTTTGTGCCGCTGGAGATGCAAACCAGGGATCTACTGAGGGAGATTGAAAAAGTGGCTAGGGTTAGGGACTGGTATATCCCGGCGAGAAAGTGGCCGGATAATGGCTTCAAGTTTGGATTCTTTAGATTTCAGAGCAGAGAGGAGGCGGGAATGGTGATCCAGAGTCTGCATGGAAGAATGATGCATGGAAGAAAGCTGAAGGCAAGCTGGGCGTATCCAAGCCGCAGGGAGGGCAGGGTTACAAGGGACAAGGTATACTAGAGTTCGTGGGGTGGTGTACACAAAGGGTTGGAGAGGGTAAGGGACAGCTCGGTAAGGGAACATCAACAAGTAAAGGTTGCATGGAGAGATGGGAGATCCTACGCGGATGTTATTAGGGGTGAGAATGAGGGTATTCCAGTTGGGAAAAAGGAGATGGAGTTGAACCCTATTAAGCTGGAGGTGGTAGAAAAAAATCTGGAATGGTCGGAGAAAGCGGCGTTGGCGGAGAAAAGGGACTTTCAGTTGCTAATTGAGTTTCAAGATTGGCTGTTCCAGTTTCATCATAAATGTGATGAAGTGATCTATGGTGGAGGTTTGTTAGTGACGATAGTATTCAAAGATGAGGATGCCAGAGATAAATTCCTCGGTGACATGAACGACCGTGTGATGATAACATGGAAGCGTAAATGGTCTCAGGACGTGGTGGCGCGAAGTATTCTAATGTGGGTGTATATATTTGGACTCCCACCAACAGCGTGGAGTCAAGAGAATCTCAAAAAAATTAGCCAGGGGTGGGGAAAGGTGATTAAGATGGATAAAGAATCACAGGACATGAGGAGGGTTGATCGGGTTAGGGTGTTGATGGAGATCAAGACAGTGGATACTGTTCCATTGGAGTTGGCCGTTGAAGTGGGCTCTGAGATTTACAAAATAAAATTGATAGTAAATATGTGCGAAGTGGTGGTGGAAGAAGACAATCAAAATACCCAACTGGCGGCTGGTGGATCCAGGGATGTCGACTGCCGGAGCAAAGTGGTGGAGGAGGAGGTGGAGAGCGAAGGGCCGGAAATGGAGTCCTGTAGAAGGTCCGGGGCTGGTACTCATGGGGAAGTGGAAAGTTCTCTGCAGGGTGTGCTTGGGGAACCACAAAATTTGAAAATTTCGACTGACATAAGTAGGGATATAACTGTAGTGGGCACGAGTTGTCTGGGAGCTAAGGATGGGGACAGTGAGGATAAAGAGATGGGCCTCCTAGAGAGTGTTGGGCCGAATAAGATTGGGACGCAAGGGGAGGTGGCAAGAGATGTATGGGCCGGATGTAGGAATGGGATTATTAATGAGGAGCCCAGGAGTGTATTGGGTAGTAGAGAAATAATAATGGGGGAAGATTGGGCCGTGGGGGCCTCAAAAGAAAGAAGAACAGGGTCACGACCTGAGAGGGAAGGATTGAGGGATTCTTTAATTGTGAATGAGGGTCTGGAAAATTCGGAGCCAGAAGTCCGAAACGGCAAATCGACGATAGAGGTCTGTGCGGAAATTGGGATGGAGGTGGGGGATGCGGTGGTAAGGGAGGTTTCGGCAGGGGAGCAGCATGATAGAGAAGATATGGTGCCGGATCAGAAGGCCTTGAGAAAACTTGAGGAGGTGGAAGTTGCATTGGATAAGGTGTTGAAGGGTAGGTTAAAGCAGAAAATTAAAGGGTGTAGGAGGGGCCGCCCGAGCGGAAGGGGTTCGAAGTGCTCGAAGGATCAGAGTATGAAGACAGGTGGTGGTACGTTGGGTGAATTTGCCTCGTTACAATTTTGTACCTTCTGGGACAAAGGTAGGGTGAAGTTGGTAGATCATTCGGAAGTGGAGGCAACGCTGGTAATGGCAGAGAGATTAGGATTAACTTGTCTGGTTGATAGGAGGTCGGCGTTGGAGAGGATTCGAGAGGAGGTTGGCCTGGAGAATTAAGGGATGGAGGTCGGTTTTGATAGTGGGACAGAATTTTACAAATGAAGTTTATCACAGCCAATTTGAGAGGATTGAATGGGGGAGTAAGGAGGAGGGCAGTAATGCGAATGTGCAAAAAGTATAAGCCGACGGTGGTATGCTTTCAAGAGACAAAAATGAGCTATATCCGAGAGAGATTTATTTTCCGGCTATGGGGATCAAGAGATTGTAAATACTGTTTTCAACCATCGGATGGGAACGCAGGTGGGATTCTTGTAGTGTGGGATGATAGAATTGGAGAGTTAGATATGGTTGAAAGGGTGCATAATTATATTTGGCTAAAAGGTAGCTTCAACGGTCTAAATGGAGGTCTCAATCTGCTGTGTTTGCATGCTCCGAATGAGAGGATTGAGAGAGCGGGGATGGGGGTTTCTGGTGTGTGACCGGGGATTTCAATGCAGTAGTGTGGGAGGGGGAAAGGATAGGATTGAGCGAGGATTTGGGATCTATGAGGGACTTCAGGGGGTTTATTGATAGTGCGGGTTTGGTGGATTTGCCAATGGAGGGGGGGCTTTTTACCTGGGTGGGGAGGGGTGGGAGGGCATGTAGTAGGTTGGATCGATTCCTGTTATCGTCAAATTGGTTATGTGTGGAAGGGGGGGTTATCCAAAGAAGATGTGAATCCGTCTTATCAGACCACTATCCGGTAAGCTTAGAGATGGGGCAAAAGGAATGGGGTCCAAAGCCGTTCCGTTTATATGATTATTGGATGTCGAATGCTGAATTTACTGATCTGGTAAAGACCACTTGGGGGAATGAGGCGCTGCATGGGAGATGCAAGTTAGCAGGCAAGCTTAAGGATTTGAAATCATCAATTAAAAACTAGATTGGCTATAGTGCAGCGGATTTAGATAATAAAATCTCGAAACTTCAAGAGGAGGTTGAAGATATTGAGCAAAATTTCCAGGGGAATGGGACTGATGAGATGGCCAGGACAGAGTGGGTAAAGAAAAAGTTAGAGCTCAAAAAATTGTTAATGGACGAAGAGCGGAGGTGGCATCAAAAATCAAGGGTAAAGTGGTTGAGGGAGGGAGATAGGAACACTAAATTCTTTCACATCACAGCTGCTATGAATATGCGTAGGAAGCAAATTGGTGCAATAAAAATTGGGCAGACAGTGATTGATGATCCAAAGAGAATTAAGGACGAAGCTTGGACATTCTTTCGAGATAAATACGCAAGGGATAAGGAGGTGATATTCTCTGTTGCAGGGATAGGGCTGGCGAGATTAGGAAGTCAGGATAGGGACTGGATGGTGCGAGGCTTTGGAGTAGAGGAAGTTCGGGATGTGATCTGGGGATGCGATGGAAATAGAGCGCCAGGACCGGATGGATTCAACCTTGGGTTTTTTAAAAAATTCTGGGAGGTAGTCAAAGATGAGATAATGGAAGTATTCAGGCGGTTGGAGGTAGAGGGTGAAATACCGAGAGAAATCGGGTCCTCGTTTATTACTTTAATCCCAAAGGTTGATAATCCTTTGACCTTTGGTGACTTTAGGCCAATTTCTCTTGTGGGTAGTATATATAAGATTGTGGCAAAGGTGCTGGCAAATAGTCTAAAGGGATGCTTGGAGGGGGTAGTGGGAGAGGCACAAATGGCATTTGTCAAAGGTCGACAAATTTTGGATGGCGTTCTAATAGCATCGGAGGTCATCAATTCTACTAAAAAGCTAGGGCGGAGGGGTTTTGTGATTAAACTGGACCTAGCAAAGGCATATGATAATATCTCGTGGGAGGTGCTATTTCAAGTCCTGGAGGAGATGAATTTTGATAGAAGATGGATAAAGTGGATAAAGGCGTGTGTGAGTTCGGCAGCAGCGGCGGTCCTCATCAACGGGTCTCCTACCAATTTTTTTAAGTTGCAAAAGGGACTTCGACAGGGTGACCCCCTATCACCGTTCCTGTTTATCCTGGTGGCAGAGATTCTAAATAAACTATTGGTGAAGGCGGGCGACATTGGTTTGTTGAAAGGATTGGAGGTAAGTAGAGGGGGATCGACGGTATCACATTTGCAATATGCGGATGATGTGGTGATCTTTTGTGAGGGGGAGCTGGGGCAAGTTTACCATGTGAAGCGGATCTTGAGGTGTTTTGCCCTTGCAACAGGATTAAGGATAAACTATGGTAAAAGCAGCGTTTTTGGAATAAATTGCCCTCTAGAAATAGTGGAAGATGCGGCTGGAGTTCTGGGCTGTGATGTGGGGTGTTGGCCGATGAAATATCTTGGGATCCCAATTGGTGGGAGGTTGAATGGGGTGGAAATATGGACTCCGGTGTTAGAAAAGATTGAGAAAAGATCGGCGGGGTGGAAGGGAAGATTGTTATCCCAGTCAGGAAGAGTGTGCCTGATTAAATCGATTGTTAGCTGCTTACCTAGTTATTTCCTTTCGATATTCAAGGTCCCAAGTGTGGTAGGCGAGCGGATTGAACGGCTAAAAAGAAAATTTTTTTGGAAGGAATGGGGTGGGGATAGAAGGATCCATACGGTTAGTTGGGAGACCATTTGTAGACAGAGAAGTGTTGGGGGGTTCGGGATTAGAACGGTGCAAGACTTGAATAATGCGATGTTGTTGAAGTAGAAGTGGTGATTCGGTGTTGAGAAGGGGCTATGGAAGGAAATTATAGATGAGAAATACTATTTGAATGAAGGACCATTAATTCCAGGGGGATGCCAGAAGAAGTCAATTTGGGGCTACATATGCAAAGGATGGGAATATATGGAGAATGGAAGGAGTGGAAATAATTTCTAGATACAAGTTGGGAATGGAGAACGAACCAAGTTTTGGACGGACCGATGGTTAAGGGGTGGGCTGGTACTGAAAGACTTTTTCCCTAGGATCTATGCATTGTCTACAAATAAGGGTGGGAGGATTTGTGAGTTTGGGGAGTGGAGTGGGGCTCAATGGGGTTGGAACATTATATTAAGAAGGGCCCTATTCGATTGGGAACTCGAGGTTTGGGATGAGTTCTTGGGTGTCCTTAATCAACAAAACCTCAGTAGATTTTTGGTTGATAGAGTGAGATGGACGAAAGAATCAAATGGTATGTTCTCTATTAGATCGTGCTGGGAGGGTTCGGGCAGGACTGGAGTGGGGGAGGCAGGGGGATTCTGGGATAGGTTTTGGAAGATAAAAACCCCGGAGAAGGTTAAACTGCTGGCTTGGAAAATCATTTCTGGGGCGCTGCCGGTAAGGATGTTATTAGTGTCGCGTGGATGTTTAGAGGCACAACAAGCTTCCTGTCCATGTTGTGAAATGGAAACTGAAACTATCGACCATTTATTCTGTAAGTGCGAAGTGGTATATAAATTGTGGTATCAAGGGGTAGGTTGGTTTGATGTGAAATGGGCAATCCCTGGGAAGGCAACGGAGGTACTTGAGTGGTGGTTGAATTTTGATCCTGGTAAGGGGAGGAGGGATATATGGAGACTTGCAGGTTTAGAAATTCTTTGGGCGGTCTGGAAATGGAGAAATATAGTGGTGTTTAGAGGGGGGCGATTTGATATTCGACAGATTATTGAGGAGATTAATTGGAGAGTCGGAGTATGGTGGCAGGTTTTTTATGGTGGGAGGGGAACCAGTCTTTTGAGCCTGAACTCGGACTTTCCGGGTTGCACTATACCTAGGGCGGGGGGACGTAAGGAGGGGCCTCGGGCTAGGCTGGTCTGGGAGCGTCCCTCAAATGGCGAGTGGAAAGTGAACACCGATGGTTCTTCCTTAGGGAACCCAGGGCCGGCCGGAATTGGTGGTATCATTCGGGATGATAAAGGCAAGATTATTTTTGTTCTATCTGACTTTATAGGAGTTACTGACTCGACTGAGGCCGAGATGAATGCCATTAGTAGGGTCTGCGAGGCCCTCGTTCGGGACCATGGTTTTCCGCTCCCAAAACTAATTTTCGAATGCGACTCTATCAATGTGGTGAAATGGATCAATGAGCCTGAAAAAATTCCATGGAGATTATACCATTTGTTAAATCCAATCATGGTTATTTTGAAATGTGCAGGTGATGTCAAAGTGCTTCATATTTTTAGAGAGAAAAACGAAGTGGCAGATATGTGGGCTAGAAAGGGTTCATCGGGGGAAGGCAAGGTGGAAACATGGCTATAAACATGGTCATGAAGGAAGGTTAGGTGTTGGGTAGACAAATCTGGTAGCAGAAGGAGTTTATGGTTGATACTGATGAGTGGTGGCTAGACGTCGAATAAGATGGGATCTAGAAAGGTATATCTGGTACACTTAGGGAGACCTAATGTGTGGTGTTTGAAAAGGTGTAAGATGAAGTAGTGGTAAAGGGTCTGCGAGATTGGGAGGTTGAGAATTTTGATGCTGGTTTCAAGCCAGAAACATGAGAGAATGTCGGTTGAGGACTGATTGTGAAGATATGTAAAGGAATGTGGTATATTTGTTACTTTGTTTTTATTCTTTTTCTACAGGTTCGTTGATGGTTTCCTACTCAGCGAAGATGGCTAAGGTTTGAAGGTAGATGTTGCTGCTGCGACTGTTAAGAGCGCTCCGATAGGATGGTAAAGGGTTGAAGAATGAGTTCACATATAACGTACACCTGCGGTCCGATAGAAGCCTGGAAAGTCTGGGAGCACCGGCCATGCTATACGTGGTAAACTCACACAGTAGCGAGCCTCAGGCATACCTCAATTCGGGAAGAGACAGGAACCCATGGAAAAATGAAGGAGTCTTACACCCTACACAGTAAAGGAATCGGCTAACATACTCGGTGAAAGATGATGTAAGTTTTCTCTTTGATATGGTTGGATGATGGTGTATATGTGGTATATCACTTTGAATTCTTTGAACTTGCCTAAGCATCCATGTTGAGCTTGCATATGCTTCATACCAGTGTATTGGAGATGTCAAGGGCACTAGGAAGAACCCTCTTGGTATATATACTGCCCAACTCTTCCATCCAAATTCTTAGACCCTGACTTGCCATGTCCTGAACCCGTACCTATATTGATATATACCTGCCCAACAGCCAAGTACCCCCCTTTGTCCTTCAACCATTGTATTCTTATAGGAGTAAAGGAAGTGGCTTAAAATCTTTGATGTAATTTTCCCTGGAGATGTTATTGCTAATCTTTAGGAGATTGGACTATTTTGGTCAAGTGGGAGGGTAGGAGTATCACAAGTGGTATTCGATCGGATATTGAAATGTGTTCCCTCATTTTGGAGATGGTGTGGAAAATAGTAGTAAAAAAAAAAGATTGAAAAAGAAAAAGAGAGAATTGAAAAAAAAAAGGAGGAAAAGAAAAAATGAAGTAAAAAAATATATATATAGTAGTGGAAAAAAAAAAACAAGAGTGTATGGTTTGGAAAGAATAGAGTTTGTCTCATGGAGGCTAGCATTTACAAGATTTTAAATTAAGCCTCCTGGGTTATTGTGGAGAGTTAGTGAATTAATTTTCCATGTGAATTTGTTTGCTGTGTAACACGACTTCTGGATCCTGATGGGATTAATCATTTAGAGTCTCCTTCCTCCTACTAGCCACCTCACTTCTGTATCAATTTCCAGCTACTACACGACTGTCACATATTCCTTCCTTCATTGATTATATCCTAGTCTTGCTCCTCTGAGTTATCTTCATACACCGGTTTAAGCATTTTTGCAAGGGAGATGGGGTGTTTTAAGCAAGCTTAAGGGTTTATCATTGTGCCACATTACATATGGGGATCCTCTACAAATAATGAAGATATTATTGCTTTGATACCACGGCTCCAGAAAATCTGAACCGTGAGCAAAGGATGACTGATTATTGAGTGATTATGGAAGAAAACCAGGGTTGGTAATTTCCAGGGCGGCTCTGAATTGCGCTGTTTTGTACTACCGAGCAAGGTGTGATCGAGGCCTGGTTCCTATGTGTAAGATACAGGTGATGTGCTGTGCTCGAACAGATGTTCGTTTTTGTTTGTGCAAAACGTTGTATGATGATGTTGGTGGATTGCAATGTGTGCATGTATGTTGTAAGGAAACTCTGGCAGTGATTGTATTACATGGAATAGAATACGTTTATTTCTCAAAAAAAAAAAATAGAAGCAGCTTTGGCTGGCATCATCCTTGACCGCACATGCATGTTTTACTTCAATATATTAACCTTGATAGATAATTTTATCAAGGATACTTATACTTGGAGTGATTTTGTAACGACCCGAATATTTTGGTCATCAGGTGAATGAGTGCCGCACTCGAATTGAAAACATCACCAAGCGGGAGGACTTGGTTATGGGGCCAGCACAGCCTCGTAATCAAAATGGGCAAAACGGTAACAATCAGGGGTACAGACCCCCTCAAAATCAGAATTTCAACCAAAATCAACGCCCTCCACAGAATCCAAATCAGCAACAGAATCAGAACCCGAACCGGGATCAGCAGGGCAATCAAGGACGGCCAATGGGGCGGTTGAATGTTATCAACCAAGCAGATGTGCCTATGCAGGGTGACGTGATGGCAGGTACGTTCCATGTTTTAAGTACACCCCTTAAAGTTCTGTTTGACTCAAGAGCTAGTTGTTCGATTATATCATCAAGAGTCTTACCTGAACTAGATCTACCTAAGTGCGAACTGATTAACTTAGAAATTCAACTACCTTCAGGAGAAGTAGTATCATGCTCTAGACGTTATAACGAAATTCCGATAGTTATCAAGAACATAGAATTCTTCGCAAACTTGGTAGAATTTAATTTAAGGGACTTCGACGTTATACTAGGAATGGATTGGTTGACTCGGTATAAAGCGGTGATAGAATGTCAGAAGCAAAAGATCACCCTGTCGAAAGGCAGGGGAAAGAGAGTTATCTTTTACTCTCAACCCCCTAAGAGGAGCAACAAGGTTGTTAACGCTCTCAAGCTTCGTAGCTTAATGCGTAAGGGATACGCGTTGTATGCATGCTATGTTCACAACCTTGAGGCGGAAGAGAGCAAGGTTGACAACATCCCAGTGGTAAGAGAATACCCGGACGTATTTCCTGAAGACATCCCTGGTATGCCACCTGAGAGAGATCTTGAATTCACCATAGATCTCATTCCGGGAACGGAACCTGTTTCAAAGGCTCCTTACCGCATGGCGCCACTGGAAATGAAAGAGTTAAAGGAACAACTCGAAGAGTTGTTGGATAAAGGATACATAAGACCAAGTACATCCCCGTGGGGAGCGCCGGTCTTATTTGTTAAAAAGAAGGACGGAGGACTACGCCTTTGCATCGACTACAGAGGACTCAATCAAGTGACCATCAAGAACAAGTATCCATTACCGAGGATTGAGGATTTATTTGATCTATTGAAGGGAGCGTCGGTGTTCTCAAAGATCGACTTGCGATTCGGTTATCACCAGCTGAGGATTGCCGAGAAGGATATCCCGAAGACGGCGTTCCGAACTCGTTATGGACACTACGAGTTCACAGTAGTATCCTTTGGGTTAACAAATGCACCTGCAATGTTCATGAACCTCATGAACGATGTATTTAGAGAATTGTTAGATCAATGCGTCGTGGTGTTCATCGACGACATCCTGATCTACTCGAGAAGCGAGGAGGAGCATTCCCAACATTTGCACCAAGTGTTAGGGATTTTGCGCAAGAACCAACTCTATGGAAAACTATCCAAATGCGACTTTTGGTTGAAGGATGTAGCATTCCTTGGGCACATAGTATCCGCCACTGGAGTTTCAGTGGATCAGGCAAAAATTTCGGCGGTGACGGAATGGGTATCGCCGACGAGTCCAACTGAAATACGGAGCTTCCTTGGACTAGCTGGTTATTATAGGCGGTTTGTGAAGGACTTCTCAAAAATCGCACGCCCGTTGACCCAGCTGTTGAAGAAAGGGGTGAAATACGACTGGACCAGTGAGTGTGAGTCCGCGTTTCAAGAACTGAAAAAGCAACTCACCACTACACTCGTATTAGCACTACCATCAGAGAATGGTGACTTCGAGGTTTACAGTGACACTTCGAAGGAAGGTCTAGGATGCGTTTTGATGCAAGACTCGAGAGTCATTGCATATGCATCGCGTCAATTGAAACCTCATGAAGCGAACTATCCGACACACGACTTGGAGTTGGCGGCAGTCGTGTTCGCTCTGAAAATATGGAGACATTACCTCTATGGGAGAAAGTGTCGGATGTTCACTGACCACAAAAGCCTCAAATACATATTCACTCAAAAGGAGTTAAATCTGAGGCAACGGAGGTGGTTGGAACTAATCAAGGACTATGATCTCGAAATTTCTTACCACGAAGGGAAGGCCAACGTGATAGCCGATGCCTTAAGCCGGAAGTCCCAACATGTGGCGAATTCGTTGGTGATTCCGCCGGTATTGTATATGGACTTGGCAAGATTGAGCTTAGAGCTAGTGCATTCGGGCACTGTAAATGAAGTTGTCAACGCAATGGTAGTCGAATCGACCATATTTGACGAGATCAAACTCGCCCAACCGGGCGACGCAAAGTTGGAAAGGATTAAGGAGAACATTGCCAACGGGAAGGCGATAGGATTTGCTATCCATGAGGATGGAAGCATTCATTTCAAGGGAAGGTGGTGTGTACCACAAAAATGCGTGGAGATAAAACAAAGATTGATGGAGGAAGGGCATAACACACCTTACTCGGTTCACCCTGGAGGCGACAAATTATATAAGGATTTGAGGAAGATTTACTGGTGGCCGAGGATGAAGAATGAAGTGGCAGAATTTGTAGCGAGATGCCTCACGTGCCAAAAGGTCAAGTCGTGCGACAAAAAACCTTAGGAATGATGCAACCATTGGAAATCCCGAGTTGGAAGTGGGATAGTATCTTGCTGGATTTCGTTTCGGGATTACCACGATCACCTAGAGGGATGGATAAGATATGGGTGATTGTCGATAGGCTAACGAAGATGGCCATTTTTATCCCAATGAAGGACACTTGGACCATGGACCAATTAGCAAGAGCGTATATTGACAATGTGGTACGACGACACGGGGTACCACATGACATTATCTCCGATAGAGATAGTAGATTTGTCTCTCACTTTTGGATCAAGTTACAAAAAGCTCTCGGTACGCAGATTAAGATGAGTACCGCATTCCACCCAATGACGGATGGACAAACTGAGAGAACAATCCAAACATTGGAGGACATGCTGAGAGCATGTGTCCTAGAGTTTAAGGGTAGCTGGGAAAATCATTTATCCTTTATTGAATTTTCCTACAACAATAACTACCATGCTAGCATCAGCATGGCACCATTCGAAGCATTGTATGGTCGAAAGTGCCGATGTCCGTTGAGTTGGGAAGGGAGTGATAAGACTGTGGTAGCGGGACCACAACTCATAGAAGATATGACCCAACAAATCAAAGTGATTCAAGGAAAGATGAAAGCGGCCCAAGACCGACAGAAAAGTTATGCCGATGTGAGACGGCAAGACCTAGAATTTCAAGTTGGAGATAAGGTCATGTTAAAGATATCACCGATGAAGGGGGTTATGCGTTTTGGCAAACGAGGAAAGCTAAGTCCTCCATATATAGGACCTTATGAAATTCTAGAAAAAGTCGGGAATCTAGCATATCGTCTAGCCTTACCGCCACAATTGGCTCGAGTTCACAATGTGTTCCACGTATCACAATTGAAAAAGTATGTGCACGATCCGACCCATGTACTCCAACCAGAAGGAATTGAATTGGATGATGACTTGAGCTACGAGGAAATTCTGGTACGAATACTCGATGTTAAGGAGAGAGTAACAAGGAACAAAACCGTGAGAATGGTCAAGGTTCTTTGGTTGAACCATGAAAGTGAAACGGCGGCATGGGAGTTAGAAGCCGACATGAAGAAGCGTTACCCGACCCTACTCCAAGACGGTGCAACCACAGTTATGGGGACATAACTGTAATCTTAAGGGGGGAGGATGTAACGACCCGAATATTTTGTATCCCAAATAAACAAATTCAAATTGTTTTGAACTACGTAATGACTTGATCCCTTCACAGGGTACGTAGGCAACTTGGAAATTTCAATTTTGGGTTCAGTCAAATAATAACAATCAACAACCAATCAATCAATCAATCGAGCAATAAGTCGCGCAACTTCGAGGACGAAGTTGATTCTTAAGGGGGATAGACTGTAATACCCGAGATTTTTAGCGGCATCCAAAGGAATAAAATTATTTCTTAATCCGATCAAGGTCGAAATATCTCCGAGAAGAAGAAAATAATTTTTCGCAATAAGTTATTAAATTCAAAATGGAATAAAAAGAGGGAAAGGAAGCCGAAGACATTCCATGAATCGAGTCAAAAGAAATTGAATTAAATTCAAGAAAGAAAAGAATTTTAATTCCAAGAACCTGTGAAGTCGGAAATAATTTAACTAGATAAATTATTACACGGGAGTCAAAAGACGACGTTAGAAGCCGACGAATCCAAAACCGACGGACTTAAGATTTCAAACACGAAATCAATTTAAGTCGAAAAAGATTTAAGATAGGAATCATAATCCGAGAACGACCCGAAAAATCGAGCCCGAAAACGTAGAAGAATAGAAGTCCGAAAGGGAGGAGAAAAGGCCCGACGGATCGCATGACCCGGCCCAAGCCGGAGCCGCGCGGTCTGGAGCCAAACCACGCCGACACCGCGGGGTGAGACAGGACAGCCTGCCATGACGCGTTTTGGCGACTTTCTTGCCATATTTTCGGGGCCCAAGGTGGGAATCTTGATTTAATTCGGGGGGAGCAGATTTTGGTTGATATTATATGATCATAACACCCCATTATCAGTCATCCACACCCTTGTTTCATCCCAAACTCTCCCAAAAACCAAAAACACAAGTTCTTACCTTCCGGCGACTTTCCGACGATTTTCCGGCAACCAAATCCGACCGAAGAAGTGTGTAGATCAAGGATTGCAGGCTTTGGATTGTTGGTAAGATGTAAATCAGGTTTCGTTATTGTTTTAAGATCATAACCATCATTCTAACATGTGGATCTTTACTTGCAAACACGTTCGTGGCCAAAGGAGAAGAAGAACGTGTTGCGTAGATCCGTCCGTGGCAATTTTGGACGAATCGATCGACCCTAGGACGTTCAAGAACTCACTTACTGTAAGTCAATACCTTTCATATCAATATGGGTGGTTTAAGGGCGTCCGAAACATTGGATCTAAAACGAAACGTTGAAATCGAACCTAAAAACCCCAATCTACGTGTTTTCTGAAATCCGACCAAACTCCTACTTCGAGTGTTCAAACCGGAAAACTCAAAACTAAGATTTTGATCCTAAGATCTTAAGCTATACTGTGTAAAAATTTCAGAGATTTCATCGATTTTTGATACCCCAAATCGTGTCGGACATATTCTGCATTTTTAAGGAATTTTCAAAAATTGACAGTTCACTTAACCGAACTTGATGAGCATATTTCTACCATTTCTAGTCCGAACTAATCTTTGTGATGTAAACAAAAGTTGTAGGTAATCATGTCTAGTATGTGTCCATAAAATTTCAGAATTTTTGGAGTCCATTTGATGAGTCGAAAAATTGGATTTTAAAACTGTGACGAACCTGAATCCTGACAGCTTGTTGTTTGCGTAGAAAACTGGATTTTTGACATGCTTCCATTCTTATTTCCAAAAAACTCGAAGCATGAAAGTTGTTCATTGGGATGTTTTTGAGATACTGTGAAAATTTCAGATCAATTGCATTTGTATTGAATTTTTAAACTGAAAAGGCGCAAACTGTGACATCAAACGATTTTAACTTGTGAGATCTTGAAATTTCTAAACAAACGATCGAAATCTTGTTATATCTTTGAAAATCCCATTACACTAAAGTTGAAACGATATCAGTTACATTGATTAAATAAAATTAGGGGGTGAGTGCTCTGCAGGGTGCCCTCCTAACTATTCACTTCGTGCCTTTATGGACGATGGTGACCCCGCGCGAAATATGAAAACTATTGCCAAAACGGCATCTTATTTTGGGCCTACCCTCTCGGGTGTATCCGTATGGGTTACCCGAGGCTCGACGGAGTGGTACTGGGTATGGCGGATAGGCTGCGGCCGCCGGGCTACCGGCTAAATGAAAAATGACGAAATTGGCTGAAGCCGCCGGATCACCGGCTAAAGGACACTTATGAAATTGGTTGCGGCCGCCGGATTGCCGGCTAAATTAAATATTGTTGAGATGGTGGTGTAACGGGGGAAAATTTAAAAGCTTAGATTTTATTTATTTATTCATGTCATTATTCATGCTTTTAATTCATGTTTAAATTAATGGCTCATGCTTAGGTTATTATTATTTATGAAATTTAAATGTATCTTTAAAGTATGCAAATTAAATTCTTATTTTTTTTATTGGCAAATAAAATGTTTTGTATGCATGATTAGAAGTATAATCTTAATTATTAAAATTAAAATCCCTTTATTGCTATGCTAGGGTTGACTTACTCAGTATTTTATAATACTGATAAAAACCGTTGTTCATCTTTCTATTACAGAGTACGGAGCATGATCATGCATTGGGGGCTCATTTTGGACATTTAGTTAATTATTTTACATGACTTGTATGAACGGGCCTGTTTAACCCGTGTTTTGGCCATGTCCGCCCTATATTTTAAATTCCGCTGCATAAACTTTATTTCCGCTGCAACTTATTATTATTATTATCATGTGTGGATGATATTACACTATATTATTTATTTTTTTACAATTCCGGACTTATTTTTAAAAACTCTTTTCAATACCCATAGCTTGCATCTCTTTAGCAAACTCGGAGAATTCTTGTCTTGCTAGGAATGTGTGGCGGTGACATCCCGGCCTGGGTTATCAAATCCGGGGTGTTACAGATTTGAACCCTTAAATCCTTCATAGTGAAAGGGACAAGTCTAGTTAAGCTAAATTATGGGATAAGAAAATCCTATTAACCTTTGTTACGTAAACTTATCTCATTGGACTGATTGTTCAGTACCATTCTTGAAAGTGAATATGATGGCATCAGTAGCTTCTACTCATAAAAATAGATGGTTTGACTTGGGATGGGATGATATACCTTCGTCCCCAAGACTGGCAACTTCTCTTTGTGCTGTCCCGCTTGGCTACGTTCATTTATGTCATGTCTAGTAGCTGAACTTAAAAATGAGGACAGAGAACCTAACTTTAAATACTGCGCAGTATCAAATAAGTACTTGAAAAAACTGAATTTCTTGCAACAAGTACCAACTATTATTATATCATAAATCTTCGAAGTGATGTCAGTTACAAGAATCAATGTATAAATCTTTTATCCCGCAAATTTTAGATAAATTGCTTGAAGGCCAAAATGAAAATATAATTTTTTGAAAATGTTTAGTTTGGAAATAATTTTGTAACTAGATTTTGAATTCTTCAATATATAGAAAAGTACTTTTAAAAATATCAACCCACTAAATTCATCATTTCAAAGATTATTCTTAAATTTTTAAACAACCACGAAAATCCTCTAATTCACCAAAAAAATAAGTGAAAATAGATAACAAAAACTTACATGGTATCAAATGCAGTTGGCCTGAGTGGTATGAGGCTCTGCCAGCTTAAGCAAAGGTCTTGGGTCCAATGAAGCCTGAGATACCCAGATATTCGCTTAAAAAACAAAAACTTCCATGGAGTATCAAAGAAAAGTCGAGTAGACTATTTCCACAACCCCAAGCAAATCCACGTAGTCTTTTCAATATTTAGACATAATCTAATTACAGATATTAACAAACCAAAATCTAATTACAGATATTAACAAACGAAATCAAGATTTTTGCTATTTAGGAGATTGGTTCGATTAACTTGACAAATAGTTCGACTCCATCATAAACTAAATTGCTCATTAGCTAACTCTTTTTGTTCAGGAGTCAGCTTGTAATTTTATTCTATTTTATTAAAAACACAAACAAAAAAAAGATGCTATGGTACATAAAGAAAATTTCTTGACATACACAATTTTATGTGAGTTATTGATGAGATGTTAAATCAATAGTTGAGATTAACGTAAATGTAGTCTTGTAATTTCAATATCATATAAATGATCTTTATTATTTGTATCACTGCAACTATCGTCCATATCGTGTTCAGCATAATCTTTTATTTATTTGTTTGGATTTTATGAAACCTGATAGGGTATTTAGATTTATAGCATCGAGTAAATGCATTTTCATCTAAAGACCGTTCAAATCCGAGTTCATTTGAGAAAGTTAACATCATTTTAAGACTATCGCATAGACTTTGTTGTGTAGGCTGTGTCATTGGAATTTATAGGTTACGTCGCTCAATTGTTCAGGCAATGTCTTGAATTGTATCGGTCCGGTCGCTAAATTGGATAGACCACGCTGAAAACCATAATGAACTTGAAATGGTTCCAACTTTTTCAAATGAATTCGGATTTGGATATTTTTTATATGAAAATTTATCTATTCGATGCAGCGAGTCTAAATATCTTATTAGATTTCAAAAATTTTAAAATTGAAAATAGCATTTCTCATAACAGCGAGTATCTATACTCCGTGTTACATTAATACGCTCACTTTCCATTACACATATTTTTTTTTTCTCTCCAATATCATTATTACTCTTTTGTTTTCTTTTTTGAAAAGTCGAAGCCATATGATAAGGATAGAATTATTATTAATCATTTCAGATTATTTTAGTAAATAAGTACATATTCTATTTTAATATACGTAAATTGTATGAAAGCAACATTTAAAACTGAATAGAGCCGAACAATGTTTAGTTGTGTACAACTAGTTGTAATTGCGAGCTAGAACTTCAAAAAGGGTAGATTCTGAAAAGTCCTAAAGTTTTAAATTGTTATATAAATTATTTTCTCAAAATAGTTATTGTAGAACAGAAAATTTGATTGACAAGCACTACAAACAATTTTATTAATTTACAATCACAATGTCATACTACAATTTATAAAAATATAAAGGAATTTAAGAATATCAAATATATATAGTTCGACTTTTAAAACGCATATGATTCATCCAACTTGAATGCTTAAAAGTGTATTTGACACTTCCAGTAGATCTAATAGGCTCCTTGAAATTTCTACCGCGTTCTGTTGCTGCGTGATTGTCTGCTAATGAGTCTCTGAGTAACTCTAATTTGTGAAGTAAGCCCTCAATTTATTGAGAGAAGATAGTGTGACACGGGCCGGTTGTTGATGGGCTGGCCCAACCTAGCTGTCCATTTGGTGGATTGCATCACTAGGGCTTATGTGGTATTTCTCACGGGGTCCTCATCGTGACTTATCCACGTGGCGTTCCATAATTGTCCCAATATTTTTTTTTTTGGAGCCATTGAAGGCATGAGAAATGAGTGGTGGAAGCCCATGCCACACAATTACAAAGGGAATAAAGAGAGGGATAGGGGGCCAATATTTATTTGAATATTAATAATTATTTTAATTATTTAATTTATTTTAAATGCTCATAAATAATTAAATTAATATTTAAAAAGCATGCATCGCATTTTTGTTTGCGAACAAAATTTACGTGATTACAGTTATAATTTCAAAAGAGTTAAAAAAAATTAATTAAATAAAAAAATAACTTTGAAAACACCCGAAAGCTACCCATGATAACTTTGGCTTGCAAAGCTTCTTTTCGAGGCTACAACATTTAAAATTTGGTGTAATAAACGAAGCTTTTATTAAAGCAACTATGTACATAGCACATCATTAGTAAAACATCATACTTATTATATTTTTAATTTTTTCAATTTAAATTATTGTAATTTGTAAATTAATTTGAATTGAAAATTTAATAATAATAGAAAAAAATAGAGCCAAAATAAAATTGATAGCTTAACTCAATATCAATAAGTAATGAGATGTTGCTCAACAAAAAAATAAAAATAAAAATAAAAATAAGTAATGAGATGTTAATGAATAATCTTATCCAACCCCAGTATTTGTCTACTTTTGTTGCACACCTCAAGGCTCAAAGGTTTATATTAAAAAGCATAACAAAACCCTTTTGCTATTGGTTACACAACAAAAGATGTTACTATCATAGTACCGAAACTAGCAGTATATCTCTAGCAAGTTTATAGGCTATGGCCTCCTCAAAGTAGTTACTAAAAAAAACTAACAAGACAATTCAGACATTGAAAGATGAACTGTTGGGAAATAATTTTGATCCCCAGTACCAAAATCAACACGATGTTCTTCTGCTTCCACGACTCTCATACCCACCAAGAAATGGGGCCTAAACCATAATCCTCAATAGATCCCTGTGCCACAAATTAATGTAAATGCTTTCAATATAAATCTTTAATTGTCAAACCAACTATCTAAATTATCAATCAATGTTATCAACAAGTGTCTTGTTATCAAATATCAAATAGGGTTATGTTAGATGCACCAGATTGGCAGATTTCCTAAAATGGCCTGATTGTTTTGGAGGTCGAGAGTTCAATTCCTATTTCTACACACCATGAACTTACAAGACTTCACTATGATGATTTTATCTAATCAGCTTTAATAATCAGATCCAGTGATTTCATAAAGGGCAAAAAACAATAATAAAAGTTAGATAAGGAGTACATGAATTATGAAGTCTCCAATGGATAAGGTCCGAAGAAATCTATTCTATTTTTCTCATCTACGATGAAAAAATAAAGCACTAGCAAATTCATTTTTTGGACCCGTAATGATCTAGTCAGTGTATTATTGTGAAAGAACTATGAAGTCAAAAACGACCAGCTCCCAAAAAGAGAATCAACTATATGACTACCACGGGCTTGTTTAGATGTGCTTTTGACAAAATCAGAATTATAATCAAGAGCACTTATCTAAAAGACTCTGAGTAACTTCTAAAATGAAGTACAACATCTGTTTCAATTTACCTGACCACTTTTTTTTGCAAGTTTTTTTTTAATAAAACATCACTTTCATCCCACTTTCCTCTCACATTCCCCAGTGTGCCTCTCCTACTTTTCCACCCACTTTATTTTACAAAATACGGAAATGTTATAATTATTTTGAATTATCCCAAAAAGGAAAAATAATCAAATAATATGAAACGGAGTATCAAATAAACTTCTATATTGTGTGGCATGGGCTCCTACCAAACTTTCCTAGAACCGTTCAGCAAAAAAAAATCTACTTCTACTCCTGGACTGGGGGAAATGTGCCGTTCTTGGAAGTGGGATCGGAAAATCAGCCCACTCATAGCTATATTATTAAAATGAACACATACTCCATGAAGCCCATCGCTGGATATACTTAAGTTTTAAGAAATTACTGACGACTTACAATGATCACCATATGAGCAAATGGCTTAACATCTTTCTGCTCAGAGTCCTCCTTATCATTCTGGTCTTTTCCTTGATCTAATGGTAAAGGGATAGGTGGATAGCTTATTTCGTGAATTCTGAACCTTATCTGCAACCAGTCATCAAGGTCATCAAACAACTAACGAAGGAAATAAAAGAAATGTAAAACATGACAACAACCTCATCTATCTCATCAATTGGGTAAGTTTCCCCTCCATATTCCCAAATCCATGTAACCCCATCCCTGTGAAAGAGATGAAAATATATTAAAAGATCAACTTCACATGCGAGACAGAGGTGGTCGTGTGAAGCCTATGATCAGAATCTCAGATAATATAATGCAAGTAGAAAATTTAAGTGAATTAAAGAGCTTACTTATGTTCAGGGTCATGTTCAGAGTGATTTGGAATGGGTAGTAAAGGAAAAGGTACATATATGTCGTCAAAAAACCCGAGTGTCACTGCCAAGTTGTTCCAACAAGCAGTGAAACATTAGGGGAATGATTTTTCACTGAAAAGATATCACAGAAACCAAAAACTGCATCATAAGTTCATGACTCTTGCTAATATATTACTCCCTCCGTCCCATTCCAAATGTCTTACTTACTATTTTTGGATGTCCCATTACAAATGTCTTCTTTCTATAAATAGAAATAATTTTCCCCTCCAACAACTATATGGACCCCACCATATACTCACAAACCAACTCTACCTTAATTCACGTGCCCAACAGTAACCAGACACTTGGAGTGGGACGGAGGGAGTATAATTTTTAGATATGACAAAAGAATTTCTTTTTGATTGACGCATTAATGAAGGCGAAAAATATCATACATGGAGCCATCTATGCTAGATAATTTCAGAACAATAAGATACTTATAGTTGATTGAAAGGTATAACTAACCTCAGAATGACCCCCAAGCAAACCACTAACAAGAAGTAACATATTTGTAAAGGCAGAAAATATCATACATGGACAACTCATGGCCATTTTCGCTAGATAATTACTCAACAATAAGATAATTATCCTGGATTGGGTATAACTAATTTCAGAATAACCACCAAATGAACAAGTCCAATTCGATGCAAGAAGCAATGGGGAACAAATAAACAATGGCTATTAATCCAGGTTCCAATATAGGATGACATCATGGCATACATAATCACAATCCTCTTTCAGTATTGTAAGTTAGGGTAAAGAATTGCATTTAGCAACAAAATTTTCATGCCCTTGAATACTAAAGAAGTGTACCAACAATCAATGTTGTCCCAGGAAACTTGAATCAAGATCTGATCCTTGGATGCAAATTTATAGTAAGAAAGAAAATATATGCAAAAGATAGGCAAGTAACCCAAGCAGCACAAAATATGTACAGTAGAAAAGCATAATGTAAAAAAAAGGTAACTATGCAATTCTACTACATACAGCGTAGCCCCTTTTTTGTAGAATCTTTCAGTCTTGCTGTTATAACTTCTCCCTCAAATGGGCGAAACATTACAAGCCTGAACTTCACCTGAATATGATTGAAATTTATGTTATTGTCATCCAATAGCATATCTTCTTTCAAATGAACTAGTACTTCCCCCGCCCATTTGGGCGGGGATGTGATAACCATATGAAAAATAGTGAATTATTCAATTATATCGTTACTCCCAGGAGAATTACAAAATAATGTAACGTGTTGAGAATATAGTTCATTTTTCTAATCTAGATTATTATGTCTAAAATATATAAACATTAATATACTATTTAAATATAAATAATTAAACACAAAAAAAAAGTGGTTAATATATATTGATTAACATAGATCATTTATTAAATAAAGGCAATTGAAACATTAGTAGATAATATATAGGATATTTTTTATTTATTATCCAATAATTGTTCTTAATATAAATTTTTAAGGCAAATAACTTAAACTATAGTTAGACACAATACTATATTATGCTCAACATTATACACATTAAACTAAAAGTTAAATTTAATAATATATTAGGTAATACGTATGAAGAGAAATATTTTAAACATAGACCTCAATTTTAAAAGTAGTTATAACCATATAAATTTCATTAAAAGAAATCAATATTTTGAATAAATTAAAATAAACAATGAGATCTAATAGTATATTTCAAAGGAAATTTTTTATTTTTAATTATGAAGATTGCATATTTTCTTCAAGAGCTCTTTTAAAGTTATTATTATTCTTAAGTTCTAATAGTATTTATAAAAGGAAATGTTAATGGCACTATTCATACGATCGATAGGTTTTATATATTATAGATGTAACTACATGCTTTTAAAACTAAAAATCCACTTTATCAAGCACTGAGAATTTTTTAGTATTTCCTGACACCATTGAGGTATTGAGGTATAGGTATTGAGATAGACAAGAACAATGTCAGGGAGATTATCTACCAAATGAAATGAGGCCTAAATGTACTAAAATTTCTTCTACAGAATCCAGATTCTGAAGATTCCAACTACAATATCCTAACGGAGGAATCCACATTTAAGTACAACAATTTCAAAAGTTCTTAGGGGGAAAGATATTCATATTCATTAAAATTGTCTTCATGTTTTGGAAGGAATGCAGGATCAGTTAAGCAGAAAAAAAAAATAGAATTGAAAGTAAGAAGATTCCATAAACAAAGTTGACGTGTACATCATCTAACATAACGAGGAAAAGCAAACAACTCCACAATCAATAATTGTTAGCCCTGATTATTTCAAAGTTCAAACATGTACTGTGTAAGTGGAAGCGCCAACACCAGAATATGTAAATCCACCGTCATAGGCGCGAATATCGTACACGCTCACGCATAACCCTAGATCTTTAATCACCTGCCATCAATACCCAGAAAATGACCTAATTAAGCTTTTTTATTATTATTTTTATTATTTACTTTATTTTTTTAAGGAGAGGGAAAAAGGAGGCGGAAAAAACCAACATAGACAATTACAAAACCTTGTCGAGAAACAGATTGTCAAGCTCGCCTTTCAAGGCTTCCTCAAGCGGCTGACTCAGGAGATGAGGAGGCAGCCTCAGTGTGTGCTCTATTTCACTCAAGAAGAACATCTTTTCTCGAAGCTCCAGTTACTGGCATAAAATAAAAACTCGAAAATCAGAATTATTCGAAGATTTCAAGCAAGAGATAGAAAGAGAGGAACAGTTGGTGATTCCGCGGACGGCAGTTCGACGGAGACGACCGAGTGCTCTGTTAGTGTTAGGAACCTACGCACATAAATCTGTATGTAGAGCTGGCAAAACGGTCCCGCGGGGCGAAACAAGCCGACCCGCGCGGGGGCGCATTTTTGCAGGCATGAACAGCGCGGGCTTGAATGGGGCGGGCTCGAAATACCTAGGCCCAACCCGCCCCACATGCGGACCGGTACGCGGGCTTTCTAATAAAATAATTTCAAATTTATTTTCTTTTTAAAAAAAATAAAATTGTGGATTCAAATACATATTTTACTGAGATATATGAAGAAATAAAAATTCTAACAAATTAGTAAGAATATGAAATTATAAAATACAAGAAAGACTTGTATTAAATTATAATTAAACAATTGAATAACATGAAAAAGAACTTGTAATAGCTCACACAATGTCAAAAAAATAGATAATAAGTAAGTATCAAAATAAGAGACACAAGATGAAAAAGAGCATAAGCACGGTTACAATCATGCAAACCCCACGAATGTTAAAAGATCAATTGATCAAAACACAAAACTAACAGCAACTAGCAACTGAGAACGTTTACCTTAATACACACCCACACAAACCACATAGAATGTTTATGGATCTCCATAGCATATGTAATAGATGCAACATTAAATAATAGATTATATACATTAGATGCAACATTAAGAGATTGGAATAATAAATAAGAACAAGGCTCGCTGAAACAGATTCTACAATCACAGAATTTGCAACACGTTAAAGCAACCCAACTCTATACCAAAAAACCCGCCATTTATTCTAAATTCTAATAGACCAATTCTTCACATACAAGAATAAAGTGCAATGCAAGACAATTAATCTTTTTACTCATTTAACAGCAAAATTTCCAAAGAATAATCCCAATAACAACAAAATCTTCACATAAATTTCAGTTACCACACTGGAATATAGATGCAAAACAACTCAATTAAAAAACTAACTCCTAATTTAAAATTTAAATATGCTAAGCAGTACTAAATACTAGTAAATGAAAACTTATGAGAGACGGGCAGACCGAGGTGGTGACTGGTGAATGAGACCGGCAGACGGAGACGACTGTGAGCGGCACGGAGTGGTGGTGGTGACTGGTGGATGAGACCGGCAGATGGTGGTAGTGAGCGGAGGCCAGGAGGGCGGCGCCGAAGTGGTGAGCGGATGCCGAAGGGAAGGGAGTACAGCGCCAGCGGTGGTGGTGAGCGGAGCGAGGGACGACGCACGGGGTGTGGTGGTGAGCCAGAGACGGCGAATGGGCGATGGGCGTGGCTGTGAGCGGTGGTGCTGACGGAGACGACTGTGAACGGTGGTGGTAGACAGGGGACGGGCGTTGGCTGTGAGTAGTGGTGGTGGTGGTCACGAGAGTCTGGAATTCAACGAACGAAGGAAGCGATTGGAATTTGGAACAAGGAAGCAGATTGGAATTTGGAATGGAGGCGGAGCGTGACTGTGAGTACGGCAATAGGTCCGGTCCATATCGGTTCCGCAGACCCGACCCGAAAATCAATCCGTTACCATCCTATGTTTGGGTACGGGTCAGACCCGGAATCAAACGACCCAAGTTTGGGTTTTTTTGGATCTTGACTCCGACTCATTGTCATCCTAACTGTGACTGAGTTGCAGATCATTTGGGCTTTCAGATTTAGGGTTAATTTTTTTTTATTAAGAGAAGCCTGCGGACCAGCCCACCTCATACGGGCCAAAATTGTTTGGGCTTGAGACAAATCCATTTGGGCCCATTTTTAAACAGGCCTCAAATATCAAAACCCATCTTGCATATTTTGTATTGTGGGGCGGGCCAACGCAACGGGCTGGACTCATTTTGACAGGCCTATCTGTATGCAACTACTTGTGAAACTTAAAACACGTGAAAACAAATACTAAACCCGGCTATAGATAGGCCCAAATGATTTCGTACTTAGTAGAGAAATGTGGGCCGAAAGATACTAGTTGCTAAGCCCAAATAATACCCTCACTTTTCATTACATATATATTTTTTTCTCTCCAATATCATTATTACTCATTTGAGATTATTTTAGTAAATAAGTATATAGTCTATTTTAATATATGTAAATTGCTTGATAACAACATTTAAAACTAAACAGAGTCGAGCATT
Organism: Hygrophila difformis; assembly: GCA_030278955.1. NCBI lineage: Eukaryota > Viridiplantae > Streptophyta > Magnoliopsida > Lamiales > Acanthaceae > Hygrophila > Hygrophila difformis. The sequence goes on from JAOANR010000009.1 coordinate 43,860,744, forward strand.
CTTTAGTACAACTAGTTGATGGGCTGGTTGTGAAGGAAGCCCTCAATTTATAGAGACAGAATAGTGTGACACGAGACGGTTGTTGATGGGCTGGCCCAACCTAGAGTCCATTTGGTGGATTGCGGGCTTATGTGGCATTTTCTCACTGGTGCATGTGCTTGCGGGTCTTCATCTTGACTTACCCACGTGGCATTCCATGTTTGGCCCAATATTTATTTTAAATAATATTTTAAATTTTAAATTTATTTAAAATGCTCATAAATAATTAAATTAATATTTAAAAAAACATACGTTGCATTTTTTTGGCGAACAAAATTTACGTGTATACAGTTATAATTTTAAAAACAGTTAAAAAAATATTTAAATTGAAAAATAACTTTGAAAAAACCCGAAAGCTACCCATGATAACTTTGGTTTGCAAAGCTTCTTTTCGAGGCCATAACATTTAGAATTTGGTGTAAAAACAGAGCATCGGCTGACTGGTTTTAAGGAAGGGTTTCGCTTTGACCTCCAGAGTGCCACTGATAGATGGCCACTCCCGGTTCTAATTTCTCTAATGGCTTTAAATACCCCAGATTATGAATTATTAAGCAGGGATAACCAACTTGAAGACTGGACTACAAACTACTTTTTCTTTTAAAAGAATCTAGATGTTGGCACTAAAAGGAAACCATAAAGCTAGGTCAGAGGAAGAGTATGAGAGTCAACAACAACAACATTGAACATGTTGAATATGCTCTGGGACAAGTGCAATGAATGGGAAATATTTATGTATAGAATCTAAACGTACTAAAAGCTCATAAAAGCACATATACGCATAACACACCATTAGTAAAACATCATACTTATTGGCTCTGTTTGGCAGAACAACTAAATCAAATAAGCTAATTGTGTGACAATATGAGACAAAATAGTTTCTTCAAAGTCACAAAATAACTTAAAATAATGTTCAATCAGCTTTTTTAAGACCACTTCAAATAGCAACATTTTGTATTTTAGCTTATTGTAATCAAAAAGTTTGTTTCGAAATTGCCAAACAACTAATTTTGACTAATTTATTACTCACGTAATCATGAACAACTAATAGTTATTTTTGAAACATGCACATTATATTTTTTATTTTTGCAATTTAAATTATTCTTAAGTTCTAATAGTATTTATAAAAGGAAATGTTAGTGGCACTATTCATACGATCAATAGGTTTTATATATTATAGATGTGACTATATGCTTTCAAAATTCAAATCCATGAAATCCACTTTATCAAGCACTGAGAATTTTTTAGTATTTCCTGACACCATATAGGTATTGAGATAGACAAGAACAATGTCAGGAAGATTATCTACCAAATGAAATGAGCCTAAATGTACTAAAATTTATACTACAGAATCCAGATTCTGAAGATTCCAACTACAATATCATAACGGAGGAATCCACATTTAAATACAACAATTTCAAAAGTTCTTAGGAGGAAATATATTCATATTCATTAAAATTGTCTTCATGTTTTGGCAGGAATGATGGATCAGTTAAGCAGAAAAAAAAATAGAATTAAAAGTAAGAAGATTCTATAAACAAAGCTGACGTGTACATCATCTAGCATAACGAGGAAAAACAAACAATTCCACAATCAATAATCGTTAGCCCTGATTATTTCAAACATGTACCGTGTAAGTGGAAGCGCCAACACCAGAATATATAAATCCACCGTCATAGGCGCGAATATTGTACACGATCACGCACAACCCTAGATCTTTAATCACCTACCATCAATACCCAGAAAATGACCTAATTTAGCTTTATTTTATTATTTATTTTATTTTTTGAAGGAGAGGGGAAAAAGAGGCGGAAAAACCAACATAGACAATTACAAAACCTTGTCGAGAAACAGATTGTCAAGCTCGCCTTTCAAGGCTTCCTCAAGCGGCTGATTCAGGAGATGAGGAGGCAGCCTCAGTGTGTATTCTATTTCACTCAAGAAGAACATCTTTTCTCCAAGCTTCGGTTACTGGCATAAAAATAAAACTTGAAAATCAGAATTATTTGAAGATTTCAAGCAAGAGATAGAAAGAGAGGAACAGTTGGCGAGTCCGCGGACGGCGGTTCGACGGAGACGGCCGAGTGCTCTGTTAGTGTTAGGAACCTACGCACATAAATCTGTTTGTAGAGCTGGCGAAACGGTCCCGCGGGGCGAAACTGGCCGACTCGCGTGGGGCCCGCATTTTTGCAGGCATGAACGGCGTGGGCTTGAAAGGGGCGGGCTCGAAATACCTAGGCCCAACCCGCCCCACATGCGGACCGGTACGCGGGCTTTCTAATAAATAATTTCAAGTTTATTTTCTTTTTAAAAAAAACTAAAATTGTGGATTCAAATGCATATTTTACTGAGATATATGAAAAAATAAAAATTCTAACAAATTAGTAAGAATATTAAATTATAAAATACTAGAAAGACTTGTATTAAATCACAATTAAATAATTGAATAACATGAAAAAGAACTTGTAATATCTCACACAATGTCAATAAAATAGATAATAAGTAAGTATCAAAATAAGAGACACAAGATGAAAAAGAGCAGGTAGTCAGAGAAACATAGGGGGATATACAATTAAATATACCATTAAATTCAAACAGTGCTCAATTCCATAATGGTTGGTGTGGATGGAGAGGAACAAGCGAGTATTTCAGGGTAAGGACAGCACGCAAGCCACTCTCATGCGCAATGTGCAGGCGTTGAAGGCATTGATGCAGCAGGAGGATGGTGGGCGGAGGTTGGATGGCGCTGGCAGGGTTGTGAGATGGATGGATGGAGTGGAGGATGGGATTATTGTGCATTCGGATGGCAGCCTGGCTGGCGAGGCGACTAGGGGTGGCTATGCGGCAGTCTGTCGCGGCTGTGATGGCAGTTGGTTAGCAGCCGTTGGGGGGCAAATCAGGCGTAGGGAGGTGCTTGAGTTGGAGGTGTATGGGGTGTTGAAGGGGTTGCAGCTGGCGGAGTCTCTCCATGCACGTCGAGTGACCTGTTTTATGGACTCCTTGGAAGCTCTCAGGCTCCTGGAGGGGTCGATCAACCAGCGGCACAGGCTATGGCCAATCATCAAGGCAATAAAGAACTTGGCTCGGAGGTTTGAGGTGTGTAGGTTCCGGCATGTGTTCCGAGAGGGCAATAGGGTGGCAGACGCCCTGGCTAAACGGGCAAGCAGCGAGGAAGAGTTTTTTACTACGTGGGCTTTTCCGCCGGATGAAGTTATTCAACTCCTACATGAGGATCAACAGGGAAATGGTGTGCTGAGATGCTAGCTTCGGATTGTACCTGAAGCTTGGAGTTTTGGTTCTGTTGTTTTGGTCCTTTTAGTTTTTCTTTCTTCTTTCTGTTTTTGTTTTTTGTTTTTTCTTCATTTCTTTTAGCCGCCAAAGAGGCATTGTTCACCAAAAAAAAATTCCATAATGGTTGGTGTTAGCCCATAATGAGAAGGCAGGCATGCTCTTGTCATATTTTCTACAAAGGTTTTGATTCTGATTCTGGTTCTTGTTATCCTTGCTTAAATAATTTTTCCCATGACTTAGATTGGATGGAAGATCTTTACTCTTAGACTTAAGTTTTTGTGGGTGGTTCGTGTATAATTCAATGCGGTTCTCAATTCTCATCATTCGCTTTCAAGTATTCAGGGGAAAATGTTGGATTCTCTCACCGTCTGGAAGTGTAACTCATGCAAAACTGGATTTTGGTTGTAAAGTGAGTATAGTTAGGCCATCCGTGTTCCCTCCTTCCTTACATTTCCTTCTTATTCGTCCTTTTGATTTTCATATGATATCCATCCCCTGTGTTGTTTGTACTTCATGTTTTCTATAAATGGGGGATATGGTTGGTTGTACAACAAACATTTTTCTTGCCTTTTGAAGTGCATATATATTTTATCATTTAAGCTCCAAAAAAAAAAACATATGGGGATGTTGCCAAGGGCAAACAAACACAGAACATAAGCACTGTTACAATCATGCAAACCCCACGAATGTTAAAAGATCAAAACACAAAACTAACAGCAACTAGCAACAGATATTATAGGCAATTTGTGAAAGATTTCTCGAAAATTGCTCGCCCTTTAACCCAGCTATTAAAAAAAGGAGTAAAATACGAGTGGACTAGTGAGTGTGAGACTGCGTTTCAAGAACTGAAGAAACGACTCACAACTACACCAGTGCTAGCTCTACCATCAGAGAGTGGTGATTTTGAGGTATACAGTGATGCTTCAAAGGAGAGTTTGGGATGTGTTCTGATGCAAGACCAGAGAGTCATCGCATACGCATCACGACAATTAAAACCTCACGAGGAAAATTACCCGACACACGACTTGGAGTTAGCAGTGGTCGTGTTCGCTCTAAAGATATGGAGACATTATCTCTATGGGCGGAAGTGTCAAATGTTTACTGATCATAAGAGCCTTAAATACATATTCACTCAAAAGGACTTGATTTGAGACAAAGGAGATGGTTAGAATTGATCAAGGACTATGAGCTGGAGATTTCTTATCATGAAGGAAAAGCCAATGTTGTAGCTGATGTCTTAAGTCGAAAGTCCCGACACATGGCGAATTCACTTGTGATACCGCCAACGTTGTACATGGACTTGGCAAGATTGACGTGGAGCTAGTGCATTTTGGCACAGTTGGGGAAGTAATTAATGCTATGGTAGTAGGGTCTACCATATTTGATGAGATAAGGTCTGCTCAACCGGGTGATGTGAATTTGGAGAGGATAAGAAGAGTATTGCCAATGGAAAGGCAATAAGATTTGCTATTCATGAATAATGAAGCATTCGCTTTAAGGGAATGTGGTGTGTGCCACAGAAATGTGTCTAGCTAAAGCAAAGACTGATGGAGGAAGGTCATAAAATCTCATATTCAGTTCATCCCGGGGGTGACAAACTTTATAAAGACCCGAAGAAGGTTTACTGGTGGACGAAGATGAAAAGAGAGGTAGCGGAGTTTGTGGCTAGATGCCTGACTTGTCAAAAGGCCAAGTGATAATGGCCAAAATTGTCTACTATTTCCAATCCATTTCCGTGTCTGAGACGGACATTTTGATCGTAATCCCATCTTATTTTAATAAGAAAGCAGTTGAATTCGACATATTAATGCGAGTTTGTAAGAATAATAAGTTGGTAATGAAAGACACAAAAATATGCAATTTTAATTGTATTTGTGTTAGAAAAATCCAAAAACATGAAAAAAAAGAGGAAAAAGATAAGAAAAAGGAATGAAAAGATGGGCAAAAGAATAAAATAGCCCACAAAAATAAAAAAGATGGAAAAAGAATAAAAATCCACAAAACTGAATTTTTTGCTAAGTGTTGAAAATCAATGCGGTTTACGCAATGCGGTTTATACCGCATTGCCCAAATAAACCGCATTGCATCTACAAAGAAGAAAAATAGCCAAGTGTTTAGAGGAGATGCGAAACAGGTAATGCGGTCTCCTCAATGCGGTTTATACCGAATTGACCTGGAAACCGCATTACTCCAAGAGAAGGAAGAGACCCAGAGCAAAATGAGAATGTCCAATGCGGTATTACTCAATGCGGTTTATACCGCATTGACATGTAAACCGCATTGCATCAAAACAAGGAAGCCATGCAAGAGGCCATGTGCAATGCGAAATGACCAATTCGGTTTACGCAATGCGGTTTATACCGCATTGCATGTGGTAAACCGCATCCCAGCCAAAGATCAAGAAAGAGAGACCTCATGCAATTCGATATACCCCAATTCGGTCTATACCGAATTGCATGAAGAGACCGAATTGAATTCAAACTTCAGGCATCCGGATGACACGTGAAAAGCGCATGCCACTGTTGATGGGCCCTGATGGGCTTAGGGGTCTGAAAAGAAGTACTATAAAGCTGAACCTCACCAACACTTGAAGATACTCTTACACACTTTGACAATTCAGCAAGGGACAAAAAGAACAAGAAGCTACAGGTTTTTCACCCCTTAAGGGTTAGGTAGGTAGTTTAGTTAGTTTATTTTTCATGCATGTTAGCTTAGTTTTAGATGTTTTTATCCTAGTTTAGTTTGTAAAGCTTGTTATTACCTCTTAGTGTAGCCAATTTCCATACATTTAATATGTTTTTTAGATAGAATGAACCCAACCTTCAATCTAATGATGGTTTTGGGTTGTTTATTATGCTTTCAAGTGTCAATACAAGGGAAAATTCCAGAAATGGGTTTTGTTTCAAGTGTTTGACACTCTTTAAATGCTTTCCGTAGCAATAAATATGTTAGAAAGAATGTTTGTTTCAACTAGGTTTCATTTAATGTGTTCCTAGTTGACTTACATTCTTAATAAATGCATGTTAGTGGGTGTATATTATGTTTTTATACCTTAGAGCCTCAAATAGATGTTCTTAGGTTTTAGATAATTTAGGGTTTGTTAGAAATAGGTTTTAATGCCTTGTTTTTCATTTCTTGTTCTAGATCTTAAATTTATGCTTCCTTAGATAATTTAAGTGTTCTTATTTTATGCAAGCAGTTCTTAATTTTTAGGCTGTTTTAGGTTTATTACCTTTGAATTTCATGTTTGTAGTTTTGGGATTTAATTCATGCTATTACCCACTGTGCATACATAATTCTTGAAAACCACAAAATATTCATAAGAATGGCTGCGAGATGACACTGATGTGAAATGAGTGATGGGGTCAATCCTATCTATTATAAACCGCATTCAGCTTAGAAACCGCATCCATACTTGTGAACAAAAAAAAATAAATTTATGTGAAAATTCCATGCAATGCGGTTTATACCGCATTGCCCATGAAGACCGCATTGCATGGCAAAAAATGATGGTGTTTTATTTCTTTATCTCAATGCGGATTCCAGCAATGCGGTTTATACCGCATTGCCCATGAAGACCGCATTGCTTTCTGAAACCGCATTATATGCACTCCATGCCCTTCATGCCTTAGTTTATTTTCCTTTGATTTCCAATGCAGTTTACACCAATGCGGTTTATACCGCATTGCATGTGTAAACTGCATTACCCTCACCTTTTGGAGAAAATGCCTTAGCCAAATTTGAGTAGGGGAATACCTCATCAATTCGGTTTGTCCAATGCAGCTTATACCGCATTGAATTGACAAACCGCATTAGATGGTTTATTTCGCATCCTTGCAATGATTAATTATGGGTAAGGAAATTCTTCATCCCTCATGCGCATTCAATGTTGTCTAGTAGATGCGGTTTATACCACATCTAATTTAATAGACCGCATTGACATCTCTCATTATTTTAAAACTCCAAAAAATATTTTATTTTCCTGAGCTGTGTAAGTTGCATGGGTGTATTGGGCTTAGGCTCATTACATCTAATTTTATCCATTACACATCTCAAATCATTAGTGTCTAAATTATTTTGTGATTAATACTTACACAATACCCAAAAATATTCTTTTAATTTTATCTTTTCCTTTTTAATCGTGTGTATGAATGGGTAATAAGGAATATCACAGATCAATGTTAGCAAAAAGGTCCCTTCACCGGGATAACGATTAGCTCGTCTTCTGTGTATTAATTATTACTCGTTATTTTGTATGATTTAATTGGAGATTGGTGGAAGCTCGGGCAAAAAGGTCTCTTCACAGGGATAATGATTAGCCATCAGCCAATTCCTAGTTAAATATTGTTTTCTTTTCATTATCTTAATTTCAAATCTGAATTTCGAACTATGGTAATATTAGACAGTGCCGATCAACACTGTCATAATAGGACTATAGCGAGAAAACATGTGGGTTTTTCCTCATTCATGGATAGTAGGACTTTCGATAATAGCGATCACTGTTATTAAAGGTTCCTTACTGTCTAAAAATCATACCATCTGGAATAATTGGGAACTGGATAGCAGATGTTTGCAGTCCAGATAACCCCAGTTATTTCTAGCACTCTTTTTAGCCAATTTTTCTTAACCCATGGCTAATCCATCTTTGTGTATCAAATTCTGTCTAATTCCACCATATATTTTGGGGTATTTTATTTTACTTCTCATATACATGTATGCATGATATTATTATGTAGCTATTGTGGTCATAATATTTTGGAGATCCTTCTCCTTGGACATAGAAGTCTTTATCTAAATCAGATGTTGCATAATAAATTTCCACAAAAATCACTTTATAAAATCCGGATCTGATTAAAGGATAATTTCACAGTTATGACTAATTCATCTTCTACTGGGAGTTGATTTTGAGAACTTAGAAGCAGAGTCAGCGATTAGGTCTCACCTAGACTGAAATGATCCGTGTTTTAATTGAGAGTCTAGTACCTGTGTAGGGAATGATTTTCAAATATCAATTGCTTTCTCAAAATTGTTGTGTGTTGGAAATCTTATATTAGGTATTGCATTGAATCAGTGTCCACTTGGATTCAGATAAGATATGATAAATAATACTAGAGGAACAACATATAGGCCTTGGTTAATTTCTAAGGTAGGGTTGAGTATTCTTTCAACTACTATCTTCTCCCACCAAAGCCTAAAATTGAGTCTTGAGTGAGTACATCCGGAGTAGATCTTCACGGGTCTATTCCAATCAGTTTGTATCTCATAACTGACCAGATGTTATAAGCTATGTGGCTTACTGATATTTGGGAGGTTCTAAATTGCATCTGGTCACCAAGACCAGGGGCTCTTTTATACTAACGGAATGAGATAGCTTTTGAGACTTCCGAGTGATAGGTTTTAAGTGCTTTCTTTACTGCTTTATTTTACCGCTTTCTTTTAAATGTTTTGTAGAGGACACTCGGAAGAATTAGAGGTTGGCCGCCCTATATAAGGTTTAAGAGTTATGGATTAGTTCGGAGGTTTAATTTGGATTTTGGGTGTGACAAGGGAGAATGATAGGAGTACTTGGCATATCAACTAATGGTATGTTAGGTGTTGCTTATCCACCATGGAGAAATAACATACCTCGGCAGGGGCAGTTATTAATTTGTGGTATCTTAGATGTTGAGGTCTTAAGAGCATGTAAATTCTGACTGTAAGTACCTGTCTGCTAAAGGGAACATAGTTTAGAAAGCATGAGAATTAGCTCACTGATGGATTATCCCAAACAAAGATCTGTGTAACAAAAATGGAAGTTTAATTATTGTTTCATCTGAATCTTGTCCAATCTTTATTATTTTCTCCCTGTCCTTCTGTCACTTTTTAAATCCGCTTTCGTAGAATAATTTTACCCGCTTTCCTAGGATAATTTTACATGCTTTCTTAGGATAAATTTAATTTGTAACACCCCGGATTTGGTAACCCAGGCCGAGGTGTCACCGCCGCATCTCCCTAGCAAGACACGGATTCCCGAGCTCGCTAAGGAGGTGCAAGGCTTATGGGTATACAAAGTTTTAAAAACATTCAACAATGAATCCGGAATTTATTAATACTTTAATCAAAGTACGATAGTAAAATCATCATGCATGGATAAGGTAAATGCAGCGGAAAAGTAATCACGGCCAAAACCTCGGGTTTAACAGACCCGGTAAAACAGTAGTATGATACAGTAATTAAAAATGTTCACAAATATATCCCCCCAAATGCGCGTGCATGCGTCAGTCGACATACTCTGTAAAAAGGAAATGACAACGGTTGTCAGTATAAAGATATACTGAGTAAGTTAATCCCTAACTAACAAATAAAAGGGGTTACATGTGTTTAAACTAAAGATTTCGCTTACCATACGTAAAGTTAAAATACATAATTTATTTGCAGCGGAAAAACATGATTAAAGGACTTAATTTTAAAAGCGTAATTTAAAGCATAATTTAAGATGCATAATTTTAAATACATAATTGAAAAAAAAACATGATAAGTACGATTTAAGCATAATGGAACACTCACGCAAGTCTTTTACATTTTATCCCGTAGACTAAGAAGAGGACACCATACCGGGAGATCACTAACGAGGCAATCTCAATATAGGACCACTAACGAGGCAGTCCAAACAATGGGAGACCACTAACGAGGCAGTCTCAAAAAGATAGTAGGACCACTAACGAGGCGATCCAAAAATACAGCGCGCGAGATCACTAACGAGGCAATCTCAGATAGTAAGGAGACCACTAACGAGGCAGTCTCAAAGATAATGATAGTATGAAGATCGGCTCAGCCTAGTGAACGGGATTTTTTGAAAGTTCGTATTTCAATGTTATCAAATGATCGATATCGCGTTTTCATAGTTCGAGTTTTCTCAAGTTCGAAAAATCCTATTCGAGGCAGTTTACGCCTTTCTTAATTAAAAATTTGTCTTTACACCAAAAATTCTGAAATTTTTACAGTAGCTCAAAAACACACACGCGAACAACTTTCATGTTTTAAGTTTTTGGAAATAAGATTCCGAAGTGAGTCGAAATTCGAGTTCATTGCAAAGAATGATTTCTGTCTTAAAAACTAGTTCCGTCACAGGTTCGTGCAACGCCGATTAAAATTTCATTTCAAAACCAATTGATGCGAAATTTTTACAGTAACTACAAAACACATTAAGGAACAACTTTCATGTTTCAAGAATTTGGAAATAATGAATTCTTGGTACTCAAAAATCGACCACAACTCACTGCATACTCGCGGGCTCCGAATAGGTTTTAAAACAGTTCTGAAAATTCGACCGTTTGACATATCAAATGATCACCAAAATCCGTGAAATTTTATATGCATAATCTAGACACAATTATCTACAACTTTTGTTTAGGAATGCAAAGTTGAATCATTCGAAAAATGGGTGAAAAACATTCATCAAGTTGAGTAAGGAAAACTATCACAGTTTAAAAAATGTTCGGGTTGTCACAGAAAGTTTACGGCGAGATTTGGGATAGCAAATCTTAATGTCAACGGCTGAAATTTGGACACAAGATAGATAAAGGTGTTAGGAACAACTGTAACACCCCGGATTTGATAACCCAGGCCGGGATGTCACCACCACATCTCTCTAGCAAGACACGGATTCTCCGAGCTTGCCAAAGAGATGCAAGGCTATAGGTACTGCAAAAAGGTTTAAAAACAAATCCGGAATCTATTTAAAAATAATATTAAGTATCATCCACACACATAGTAGTAGTAATAATATATCGCAGCGGAAAAATGTAGAGTGGCCGACATGACCAAAACTCGGGATTTACATGCCCGTTATGCAAGTATCATAAAAGCAATAAAAGCAATGTTTAAGTTTTTCCATCCCCCAATGCATATGCTCATGCATTATCTTCATACTCTGAAAGGAAAAGAGAAAACAACAATTTTATCAGTATATAAAATACTGAGTAAATCGATCCTAACATAGCGATAAAGGGACTTAATTAGATAATTTAAAATTTCACTCCTAACATGCATTCACAAAATTTAAAGGAAATAATATTTTTTTTATTGTGTACTTGAACATGCATTTAATCCACAATAACAATTTAGTCATGATATGAAATTTAAGGACATAATTTAAATGCATAATTTAAAGGCATGCATAAATAAATAAATACTCAAAAATATTAAATCTTTTATTTTCCCCGTTACGTAACCATTTCTCAGTGTTTTGTATAGCCGGTGATTCGGCGGCCGCAGCCGTTTCGTAAGTATCTCGTTTAGCCGGTGATCCGGCGGCCGCAGCCGTATCTGCCATACCCAGTACCACTCCGGAGCCTCGGGAAATCCATACGGACAACCCGAGAGAGTAGGCCATGTTTCTCCCGCCGATTGGCGTAATATCTTATCAAATTCTCTCGTCCATTATAGGCCCGAAGAGAAAGGCTAGAGGGGCACCCTGCAGAGCACTCACCCTCCACCAAGTATCTCATGTATCGTTTAGATTTAATGTATCGGGGTTTTTCAAAAGTATAGATGTATCGTATTTCAAATCTTTGATCGTTCGTTTCGAAATTTCAAAATCCTTCGATTTAAAGGTATCTTGGCGTCATAGTTTGCGCCTCTTCAATTTAAAAATTCGGTTTAAGTCCGAAAAATCTGAAAACTTCACAGTTTATGCAAAACACCCTAACGAACAACTTTCGTGTTTTAACTTTCTCGAAATAAGTTGAGGAAACATGTCAAAAATCTAGTTTATTACGGAAACAGTTTACTGTCTCAAAACAGATTTGTCACAGTTCGGAAAATTGGCTTTTTGACATATCAAATGGACTCCAAAAATTCTGAAATTTTAACCACATATACTAGACATGATTATCTACAACTTTTATTTAGATTGTAAAGACCAAATCAGACTACAAAGTATAGAAACAAACTCACTAAGTTCGAACATGTTCATAGGCAGATTTCAAACACGTTTTGTCAAAACAGTTTCTTTTCGAAGCGATTTAAAATAGCAAACGTTAACGAAAATGTCTGAAATTTTTATACAACCTAGATTTATGTGTTAGGATTAAACGTCTAGTTTTGAGTTTCTCGGATTGAATCCTCAAAATATGAGTTTTAGGCCGATTACTGAAACTGCGCAAGTTGGGGTTTTTAATTTCGATTTTTACGTTTCGTTACATTACGCCTATACCGGACGCCCCTAAATCACCCGTATTGATATGGAAGGCTCAACTTACAGTGTTAGGGAGTTTTGGTCGTCCTAAGGTCGCTGGCTCGTCTAAATTTGCTACGAACGGATCTCCCCAACGTCAAGCTTCCGACTTTGGCCACGATTTCAAATCGGACGAAGAAATCCAATGTTAGATCGAGTTTTCGGGTTCAAAAACTTAAATGGAAATCTATGAACGACTTACCACAGTTTAGAACACTAGGGATCTTGTATTCCACGCCTCCTCCGTCGGTTTTCGTCGCCGGGAAGTGATCGGAAAGTCGTCGGGAAGTCGCCGGAAGGTGTTTTGGCTTTGGAGAGAGTTTGGGAGAGTGGATGGTGATTTGTGACTGATGAAAAGGGTGGGGAGGCAGCCCTAGGTCGCCCTAAAAGCTTTCCCCTCGACCAAAATCTGCTTTCCAAAGTCGGGGGGTCGATTTATGGTAAGAAATCGCCGAAAACGCGCAAGTTGCCAAAACCTGTAGAGCCACGCGGGGTTGGCGCGCCTTTTGGCCAAACCCCGCCCGGCCAGCGCGCGGTCCCCGCCTGGACTGCGGTCCGGGCGGGTCCGTGCGATCCGATCCGTCGGGTCTTTTCCTCCTCCCTTTCGGACTTCTATCCTTCCACGTTTTCGCGCTCGATTTTCCGGGTCATTTTCGGATTATGCTTCTCATCATAAATTTATTCCGACTTAATTCGATTTCACGTCTGAAATCTTAGGTTTAGGTCCGTCGGGTTCTAAATCGTCGTCTTTTGATTTCCGAGCATTTCCGAGTTTATGGGTTCTCGGAAACAAAACTTTCTTTCCTATTGGATTAATTCCTATTTTTATATTCTAAAATGTACGGGTATTACAGTCTACCCCCCTTAAGAACCAACTTCGTCTTCGAAGTTGCACTTCATCCTCTCGCGAGTTCGGGAATTGTTTGATTAGGCGATTGTATTATTGTGTGTCGTTGTTTGTTATTATTTGACTGAACCCAGAATTGAAATTTCCGAGTTGCCTACGTACCCCGTGAAGGGATCAAGTCATTACGTAGTTCAAAACAATTTGAATTTGTTTCTTTAGGGTACAAAGTATTCTTATAAAACATCCGGAAATATTCGGGTTGTCACATCCTCCCCCTCTTAAGATTACAGTTATGTCCCCATAACTGTTGTTGCACTGTCTTGGAATAGGGTTGGGTAACGATCCTTCATGTCTGCTTCTAACTCCCACGTTGCCGTCTCGGCTTCGTGGTTAGACCAAAGAACCTTGACCATTCTCACGGTCTTATTCCTTGTTACCCTATCCTTCTTGTCGAGTATTCGCACCGGAATTTCTTCGTAGCTTAAGTCATCGTCCAGCTCAATTTCCTCCGGTTGGAGTATGTGGGTCGGATCATGGACGTATTTCTTCAGTTGTGAGACGTGGAACACGTCGTGGACACGAGCAAATTGTGGCGGTAGTGCTAGTCGGTATGCAAGATTCCCCACTCTTTCTAGGATCTCGTATGGTCCTATGTACCGTGGGCTCAATTTTCCCCGCTTGCCAAAGCGCATCACACCCTTCATTGGTGATACCTTTAACATGACCTTATCGCCTATTTGGAATTCCAAATCTTGCCGTCCCACGTTGGCATAGCCCTTTTGCCGGTTCTGCGCGGCTCCCATCTTTCCTTGGATCATTTTGACTTGTTGAGCCATGTCCTCGACAAGTTGCGGTTCCATTATCATAGTCCTATCGCTCTTTTCCCAGCTTAAGGGACTTTGGCATTTACGTCCATATAGTGCATCCACGTCTTTAAAGCGAACACGACTGCGGCTAGTTTCAAGCCGTGCCTCGGATAGTTCTCCTCGTGCTGCTTTAATTGACGTGATTCGTGTGCTCTACCCCCCTCCGAGCTTGCATTAGCGCGCATCTCAAACCTTCCTTCGAGGCGTCGCTGTACACCTCGAAGTCTCCATCCTCTGATGGTAATGCCAACACCGGCGCTGTAGTAAGCCGTTTCTTCAATTCTTGGAATGCGGAATCACACTCAATGGTTCAGTCGTATTTCACCCCTTTCTTTAACAGCTGTGTCAATGGGCGAGCGATCCTTGAGAAATCCTTTACGAACCTTCGCTAGTATCCTGCCAATCCGAGAAAACTTCTTATCTCGGTTGGATTCTTCGGCGGCACCCATTTGGTCACTGCCGAGATCTTTGCTGGGTCTACTGCCACCCCGTTGGCGGATACGATATGTCCCAGAAATGCCACTTCTCTTAGCCAGAAGTCGCATTTGGACAGCTTGCCATACAGCTGATTTACTCCTAAGATCCCTAACACTTTTTGTAAGTGTTCGGAATGTTCTTCTTCGCTTTTCGAGTAGATCAGGATGTCATCTATGAACACCACTACGCATTGATCTAATAGTTCTCGAAACACGTTGTTCATGAGATTCATGAACATCGCTGGGGCGTTTGTCAGCCCGAATGATAGCACCGTGAATTCGTAGTGCCCGTAGCGAGTTCTGAATGCCGTCTTCGGGATATCCTTTTCGGCGATCCTTAATTGGTGATACCCTGATCGCAAGTCGATCTTTGAAAATACTGAAGCTCCCTTCAGTTGGTCGAACAAATCCTCGATTCTGGGCAACGGGTACTTGTTCTTGACCGTGATTTGGTTAAGCCCTCTATAATCGATGCATAGTCGTAGACCTCCATCTTTCTTCTTCACGAATAAGACCGGGGCTCCCCATGGGGACGTGCTCGGCCTTATGTAGCCCTTCTCTAGCAACTCCTCGAGTTGTTCCTTTAGCTCCTTCATTCCTAGCGGCGCCATACGGTAAGGTGCCTTTGAGACAGGCTCCGTTCCCGGGATGAGATCTATGGTGAATTCCAGATCTCTCTCAGGCGGCATGCTGGGAACGTCTTCCGAAAATACATCTGGGTATTCTCTCACCACCGGAATGTTATCCACCTTGACCTCTTCGGCCTCAAGGTTATGAATGTAGCATGCATATAACGCGTAACCCTTACGCATTAAGCTACATAGCTTAATGGCGTTAACTATCTTGGTAGACTTCTTAGGGGGTTGGGAGTAAAAGATGACTCTCCTTCCCCTACTTTTTGACAACGTGATCTTTTGTTTTTGGCAATCGATCACGGATTTATATTGGGTTAGCCAATCCATCCCTAGTATGACGTCAAAATCCTGTAGTTCGAATTCTACCAAGTTCGCGAAAAACTCTACGTTCTTTATAACTATCGGAATTCCGTTATATCGCTTAGAGCATGATACTACCTCTCCCGATGGAAGTTGAATCCCTAAGTTAATCAATTCGCACTTAGGTAGATCTAGTTCAGGTAAGACTTTAGATGATATTATCGAACAACTAGCTCCTGAGTCAAACAGAAATTTAAGGGGTGTACTTAAGACATGGAACATACCTCCCATTACGTCCCCATAACTGCCTACACATTATTCTCAAGAAGGTTCGGGTTTTGACCTTGTTCCTTGTTGGCCTCTCCTTGCTGAAGGTTCACCATATCTATTCTCCTTTCGATTGCCTCCTCTGGCGTTCGACATCCCCTAGTCTTGTGACCAAACTTGCTGTAACACCCCGGTTTTGGTAACCCAGGCCGGGATGCCACCGCCACACCTCCCTAGCAAGACACTGTTTCTCCGAGCTCACTAAAGAGATGCAAGGCTATGGTTTTTCAGAATTAAAAATATTCAAACAGCCCATTCATTCATAAATAATTTAAAAATAATACATCAGAGTTGCAGCGGAAAATAATATTTACATATATAGTGCAGCGAAATTTAAATATAGGGCCAACATGGCCAAAACACGGGTTAAACAGGCCCGTTCATGCAAATTCTAGTCTAACGCAAAATTTAAAATATAATGTAATCCCCAAAAATTCCCAGTATGCATATGATGATGCATATTCTTCAACTCTGAAAGAAAAAGATGATAAATGGTTTGGGTCAGCAAAAACGCGCTGAGTAAGTTAACACATAGCATGGGTTAGGGGTTTCAAAGCCTTTAATTAAATTTAATAAAAATATTTCAACAATATTTAATTTAGCCGGCAATCCGGCGGCCGCAGCCAATTTCATAAAATCTAAGCTTTTTAATATATTTCCCGTTACGCCATCATCTCAACAATATATCATTTAGCCGGTGATCCGGCGGCCGCAGCCAATATCAAAAGTATCATTTAGCCGGTGATCCGGCGGCCTCAGCCAATTCCAAAAGTATCATTTCTCAAAATATTTTTCGTTTCTTTTATAGTTCACCATTCACCAGGGCTCTTGTGACCGCAATCCTCATAATCAATATTTCCGCAGGAAATCATACAATCGCCCTTGGGGAATCTAACCCGCAAGAACTCAATACATCCTAGGGAATCAAACCCGTAGGAAAACATACGATCGCCCTTGGGGAATCTAACCCGCAAGAACTCAAATACATCATAGGGAATCAAACCCGCATGAATCATATTGATAATGTCAAACTTGGTCACAAATCCCCAATGTTTCAAAAGAATTCTTTTAAAGAAAATATTTTTATTTGGTGTAATGGGATTTTTCAAAAGTATAGATATATCGTAATTCCAACGTCTCGATCGTTTGTTTAGAAATTTCAAAATCTCACAAGTTTAAAACCGAACGATGTCACAGTTTGCGCCTTTTTGGTTTAAAAATCCATTTCTTAGGCGATTGATTTGAAATTTTCATAGTAACTCAAAAACATCCCAATGAACAACTTTTGTGTTTTAAGTTTTTCGGAAAAACGATGGGAAGCATGTCAAAAATCAAGTTTTCTACACAAACAAAAAGCTGTCAGGATTCAGATTCGACAACGTTAAAAGATTCGACTTTTTAACATATCAAATGAACTCCAAAAATTCTGAAATTTTATATGCTCATACTAGACATGATTATATACAACTTTTGTTTAGAACTCAAAGATTAGTTCGGACTAGAAATGATAGAAGTATGCTCATCAAGTTTGATAAAGTAATCTGTCAAGGTTCTTGATTTCGGTACTAACGCAGATCGGATCGACTCAGATTCGAAGGCTCAAATCTCAACGAAAAATTCTAAAAACTTACAGTAATATTCCAAACTCATAGATCTACAATTCCTATGTTCAACTCCAATCCTAGATCGGTCTAGATCTAAGGTAAAAATCACCGTCAAGTTCGAACGAAAATTCTGTCAAGGATTCTAAGATCCAGATTTGATGCTGTTCGGTTTTGGGTCGGATCAGGTATCAAAACACGATGAAAAATTATGAAATTTTTACAGTAGCTAGATTAATGTCTTAGGAATGTTTTTCATGTTTTGGGTTTTTCCGTTTGAAGACTTTTAAGGGTTCGAAAAATTCATACGAAAACGCTGCGCCGGGGGTTTTTCTTGTTGACAGATTTTAGAGTTTTTAAAACTCTATGTTTGGTTGCATTTTAAGTCACCCAAAACCATAGTAAGGTTAACTTACAGTGGGGATGATGTTTAGGAAGTCACGGGGTCGTCCGGAATCCACGGGGTGTCACGAACGAATCTCTTCCACCCGATTTATTCTTCCCTTGGCTCCGATTTGTGTTTGAATACGAAGATTCATAAGTTAGGATGATGGTTATGATCTTAAAACCATATGGAAAATTGATTAACATCTTACCAACAATCCAAAGCCTGCAATCCTTGATCTACACACTTCCTTGGTTGGATTTGGTTCCCGGAAAGTTGCCGGAAAGTCGCCGGAAGGTAAGAACTTTGTGGCTTTGGTTTTTGGGAGAGTTTGAGATGAAACTTGGGTGTTTATGGCTGAAATGGGGTGTTAGGAGCACCTAATATCATCCAAGATATGCTCCCCCCGAAGTCAATCAAGATTCCCACGTTTGGGACCCAAAAAATGGCAAAAAAAGTCGCCAAAAACGCGTCATGGCCGACTGCTACAGTAGCATGCTACAGTAGCGTGCTACAGTAGCATGCTACAGTAACTTTTTTTTTTTTTTAATTGGTTTTTTTTTTATATATATATATTAAGATTCTTATCTTAAAAAAAATCATAATGTGGGAATTTTTGTGATCTTGTAAGTCATACATAGCTTCAAAAAGGAATATATTCTTTATTTGAAAATGACAAGATATGATTAATATTCCACCCTACAATTTCAAACCATAGTCAAATTATTCCCAATTATATTATGGCATTCTAGAATAATCCCATAATAAAAAATATATGGGTAGAATGATTAATCAAGGATATATAGAAAATAGATAATTCTCATTATAATTTAAACATGTAAATATATACATGTATATACATGTGTACATGTTTGGAAAGATTATTTCAAGACCAAGGTATATATGTGTATATAAACTTGTATATGGATTTAAAATATTCTATGAACCATATACTTATTACACTTGATATTGAAATCCATATATTTATTTGAAAAGACAAATATATATAATTTTTCAAAGTATGTTTTGTAGAAAATAATATACTAATCTTTAAGCACATATTTGAACATATAAATATATATAGATTTGATTAAAAATCTACTTAGTGAATTAATCAAAAATATATATTCATATATATATTTCGGGCAATTTCTATGGTATTACAATCTACCCTCCTTAAGAATCAACTTCGTCCCCGAAGTTGCGCGACTTATTGACCGATTGATTGATTGCGATTGTATCATTGTGTTTTGTTGTTTGATATTATTTGGGATACATAATATTCGGGTTTCAAAAATAAATGCTTATGCATTCTTACGGGGTATTACATCCTCCCCCCCTTAAGATTACAGTTATGTCCCCATAACTGCCTATGTATTATTCACAACCATGTTCGGGTATCATCGCATATGATCCTTCCTCAGTATTCTTCTAGGTGTCATTTTAGAAGCACGCGAAGATGAGTTTCTAAGTGATCAAGATCTAGGACTAAGGCAAAGTTAGTCTTTAGCAAGCGCTCCTAAGTCAAGATCATGTCGAGTTCTAAGGTAGGAGTGTTTCTTATTACCGATAATTCACATAAAAAGAGTTAGTGTAAATATTTATGTATGCATATGTATATGTGATCCCCCCAAAAAATTTTATGCATGCATTTATTTATCCTTGGGTTTTAAAAATAAATTTATTCCATGGATAGATTAAAATAAGGATAAAAAGGTTTGGGCCACTATATTGGGCCGAAAGAAATAAATTATTTGGGCTTTAAATAAAAACAAGGTTATTGGGCCAAAATAATTTATTGGGCTTCTAAAAAAAATTTGGGCAAAAAATTTGGGCTTTAACTCCAAAATAATATTTGGGATCTTTAAAATATAATAGCTTCAAAATAATCCGGGCTCTGATACCACATTGTAACACCCCGGTTTTGGTAACCCAGGCCGGGATGCCACCGCCACACCTCCCTAGCAAGACACTGTTTCTCCGAGCTCACTAAAGAGATGCAAGGCTATGGTTTTTCAGAATTAAAAATATTCAAACAGCCCATTCATAAATAATTTAAAAATAATACATCAGAGTTGCAGCGGAAAATAATATTTACATATATAGTGCAGCGGAATTTAAATATAGGGCCAACATGGCCAAAACACGGGTTAAACAGGCCCGTTCATGCAAATTCTAGTCTAACGCAAAATTTAAAATATAATGTAATCCCCAAAAATTCCCAGTATGCATATGATGATGCATATTCTTCAACTCTGAAAGAAAAAGATGATAAATGGTTTGGGTCAGCAAAAACGCGCTGAGTAAGTTAACACATAGCATGGGTTAGGGGTTTCAAAGCCTTTAATTAAATTTAATAAAAACATTTCAACAATATTTAATTTAGCCGGCAATCCGGCGGCCGCAGCCAATTTCATAAAATCTAAGCTTTTTAATATATTTCCCGTTACGCCATCATCTCAACAATATATCATTTAGCCGGTGATCCGGCGGCCGCAGCCAATATCAAAAGTATCATTTAGCCGGTGATCCGGCGGCCTCAGCCAATTCCAAAAGTATCATTTCTCAAAATATTTTTCGTTTCTTTTATAGTTCACCATTCACCAGGGCTCTTGTGACTGCAATCCTCATAATCAATATTTCCGCAGGAAATCATACAATCGCCCTTGGGGAATCTAACCCGCAAGAACTCAATACATCCTAGGGAATCAAACCCGTAGGAAAACATACGATCGCCCTTGGGGAATCTAACCCGCAAGAACTCAAATACATCATAGGGAATCAAACCCGCATGAATCATATTGATAATGTCAAACTTGGTCACAAATCCCCAATGTTTCAAAAGAATTCTTTTAAAGAAAATGTTTTTATTTGGTGTAACGGGATTTTTCAAAAGTATAGATATATCGTAATTCCAACGTCTCGATCGTTTGTTTAGAAATTTCAAAATCTCACAAGTTTAAAACCGATCGATGTCACAGTTTGCGCCTTTTTGGTTTAAAAATCCATTTCTTAGGCGATTGATTTGAAATTTTCATAGTAACTCAAAAACATCCCAATGAACAACTTTTGTGTTTTAAGTTTTTCGGAAAAACGATGGGAAGCATGTCAAAAATCAAGTTTTCTACACAAACAAAAAGCTGTCAGGATTCAGATTCGACAACGTTAAAAGATTCGACTTTTTAACATATCAAATGAACTCCAAAAATTCTGAAATTTTATATGCCCATACTAGACATGATTATATACAACTTTTGTTTAGAACTCAAAGATTAGTTCGGACTAGAAATGATAGAAGTATGCTCATCAAGTTTGATAAAGTAATCTGTCAAGGTTCTTGATTTCGGTACTAACGCAGATCGGATCGACTCAGATTCGAAGGCTCAAATCTCAACGAAAAATTCTAAAAACTTACAGTAATATTCCAAACTCATAGATCTACAATTCCTATGTTCAACTCCAATCCTAGATCGGTCTAGATCTAAGGTAAAAATCACCGTCAAGTTCGAACGAAAATTCTGTCAAGGATTCTAAGATCCAGATTTGATGCTGTTCGGTTTTGGGTCGGATCAGGTATCAAAACACGATGAAAAATTATGAAATTTTTACAGTAGCTAGATTAATGTCTTAGGAATGTTTTTCATGTTTTGGGTTTTTCCGTTTGAAGACTTTTAAGGGTTCGAAAAATTCATACGAAAACGCTGCGCCGGGGGTTTTTCTTGTTGACAGATTTTAGAGTTTTTAAAACTCTATGTTTGGTTGTATTTTAAGTCACCCAAAACCATAGTAAGGTTAACTTACAGTGGGGATGATGTTTAGGAAGTCACGGGGTCGTCCGGAATCCACGGGGTGTCACGAACGAATCTCTTCCACCCGATTTATTCTTCCCTTGGCTCCGATTTGTGTTTGAATACGAAGATTCATAAGTTAGGATGATGGTTATGATCTTAAAACCATATGGAAAATTGATTAACATCTTACCAACAATCCAAAGCCTGCAATCCTTGATCTACACACTTCCTTGGTTGGATTTGGTTCCCGGAAAGTTGCCGGAAAGTCGCCGGAAGGTAAGAACTTTGTGGCTTTGGTTTTTGGGAGAGTTTGAGATGAAACTTGGGTGTTTATGGCTGAAATGGGGTGTTAGGAGCACCTAATATCATCCAAGATATGCTCCCCCCGAAGTCAATCAAGATTCCCACGTTTGGGACCCAAAAAATGGCAAAAAAAGTCGCCAAAAACGCGTCATGGCCGACTGCTACAGTAGCATGCTACAGTAGCGTGCTACAGTAGCGTGCTACAGTAGCATGCTACAGTAACTTTTTTTTTTAATTGGTTTTTTTTTTATATATATATATTAAGATTCTTATCTTAAAAAAAATCATAATGTGGGAATTTTTGTGATCTTGTAAGTCATACATAGCTTCAAAAAGGAATATATTCTTTATTTGAAAATGACAAGATATGATTAATATTCCACCCTACAATTTCAAACCATAGTCAAATTATTCCCAATTATATTATGGCATTCTAGAATAATCCCATAATAAAAAATATATGGGTAGAATGATTAATCAAGGATATATAGAAAATAGATAATTCTCATTATAATTTAAACATGTAAATATATACATGTATATACATGTGTACATGTTTGGAAAGATTATTTCAAGACCAAGGTATATATGTGTATATAAACTTGTATATGGATTTAAAATATTCTATGAACCATATACTTATTACACTTGATATTGAAATCCATATATTTATTTGAAAAGACAAATATATATAATTTTTCAAAGTATGTTTTGTAGAAAATAATATACTAATCTTTAAGCACATATTTGAACATATAAATATATATAGATTTGATTAAAAATCTACTTAGTGAATTAATCAAAAATATATATTCATATATATATTTCGGGCAATTTCTATGGTATTACACTTGCCGCACTTATAGCAGGCTCCAGGCTTCGGGCATTGGCGCACCAAATGTGCATGGTTGCATCGTGGGCAGCGTGGTATGAACGCACCACGATTGTCACCTCGACTGTCCGGGTTCTGTGGCTGGTCAGGTTCGGCGACTAGGTCCTCCCTCTTGGTAATATTATGAATCCGGGTCCGACACTCTTTCATCTGATGTCCCTGTCGACCACATCGAAAACATGTGCCAGGTTGAGGGCATCCCCTCACCAGATGAGGTTGGTTACACCTTGGACATCGGGGCACGTAGCCACTACGTTTGAAGATTATCACGTTGCTCCTCCCTTTGCTGCCTCGGGGCGGTCTATTCGGGCCTGCACGAAGATGGTCTCTATCATCTTTGTGGTTGCTATTAACCTTGTCTTGCCCCTGGTTGACTAACGCGTTCCCTAAGACAACCAGAGCTTCCCCTATGGTCCTTAGGCGTCCGTCTACATTACTAGGACCAAGGGCTGCTTGCCCTCCTTGATTGGGTGCACCAACGATTTGTATTGGTACGTTGCGTTGTCGTGGCCCTTCGTCGTTGGTGTTGGGTGGGATGGGTGGATTGCAAGGTCTCCCTCTCGGTGCCATGCTGTTGCAAGAACGAGAGAGTTTAGATTCTTTTTGTTGAAGTATTATATAATGCTTATAAAATAATTTAATTAAATAAATGACGATATTAACAGGTATTAGTCTACTGGAACCTGTTAGTATAGGTTGTTGGGATTTAGCGTATCGTTTGTTGTTATTTGGGGTTGGTCCTACTTGCTGTTTTGTTTTTGTTTTGGTTTTTTTTTCTTTCTTTTTTTTTTCGTGAACAGTAACCTGTCCAGGTTTTTTTTTTTGAGACCCTAGGGTTCAGGGTGTTGAGGTTTAGGGTTGGAGATACCCTTGTTCGATGATTATCTCTATATATATATATTTACATATTTAGGTTATTTATTACTACTTGTATTTTTGTTTAGTTATTATCTATAGGTCATTGATTATTATTACTTTGTTCATTTGTTTGATCGGGTTTTAGCAGGGTATTCGAAGAGAAATAATTTAATTAAAATGTAAGGAATACTTTAAATATAATTGTATAAAATAAATGCTTGTAGATTTATTACTCAAGAGAAATTTTTTTTTTCCAGCTGATTACAAGCATTCGTGACAGGAATGAGATAGTAGTGCTGGTACTAGTTTCAAAAAGGAACATAGATAGTGGTGCATCAGTATGGGCTCCAGGGCTACAGTGACTAGGCAGGTACATCCTCGATGGGATCGTCCTCGTCGCTGGATACGTCAATCGGTGCTGCAGCATTAGGGTGAGGTCCCGGGTTCTGAAGGACCCCTCCGTCAATCTCGTTGGCTAAGGTAGTCAACTCCCAGGCTACGTTCCCTATTTGTTCCTCCAAGTCATCACCCTTGTCTTAGAGTTGGGCCACTTGGGCTTGGAGCTGCGTGACTTGATTTTGCAGTTGGGTTATGTTATGATGATCGGTCTCCCTAAGATGCCCCAGATGGGCCACATGGCCCTCTAGCTGTCCTACCCGAGTCTTGAAATAATTGATATGTTGTTGGGACTCTAAGTACGCGTTAGTCAGTTTCACCATCAAGTTGACCATGTTCATGTTGGGTTCGGCCATCTGATGTCAGCAAGGAGGTTAGTGTAAGGACATGTTTCGAATAAAAGTCAAGATGTGCAGGAATTTAAATCTATATGAATATGCACATGCATCCCCCCCCCCCCAAAAAAAATTAATTTTTAATGTATTTTTAAATTTAATCATGGATTTAAAAAGTTGGGCCTCTATATTGGCCAAAAATAATAATTTGGACTTAAGAAATAAAAACATGGGTATTTGGGCCGAAATGGTTGGGCTTAAAATAAATATTTATCGGGTCCAAATAATTTGACCCCCTTTGGTTCAAAATGTTATACTAAATGGGTAGAAAAATTTTTGGCTCAAATTTTGGGCTAAAATAATGATAGTAATAAGTTTAAAAATAATACTTAGTTCAAAATATTTTAAAATAATAATAATAGTAGCTTTAAAATATTCCGGGCTCTGATACCAACTTGTAACACCCCGGATTTGATAAGCCAGGCCGGGATGTCACTGCCACATCTCTCTAGCAAGACACGGATTCTCCGAGCTTGCCAAAGAGATGCAAGGCTATAGGTATTGCAAAAAGGTTTAAAAACAAGTCCGGAATCTATTTAAAAATAATATTAAGTATCATCCACACACATAGTAGTAGTAATAATATATCGCAGCGGAAAAATGTAGAGTGGCCGACATGGCCAAAACTCGGGATTTACATGCCCGTTATGCAAGTATCATAAAAGCAATAAAAGCAATGTTTAAGTTTTTCCATCCCCAATGCATATGCTCATGCATTATCTTCATACTCTGAAAGGAAAAGAGAAAACAACAATTTTATCAGTATATAAAATACTGAGTAAGTCGATCCTAACATAGCAATAAAGGGACTTAATTAGATAATTTAAAATTTCACTCCTAACATGCATTCACAAAATTTAAAGGAAATAATATTTTTTTTTATTGTGTACTTGAACATGCATTTAATCCACAATAACAATTTAGTCATGATATGAAATTTAAGGACATAATTTAAATGCATAATTTAAAGGCATGCATAAATAAATAAATACTCAAAAATATTAAATCTTTTATTTTCCCCGTTACGTAACCATTTCTCAGTGTTTTGTATAGCCGGTGATCCGGCGGCCGCAGCCGTTTCATAAGTATCTCGTTTAGCCGGTGATCCGGCGGCCGCAGCCGTATCTGCCATACCCAGTACCACTCCGGAGCCTCGGGAAATCCATACGGACAACCCGAGAGAGTAGGCCATGTTTCTCCCGCCGATTGGCGTAATATCTTATCAAATTCTCTCGTCCATTATAGGCCCGAAGAGAAAGGCTAGAGGGGCACCCTGCAGAGCACTCACCCTCCACCAAGTATCTCATGTATCGTTTAGATTTAATGTATCGGGGTTTTTCAAAAGTATAGATGTATCGTATTTCAAATCTTTGATCGTTCGTTTCGAAATTTCAAAATCCTTCGATTTAAAGGTATCTTGGCGTCACAGTTTGCGCCTTTTCAATTTAAAAATTCCGTTTAAGTCCGAAAAATCTAAAAACTTCACAGTTTATGCAAAACACCCTAACGAACAACTTTCGTGTTTTAACTTTCTCGAAATAAGTTGAGGAAACATGTCAAAAATCGAGTTTATTACGGAAACAGTTTACTGTCTCAAAACAGATTTGTCACAGTTCGGAAAATTGGCTTTTTGACATATCAAATGGACTCCAAAAATTCTGAAATTTTAACCACATATACTAGACATGATTATCTACAACTTTCATTTAGATTGTAAAGACCAAATCGGACTACAAAGTATAGAAACAAACTCACTAAGTTCGAACATGTTCATAGGCAGATTTCAAACACGTTTTGTCAAAACAGTTTCTTATCGAAGCGATTTAAAATAGCAAACTTTAACGAAAATGTCTGAACTTTTTACACAACCTAGATTTATGTGTTAGGATTAAAAGTCTAGTTTTGAGTTTCTCGGATTGAATCCTCGAAATATGAGTTTTAGGCCGATTACAGAAACTGCGCAAGTTGGGGTTTTTAATTTCGATTTTTACGTTTCGTTACATTACGCCTATACCGGACGCCCCTAAATCACCCGTATTGATATGAAAGGCTCAACTTACAGTGTTAGGGAGTTTTGGTCGTCCTAAGGTCGCTGGCTCGTCTAAATTTGCTACGAACGGATCTCCCCAACGTCAAGCTTCCGACTTTGGCCACGATTTCAAATCGGACGAAGAAATCCAATGTTAGATCGAGTTTTCGGGTTCAAAAACTTAAATGGAAATCTATGAACGACTTACCACAGTTTAGAACACTAGGGATCTTGTATTCCACGCCTCCTCCGTCGGTTTTCGTCGCCGGGAAGTGATCGGAAAGTCGTCGGGAAGTCGCCGGAAGGTGTTTTGGCTTTGGAGAGAGTTTGGGAGAGTGGAGGGTGATTTGTGACTGATGAAAAGGGTGGGGAGGCAGCCCTAGGTCGCCCTAAAAGCTTTCCCCTCGACCAAAATCTGCTTTCCAAAGTCGGGGGTCGATTTATGGTAAGAAATCGCCGAAAACGCGCAAGTTGCCAAAACCTGTAGAGCCACGCGGGGTTGGCACGCCTTTTGGCCAAACCCCGCCCGGCCAGCGCGCGGTCCCCGCCTGGACTGCGGTCCGGGCGGGTCCGTGCGATCCGATCCGTCGGGTCTTTTCCTCCTCTCTTTCGGACTTCTATCCTTCCACGTTTTCGCGCTCGATTTTCCGGGTCATTTTCGGATTATGCTTCTCATCATAAATTTATTCCGACTTAATTCGATTTCATGTCTGAAATCTTAGGTTTAGGTCCGTCGGGTTCTAAATCGTCGTCTTTTGATTTCCGAGCATTTTCGAGTTTATGGGTTCTCGGAAACAAAACTTTCTTTCCTATTGGATTAATTCCTATTTTTATATTCTAAAATTTACGGGTATTACAGTCTACCCCCCTTAAGAACCAACTTCGTCCTCGAAGTTGCACTTCATCCTCTCGCGAGTTCGGGAATTGTTTGATTAGGCGATTGTATTATTGTGTGTCGTTGTTTGTTATTATTTGACTGAACCCAGAATTGAAATTTCCGAGTTGCCTACGTACCCCGTGAAGGGATCAAGTCATTACGTAGTTCAAAAAAATTTGAATTTGTTTCTTTGGGGTACAAAGTATTCGTATAAAACATCCGGAAATATTCGGGTTGTCACAACAACTTTTATGTTGAAAAGTTTTCGGTTTGAATTCCCGAAGGTCGAGTTTTAGGCGAGTCATTGAAATTGGACGAAAATAGGGTTTTTGAAAACCGATTTTTGTTACAAGCTTATATCTCGAGTTTTAATCAACAAACAACCACGAAAATTTGTGAGTAAGGTTTTAACTTACTTAGAATGAGGATGGGGTCGCTGAAAAGGGTTTCCGGAGATCCTAGGGTTGCGACGAACGGCCAACTTCTCCGATCGCTTTTCGTTCGTCCCCCCACGTGAAATCGTAGCAAGGGAAAAGATGTTAGATTTCGAGTTTTCAAGGTTTATGGACGAACTAAACACTATACCATGACTTACCAAAGGTCTAGGAAGCAGAGGCTTCGTCCCGTTTGCCTTGTCGTTGCCGGAATGCTCGCCGGAAGTGGAGTCGAAGAGGTTTTCTTGCTTGGAGAGGAAGGGTGGGAGGTCTAGGGTTTGTTTTCTGTAAAGTGGTGGAAAGGGGCGCCCAAATCCGACTTTAAGCCTTTCCCTAAGGCTGTGATCGGCTTGCCACCGATAGAGGTTGGATTTTTGGCAAGGAAATCGCCATGGAAGGAAAGTTTACACCTCCTGCACCTGTGGCGCGCTGGTGACGTGCACATAGGCCTTTGTCCGCGCGGAGTACGCGCGAACTGCCCTGGAGTCGCGACGCCTCCGTCCGCGCGGTGGCCGCGCGGCGGCGCGCGGAGGGCGCGGGCCGGCCGGACCGGCCGGTTCGGCGGTCCGCGTGTTCCGTCGGGTCTTTCCTCGCTTTCCCCTATCGGTTTTCTACCCTCTACGTGTTAGCCCGATTCTTTGGGTTGTTTCCGGTTCGGAATCTTTACCTTCAACTTGTTACGAGTTCGGCTTATCGCTCGTAACATTTCCGTGTCCTAATTAGTCTAGTCTAAATTGGTTCCAACTCCTCCTATCGTCCTTGTGATCTATTTTGTGATTTATTTCGTGACTGAACTTAGAAACTAGTTCCAAGCTGCCTACGTACCCTGTGAAGGGATCAAGTCATGACGTAGTTCAAAACAATTTGAATTTGTTTTTCCTCGGGTGTTACATAATTGCTTTTTAGAATAATTTTACTATGCTTTGTAGAATAATTTAATCGCTTTCATAGTCTAGTTTAAATTATGTCCATTAGATTTTGGAAACCAAACTCAAGCTTGAAACGAGTAACCGAGTGGAAAATCTTAGTAAACGACGTGGGCCCTGCTTCTATCGCACATCCTCCAGAGAATGATCTGGTCTTACTATAAATTACTGCAATTTTTGACACCGTGTGCTTTCGGGCCACAGTTTCCTACATGAGTATATAAAAACGTGACAACCTATAAACATATCCCTAATTCCAACTCCATCTTCATAATTGGTTTCATTGAATAAAATTAAGCCGGGATTATTATTTTTCAGAAAATACTCATATAGTGGGAGATTGTCAAAAGTTTCACCAAGGCAGTACGTCAAAAACCCCTAGGATTGATGCAACCATTGGAAATCCTAAGTTGGAAATGGGTTAGCATATCAATGGATTTTGTCTCTGTACTTCCACGATCACCAAAAGGAATGAATAAGATCTGGGTGATTGTTGATAGTCTAACAAAGACCGCCATATTTATTCCAATGAAGGATACTTGGTCTAGATCAGTTAGCAAGAGCTTACATTGACAATATGGTTAGGCGACATGCAGTACCACATGACATCATTTCTGATAGAGACTGTAGGTTCGTCTCTCATTTTTGGACTAAGCTGCAAGAAACCCTCTGTACACAAATTAAGATGAGTATTGTATTCCACCCGATGATGGATGGACAAACAGAGAGGATGATCCAGACAATGGAGGACATGCTAAGGGCATGTGTTCTGGAATTTAAAGGGAGTTGGGAAAATCATTTGCCATTAATTGAATTTTTCTATAATAATAGCTACCATGCTAGCATTGGCATAGCCCCTTTCGAAGCACTATACGGATGCAAGTGCCGAAGCTCGTCGAGTTGGGAAGAGAATGATAAGACTGTGGTAATGGAACCACAACCTATTGAGGGCATGGCCCAACAAATCAAGGTAATCCAAGGGAAGATGAAAGCTGCACAAGACCGACAAAAAAGGTTATGCGATGTGAGACGGCAAGACTTAGAATTTCAAGTTGGAGATAAGGTTATGCTAAAGATATCACCGATGAAAGGAGTGATGCACTTTGACAAATGAGGAAAATTAAGTCCTCGGTACATAGGACCTTATGAAATTCTAGAACGAGTCGGGAATCTAGCATATCGACTAGCCCTATGATCGCGTAGATTTGTGCCTTTAAATCAAACACAAACTACGTTATCGCAAATAATATACCGGCTAATGCCGGGTCGAATCCACAGGGAATTAAAAATATATTAATTCATGCCTTGGCCATATGTATTTAAATAAGCTTATGTTCTAGCGTAGAAAACAAAAATAATAAGAGATATGGTCGAGTAGACCGGGAATCTAACTACAACAATAATTAATATAATTCAAAGCTAATATAATAGTGAATTTGTGTTTTTGGATTGCGTATCCTGCTTAAATATTGATAAAATACGATGTGAATTAACTTTACAATCCCACAATGCATCTCCCGAATTTATTGTGGTTTTTTTTATTGCAAATTAAACGACAACATAATTAAAGATCGCATGATTTAAAGACACCATACAATTCAAACATAATGCATAGAATTCCCAACAATAATTAATCAACTAAGTTTCTGAAATATTTTCATTAATAAAATCATCCTTATCTTTCGACTTCAGATTATTCAATCAATGATCATTCTAGAATTTCATCTCCCGATGTAAATTCCAATATATGGATCGAATCAAAATTCAGAATTCATTCCCTAAACAGGTACTAAAATCTAGAATAATTAACTACCTTTCGATTTGTGTTAATTATCCTGGAATATAATCATCAATTCAACAAATGTAAATTCAGAAAAATTAGCATCTACAATTCAGGAAGCATAAAAAATTATGAATTTAATTAAAAAAACTACTTCCTGTATTGAAGAATTCATAACTCAATTCCATCCCATGACTCCCGCCACCGATGAAGATTGAGTCTGAATCCGCTGAAGAATCCATACAGAGGTCTGAATTGCACCGTGATATATGGTGCAACCCTACAACACGAATTCAAAACCTAATCTAATATAATATTGAAATAATCTAATGGATTGATGAAGAAATTGGTGTGGAAGATGAATTGGAGATGGAAGAAACGAGTGA
The DNA here is from genome assembly GCA_030278955.1 of Hygrophila difformis. NCBI lineage: Eukaryota > Viridiplantae > Streptophyta > Magnoliopsida > Lamiales > Acanthaceae > Hygrophila > Hygrophila difformis. Next base: position 43,891,792 of record JAOANR010000009.1, read on the forward strand.
AGTATGAATTCTGATGTTCTGGGCGTCAATCCGTTGAAAAAGAATGTGAAAACCCGCTCAAAACCGACTTGGAAACCGCCCGAAACTGACCCAACCCGGCGGCCTTGGCGTCACTTGACGCTAGGTAGACCAAGTTGGCGTAGTTAGCCTGAATTACGATAGCCAAAAAAAAATGAATTTAGGAACCTCTTCAGCTTTGGCATAAGTGACGCCAGCTTGATCATTTTGGCGTAGTTGCTCTTGCCTACGCTAGCTGAGACTCTTCAAATTTTCCATCTTTCAATGTTGGCGTAAACTGACGCTAGCATAGGTTTCTTGGCGTAGTTGGCCTTGCCTACGCCAAGAATGACTTATTCAATTCTTTTCTCCTCTTCTCCTCACCTCCATTTATGCTTTCTTGATCTCATTGCAACCTACAAAATCACATTCAAAACTCATCAAGATAAATCATTATAAATCATCAACTTTAAATGTGATTTTAGTGTTATTCAACTAATATCTAATATAATATCCTAATTTAAAAACTCACTCAAAACACAACAAAAACACACAAAAATGAGGATTTCACTCTAAAATTCATTGAAGATATGGCTTGGAAATGACTTAAAAGATAGCATCCAAAGGAGGCTATCAACATCCTCACACTTAAACATCGCTCGTCCCTTGAGCGATAAAAATAAAATAAGAAAAAGACATTTCCAAGCTTCCAATATATATAGGCATAAACATCAGCTTCTCAATAACAAAACAAGGATTTCCTTCCCATTCAACTGTGTAATGTGCTAAAATTTCAGAAACTCGGCAACTTGGACCAACATAGATCAGCCACATCACACCACATGTAAGAAATGAGCATCAAGGCACCTATTTCACATAAACCACATCACGGACCTATTAATTGGATATGATCAGATTCTTATTTTTATTATTGAGTGATTTATTCTTTGGCAACTCAAAAGGGAACCCCAATATCCGAATTAATGGACGAGGCTTCAACCTTCCTTGCTCACGACACTTTTGCTGAGTTGTAGACGGTTGAATTCGAAAAGCTACTTGTGCCAGAGGAACAATGTGCCAGCTTTTCAGATTTTTTTTTCAAATATTTTTCTTTACTTTTTTTTCAGATTTTCTTTTAACAATCTTTTTTTTCCTTTTTTTTTTCTTTTTTTCTTTAACTCAACAATAAGAATAAAGATCATCCCACATCCTTTAGATTTTTAGCCATGGAAAACTTTATATAAAATAGACAGCCTCGATGCACTTTCCGACCAGAATATAATGCAACCTTAGATGCTAAAATCCAAGTATGGCTTTGTTTCTAAAATTCAGCTTTTAAACAATTTACAAGGCTTAGAACTCAAATCATCTCATCATTGAAAAGCTGGAAATTATGAAAAAAGTAGAAACCTAAATCTGTCCATTCTTTAAAAATTAATGAAAAGTGTTCAAATGTTTAAATAGTATTTTCCAAGCCATAAACCTCATGAATTCCAAAGTATATCCTCAAAAGAAAAGCACAAAGAACCACACACTTTAGACCCAACACACAAAAATGACACAACAGACACACACACACAACACATGGATTTCAAATTAAAGCTATTGAGAATGCAAAATCTGAATTTTTTTTTTTTAATAATGATGAACTATGCAAGAACTTAATTGGTCTATATGAATAAATATGTGTTTCTTACATTAAAATGTGAGGATGGTGACATCCTCACACTTAGATCCCTGCTAATGTAGAATCTAAGTGTTTAAATTTTTCACAAATGAAAATTTTCCAGCAAGCATTTTTCTTTAAAAACTCTATCTCAAAATCCATGCAAAAGACACACACAAGCAGGGAACAAGCATTTATTTTGATATGCTTAAACCAAGAAAAAATAAAAAAAAAAAACAAAAATTTGGACATTTTTAGAACTACCAAAGGAAGGCTAAGAACAATAGAAAATTTTCCAAGTTACCAATAAACGTACCTTTGTGGTGGCTTATGATTTTCACCACAAACATAAAATGAAACCTAGGGAAAAAAAATTAGTTCTTCACTGCCATTGAAGTTCCTCTTGTCTCATTCCATGTTCTTGATCCAAGCCTTTTAAAATTTTCCATTGTTTCCTGCCAAAGAAAACAAAAAAATAAGAACACAAAAAAACATCACAAACACACAAAAAGATGGATTTTAATTCAAAGCATTACCAATGTAAATCTGGAAATTTTTAGCACCTTTGAACTATGTGAGAATTTGATTAATTATAACATGAATAAATATAAATTTCTCACATCAAAATGTGAGGATGTTGCACATCCTCACACTTAGACCTTGCCAAAACAAAATCTAAGTGTTAAACGTGTTCAAAGGTATAAATTTTCCATCAATAAATTTCTTTCTAGAGCACTTTGAACTATCATCCAAGAAAAATAACACAAAAGGAAAAGCAACACACAACCACAACACAACTAAGCATGGATTTTCAATTCAATGTTTAAAGTATTAAAAATTCTGGAATTTTTTCTTTAATGAACAATTGGACATGCAAAAGATGTTTAAATGATTTTTTTATGAAAATTTAATAATTAGCATATCTTGCAAAACAGTGCAGTTCAACAATAATTTCCAGAAAAACAAATTTTCCTTTAACCAAATGAATGAAATCTCCATGCCAAACACACAAACACAATGCAGAGAACATCTACAACTTTAATATGTTTAAACCAAGAACCAAGAATCCAGACACTCTTTTAAATTAAATCCATGAGAATTTACCAAGTTACCATGTTGCTTACCTTCGTGGTGACCACAAAAATTAACATAACGCAACTTGATAATTCTGAAGTTTTGTGTTGTTGTCCTCAATCTCAATTCTAGCTTTAAACTTCATAATAGTATTCAATATTTCCTGCAAGAAAACCACAACAAAACACAGAATAAAATAAAATAAAATAAAATAAAATAACATGGTTTTGATCCAATATTTTAAATAAGAAAAAAATCCGGAAATTTTTTAATAAATATGTTGGACATGTTAGAAACATTTTAATGATCTCAAGTAAGGAATTTCCATGTTTCTTACATTATACATTGAGGATCCCTACATCCTCACACTTAGAGTTTTGCTTAGGGATGCAAATTTCAAGTGTTAAAAGTCCATTAAAATGATGTTCCAGCAATTGTATTCTTTTCCTTTTTGATATTTTTGAATCAAACACCATGGAAGAACAAACACAAGCAAAAACCTCAAGCCTTTTTCTTATATAAAGAATTCAAGAATACGTTGAAAAGTTTATCCATGTAAACTTCCCTTCTTCTTCCTTTCTCCTCTTTTTACAACCCCTTCTCTTGATTCCACTGGTTCATGTATTGAATATCGACTAGTTGTTCCTGCCATTAAAAAAAAAAGACAAAACAAAATAGACCACAATTAAAAGAAAATAAAAAAACATATTTACAAAGCTAAAACACAAACCTATAAAAACATATATTGCCATTTAACTCCCCGGCAATGGCGCCAATTTTTGATCGCGTAGATTTGTGCCTTTAAATCAAACACAAACCACGGTATCGCAAATAGTATACCGGCTAATGCCAGGTCGAATCCACAGGGAATTAAAAATATATTAATTAATGCCTTGGCCATATGTATTTAAATAAGCTTATGTTCTAGCGTAGAAAACAAAAATAATAAGAGATATGGTCGAGTAGACCGGGAATCTAACTATAACAATAATTAATATAATTCAAAGCTAATATAATAGTGAATTTTTGTTTTTGGATTGCGTATCCTGCTTAAATATTGATAAAATATGATGTGAATTAACTTTACAATCCCACAATGCATCTCCCAATTTATTGTGGTTTTTTTAATTGCAAATTAAACGACAACATAATTAAAGATCGCATGATTTAAAGACACCATACAATTCAAACATAATGCATAGAATTCCCAACAATAATTAATCAACTAAGTTTCTGAAATATTTTCATTAATAAAATCATCCTTATCTTTCGACTTCAGATTATTCAATCAATGATCATTCTAGAATTTCATCTCCCGATGTAAATTCCAATATATGGATCGAATCAAAATTCAGAATTCATTCCCTAAACTGGTACTAAAATTCTAGAATAATTAACTATCTTTCGATTTGTGTTAATTATCCTGCAATATAATCATCAATCCAACAAATATAAATTCAGAAAAAATTAGCATCTACAATTCAGGAAGCATAAAACATTATGAATTTAATAAAAAAACTACTTCCTGTATTGAAGAATTCATAACTCAATTCCATCCCATCACTCCCGCCGCCGATGAAGATTGAGTCTGAATCTGCTGAAGAATCCATACAGAGGTCTGAATTGCACCGTGATATATGGTGCAACCCTACGACACGAATTCAAAACCTAATCTAATACTTCCTCCGTTCTCATATAATTGTTCCATTTGCATAGTAGTTACTATTCATTGAGTAACTTTGATCAATTTTTTTGGCATAGTTATATAAGATAAAACATAGTCAAGTGAGATCTTGTTAGATTCGTCTAATCACGTAGTTTTATAATATTAATTTTTTTTATAATTTTTACTTATATATACTTTGAATTATTGACATCCAAAAATGTGTTTTGGACTGCGTGAAATGCATGATGGGAGCAATTATATGAGAACAGAGGAAGTATAATATTGAAATAATCTAATGGATTGATGAAGAAATTGGTGTGGAAGATGGATTGGAGATGGAAGAAACGAGTGAAGTATGAATTCTGATGTTCTCTGATGTTCTGGGCGTCAATCCGTTGAAAAAGAATGTGAAAACCCGCTCAAAACCGACTTGGAAACCGCCCGAAACTGACCCAACCCGGCGGCCTTGGCGTCACTTAACGCTAGGTAGACCAAGTTGGCATAGTTAGCCTGAATTACGCTAGCAAAAAAAATGAATTTTGGAACCTCTTCAGCTTTGGCGCAAAGTGACGCCAGCTTGATCATTTTGGCGTAGTTGCTCTTGCCTACGCTAGCTAAGACTCTTCAAATTTTCATCTTTCAATGTTGGCGTAAACTGACGCTAGCATAGGTTTCTTGGCGTAGTTGGCCTTGCCTACGCCAAGAATGACTTATTCAATTCTTTTCTCCTCTTCTCCTCACCTCCATTTATGCTTTCTTGATCTCAATTGAACCTACAAAATCACATTCAAAACTCATCAAGATAAATCATTATAAATCATCAACTTTAAATGTGATTTTAGTGTTATTCAACTAATATCTAATATAATATCCTAATTTAAAAACTCACTCAAAACACAATAAAAACACACAAAAATGAGGATTTCACTCTAAAATTCATTGAAGATATGGCTTGGAAATGGCTTAAAAATAGCATCCAAAGGAGGCTATCACCATACCGCCCAGTTGACGTGAGTGCATAATGTGTTCCATGTCTCGCAATTAAAGAAGTATGTGCCCGATCCGACACATGTACTTCGGCCAGAAGCAATTGAGTTGGATGACGACTTAACCTATGAAGAGGTTCCTGTGCAAATCCTCGACATCCAGGAGAGAGTAACAAGGAGTAAGACCGTAAGAATTGTTAAAGTTCTTTAGTCTAACCATGAAGCGGAGACAACAACATAGGAGCTGGAGTCAGACATGAAACAACATTACCCGACCCTTTTTCAAAATGATTCAACCACTGTTATGGGGACATAACTGTAAGCTTAAGGGGAGGAGGATGTAACAACTCAGCAATTAATACCCTAGTTGAGGTATGCTCGAAAATTCTAACTCGAGATTATTTATTCCTATATGTTCTCTGTCATGTTCGTTTAGATATCTTGATTAGTATAGTTAATACCCTACTTCGAGGACGAAGTTGATTTCTAAGGAGGGTAGACTGTAATATCCACGATTTTAATTACACTCAAAAGAATTGAAATTAAATTCAAGATCAAAAAGAATTTAAATTCCAAGAGTCCCGTGAAGTCGAAATAATTTAATTATATAAATTATGCACGGGAGTCAATAGTCGACGAATTCAAGATTTTCGAATACGAAAATTACTTTGAGTTCAAAGTCGAATAAAAATAGGAATTTGTAGCCCGAGAATAACCTGATAATTAAGCCCAAAACGTAGAAGGAGAAAAGTAGAGAGGAGAAAAAGACACGACGGAGATCACACGGGCCAGTCCGGACGCACAGCCCAGACCAGGCGGCGCGCCCACTGCGCGGTTATAGGCCGAAACCGCGCCACCACCGTGCCAGTCCAGCAGTTGCGGGAAACTCGCAATCGGCGGGATTTCTTGCCCGATTTCGGTCCGTAACTTTGGAAACTTCTCTTGTGGCGAGGTGGGGGAGTTAATGGCCGATTCTATACTATTTTTATACCCCTAATCCATCCCAAAACCGTCCACCCTCTCTTCCGACCCTCAAACCATTCTCAATTCTCATCCATTCGAAAAAGAAAAAAAAAAAACCTAGCTCTTTGATAATGGCCAAAATTGACCATTATTTTCAATCTATTTCCGTGTCTAAACATGGGCATTTGATCGCATTCCGGTCTTATTTAAATAAGAAAGCAGTTGAATTTGACAGATATATGCAAGTTTGTATAAATAATAAGCTGGTATTGAAAAATACAAAAATATTGCTTTTTTATTAATTTTATGTTAAAAAAATCCAAAAACATGATAAAAATATTAAAAATCCCACATTTGATGATTATAGTTTGTAGTGTCTGTTCGGTGGAACACGGGTCCATTAAACGGAACACAAGCAAAATAATCAAATGGAGTAAATATCCTTATTTATATTATTTTTTATTTTGATGTATATATTTACTTTTATTTTTATGTCTTTTTTTATTTCCTTCTTATTTGGTCCACTAATCTATTTAATTAATTGCAGGTAAAGCCCAATCATATTTTTCAGTCCAAATTTCCTGAAGTCCACCAGTCCATGACTACCACAGGCCCAAAAATCCCCTAAGCCCACTCCAACAATTGTCCAAGCCCAAAACTTCAAGCCCAACAACACCACCCCAAGCCTAACCCTAACCCTAACCCTACACCACGCCGCCGGCGACCATTTTCCGACGCCGCCACCTTTTCCGGCCATCAATCCGACCACCACCGCAGCCTCCCGCTGCCTCAGCGCCACCGCTCTCCGTCCAGATCCAGATAACAACCGAGGCTCCCAAATCCGGTCACCTATCTCTAATCCATCTCCACCCAACAGCCGGCAGCCACCTCCACCACCATTGCTCCGGTCATCTTCCTCATCACTCCGGCAGCCCAACTCCACCCCTTCCGTCTCAAACAGCCCCGCCGGCAGTCACCATCATCCTTGCCACCATTCCGACGGCAGCCCCCTGCCATCACCGCATCGTCAACTCCCTCCGCCGAGCTTCCGCGTGGTCCCCGCCACCACCTCCGCGTCGTCGTCGTCCCTCCGCACCTTCGCCACCAGCCGCCTCATCATCCCCAGTCACCTGCCAACACCCATCTCCAATCGCCACCATCTCCGGCAACAAACTCCATTGCTCCGATCACCTTCAGCCACCTCCACCACCACTGCTCGCTACTCAAACAGCCGGCCTCCCCTTTTCAGCCTCCCGCCGCTGCTCCGACGGACAGCCACTGCTCCCACCGTCGTCTCCACTCCCGCTGCCATTTCTGTCTTCGGCAGCCTCCCAGCACCCTCACCATCTCCGGCGCCCTCGCCTCCATTTCCCTCGCCGCTCCCTCCAACGTCTCCTGTAACACCCCCATCTTCGGCTCAGCGGAAAGACGGGGTGCTACTCTAGATGTTGCCGGCTCCAGAGTGAAGGCTGTCCCCACAAACCAACATGAGCTCTTTCCAGTGCGCTTTGGCCTCACTCACGCACACCCTGGAAGACTTCCCAGGAGGTCACCCATCCTAGAATTACCCCAGGCCAAGCACGCTTAACTTTGGAGTTCTTATAGAATGGTTACCAAGAAAGAAAGGTACCTTGTTGGTATGAGTAGCTTATTTCACTCCATTTAAGCCACTTTTCCGGGGTATTACATTCCTCCCCCCTTAAGATCGCAACGTCCTCGTTGCACTCGACCATCCACATCCTTGGATGCCACAACCATCCACATCCCGTGGATCTTTTACCCCGCTAGGCGCCTGAATACCACAGCACGCGGTCGCGGTCTGGCTCTGATACCATCTGTAACACCCCCATCTTCGGCTCAGCGGAAAGACGGGGTGCTACTCTAGATGTTGCCGGCTCCAGAGTGAAGGCTGTCCCCACAAACCAACATGAGCTCTTTCCAGTGCGCTTTGGCCTCACTCACGCACACCCTGGAAGACTTCCCAGGAGGTCACCCATCCTAGAATTACCCCAGGCCAAGCACGCTTAACTTTGGAGTTCTTATAGAATGGTTACCAAGAAAGAAAGGTACCTTGTTGGTATGAGTAGCTTATTTCACTCCATTTAAGCCACTTTTCTGGGGTATTACATCTCCGGCGAGCTCTCCACCACAGCTCCTCCGAGACCCCCCCGTTCCCTCACTGATTTGGGCAAAAGAAGAGAAGCCTTCATTTGTCAATTGAAATTTCAGAAACTAAACAAGCAAAAAATGGGGTAAGGAAGAAAGAACAAAGAAGAACCTGTCGAGAGAGAGAAAAGAAAATAGGAGAGAGTAAAGAGAAATGAGAGAGGAAAAAGAAATTTTATCCGGACCTCGGGACCTCAGTCGCTAGACTAAAGCCAATCGTGAAACATAGTCTAGGGACAGGGAGGTTGCTTAAGGACTGGGGTTGTTTAGGGACACAAGAGATAATGAACACTGAAGCCAGTCCGGAACTTCTTGTCTCAAGACTCCAGTCGCTAAACTGTGCCTCACGACTGGAAAAATGGCTAGCGACTGTGAGAGAGTATCGCGACACAGAGTCTCGCGACACAGCCACTCTCGCGCCACAAGCTCTCATGCCACAGATGTAATACCCCGAATTTTTATCAACGCCCAAAGGAATAAAATTTATTCCGATCAATGTTGAAATATTTCCGAGAAGAAGAAAATAATTTATCACAATAAATTATTGCTCGGATATGAAACGCCGATAGATTTAAATTCAAAATGGAATAAAAGAGGGAAAGGAAGCCCGAAGACATTCCATGAATTGAGTAAAAATAATTGGAGTTAAGTTCATGAAGGAAAAGAATTTTAATTCCAAGAACCCGTGAAGTCGGAAGAAATTTAATGATACAATCGCAATCAATCAATCGGTCAATAAGTCGCGCAACTTCGGGGACGAAGTTGATTCTTAAGGAGGGTAGATTGTAATACCATAGAAATTACCCGAAATATATATATGAATATATATTTTTGATTAATTCACTAAGTAGATTTTTAATCAAATCTATATATATTTATATGTTCAAATATTTGCTTAAAGATTAGTATATTATTTTCTAAAAAAAAAAAAACATACTTTGAAAAATTATATATATATTTGTCTTTTCAAATAAATATATGGATTTCAATATCAAGTGTAATAAGTATATGGTTCATAGAATATTTTAAATCCATATACAAGTTTATATACACATATATATACCTTGGTCTTGAAATAATCTTTCCAAACATGTACACATGTATATACATGAATATATTTACATGTTTAAATTATAATGAGAATTATCTATTTTCTATATATCCTTGATTAATCATTCTACCCATATTTTTTATTATGGAATTATTCTAGAATGCCATAATATAATTGGGAATAATTTGACTATTGTTTGAAATTGTAGGGTGGAATATTAATCATATCTTGTCATTTTCAAATAAGGAATATATTCCTTTTTGGAGCTATGTATAACTTACAAGATCACTTAATTTTTATTTTAGTATATATATAAATATATATACATATTATTCTTATTATTATTATAAGGTATTGGGGCCACAATTAGAGTAATAAGGATTGAATTATGAAGTGATAAAGTCATTCACACCATTACCATTAGGATACAAGCTGACAGAAATTTTTAGCTATAAGAATCGAATTATTTGACCTACCTACAGTGGGAATCACTTAAAGTGTTCAACACAAAAGTTGTTCCAAATTGTGTCTAGATTATGCACGTCAAAGTTTAGAATTTTTGGCCAAGCCATTTAGTCCCAGCATCTCTGTCTTTGGACATATACCATAGTGAGTGCCAACTTTGTTAGGTTGTGCATGTGACTCCTATGTGACTTGTGACTTGTGACTTGTGTCTCCATGTGACTTGTGACTCCTATAACACTCTAGGGTGGATAGAAGTCTTGTGAGAATTTATTTAATACCCTCATTTAGCTACCAAAGGCAGCCATTTGGATTCCACTCCCATCATTGCAAATTTTAGAAAAAACTTGAGAAAGTGTTGGTGGGATTTATGAGTATTCTTCTAGTTGGTCAAGCAAGGAAGGCTTTCTTCAACATCCAATCTCTTCATCCAGTAGGTAAGGATGTCTTTAAGTTCACATATCTTGTTTAGATTGAGATCCTTGGGTAGATAACTAAGAATCTCTCTCCATGTGTCCAAAACCTAGCTTTGTGGAGGAATAGCAATGGGGTTGTGGACTTTGGACATCCTAAAGGCTTGGATTTGAGAATTTCTTGATACCACTTCATAGATGGTAAGTTAGTGTTGTGCCTTTCAAATTTTAGAGCTTTTGGTTGAGTATTCATGGAGATACAACTCGAAATCCATTCCTTGTCAAATCTGTGATTTAGGGTTTCTTCAGGATAGTTTCTTTTGTTCATCTTTGTTCGTCTAGATCCGTTCGTTTTTGGGAAAACTTTTCTAAATGAAAAATGTTCCTAACACCTTGATTATGATCTCTGTAAATTTTCACAATTTTTGGACATGATTTGAGCGTCGAAAATTCATCTGGTATTTTCTGAAATCCTGTTGGCAGAATTCGTTTCATGGTGTACTCAGTTTTGTTGTTCATATTACTCCTACCTATGATCGTTTCCAATGGTTGATGTCTTCATGAAAGTTGTTCCTTTATGTGTCTAGATCATCTCTGTAAAATTTCATAATTTTTGGAGTATGTTTGGAATTGTTATGAATTTTTAAAGAGACTGTGGTCGAATGAACAGTAGGATTTACACTCTTTGGAAAAGATGGATCTGAAATCATTTTTTTTAGGTCACTTAGAGTCCGATTTTGAAGAAGCCTATTTCTATGAAAAATGTTCATTTGGGTGTGTTCTAGCTCCTGTAAAAATTTCGGAATTTTTGAAAATGATTTGCTAAGTTTCCATAAGCGATTTCTGAAACTGCCCAAAGGACTATTTTTGTCGGTAAATCGTACTTGTGTATTTTGATGATCTATGAGTCGAATGGCTCTCATTTTTGGAAATATGTGAAATCTGGACATGTGTGATTTTGTAAAGTGTAAAAGTATGGTTTTGAAACTTTGTAAGTTTTGATCGAGTGGGATGCCCAATGTTTTAGAGGGTAAGTGCACTTGGTGGAGCTCGTTGGGCCGCCCCCTCTTGTAGCCAAAACGGCAAATATGGTTATTATGGTTTAGTGATTGTAAGAGTCTATACTCTTAGATGTAAATCAGGTTTCCTTATGGTTTTAAGATCATAACCATCATCCTAACTTACGAATCTTCATATTCAAACACAAATCAGAGCCAAATGAAGAATAAATCGGGTGGAAGAGATTCGTTCGTGACATCCCGTGGATTCCGGACGACCCCGTGACCTCCTAGACATTATCCCCACTGTAAGTTAACCTTACTATGGTTTTGGGTGACTTAAAATGCAACCAAACATAGAGATTCAACTCAAGAAAATTTATAAAAATCTGTCAACAAGAGAAACCCTCAACGCAGCGTTTTCGTATGAATTTTTCGAACCTCTAAAGCTGCTCAAACAATAAAACTCAAAACATGAAAAGTGTTCCTAAGACTTGGGTCTAGCCTCTGTAAAAATTTTAGAATTTTTCATGTTGTTTTGAAACCTGAAACCGACCCAAAACCGAAGAGTATCAAATCTGGATCTTAGAATCCTTGACAGAATTTTTATTCAAACTTGTTGGTTATTTTGACCTTGGATCTAGACCGATCTAGGATTGGTGTTGAACATAAGAATTGTAGATCTATGAGTCTTGAATACCTCTGTAAAATTTCATGCATTTTCATCAAGTTTTGATATCCCAAATCAAATCGGACATATTCTGCGTTTTAAAGAATTTTCAAAGGTTGACAGTTTTCTTAACCGAACTTGATGAGCATATTTCTATCATATCTAGTCCGATCCAATCTTTGAGTTCTAAACAAAAGTTGCATATAATCATGTCTAGTATATGCATATGAAATTTCAGAATTTTTGGAGATCATTTGATATGATAAAAAGTCAAATCTATGAAAGGTGTCAAACCTGAATCCTAACAGCATACTATTTGAGTAGAAAACTTGATTTTTGACATGCTTCCTATCATTTTTCCGAAAAACTCAAAACATGAAAGTTGTTCATTGGGATGTTTTTGAGCTACTGTGAAAATTTCAGATCAATCGCCTAAGAAATGGATTTTTAAACTGAAAAGGCGTAAACTGTGACATCGATCGGTTTTAACTTGTGAAATTTTGAAATTTTTAAACAACGATCGAAATCTTGTGATACGATAAAGCTATATTTTTGAAAATCCCGTTACACTAAAGTTGAAACAATATCGGTTACATAAAATCAGGGGGTGAGTGCTCTGCAGGGTGCCCTCCTAATTGTGCATTTTGTGCCAAAACGGCAATGATATTACGCGCGAAAGATCGCCAAAACGGCATCTTATATTTTTGGGCCTATCCTCTCGGGTGTATCCGTATGGGTTACTCGAGGCTCGACGGAGCGGTACTGGATATGGCGTATTTGGTCACAAGAGACCAACTGCCTACCCTCTCGAGTGTATCCGTATGGGTTACTCGAGGCTCGACGGAGTGGTACTGGGTATGGCGTATCGGCTGCGGCCGCCGGATCACCGGCTAAAATGACATGTTACTTATGAAATTGGCTGAGGCCGCCGGATCACCGGCTATCTGTTACTATTGGCTGCGGCCGCCGGATCACCGGCTATCTGTTACTATTGGCTGCGGCCGCCGGATCACCGGCTATCTGTTACTATTGGCTGCGGCCGCCGGATCACCGGCTATCTGTTACTATTGGCTGCGGCCGCCGGATCACCGGCTAACTGTTACTATTGGCTGCGGCCGCCGGATCACCGGCTATCTAATATATTGTTGAAATGATGGCGTAACGGGAAATATATTAAAAAGCTCAGATTTTATGAAATTGGCTGCGGCCGCCGGATTGCCGGCTAAATCAATTATTGTTGAGATGGTGACGTATCGGGGAGAATTTTTAAAAGCTCAAATCTTTATTTATTTACTTACGGCATTATTCGTGTTTTTAAATCATGTCTTAAATAATTGCCCATGCTTAAGTTTTAACTATGAAATTAATTGTTTATTTTAAGTATGCAATTATAATCGCATTTTTTTTAAAATAAAACGTTTTTATGCATGACAAAAAGTCTTATCATAACTATGCCGTGCAAATCATTTTACGATGAAAGTTGAATCATGATCACGTGAAAATCTTTATTTTAAATCATGCCATCTATTTATTATTGGATGTTAAACTTAAATTGCGTTTTACCTACAAACATCTTTTTATTAAATACAATTAAAGGCTTTGAAACCCCTAACCCATGCCATGTGTTAACTTACTCAGCGCGTTTTTGCTGACCCAAACCATATATCTCCTTTTTCTTACAGAGTACGAAGAATAAGCATCGTCATATGCATACATGGGAACATTAGGGGAAATCTTTATTTTAAATCCCTGCATTTAATTACGACTTGCATGAACGGGAATGTTTAACCCGTGTTTTGGCCATGTCGGCCCTTATACTTTATTTCCGCTGCACAACTTATATTTCCGCTGCAACTCTGATGTATTATTTTAAATTATTTACGAATGGGCTACTTGAATATTTAAATTCTGAAAAACCATAGCCTTGCATCTCTTTAGTGAGCTCGGAGAAACCGTGTCTTGCTAGGGAGGTGTGGCGGTGGCATCCCGGCCTGGGTTACCAAAACCGGGGTGTTACAATGTGGTATCAGAGCCCAGAATATTTTAAAACTACTATTTTAAAGAGCCCGGAATATTTTTAAACTATTATTTTTAAGTATTATTATTTTTAAAGTTATTATTTCTAAACTAGTAGTATATTTCAAAGAGCTCAATTATTATTTTGAAATTAAAGCCCAAATTTTTTTTAGCCCAAAAATTTTTAAGAAGCCCAAGAAATTATTTTTAGCCCAATACCTGTATTTTTAAATAAAGCCCAAATGTTTATTACTTTTGGCCAATATAGTGGCCCAAACCTTTTATCCTTATTTTAATCTATCCATGGAATAAATTTATTTTAAAACCCATGGATAAATAAATGCGTGCGTAAATTTTTTTTTTGGGGGGACACATATGCATATGCATACATAAATATTTACACTAACCCTTTTTATGTGAATTATCGGTAATAAGAAACACTCCTACCTTAGAACTCGACTTGAGTCTTGACTTAGAAGCGCCAACTTCAGACTAACTTTGCCTTAGTCCTAGATCTTGATTACTTAGAAACTCATCTTCGCGTGCTTCTAGAATGACACCTAGAAGAATACTGAGGAAGGATCATATGCAATGATACCCAAACATGGTTGTGAAAAATACATAGGCAGTTATGGGGACATAACTGTAATCTTAAGGGGGGAAGGATGTAATACCCCGTAAGGATGCATAAGCATTTATTTTTGAAACCCGAATAGTTTGTATCCCAAGTAAACAAAAGAACCCTAACTCTTCGCGCGAGAAAAGCCGAAGCACAACTTCGAGGACGAAGTTGATTCTTAAGGGGGGGAGGATGTAATACCCCGAATTTTTATCAACGCCCAAAGGAATAAAATTTATTCCGATCAATGTTGAAATATTTCCGAGAAGAAGAAAATAATTTATCACAATAAATTATTGCTCGGATATGAAACGCCGATAGATTTAAATTCAAAATGGAATAAAAGAGGGAAAGGAAGCCCGAAGACATTCCATGAATTGAGTAAAAATAATTGGAGTTAAGTTCATGAAGGAAAAGAATTTTAATTCCAAGAACCCGTGAAGTCGGAAGAAATTTAATGATACAATCGCAATCAATCAATCGGTCAATAAGTCGCGCAACTTCGGGGACGAAGTTGATTCTTAAGGAGGGTAGATTGTAATACCATAGAAATTACCCGAAATATATATATGAATATATATTTTTGATTAATTCACTAAGTAGATTTTTAATCAAATCTATATATATTTATATGTTCAAATATTTGCTTAAAGATTAGTATATTATTTTCTAAAAAAAAAAAAACATACTTTGAAAAATTATATATATATTTGTCTTTTCAAATAAATATATGGATTTCAATATCAAGTGTAATAAGTATATGGTTCATAGAATATTTTAAATCCATATACAAGTTTATATACACATATATATACCTTGGTCTTGAAATAATCTTTCCAAACATGTACACATGTATATACATGAATATATTTACATGTTTAAATTATAATGAGAATTATCTATTTTCTATATATCCTTGATTAATCATTCTACCCATATTTTTTATTATGGAATTATTCTAGAATGCCCTAATATAATTGGGAATAATTTGACTATTGTTTGAAATTGTAGGGTGGAATATTAATCATATCTTGTCATTTTCAAATAAGGAATATATTCCTTTTTGGAGCTATGTATAACTTACAAGATCACTTAATTTTTATTTTAGTATATATATAAATATATATACATATTATTCTTATTATTATTATAAGGTATTGGGGCCACAATTAGAGTAATAAGGATTGAATTATGAAGTGATAAAGTCATTCACACCATTACCATTAGGATACAAGCTGACAGAAATTTTTAGCTATAAGAATCGAATTATTTGACCTACCTACAGTGGGAATCACTTAAAGTGTTCAACACAAAAGTTGTTCCAAATTGTGTCTAGATTATGCACGTCAAATTTTAGAATTTTTGGCCAAGCCATTTAGTCCCAGCATCTCTGTCTTTGGACATATACCATAGTGAGTGCCAACTTTGTTAGGTTGTGCATGTGACTCCTATGTGACTTGTGACTTGTGACTTGTGTCTCCATGTGACTTGTGACTCCTATAACACTCTAGGGTGGATAGAAGTCTTGTGAGAATTTATTTAATACCCTCATTTAGCTACCAAAGGCAGCCATTTGGATTCCACTCCCATCATTGCAAATTTTAGAAAAAACTTGAGAAAGTGTTGGTGGGATTTATGAGTATTCTTCTAGTTGGTCAAGCAAGGAAGGCTTTCTTCAACATCCAATCTCTTCATCCAGTAGGTAAGGATGTCTTTAAGTTCACATATCTTGTTTAGATTGAGATCCTTGGGTAGATAACTAAGAATCTCTCTCCATGTGTCCAAAACCTAGCTTTGTGGAGGAATAGCAATGGGGTTGTGGACTTTGGACATCCTAAAGGCTTGGATTTGAGAATTTCTTGATACCACTTCATAGATGGTAAGTTAGTGTTGTGCCTTTCAAATTTTAGAGCTTTTGGTTGAGTATTCATGGAGATACAACTCGAAATCCATTCCTTGTCAAATCTGTGATTTAGGGTTTCTTCAGGATAGTTTCTTTTGTTCATCTTTGTTCGTCTAGATCCGTTCGTTTTTGGGAAAACTTTTCTAAATGAAAAATGTTCCTAACACCTTGATTATGATCTCTGTAAATTTTCACAATTTTTGGACATGATTTGAGCGTCGAAAATTCATCTGGTATTTTCTGAAATCCTGTTGGCAGAATTCGTTTCATGGTGTACTCAGTTTTGTTGTTCATATTACTCCTACCTATGATCGTTTCCAATGGTTGATGTCTTCATGAAAGTTGTTCCTTTATGTGTCTAGATCATCTCTGTAAAATTTCATAATTTTTGGAGTATGTTTGGAATTGTTATGAATTTTTAAAGAGACTGTGGTCGAATGAACAGTAGGATTTACACTCTTTGGAAAAGATGGATCTGAAATCATTTTTTTTAGGTCACTTAGAGTCCGATTTTGAAGAAGCCTATTTCTATGAAAAATGTTCATTTGGGTGTGTTCTAGCTCCTGTAAAAATTTCGGAATTTTTGAAAATAATTTGCTAAGTTTCCATAAGCGATTTCTGAAACTGCCCAAAGGACTATTTTTGTCGGTAAATCGTACTTGTGTATTTTGATGATCTATGAGTCGAATGGCTCTCATTTTTGGAAATATGTGAAATCTGGACATGTGTGATTTTGTAAAGTGTAAAAGTATGGTTTTGAAACTTTGTAAGTTTTGATCGAGTGGGATGCCCAATGTTTTAGAGGGTAAGTGCACTTGGTGGAGCTCGTTGGGCCGCCCCCTCTTGTAGCCAAAACGGCAAATATGGTTATTATGGTTTAGTGATTGTAAGAGTCTATACTCTTAGATGTAAATCAGGTTTCCTTATGGTTTTAAGATCATAACCATCATCCTAACTTACGAATCTTCATATTCAAACACAAATCAGAGCCAAATGAAGAATAAATCGGGTGGAAGAGATTCGTTCGTGACATCCCGTGGATTCCGGACGACCCCGTGACCTCCTAGACATTATCCCCACTGTAAGTTAACCTTACTATGGTTTTGGGTGACTTAAAATGCAACCAAACATAGAGATTCAACTCAAGAAAATTTATAAAAATCTGTCAACAAGAGAAACCCTCAACGCAGCGTTTTCGTATGAATTTTTCGAACCTCTAAAGCTGCTCAAACAATAAAACTCAAAACATGAAAAGTGTTCCTAAGACTTGGGTCTAGCCTCTGTAAAAATTTTAGAATTTTTCATGTTGTTTTGAAACCTGAAACCGACCCAAAACCGAAGAGTATCAAATCTGGATCTTAGAATCCTTGACAGAATTTTTATTCAAACTTGTTGGTTATTTTGACCTTGGATCTAGACCGATCTAGGATTGGTGTTGAACATAAGAATTGTAGATCTATGAGTCTTGAATACCTCTGTAAAATTTCATGCATTTTCATCAAGTTTTGATATCCCAAATCAAATCGGACATATTCTGCGTTTTAAAGAATTTTCAAAGGTTGACAGTTTTCTTAACCGAACTTGATGAGCATATTTCTATCATATCTAGTCCGATCCAATCTTTGAGTTCTAAACAAAAGTTGCATATAATCATGTCTAGTATATGCATATGAAATTTCAGAATTTTTGGAGATCATTTGATATGATAAAAAGTCAAATCTATGAAAGGTGTCAAACCTGAATCCTAACAGCATACTATTTGAGTAGAAAACTTGATTTTTGACATGCTTCCTATCATTTTTCCGAAAAACTCAAAACATGAAAGTTGTTCATTGGGATGTTTTTGAGCTACTGTGAAAATTTCAGATCAATCGCCTAAGAAATGGATTTTTAAACTGAAAAGGCGTAAACTGTGACATCGATCGGTTTTAACTTGTGAAATTTTGAAATTTTTAAACAACGATCGAAATCTTGTGATACGATAAAGCTATATTTTTGAAAATCCCGTTACACTAAAGTTGAAACAATATCGGTTACATAAAATCAGGGGGTGAGTGCTCTGCAGGGTGCCCTCCTAATTGTGCATTTTGTGCCAAAACGGCAATGATATTACGCGCGAAAGATCGCCAAAACGGCATCTTATATTTTTGGGCCTATCCTCTCGGGTGTATCCGTATGGGTTACTCGAGGCTCGACGGAGCGGTACTGGATATGGCGTATTTGGTCACAAGAGACCAACTGCCTACCCTCTCGAGTGTATCCGTATGGGTTACTCGAGGCTCGACGGAGTGGTACTGGGTATGGCGTATCGGCTGCGGCCGCCGGATCACCGGCTAAAATGACATGTTACTTATGAAATTGGCTGAGGCCGCCGGATCACCGGCTATCTGTTACTATTGGCTGCGGCCGCCGGATCACCGGCTATCTGTTACTATTGGCTGCGGCCGCCGGATCACCGGCTATCTGTTACTATTGGCTGCGGCCGCCGGATCACCGGCTAACTGTTACTATTGGCTGCGGCCGCCGGATCACCGGCTATCTAATATATTGTTGAAATGATGGCGTAACGGGAAATATATTAAAAAGCTCAGATTTTATGAAATTGGCTGCGGCCGCCGGATTGCCGGCTAAATCAATTATTGTTGAGATGGTGACGTATCGGGGAGAATTTTTAAAAGCTCAAATCTTTATTTATTTACTTACGGCATTATTCGTGTTTTTAAATCATGTCTTAAATAATTGCCCATGCTTAAGTTTTAACTATGAAATTAATTGTTTATTTTAAGTATGCAATTATAATCGCATTTTTTTAAAAATAAAACGTTTTTATGCATGACAAAAAGTCATATCATAACTATGCTGTGCAAATCATTTTACGATGAAAGTTGAATCATGATCACGTGAAAATCTTTATTTTAAATCATGCCATCTATTTATTATTGGATGTTAAACTTAAATTGCGTTTTACCTACAAACATCTTTTTATTAAATACAATTAAAGGCTTTGAAACCCCTAACCCATGCCATGTGTTAACTTACTCAGCGCGTTTTTGCTGACCCAAACCATATATCTCCTTTTTCTTACAGAGTACGAAGAATAAGCATCGTCATATGCATACATGGGAACATTAGGGGAAATCTTTATTTTAAATCCCTGCATTTAATTACGACTTGCATGAACGGGAATGTTTAACCCGTGTTTTGGCCATGTCGGCCCTTATACTTTATTTCCGCTGCACAACTTATATTTCCGCTGCAACTCTGATGTATTATTTTAAATTATTTACGAATGGGCTACTTGAATATTTAAATTCTGAAAAACCATAGCCTTGCATCTCTTTAGTGAGCTCGGAGAAACCGTGTCTTGCTAGGGAGGTGTGGCGGTGGCATCCCGGCCTGGGTTACCAAAACCGGGGTGTTACAACAGAGAAGAATTAAAGCAGTTGGGAGTCACGTGACCAAGTTCACTTTTCAATTCAAATTTACCCATGTGCTCTATTCCTTGGAAGGTCCCTGGAGCTGAAGTCCCGCAGATACAAGATTTTTGTCTTTTTCCTCCGGACCTCGAGCTCCCGTCCCTTTGTTCACACATCTCTAAAGCAAAATGGAATTTTGTGTGTTGTGTCGCTAGCCTCAACTTGTTTCACGACAGCAAATTTGTTTCACGACACAGTGGGCCTTAATTGGGCCTAGGGCTTATTCCTACTCATCTATAAATATATCCTCCCACCCCCTAGAACAGTAACCTAGCTACACTTTAATTTTTTCTTGTTCTTGGAGGCACCACTGTGCTCTCCAAAAATAGATTAGAATAGATAGTTTAGTTTATTTTATGCAATGTAGAAGTAGATTTTAGCTTAGTTTTAATTTAATGCCTTGTAATAAATTAGTGTAGCTAGTGTTCATATTTTTTTTTCAGTTTATATTTTTATATTTTGGGTTTGAAACACTTAATCAATGGGTGTGTTTAAACCATATTTTTTGTTTTTGGTTGTTATGTGAGAAAATGCCCGAAAAGAATTATGGATCACTTCCATAGTTTCACTGTTTTGTTCTTCTTTTTTTTTAGTCACTTGACAATTTTATTTATTTCTTATGTTTTAGTTAGTTTTGATGCTTTCTTAGACTTAATAAATGTTTAGATATTAAATGTTCATCACTTGCTAGATCTATTAGTATAGGTTTCATTTAAATTTTAGTCTCTTAGTATAGTTTAATTTTATTTTTGTTTGGTGGATGTTTTACTGCTTCTTAGTGTTTTGTTTTATTTTACTTTATTTTATTTTTAGTTTAATAGATCTAGAAAGTGGATGGCATTTTGGTATTTATGCATATATAAAAATTCCATTTTCCTACATTACATTGCATCACGTTGTAACCCCACGGATCACAACGCACTTTTATGCAATGCAATATTAGGCGTTATGCTGCCAAAATTTTATAAAATTTTATAAAACCCAGTCGCTAGACATTTCTGTCACGAGACCATGTCTCGCGACACACTTTTGAGACTCGCAACTTGGGACCGAATACTTAGAATATTTTGTTAGACCATGCCAGTCGCTAGACTCTTGTCGCAAGACCATGTCTCGCGCCACAATTCAAGTCTAGCGACTGGGCCTCCATGACTTAACAAAATTCTAAAACTCCACCTGTTGCGAGACCCATGTCGCGAGCCTAGGTTCGCGACACAATTTATGGTCTCACGACTGGGTCCTCATCTCTTTTAATTTTCCAAAAATTCTGACTTCTAACCCCCATGTCGCCAGACCTGTGTCGCGAGACCACGTCTCGCGACACAATTTTTGTCTAGCGACACGGAAACCCTAAATTTGGCCAAAAATCCAATTTCTCTTATACCCCACCCTCATGTCGTGATCCTCACGGTTCACGACGCAATTTCTGTCTCACGACATGCATGGCACCCTTTTTTGCCAAATTTTTATTCTCCATCTCACCCCATTAATTAATTGAACCTTTATATTAATATTTTGAGGTTGAAATCCAATTATCTCAACCCATGATTAATTTGATATAAAGAACTTTGTTCAATTTCCATTAAAAGATTTTTCTACAAATTTAAACTCTAATGATCTAAGTATATAATCCGGACTGTAATTAATTAATTAATTATGGAATGAGAGATTATTTAGACATAAAGAGTAATTATGGATTTAATTCCGTAACCTTGGATGAGAAACCAATGTCTCTCATACAAGATGACACAAAAATATATTCTTTTATTTTATTTTGTCTTTGTCCGTATTGTGTGAAATGAATAGTGAAAAATATCATAGAATAATGTTGGCGAACGGTCCCTTTACCGGGAAATGAAGTAGCCCGTAGTCTGTGTATTAATCACTATTTGTTATTTTGCATGGTTTGGATAGTAACTGACGAGGTCAGGCGAACGGTCCTCTCACCAGGAAACGAAGTAGCCACTCAGTCAGTATCTGTGTAACACCCCGGTTTTTGGTCACCCAGGTCGGGGTGTCACCGCCACACTTCCCTAGCAAGACACGGTTTCTCCGAGCTTGCTAAAGAGATGCAAGGCTATGGTTTTTCAGAATTTAAAACATTCAAACAGCCCATCGTAATATAATTTAAAAATAATGTATCAAAGTTGCAGCGGAAAGTATTAATTACATATGTATAATGCAGCGGAATTTAAAACTGGGCAAACAGGCCCGTTCATGAAATTTCTAGTCTAATGCAAAATTTAAAAATAAAGTATTTCCCCAAAATACCCATGAATGCATATGATGATGCATATTCTTCAGCTCTGAAAGAAAAAGGGGAAAAACATGGTTTGGTCAGCAAAGACTTGCTGAGTAAGTTAACACAGACATGATTACGGGGTTTCAAAGCCATTAGTTAAATTTAAAGAGAACATGTGCACACAAGACATGATTTAATGTATTCATCTAATAACAATTTAACCGCATAATTTAAGAGACAGGGATTTCATAAGATCATAAATATAGCTTGCAAAGTAATTAAATAAATTGACATAAATTTAAAAGCACAATTTAACCGGAATTTAATTTAAACAAATATCTCGCTTCGTTTCTTTCACAGATCACCATCGCTAGGGCTCTTATGTCCGCCAGCCTTACGCTCGGGCTCTTATGTCAACGAGTATCATGGTCGATCTTTTTAATAAGTTCATTATGTCTACTGACCATACAATCAATATGTCGCTAGGGCTCTTATGTCCACTAGCCATACACTTGGGCTCTTATGTCCCAAGCTGTAGACAAAATTGACAGTATCCTGCTTAGTCATAAACCCCAATGTTTTAATCTTCTCTTTGTTTAAAAAGATCAATTTCACAAATTTAGTAAGTTTTCTCAAGATATACTATTTCAGGACGCTATTCGCTCCGATATCATTTAAAATCCTTTTCAACAAGATTTTTCAAGATTTGACTTGGTCAAAACCATGGTTTACTCCAAAATTAATTAAAAATCGATTTTAAGTCAGAATATTCTGAAATTTGACCGGTGACTTGGAAACACAGAGACGAACAAGTTTCATGTTTTAACTTTTTCGATCCGGGTTAAGGAATTAAGCCAAAAACGTAGATTTCTATCAGGTTACAAATCTGTCCGAATCTTTACGACAGCAGTTCATAAATTTCGAGATCTACCATAGCAAACCAACTCCAAAATTGATTAAATTTTACAGGGGAATTCTTAAGACATATATCTACAAGTTTCATGTTCAACAAAATATCTAAATCATCCTATATCTATTTTCAAAAACGCCTACAAGATCGGACCAAGAATCTGTCAAGATTTCAAGATCTAAATTTAGAACAGTTTGGTTTGGAGTCGAATTCCGATATCAAACCTCAACGAAAAATTCCAAAAAATTATGGAGGTGTTCTTAACGTATAGATCTACAAATCTTATGTTTATCACCAATCCTAAATCGGTCTAGATCTAAGGAAAAAATTCAACCTCAAGTTCGGATAAAGAATCTATCACCATTTCAAGATCTAAATCGATGGCAGGTCTGTTCACGGTCGTTTCGGATAACAAAACACGATGAAAAATTATGAAATTTTTACAGAAGATAGATCTATGTCTTAGGAACATTTTTCGTGTTAAGTTTTCTCATTTGAACAATTTTAAAGGTTCTAAAAATTCGTGCACAAACGTTGCGCCGTAGGGTTTTCGTGTTGACAGATTTTACGTTCTTGATTAGATCGTTCCGTTAGGAGTATTTTAAATCCTCCCAAAATCAAAGTAAGGTTAACTTACAGATCTATGGTCGTCTCGGCTCGTCGATTCGGAGGCATGGCTTCCAGTCCACCGTTTATCTCCTTAGTTCGTCGGGTTCTTCGTTCACGACGATAGAAGACTTCCGATTTTCATCCAAGGCAGTCCCTTCTCTTGGTTTCGTGCCTCCGATGACTCCGGAATTAGGGTTTGATGTGTAGAGATTTTTTGTAGGGTTTTGAAAAGTGTTGGGGCTGATTAGGATGTTTATTTATAGATGTAAAGGACCTAAAGGACGTCCAAAGGCAGCCCTAGGATGTCTTGAGTCGCAAGGTGTGCAACCGAAGTCGAAAAATCCGGATTCGGGCATGGGTGAATCTATCCGATGGCGTGGCCTTGGCGCGCCGTTTAGCCAAAAACCGCGCGGCCACCTCGCGGCCCACGCCTGGACTTCGGTCCGGGCGAGTCATGCGATCCGTCGGGCATTTCCTCCTCTCTTTCGGACTTCTATCCCTCTACGTTCTCGGATTCGGATTTCCGGGATATTCTCGGGCTCCGATTTCCTATCTTAATTTTATTCGGATCTAAATTTACATTTGGACTCGATTTATGGAGTCCATTGGTGTTGGGTTTCCGTGTAACCATTTATTTGATTAAATTGTCTTCGGCTTCCCGGGTTCTCGGAATTTTGATTCCTTTTTAATTTAAATTCTCATATCTTATGATTCTTTATCTATTTATCATGTTTATTTATTTATTATATTTATTTATTTATTTATTTATTTTATGTTGCAAAATTCTCGGGTATTACAGTCTACCCTCCTTAAGAATCAACTTCGTCCTCGAAGATGTGTTTCGGCTTTTCTCGTGTTAGGAACGAATCCTTTTATTTGTTTTACTATTTTGTGACTGAACTTAGAATTACCCTGTGAAGAGATCAAGCCATAACGTAGTTCAAAACATATTTGAATTTGTTTATTTATGATTTAGAATACATCTTATCGAGTCGAACTCCAAAAATAAATTATTACGGGGTATCACATCCTCTCCCCCTTAGGACTTCAGTTATGTCTCCATAACTGCCTATTCGTTATTCTCAAGAGGGTTCGGGCCAAGGTTTAAATGAGCCGTGCGTTTGAAATAGATTTGTTGTTTGGGAACCCAACAAGATTTTTGGAAATAAGAGTGTTTTAATAAAAACTTGATTTTTATTACTCAACATGAGGAAGTTGTGTTCGTACGATGATAGAAATGGCAAAGGCCGATGATTGTTATGCTTAATCGTGCGCATAGATGAATGAGATCTAGAACTACGGCAAGATCAGTCTCTAGTCTCTAGTGGGCGTTTCTAATTCGATGTCAAGCCTCTAAGTTATCTAGGTGTAGCAAGAGATCTAAGTTAGAATGTATCGCTTCTAGGTTCTCTAAGGTATAGAAAAAAATGTGGTATGCACATGCAAATGATGATTTCCCCCCGAAAATAATTCATGCATTATATGTTTTTTTCCATGGGTTTTAAAATAAAAATTCGTTTCCATGGAAATAATGCTTAAAAATTTAAAATAATATTTAAAATCAATGGACCTCTATATTGGGTCAAAAATAATTATAATTTGGACTCAAAAATAATTTTGGGCTAGGAAATTTTAAAAATAATAATTTGGCTTCTATATTAATGATATAATTACTAATGGTTTAAAGATAATACTCTAGTAGTTTAAAAATAGTAATAATTTAAAAATAATAGTTTAAAAATAATAATACTAATTTAAAAATAAGCCGGGCTTTGATACCACTCTGTAACACCCCAATTTTTGGTCACCCAGATCGGGATGTCACCGCCACACCTCCCTAGCAAGACACGGTTTCTCCGAGCTTGCTAAAGAGATGCAAGGCTATGGTTTTTCAGAATTTAAAACATTCAAACAGCCCATCGTAATATAATTTAAAAATAATGTATCAAAGTTGCAGCGGAAAGTATTAATTACATATGTATAATGCAGCGGAATTTAAAACTGGGCCAACACGGCCAAAATACGGGTTAAACAGGCCCGTTAATGCAATTTCTAGTCTAATGCAAAATTTAAAAATAAAGTATTTCCCCAAAATTCCCATGAATGTATATGATGATGCATATTCTTCAGCTTTGAAAGAAAAAGGGGAAAAACATGGTTTGGTCAGCAAAGACTTACTGAGTAAGTTAACATAGACATGATTACGGGGTTTAAAAGCCCTTAGTTAAATTTAAAGAGAACATGTGCATACAAGACATGATTTAATGTATTCATCTAATAACAATTTAACCGCATAATTTAAGAGACAGGGATTTCATAAGATCATAAATATAGCTTGCAAAGTAATTAAATAAATTGGCATAAATTTAAAAGCAAAATTTAACCGGAATTTAATTTAAACAAATATCTCGCTTCGTTTCTTTCACAGATCATCATCGCTAGGGCTCTTATGTCCGCCAGCCTTACGCTCGGGCTCTTATGTCAACGAGTATCATGGTCAATCTTTTTAGTAGGTTCATTACGTCTACTGACCATACAATCAATATGTCGCTAGGGCTCTTATGTCCACTAGCCATACACTTGGGCTCTTATATCCCTAGCCGTAGACAAAATTGACAGTATCCTGCTTAGTCATAAACCCCAATGTTTTAATCTTCTCTTTGTTTAGAAAGACCGATTTCACAAATTTAGTAAGTTTCTCAAGATATACTATTTCAGGACGCTATTCGCTACGATATCATTTAAAATCCTTTTCAACAAGATTTTTCAAGATTTTTCAAAACCACTGTTTACTCCAAAATTAATTAAAAATCGGTTTTAAGTCGGAATATTCTAAAATTTGACCGGTGACTTAACAACACAAAGAAGAACAAGTTTCTTGTTTTAACTTTTTCGATCCAGGTTAAGGAAACAAGCCAAAAACGTAGATTTCTATCAGGTTACAAATCTGTCCGAATCTTTACGACATCAGTTCCTAAATTTCGAGATCTACCATAGCAAACCAACTCCAAAATTGATGAAATTTTACAGGAAAATTCTTAAGACATATATCTACAAGTTTCATGTTCAACAAAAGATCTAAATCATCCTATATCTATTGTCAAAAATGCCTACAAGATCGGACCAAGAATCTGTCAAGATTTCAAGATCTAAATTTAGAACAGTTTGGTTTAGAGTCGAATTCTGATATCAAACCTCAACGAAAAATTCCAAAAATTTATGGAGGTGTTCTTAAAGTATAGATCTACAACTCTTATGTTTATCACCAATCCTATATCGGTCTAGATCTAAGGAAAAAAATCAACCTCAAGTTCGGATAAAGAATCTATCACCGTTTCAAGATCTAAATCGATGGCAGGTCTGTTCACGGTCGTTTTGGATAACAAAACACGATGAAAAAATATGAAATTTTTACAAAAGATAGATCTATGTCTTAGGAATATTTTTTATGTTTTAAGTATTCTCGTTTGAAAAATTTTAAAGGTTCTAAAAATTCGTGCACCAACATTGCGCCGTAGGGTTTTCGTGTTGACAGATTTTACGTTCTTGATTATATCGTTCCGTTAGATGTATTTTAAATCCTCCCAAAATCATAGTAAGGTTAACTTACAGATCTATGGTCATCTCGGCTCGTCGATTCGGAGGCGTGGCTTCCAGTCCACCGTTTATCTCCTCGGTTCGTCGGGTTCTTCGTTCACGACGATAGAAGACTTCCGATTTTCGTCCAAGGCAGTCCCTTCTCTTGGTTTCGGCCTCCGATGACTCCGGAATTAGGGTTTGATGTGTAGAGATTTTTTGTAGGGTTTTGAAAAGTGTTTGGGGCTGATTAGGATGTTTATTTATAGATGTAAAGGACCTAAAGGACGTCCAAAGGCAGCCCTAGGATGTCTTGAGTCGCAAGGTGTGCAACCGAAGTCGAAAAATCCGGATTCGGGCGAGTAAATCTCGCAATGGGCGAATCTGTCCGATGGCGCGGCCTTGGCGCGCCGTTTAGCCAAAAACAGCGCGGCCAGCGCGCGGCCCACGCCTGCAATTCGGTCCGAGCGGGTCGTGCGATCCGTCGGGCATTTCCTCCTCTCTTTCGGACTTCTATCCCTCTATGTTCTCGGATTCGGATTTCCGAGATATTCTCGGGCTCTGATTTCCTATCTTAATTTTATTCGGATCTAAATTTACATTTGGACTCGAGTTATGGAGTCCATCGGTGTTGGGTTTCCGTGTAACCATTTATTTGATTAAATTGTCTTTGGCTTCCCGGGTTCTCGGAATTTTGATTCATTTTTAATTTAAATTCCATTTCTCATCTCTTATGATTCTTTATCTATTTATCATGTTTATTTATTTATTATATTTATTTATTTGTTTATTTATTTATTTATTTTATGTTGCAAAATTTCTCGGGTATTACAATCTGTCCAAATACAGTTTTATTTTCCTTATTCTAATTTCAAACCTGAATCTAGAGCTGTAGTAATGTTAGATGATATATGCCAATGTTGTCTAATAATTATTGCAATGATAGAACAAGTGGGTTTTTATCCAGTTCACTAACAGTGGAGTCTAAGATGACGGCGGCAACTGTCATTTAAGGCATTCCACTGTCTAAAAATTATCCCACCTGGAATAGTCAGGACCTGGATAGCAGATGTTTGCAGTCCGGATTATCCTGATTATTTTTGACATCTTTTTAGCCAAATAAACTCTTCTCATCTCCGGCTATTTCATCTCTGTGTCTCACATTCTGTCTAAACCCACTTTATATTTTGGGTTAATTTAATTTTACACTTCTCATATAAATTTATGCATGATAAATATTATGTAAATATTGTGGTCATAATTATTTTGGGATCCTTCCCTTGGACATAGAAATCTTGATTTTTAATCAGATGTCTCATTTCCAATAAAAATTCATTTATAAAATCCGGATCTAAGTAAGGGATAAATTCCTCAGTTATGTTTAGCTCATATTCTGTCAAGGGTTAAATTTTGGGAAATTAGAAGCAGAGTCAGCGATTATGTCTCATCTAGAATGAATGGGTCTGTGTTCTTATTGAGAGTCTAGTACCTGTTTAGGGAATGGTTTTCAAATTTATTATTTTCCAAAATTGCTATGTGTTGGGAATTTAGTCTTAACTGTCACACCGAGATGGAATCCACTTGGATTCAAATACAGTGTGATGGATAATTCTGAAGGAACAACACGTAAGCCTTGGTTATTTTCTAAGGTATGGTTGAGTATTCTTTTAACTACTATCCTCTTCTGCCAAAGCCTATTTTTTAGTCCTGAGTGAGTGCATCCAGAACGAACTAATTTATTAGTTCGTTTCATTAGTTTGTATCTCATAACCACCCGGAAGGAAGTGAACACTGCGAGCGATTCACCGAGATCCGGGAATTCTAGATCCACGCTCGGTCATTCTGACTGGGGGCTTTCTTTTACTACCAGTACGAAGCTTTTGAAACTCCCGAGTGATAGGATTTTAACTGCTTTCTTTACTGCTTTCTTTTAATCGCTTTCGTAGAGTTCACTCTTATGTGTCACTAGATCTTCTAACTGCTACTAGGACTGAGAGTTAAGGGATAGTTCAGGTTTAACTTTAGACTTTGGGTGTGACATGGGGGAATGATAACAGTACTTGACACTTCAACTAATGATTTGGCAGGTGTCGCTTGTCCACCACAGATAAATGACATACCTCTGCGCAGGGGCAGTGTTATATCTGTGGTATCTTAGATTTTGTTGTCTTAAGGCATGTAAATCCTTACTGTAAGTACCTGTCTGTTAAAGGGAATATGGTATAGGAAGCATGAGAGTTAGCTATCTGAAATGATTATCCCAAGCTAAGATCTGTGTAACAAAATGGAAGTTTAATTGTGTTTCATCTGAATCTTGTCCAATTTTTATTATTTTCTTCATGTCCCTTCTGTCTCATTTTAAATCTGCTTTCCTAGAATAATTTTAACTGCTTTCTTAGAATAGTTTTATTACTTTCTTAGATTAAATTTAATTCGCTTTCTAGAATTATTTTATCTGCTTTATTTTAATTGCTTTCATAGCTTACTTTAAATTCTGTCAAATAGTTGATAATTAAAACACAAACTTGAATCGAGTAACCGAGTGAAAAATCTTATTAAACGATGTGGGCCCTGCTTCCATCGCACATCCTCCAGTGAACGATCCGGTACTTACTATAAATACTGCAATTTTTGACTCCGTGCGCTTTCGGGGGCACAGTTTCTTAACACGGGTAAATAAAAACGTGACAACCTATAAATATATCCCTAATCCCAACTCCGCCTTCATAAATCGATTTTCATTAAATAAAAATCAAAAACCGGGATTATCTTATTTTCTTAACAATATTCGTGTGGGAAATCTGTCAAAAGTTTCACTCTTGTGCATTCAAGGATTGTTCCGGTGAAGAAGACGAGGTTTTGGATGAGGCTAAGACTTCTCAGACGTCGGGTAGTGTTAAAGAAAGGATTTCAATCCTAATTCATGGTTTTTAGTCAGATTTAGAATTTAACATAAATCTTTTCTACCTTGTATTCATAAATCGGGACCGAAGAGAAGGAGCCGAGGTGTTGCGGACTTGCTCGTTGATCCCAGAAGCCATCCCAATGAATCTTAAGACCCTAGATCTCATCTTCAGTAAGTTAATATCCTTTATAATGATTTTGGAACCCATTGGTCGATTGGTTTGTAAGTTATTAGTTAAATAATTAAATCTGCCCAAAAAGTCCATTCGTGTGCGTTTTCTGAGATCCGACTTTTTGATCCATTTTGAGTGTTCAAACTGGAAAAGTCAAAACTAAAAACTTATTCGTAACACTTTAAAGTATACTTTTTCAAAAATTCATAAATTTTCGTTGACGTTTGGACCACCAAATCGGATCTATTTTTTTTTTCTGCGTTTTCTGCAAATTCTAAAATTATGATAGATTTGGTATTCGAACTTAATCAGCGTTTTTCTAATAGATCCAATCATATTTAAACTTTGCAATACTAATGAAACTTGTAGATAATTGTATCTAGCTTTTTGCCTGTAAAAGTTCATAATTTTTAACATTATTTGTATGTCAAAAACTTGTCAAAAAATATTTTGTCAATTCTGAATCCTGACAGCATATGAATTTTCTAAAGATTTCGATTTTTGACTTAGATCTGTACCTTATTTGAAAAATCGCAACACATGAAAGTTGTTCGTGTAATACCCGTGAAATCAGTAGCGCAACTTCGAGGATAAAGTTGATTCTTAAGGAGGGTAGACTGTAATACCCGCGAAATCAGTTACCCATAAATAAATAAATAAACACACAAATAAATAAATAAGTAACTAAAACAATAATGAAAAGAAAGATTGAATTGGATTTAAAGAACAAAAAGGGAATTTAATTTCCTAGAACCCGTGAAGTCGAAAACAATTCAATTAAATAAATTATTGCACGGAAACCCAATATCGATGGACCCAATATTTCAAACCCGAAATTAAAATGGAGATCCAAGTAAAATTAAGGTAAGAGTTTGGAGCCCAAGAATAGCCCGAAAATCGAAGCCCGAGAACATAGAAGGATAGAAGCCTGAAAGAGAGGAGAAAATGCCCGACGGATCGCACGACCCGGCCCAGACCGAAGTCCAGGCCAGGATGGTGCGGTCGCCGTGCGTTCCGGAGGATAAACCGCGCCAAGGGCGCGGCAGTTGCGTTGTTGCGCGATTCTCTCACCCGATTTCGGATTTTTCGACGTCGGTTGCTTACCCTTCGGCCCAAGAATCTTCATAACCAATCTTGGCTGAACCGTAAGACCCTAGACTCTATAAATACCACCCTAAATCAGCCCGCACATCCTTTCGATCAGCTTTTAAATTCCATACACCGAAAAACCCTAATTCCCAAGTCGTCGGAGGCAAGGAGTCAGCGAAGGAAGAAGTATTGGACGAATCCAGAGACTCTCGGGCGTAGGGAGATTGTGTGGTAAGACGTCGTTCACAATTCCTATCCGAATTTCTAATACGAACCTAGCTCAACTCGTTTTTCCTTTCTAAACCCCGATCCGGATAAAACGAAGGAGAACGAAGGATCTCGGGAGAAAAACGGTGAACAAGGAGGCCACTTTTTCGAATTTGACGAGCCGGAAACCATTTTCAAGTAAGTTAATACTCACTTGTGGTTTTGGGAGATTAAAAATTAACCAAACAAAAAGATTTAACATGAAACCCTAATTAAAAATCTGTTCACACCGGCGTAGTAATTTGCACGAATTTTTCGAAATATTTAAAATGCTCAAATGGAAAAACTCAAAACATAAAAAGTGTTCCTAAGACTCTGATCTAGGTTGTGTAAAAATTTCATAATTTTTCGTTATGTTTTGATGCCTGAAATCTGACCTAGATGAACCTGTATAAAAATTAAATCTTGAAATGGTGACAGATTCATGTTTCAAACTTCTTGGCGATTTTGACACTAGATCTAGGCCGAATTAGGACTTGAGTTGAACATGAAATATGTAGATCTATGAGTCTTTAATACCTCTGTAAAATCTCATAAATTTTCATCGAGATTTGAAACCCCGAATATGAACCGAACCAATCTGCGTTCTTCCGAACTCATAAAAGCTGACAGAAATTAGTTTCGAACTTGATCCAAATATTAACCACCGATCCTACAAGAATTAGACTTCAAGTTCTAAATAAAAGTTGTAGATAATTAAGTTAAGGTCATGCTTGTAAAATTTCAGAGTGTTTGGAATTCATTTGCTATGTCGAAAAACCCATTTTCTAAACTGTGACAAGTCTGAATCCGGACAGATTACATTTCCATGAAAGATCTTAATATTCGACTCGTTTCCTCAACTCGGATCGAAAAACTTAAACACGAAACTTGTTCCTTACTGTGTTTTCGAGCTACTGTCAAACTTTCAGAATTTTTGGCCTTGAAATGAATTTTTAAATGAGAATGGCGCGAACAGCGACGAACACATTTAATACGTTGGGCGAAACTAAGATTTTTGGGAAGAACATCGAAACTCTATTCTAAATTAATAAAATAATATTTTTAATAGTCCCCTGAACCTAGGTTGAGTGAAATATACTTAAATAAAGCTTGTCGAATGGCAATTGATATATAAGGCTTGCCGAATGGCAATTGATAAATGAAGCTTGTTGAATGGCAATTGATATATGAGGCTTGCCGAATGGAAATTGATAAATAAAGCTTGTTGAATGGCAATGGATATATAAAGCTTGCCGAATGGCAATTGATATATAAGGCTTGCCGAATGGCAATTGATAAATAAAGCTTTCCGAATGGCAATGTATATATAAAGCTTGCCGAATGGCAATTGATATATAAGGCTTGCCAATTGGCAATTGATATATAA